>OY728164.1:1131097674-1132341424 GCA_963277665.1 Viscum album | reverse complement strand
AAACATTATAATTTTAGAACAACTAGAAAATTAGATTTAATGATGATTCAAAATAAGAACTAAACATAAAAATACATAAAAACAGAAAAAATAAAGAATATATGAAACCATTATCATTAAAATATATTCAAAATCAATCCAATAAGGAAATGAAAATAATAATAATAATTATTAACTAATCAATTTATTAAGATTTAACAATGCCTTTGAGAATATGATAATTACTTCAGCTTCAAGATGTAATCATCACCAGTTTCAAATATCCATAACATGATATTTTTTAAATTAATGTATAAAATATAATATAAACAAACATAATAAAACTAAATACTACTTAATGTTAAATGATCTTGTTCTTTCAAAAATTATTACAGGGAAGGGAGATAGAAAAGGGAATAATAAATTGGTAACCCCCAACCTATTTTTTATTACAAGTTTATTTTTTTCTTAGGATTAATTGACACTCAATATATGTAGAAAAAAAAGAAACTTGAATAACCAATATCTACCATGATTGAAATTGAAACCGTTCTTTAAACGAAATAAATATCGCTACATACCATTCATTCAAGATTCTATTGATCTTTTTTTCTTTTTAAATTATGCTTGAGGAAGTTCCCTATAGATCAATCATAAGAGTTATCCCACCATGGTGTATCCACAAGTTGAATTGAAACACACAGTGTTTAGATGGGATCCATTGTAGTTCCCACTATTGTGGATTAAACAAGTATAATAATAATAATTAGATCAAGAAGAATCATATAAAATACCTTTATGAGGTCCACCGATGATAAAAATATAAAAATTTCATATAATGATAAAATTAATAACCCTATAAATATAGTGTACCATATATTGAAGAAGCCTCTGCAATCTTACTGGTATTCATCTAATATGTTTGAATAGGGTCACCAAAGTAGTAGACAAAATCCTTACACCTCCAAAGGTATCCACAAGCCAAGATGAATCTCTCATATTATGATAAGGAATATCATTCACCCACAATGTGATAGCACCTTGATGTTCTAAGTATGAAGAAGAATAGAGCTTCAAGTTACAAAGTGGCTCTTCCTAGAATATAGTAAGTAAACAACTCAACTATCACAAGGTAGTATGATTTATAAAGAACTCAAGGAAGCTGCTCAATAGCGCATGCATTAACTCATGCATTTTAATATATGACATAATAATTTATCTAGTTTAAACATTCATCATGTGAATGAAACTCCTCAAACATGTTCCATATTATGAAAATATATTTTAATGATATCCAACTTGGATGATTGTTGATAACGCCATAGGCTGCATGAAACAATAAACCCCATGCATGATAATAATAATTTTCATGAATCATAATATAGATTATATATATCATATACATATCAATATTTAGAGAATATATCCTTCAATATCCCATATGTATTAAAGTTTTAAAATCTTTATGCCATTTCACCTTTTATATTTTATTATTTAAAATAACTTGTGAAACCATAAAAAATAAATTTAAATATATTTTAAAACATTTTTAGAAATATCTCATTAACTTCACCTTTTATCACATCATATATAATACCTTGTGAATACCCATAAAAAATTTTTTTGGGTTAACTCTAATCTTTTTAGTAGCTCTATGAGTCAAACTCAATCCCCATTTAATCAACCACAAAGTGTGACCCCACTATCCTTTATATCATTGAAAAAAATATGAATCCTTGGATCCATAAGTGTAATAAAATGGTAAAATATAGAAAAATATTAATGAAAATGAAGATACAATGGGATATGACATGATCTACATGAAACACATGTATCTCTCTAATTTTTTCCACCAGCCTAAATCATATGAAAATGTGAATTTTCTCATTTTACCACTTTCCAAGACATCAAGTGATTATATGGCACTGAGCATGTCAATACCATATAGACAACTCATAAATTATCAATAACCAATGTATATAATGAATTGGTTGGTGAATATATCACATGTCATTCACCCTTATGGATAAGCAGAACACATGATCCTTTTAAAAATAGATATAAAATCCAAGTGTGGCTGCACACTTCAATAATCTATCTCAATCGAAGGCCCAGATGTCATACTCATCATGTGAAAGGAAAAAACCCATATTGGTTGAGCTCTAACTAATGAAATGTTCAACAAAATACCCAAATAACCCCATATTAACTATTTTAACAGGTAGACTTGTGTAAGTAAAATATAAAAGTACGAAGGTTTTTATTCTATTTATCACACCAATATCAGGTAGGGGGAGTCAAATATGATCCATGCATCCCATGTATACCAATTAATTTGTATGACACTCCATGTGGTATACCAAGCGGGTCATCCAGTTCACAAAAACCATTTTTTTTCTCATGAGAATATTATGAATCTCTATACAAGAATACTACTTAGGATAAACCTATAATTTTATCATAACCAATAATAATCTAGGAGAAACATATATTAGGGATGAATAAAAGGCATACTTTGAAAGATTAATTATCATTAAACTTCATGAAATATATATATATATATATAGACAAAATGAAAAAATGATAAAGTAAATATTATATTTTATCTATTATGAAACATTCAATACTATTAAAACTCTTTTAACCATATTTAATAAACCCAACATAAGAACCACTATATCTTATTGTATATGATAAAAGTCCTAATAAACATTATGTTTACTATACTTTTATGAGTTTTTTTAACTCATTGGATCATATGTAATCACTATCAAATCTATATATTACCATCTGATAAAACCCTCCCACTAAATCTTTAGTGAGAAACATATATGATGTAATAAATATTGAATAATGTTGTGATTTAGGAATCATATTCATTACCATTCAACTCTTTAAACATATTCAGACATCTTAACTTTATAACATCAAATGTTATGATTTCATATTTTTGACTATATATAACTCTTTATAAAGGAATCATCATCATCCTTGGAACCCAATTCCATAAAATTGTTTTTATTGAAATAATTTAACTAATTTCACTACTATTTACCAATACATCCTAAAATCTTTTATGATAAAGCAAAATTTACTTTATTTTGGTAAATAATATAACTATTTATATTGATATTTAAGGTAATATACTAAACTCTTTTAGGATAAAGTGATATTAATTTTTTTATGGTGACTAATAAAACTCTTTATAATTTTATTTATATCCATACCCTAAACACTTTTAGGATATGAAATCTAGTTAACTTTATAATTTTACTGGCATAATTCTTGAGGAAATCATGATATTCAATTTTCATGATAACTAAATATAAATATTTAAATTATTCTTTATAATCATATATACTTAACTCTGTTAGGATATTTTGTAAAAAATATTTTAGTTTCTAGCTGGTATAATCCTTTAAAAAAAGTTATGTTCACTGATTCATGATAATTATATGCAACTATTTACATTTTTTATCATCACATATCCTAAACTCTTTAGGATATAAAGTAAAAAAATTATTTAATCTTAAACTAGGATAATTATTTATAAAATAGTGATATTCACTTTCTAAATGGAAAATAAATGTAACAATTTACATTTTTCTTCACCAACACATGTCCAAAACACTTTAGGATATTAAGTGGAAATCAAAATAACTTTAGATTACTGTAAACCTTTATTTGTTAACTCTGAATTCTCTAAATTTAGACACACTCCAACTATCTTCTTAGATACTATATGATATTAAAAATATCTTGTAAAGATGAAAAAACCATTTTTTGTTTTGGAAATAATACTTATTTCCATTTGATGGGAAAATAAACTAATGTTTCTATATCATATATGGTATTCTATGTGTTTGGAATATTCTTTGAAAATAAGATTTTATTCATTAATATACACCAATTAATGGTTGTGAATCATATTCCATCATATATTAATAAATAGTCATTTGAACACTTTAACCTAGATAAACACTTTTAACCTTATTTTATTCTTAAAAATTGTTATATAAAACGATGAATCTTAAACCATGCATACACAATTAATCATCTCATTTTGTTCATAAAAACTCCTTGTTATGTAATAAAATTATCTTATAATATTAAATAAATGATATAAAGATATAAATACTTTAATTAGATTCATTTGATATTGATACATTACATTACATTGGAAATTGTTGTAGAAACTATTTGATTCATAACATGAATGAAAAATAAAATCTCAATAAATTATTATTTGATTTTAAAATATGATATATTTACTATGATTTTATTCAATATCATATACCCCTCAAAATTTAAAAATTGATTTATGTTACACCTATTCCTAAGATATAAATTCCATGGAATTTTCTAAAATCCATCAGTTATTCTTGGAAAGTACCACTATATAAAACTATAACTCATTCTTCTTAACAATAACAGATTTAAATGGAATTGACTTGTTTCTTGAAGAAGCATTTTTGGACTTTTCAAAAAAAAATTCTTCTTTCTGTATGAACTTATACTAACTAGTACTGCCTATACAACACTTTGAACCTAGAAATAATATTCCTAGTTCATATATTATCAACACCATGAGAGTATCAGGTAGTATTTTATTAACTGTATTCACATTATCAGAACATTTTTAAAAATAAAAATAGGATAAATTCCATATCTAGAATAATAAATTTTAGTCCCCTTTAAAGAATGTTATAAAACATATCATAAAATATGTGTATTTAAAACACCTATCTCATTTTATTAAAAATCTATTGTTTACATGATCTTATGAAGAGTAAAATGAGATAATAAACATCTTATGAAAAGTTCATCCAATATTGAAGAATCAAAGTTATTAATGAAAAAACTCATTTTGTCCATTACTTCAAGTTATGTTATTTAATTTTTTTCTCTTTGTTACCCTCTATATATTTAAAACACTTCTAAATCATAAATTAGATACCATGTGTATATTAAAGCAACCGAATTTAATTCTATAACCAATAAATCTTTAAGAAGAACTTTAGTATCACCGAGTCATGATCCTATTAAATCATATTGAATATCATTTGGGATACCCAATCATATTGAGTATATGATACTAAAATTACTTAAATTATTAACATACAAAATCATATTGAGTACATGCATAGAGAATAATATTCCTTTGGTCATTATTCATCTAATTCTTTTAAAACCTTAAGTGAATCATTCCATACTTCCATAAGAATATAGATTCTTATGTTGAATAAATTTAAAAATTAGTAACATAGGAATAGCTATAACTCCAATACATAGAGTATTTATTTTACTTTAATAGCTTTTCAATCAATCAAAAATCCATTTTATTAAAAAAATATAGGAAGAAAACAGGGACCTAGCCTATTAGGGGTGGTAATGTTGGAGAACCAGGGAATCATTATTTAAAATGATAGAGCTAAAAGTGATCATGTACCCTATGATATAGTAAATAGTTATGATGGTAATAAGATCACCTCTGATTTACAGAGAATCAATATAAACATTTCCCTCTCTGCAAGAGTGATGAACACTTATCTGATGGTTGAGGAGGACTTTGAATTTGTGAATAAAATAGATTATATCCCAAGGGCATTCACAATTATCCAAAAGCATCCCAACAATGAAATTAGATTCTGACTGCACCTCAGAGATGTAGATGTCGTAGAGCCTTCATAACAACATCTCGATAGCTAGAGCACTGACATCAGCCTCTAATAGAGAGACCATCCTAAAAAAGAAACTGAATCCCAAGAACACCAATTCTTTATTGTCTCTCACCAAGCCTCCTCCGTGCATGGTTCCAGAGATACATGAACCATCGAAATTTATCTTCAGTCCTAAGTGATGGGCCTCCCACTTAATTCACACACACTCATCATTAGTGGTAGAAGATATATATTTCACAAAGTATGGATTTATATATAGAATTTATCTCATAAATTAGTTATTTATGTAGGGTATCATCCAAATTATATTATATATGACTCTTGTATAGTTGAGATAAATACTCTTTTTCCTATCTTTCATATAGATAAACCCAAATATATTCCTTTGGTAACCTAATACTTTTAGGGTAACCTGGGTAGTGTAACAAAAAATAAGCAAAAACAAAATGAAAACAAGGGAAAATACAGGGGTACCCATCTATTTTATGAACTTCCCAATGATGATACAACATCACCCATACATTATTTTCTTATAGAAGATAATCTTGGAGAATTGAACTATGGAATTCCATACCTGGTTGGATGGTTGAGGTCTTGATAAGTTCCTCTTTGGAAAGAATATAACACTTAGTATTTTAAGGGTTTTATTCTCACCTTATTATCTCAGGTTATTCCATTTTACATATGTATGCTTATTATAATTTAGTTTGGAATCCCATTCCATCAACCAAACCAATATGTATAAATCACATTGATGTGTAACTCTTTAAAAAACCAATAATTTTTTATTACTCACCAAAAAATAGAAGTCAATTACATTAATACATATCTAAATGCATCATATGAATAAGGTACATAAAAATTTCCTAAAAATTTATAGAGATATATGAAATTTAAATTCACCATATTAGTAAGATCTGAGAATAAGATAGCCAACCCTATTAACATTTCTAGATAAAGGATAATCCTTGAGGCTGATAGGTAGTATAACACCACGACTTTCTACTTGGGGATACTTTACTCAAGAGAGAATCCAATTCATCCTGAATTTTAAAAATAATATGCATAATCTATATTCAATAGATAAATTAAATTTTATAACTCTATTATAAACTAGGCTCATAGTAGATTTTTTTTTTTATTATGGAGTCATTTTAGCCTGAAAGTGGAAGGCTCTATCCTAGAATAAATTTATCATATAATTTTTTTATTAAAATATTTATAAAATAAAGAATTTATAAAAATGAAGAAAACTGGAAATAAAATTTAAATAAATGAACAATTAAAATATTTGAACATAAGATAAAAAATTATGAAAAATTTATAAATAAAATATAATTATAAACATTTTATAATTTTAGCTTCACCCTTATTAACATTCCATAATTTTGAATATAAAAAATTATATCCATTCCAATATGAACATTCATATTCTTCATTATATAGTATTTTATTTTAAATATATGACATTTTAGGAATTATAAATAATATTATAATTCAATTTATATTATTTAATCATTTCACATAATCTAAATATCACATATATTACATTATTTAAACCTTTGATAAAACCAAACATCAAAACCTTTTTATGTGTTTTAAATAATATCTCGAATGAGGGACATTAATTTGAACAATTTAAATTAAGTAATTATTAAAAATTTATGATTTAAATATAAACATATTTTTTATTAGACTTATTTATGTAATTTATAAACAATTTTTAAATTACTCCTATGAATTTTAAATAATCAATTTTATTTCTATATCATAAGGCAAACCATATAATTTTAAAAAGGTATTTTAAATATTAAAATTTAATAATTAAGGAATATTTAATGATAAATGTTTCATAAACATTTATTAATTAATTATAAAACTTTTATAATTAATTTATTTTTTTATAAATTCCTTAAAAATTAAATATTCTAAAAATACAATTTATCTTGATTTATAAATATTTTATAGACCATTAAAATTAATTAAATATCAATTTTTCTTAGCATTTTATGTTTACCATTATATAGAATCTTCACTATGTGTAAGTGTAACCTCACACTACCATTATATATACAGTCCATGTAAGGGTATACTTCCTTGACCATTATACCACATATAATGCGTAAGGATACTCTAATTTTACCTTTACATGAACTATTCATGTAAATGTAAAACTTGGATTACCCTTACATGAAAACCCACAAATAAAGGTAATCCACAAATTAACTTTACTTAAACTCTTTCATGTAAAGGAAATTAATAGACTACCTTTACATGAACCCTTCACATAAAGGTTAGTCTCATACTACCTTTATGTGGGAACCTCATGTATAGATAACCTTTAGATTGACTTTACATAACCCGACTATATAAAGGGAACATGTAGACTAACTTTATGCATACCAAAAATGTAAAGGTAACATCTCTATTACCTCTATATAACCATTTACTATAAATGAAATGACTAAATTACCTTTATATATACTAGTTATGTAAAAGTAAACCATTTCTATTCAAAAAACTAAAAATAACTCTCTATTTTGGTTTTCATATTTATTTCATGTAATATGTCATAAATTAAATACATAAAATGGACATGATACCATTTTTGATTATTTAAAAAGTATAGTAAAAATTATTAGATAAAACCAAAGATTATAAAATTTATTATCAAGGATATCCATTGCTAGAATTATGAAATATTTATAAAATACTAAAATTAAGAACATTATAAATATAGAATATTGTACATTAAAGAATCCTCTACAATCTTTCCGGTCTTTATCTGATATGTTTGACGTGGATCACTAAATTGGAAGACCGAATACTCCCACCTTCAAAGATATCCACAAGACATGGTAAATCTCTCATCATACAAGAGGTGAAATCATTCATCAATGGGGTGATAAAACCTTAATGTACTAAGGATGAATAATATTATAGATTCAGGTTATGGAGAGGTTCAACCAAGAATACAATAGGAAAACACCTATACCATCGTATAATAGAAGGCCTTATAAATCCCTCAAGGATTCTTCTTGACAGTACATACTGTTGACCTCACATTTTTTGATAATCCCAATTATGCTTTCACATACTTTGATAATCCCAATTAATGTTTATCTATATATTAATTCTTTCAATATATGACATTTTATTATCAAGTTGATAATAATATTAAAATAATATTTGAAGTATGTTAATCAGTTTTTATTTGTGTGTATGAACTTTGAAATGATTCTAACTCAATCGACATATGTGTTGCATTGAACAGAAGTTTCAAGTCCACTGGTATGCACATAGCTACTAATATAGACAAATAGAGACCTACTGGTACTTAGTCTACTGATAGACTGAATAGACAGTCACTAAAACAGAACAGAGCTACCGGTATGTATAAGTCTACTGGTACGCACAAGTTGCTGATAAAAAGTCTAACGATATACAAGTATACCATTATAGAAAGGTCACCGGTGCACAAGTCCACCGATATGAACTTTAGCATTGGAATATAACGGAGCTACCAATAAAAATGAGCTACCGATACAGACGAGCTACTGATATAGACGAGCTATTGATAGACCAAAGGTACCGATAAAAGGAGTCACCGATACAGACGAGCTACCGATAGACCAAAGTTACCGATATAAGGATTAACCGGTACATAGAGATACTAATACACAGAGTAACAACTACCGATATAAGGATCTACCAATATAAGGACAAAGAGCTACTGAAAGAAGCTCACCGCTACAAAGTCCACCGTTACAAGTCTATCGACAGAGAGCTACTGATAAAATGACTTCTAACCAGTCAATGCTACTTAAACTCTATTTCTATTTAATTAATTAATCAACGGTCATATTTGATGATTTTAATGCAATTAATGTCATTTAATGATAGTTGTTGGCATGTCAGGAAACCATACCTAGTACCCATCAAAAGGTAATCATTCCCATTGCTGGTGCTGAAAGCTATAAAAGGAAGGACAAATACCAGGTGAAATATAACAATAAGAAGTTGCGTGCGGTGTGTGAAATAAGGGATGAAGAGTGTTGAAAAGTGGTGCATTCACACAGAAAAGAAAGGCTACATTCATACAGGAAGAACACTGGACATACGAGAAGCAATTCATTCAAGAAGAGAACACAAGATGAACTCTAGCCAAGGAGTGAAGAACTTCAATGAGATCTTAATACACTCAAGCTGATATAATATGAACTTGAAGAAAATGACCCTCTGTTTTTCAGAAAAAAACTAGAGAAGGACTCAGAACCATTCCTGATCAATCAAAGAAGTCCATAGTAGCACTTAACATCACTAGAGCTTTCTAAAACTCATATCTACTCTCTCAGCGATTCTTTTATTTACATTTTGAGAAGTGTGCATACTCTGTATATTTTATACACACACTGTCTCCTGTAATAAACTGGAGGATTTATAAATCCTCACAAAAACCTTCCATAACTCTCTTTTGTATCCCACAGATAGTGGTAGAGGTCAAGTAAGACCTGGACAACCAGTGTGTTGTTGTTTTGTTTTCCCACGTAGAACTGTGGTAGAGGTCTTAGTACCTGTACAGTCTTTGCACTGTTTTTTACCCCGATCCATGGTGTGGATCAAATTTATATAAATTGTTTGAGAGGAATAAGTCTTGGCTTGAGACTGAACCTCTTGTTTTAAAACTGATGAGCTTACTTATTTTGATTTTAACCTATATTGAATATTCCACTGCTAATTACTTTGAAATATAAAATTGTTTTAAAGTTACTTTGATAGTTAATGTAGAAAGTGTTTCTATGTAATGTAAAGAATTAGGTTATATTCAAAAGTTAATTAATCATCAGATTAGATTAACTGAGAACTAATCAATCTTTTGAGAACCTAACTGACCCTTTATAGTTTTACAAATTCACTACAGATTATCTTATTATTCAATTTGGAGGATTTTTATAAGAATATTTTTAACATAAATTTTTAATTGGAAGTCAATTCACCCCCCTCTTGAGTGTCCACTCTGACCAACATTTGGTATGAAAGGTTGTTTATTATTAAAGGTTTTCGAAACACTCTGTTTTTCAACTGTGATTTTAGTTATATCTTGAAGATCTTAAATTTTTGTTAGTTATAAAATTTATCTCTTTAAATATATTTCCTAAAATATAGTTATGGATAATAGACTAGAAGGTTCTACTACCAACATGCCACCTTTCTTTAATGGTACAAATTATGCCTATTGGAAGCTTAAAATGAAAATTCATTTAGAGAGTATGGGATTTGATATCTAGACGGCTATAGAAACTCAATATAAAATTCCAGAATCTGAAAGAACTACTTAGGATGAACCTACTAAGACTTCTTACAATAATAATTGTAAAGTAATGAATGCCATGTACTGTGCCTTAGGAGATGAATAATTTAATCGCATATCTGCTTGTAAAAATTCTTATGAAATCTGGGACACTTTGGATATTTCCCATGAGGGAACTACCAATGTAAAGGAAATGATATTGAATACCTATACTATTAAATATGATAATTTTAAAATGAAGTTTGAAAAACCTATTTATAATATGTATCTCAGGTTCAATGAGATTGTCAACACTATGATATCACTTGGAAAAGCTGTTCCTGCTAAAGAAAAAATTATGAGAATACTAAGATGTCTACTAGACAAGTGGAGGGGCACATCAGTTTCAATTAGAGAATCATGTGATATTGATACTTTTCCCGTTAAGGAATTAATTGGTAAGCTTATGACGTACGAAGAGGAAATCAAAGTGAACATGGAAGAAGATGATGAACCAATGAAGAAGTTAGTAGCCTTCAAGACATCTGCTTCAAAGGGAAAGGATATGGAGAAAGCTCATATACCTACTGAAATCTCAACAAGTGAAAGTTCAGATTCTGACAGTGATGCTGAAATGGATCAGATAGCCAGGATATTCAAGAAGTTCTACAGGAAGAAGAAATTATTCATAAAATCAAACTACAAAGGAAAATATGACAACAAAGGTCATTGGAAGAAGGATTGGAAGAAACCTGATAAAAGTGATGAAATTGTCTTCTATGAATGCAAAAGGAAAGGACATGTAAAAGCAGACTTTCCAAAACGGAAGTTCAAAAAGAAACATGACTACAAGGAAAAAAAGTATAAGAAAGATATGAATGCAACTTGGAGTGCTTCAGAGGACAGTTCAACTGATTCTGATTCTACTCAAGATGAAAAATCTCAAAAATCTGACATGTGTTTCATGAAAAAAACATCTCAGGTAACACTGGACACTCCTGTTTTAAATTCATATCATTCTGGAGTTGATTCTGATTCTAAATCTGAAAATATGTCTAGTGAAGAGTTATTTGAATATTGCAATATTCTAGAAGAAACCTATAATGAATTTAAGGACAAGTATAAATCTTTAAAGAAACAACATTCTTTAACCAGCTCTGTTAAATCTTCCCTTGATATAGAAATGGAAAATAATGCTCAATTTCTTAAGGAAAATACTAAACTGAAATTGTCCAATGTGAAATTAAGGAAGGACTTAGAAAAATTCACAAATGGAAAAGATACTCTTACAAAATTTTTAGGTAAACAAGTGGCACCAAAATATACCACTGGAATAGGCTATCAGCCTGGACAGAGACAGTTTACTAAAACTAGATTTATTTCTAAATCTAGACAGAATGCTGCTAGTTCTAGTTCTGGAAATTCATATGCTTCAACTAGTTACTCACATAGTCCATTTTAAAGAAAAGAGACACACATAGAGTGGTCTCGGCCAAACCGCGACTCGGATTGAGGCGTGGTTGACTCGTACACATAAAATATGACCCATAAATCATTGTCCTAAATTTTCAACAGATTCCGAATGCATTTGGTCAGTTTTTCATATGTCAGTTGTTTATTTCACTTATAATCTTGTCCATTTTAAACAAAAGAGACACAGTCAGAGTGGTACCGGCCACAACGCGTCTCGGATTTAGACGGGGTTGACTCTTACACATCTCAAATGACCCATGGATCATTTTCCCAACGTATCGACACAATCCGAATACGTTTGGTCGGTTTTCCGTATGCCAGTTGATGTTTTCACTTAAAATGACGTCCTTTTGAAACAAAAGACGGACACTATGAGTGGTGCCGACCACACCGCATCTCCAATTGAGGCGGGGTTGATTCGTACACGTCACATATGACCCATGGATCGTTCTCCTAAAGTTTAAATGGAAACCGAATGCGTTTGGTCGGTTTTCCGTATGTTCTTAAAATGTTGTCCATTTTAAACAAAAGAGTGACACTTAGACTAATCCTGACCACACCGTGACTCAGATTCATCCCGGGTTGGCTCGTACATGTCACATATGACCCATGGATCGTTGTGATAAATTATAAAAAGATTACGAATGCGTTTGTTCGGTTTTGCGTATGTCAGTTGTTCTTTTAATTTATAATCATGTCCATTTTAAACAAAAGAGACAGAGTTAGAGCGGTGTCGGCCACACCGCGTCTCGGATTAAGATGGGTTTGACTTTTACACGTCACATATGACTCATGGATCGTTGTGCTAAATTATTAATAGAATCCGAATGCGTTTGGTCATTCTTCCGTATGTCAGTTGATGCCTTTCACTTAAAATGACGTCCTTTTGAAACAAAAGACGGACACTTTGAGTGGTGTCAGCCGCACCGCATGTCGGATTGAAGCGGGGATTATTCGTACACGTCACATATGACCCATGGATCTTTCTCCTAAAGTTTCAACGGAAACCGAATCCGTTTGGTCATTTTTCCGTATGTACTTAAAATGGTGTCCATTTTAAACAAAAGAGAGTCACTTAGACTTATCCTGGCCACACCGCGACTCAGATTCATCCCGGGTTGGCTCGTACACTTCACATATGACCCATGGATTGTTGGGATAAATTATCAACAGATTCGGAATGCGTTTGGTCGGTTTTCCGTATGTCAGTTGATACTTTTCACTTAAAATGACGTCCTTTTGAAACAAAAGATGGACACTTTGAGTGGTTCCGTCCACACCACATCTCCGAATTGAGCTGAAACCACCATGCAACATTCTAATTATTATTCGTGACGTGTACGCGTAAACAACACGTCAATCGGACGTGCGGTTTGCGCGGTACGGCTCAATATTCATATTTTAAGTGATGCACGCGCTTCGTAAACGCGCGTGAGGAGGGTCCAAACGGGCCGAACGATTTCGGAATGGCCTAAAATCAGGCGACAAATATGGGTGAGTGATTTATGAAGTGGTCGAGCAGACGACACGTCAATTGGACGTGCCATGTGCCCGCGGTGACCGACAACGCAGTTCTGGTGTCATAAACGGCAAAAACGGGCGTCCAACGGTCAAATTCATAGAGGACGACCTCATATTGAGCTGAAACCGCCGTGAAACATTCTAATTATTATTCGTGACGTGTACGCGCAGACAGCACAACAATCGGACGTGCGGTTGGCGCGGTATGGCTCAATATTCGTGTTTTAAGTGATGCGCGCGCTTCGTAAACGCGCGTGAGGGGGGTCCAAATGGGCCGAAAGAAGTCGGAATGGCCTGAAATCAGACGAAAAATACGAGTGAGTGATTTCTGAAGTGGTCGAGCAGACAGCATGTCAATCGGACGTGCCGTGTGCCCGCGGTGACCGACAACGCAGTTCTGGTGTCATAAACGGGCAAAACGGGCGTCCAACGGTCAAATTCATAGCGGACGACCTCATATTGAGCTGAAACCACCGTGAAACATTCTAATTATTATTCGTGACGTGTACGCATAGACGAAACGTCAATCGGACGTGCGGTTTGCGCGGTACGGCTCAATATTCGTATTTTAAGTGATGCACGCGCTTCGTAAACGCACGTGAGGGGGGTCCAAACGGGCCGAACGAAGTAGGAATGACCTGAAATCAGACGACAAATACGGGTGAGTAATTTTTGAAGTGGTTGAGCAGACGGCACATCAATCGGACGTGCCGTGTGCCCGCGGTGACCGACAACGCAGTTCTGGTGTCATAAACGGCCAAAACGGGCGTCCAACGGTCAAATTCATAGCGGACGACCTCGGATTGAGATGAAACCACCTTGAAACATTCTAATTATTATTCGTGACGTGTACGCGCAGACGGCACGTCAATCGGACGTGCGGTTTGCGCGGTACGGCTCAATATTCGTGTTTTAAGTGATGCGCGCGCTTCGTAAACGCACGTGAGGGTGGTCCAAACGGGCCGAACGATTTCGGAATGGCCTGAAATCAGACTACAAATACGAGTGAGTGATTTATGAAGTGGTCGAGCAGACGGCACGTCAATCAGACATGCCGTGTGCCCGCGGTGACCGACAACGCAGTTCTGGTGTCATAAACGGCCAAAACGGGCGTCAAACGGTCAAATTCATAGCAGAAGACCTCGGATTGACCTGAAAACACCATGCAACATTCTAATTATTATTCGTGACGTGTACGCGCAGACGGAACGCCAATCGGACGTGCGGTTTGCGCGGTACGACTCAATATTCGTGTTTTAAGTGATGCGCGTGCTTCGTAAACGCGCGTGAGGGGGGTCCAAACGGGCCGAACGAAGTCGGAATGACCTGAAATCAGACGAAAAATACGGGTGAGTGATTTCTGAAGTGGTCGAGCAGACGGCACGTCAATCGGACGTGCCGTGTGCCCGCAGTGACTGACAACGCAGTTCTGGTGTCATAAACGGGCAAAACGGGCGTCCAATGGTCAAATTCATAGCGGACGACCTCAGATTGAGCTGAAACCACCTTGCAACATTCTAATTATTATTCATGATGTGTACGCGCAGACGGAACGTCAATCGTACATGCGGTTTGCGCGGTACGGCTCAATATTCGTATTTTCAGTGATGCACGCGCTTCGTAAACGCGCGTGAGGGGGGTCCAAACGGGCCGAACGATTTTGGAATGGCCTGAAATCAGGTGAAAAATACGGGTGAGTGATTTATGAAGTGGTCGAGCAGACGGCACGTCAATTGGACGTGGTCTCGACCACGTCCCTCTCCACCAACTGAACCGGCGCCCTCTTCCCACCGCCCGGCTTTTTGTTAATGTCGTTTCTGAGATTGAAATCGTGAGAATACCCCCCCCCCCCCCGCCGCCGCCGCCTCCAATCCTTCCTTTCCATGGCTGAAAATCTCTGAAATGATTTCCCCCACACACAGCACCTCCAATCCTTACATTATTGGACAAAAGATGACGGATTGCTATTGGAAGCAACTCATGCAGTAGAACGTGATAATCATGAGTCTTCAAAGATTTTAGCTTCAACTCTCTTCTGTTGACCCGTTTAGATATGTTGCTTGAATAGCCATCAGGAACTCTAATAGTCTCTAATACTTCCAAAAATTGTTTTTTTTTCAGTAGGTGTCATCACATAAGAAGCACATGGAAGTTTCCATTTATTTTCACTGATACGCACAGGATGCAATTCTGGTCTGATGCCCCAATCCACCAAGTCACGTCGAGATCGTAAATCATCTTTTGTCTTCCCCTTGACATTTAGAAGAACTGAAAGCAACATTTCACATATATTCTTTTCAATATGCATTACGTCTAAGCAATGACGTAGCAAATTGGTTGACCAATAAGGCAAATCAAAAAAGATACTCCTCTTCCTCCAATTGTAACAGGTTTCTGTGGAAACATTCTTTCTCTTTCCAGATTTCATTTGACCCTTCCCGAACGAAAAACTGAAATCTTTCAATTCATTAAGCACATCAGTTCCATACATACGCTGAGGTGGATTATCGGTCTCTATAGTATTATCAAATCTTCGACGATTCATTCTATATGGATGATCTTTTGGAAAAAATCGTCGATGTCCCATAAAACTGAAACTTCAATGATGTTTCAGTCTTCTGGATCGTGTATTCTTCATACAAACTGGACATGATAGTTTTCCCTTCGTGCTCCATCCAGACATCATTGCATAAGCTGGAAAATCATTGATCGTCCACATAAGCGCAACACGCATCTGAAATATGTCTTTCGAACATGCATCGTATGTGTGCACACCCACATCCCAAATAAGTTTCAACTCTTTTATTAAAGGTTGCATGTATACATCAATATCAATGCCGGGATCAGAAGGACCAGATATGAGTATACTCATGAAAGTGAAATATATCTTCATACACAACCATGGGGGAAGATTATAAATGTGTATAAAAATTGTCCACGTGCTGTGCGAAGTAAGCATCTGCCCAAACGGATTAAAACCGTCGCATGAAAGACCCAGCCTCACATTACGCACGTCAGCTGGAAAATCAGGATGTCGAGCATCAAATCTCTGCCATGCAAATCCATCTACAGGATGAACCAACTCATCATTAGTCTTCTTTCTCTCGGTATCATGCCATCTCATTTTTATTGATATGTCATCAGACATAAAAAGATTCTGGAGTCTGGGGATCAATGGAAAGTGCCACATTACTTTCTGTGGAACGCGGGATGGTGTTCCATCAGATTTTGACTTCCAGCGGGATGTGCCACATTTTATACATTCATTTCGTTCAGCGGTTTCTTCCCAGAATAAACTGCAATCTTTCGGGCAAGCATGAATTTTGTTTCTGGAAAATCCAAGTTCTTCAACTAACTTCCATGCCATATAGTGGTTTGAGGGAATATCTGCATCATCTGGAAGTAAATCCTTCAAGAGGGTAAGAATGTAATCGATTGCTGTATTATAAATCCCATACATAGTTTTTCTATGAAACAATCGGATTAAAAATTCCAAGTTTTTCATTTTATCGCATTGTCGATATACTGGAGTCGTGGCAGCATCATTCAATTTTTTCACCCTATCAATATCATCATTTTCACTAGATGCATCAGTTGTCCTCATATCGACTTCTTCTTGAGTCGAAATCCTTTCTTTTTCATGATGACGAATAAACGGAAACCGATCATCTAACAAATTCTCCATTCCAGTCCTTTCATTTTGATCATCACCAATTTGAGATTTCATTTTCTCCCCATTGTGATACCACACAAAGTATTTTGCTTGAAAACCATTTTTGGTTATGTGGTAGCTGACTTATTCACGACTCAACCAAGGTCTACCAACACAATTGGAACATGGGAAGTGTATACGACCACTATCTGAAGCATTGTGAAATGAAAAATATATAAAGCTCTCCAAATTGTTTTGAAAATCGCTTGAGATACGATCGGTTTCATACATCCAACTTCTGTCCATTCTGTAAAAAAATTCATATAAGTCATTTTATCATAAACAATTCAATAGGATTGAACTTTAATAGAAAATACATTTAAGTAAATGATAAAGGAAGAAAATAATCATGGTATCAACTAGACATGTGAAAAAAACATACTAATGTGTTATTGAAAAAATGTAAAACCAACAAGAACTTAATGTGTTATCACATCAGAGCATGCCTCATCCCATAACCATATTAGTAGGGTACCCTCGTGGACAGCCCCGCCCACCCCCGTGGACAACCCACCCACCCCCGTGGACACCTCCTACCCCTAGACAGCCCAACCACCCCTGTGGACAGCCCACCCACCCCCCTCGACACCCTTTCTCCCTATGGACAGCCCCCCACCCCCTTGGATAGCACACCCCAACCCTGGACACCCCTACCCCCTGTGGCCAGCCCACCCACCCCCCCTGGACAGCCCGCCCACCCCTCCTTGACAGCCCGGCCACCCCCGTGGACCGCCCGTCCACCCTTGTGGACAGCCCGCCCACCCCCGTACCCCCCTGGACACCCCGTACCCCCCCGGGATAGCCCCGCCCACCCTCCCAAACAGCCCACACCCCCCTCCCCTGCAACCCCACCACCACCACCTAGACATACCAACCCCCCTGGACACCCCACACACCCCTCCCCCACCAGGACACCCCACCCAGACCCCCAGGACAGCCCACACCCCCTGGACAGCCCCGCCCACCCCCGTGGACAGCCTTTCCCACCCCCGTGGACAGCCCCGCCCACCCCCGTGGACAACCCACCCACCCCCGTGGACGCCCCCTACCCCCTAGACAGCCCAACCACCCCCGTGGACAACCCACCCACCCCCCTCGACACCCCTTCTCCCTATAGACAGCCCCCCACCCCTTGGATAGCCCGCCCACCCCCCTGGACACCCCTACCTCCCGTGGCCAGCCCACCCACCCCCCTGGACAACCCGCCCACCCCTCCTTGACAGCCCGACCACCCCCGTGGACAGCCCGTCCACCCTTGTGGACAGCCCACCCACCCCCGTACCCCCCCTGGACACCCCGTACCCCCCCTGGATAGCCCCGCCCACCCTCCCAAACAGCCCACACCCCCCTTCCCTGCAACCCCACCACCACCACCTAGACATACCACCCCACCTGGACACCCCACACACCCCTCCCCCACCAGGACACCCCACCCAGACCCCCAGGACAGCCCACACCCCCTGGACAGCCCCGCCCACCCCCGTGGACAGCCTTTCCCACCCCCGTGGACAACCCCGCCCACCCCCGTGGACAACCCACCCACCCCCGTGGATGCCCCCTACCCCCTAGACAGCCCAACCACCCCCGTGGATAGCCCACCCACCCCCCTCGACACCCCTTCTCCCTATGGACGGCCCCCACCCCCTTGGATAGCCCACCCACCCCCCTGGACACCCCTACCTCCCGTGGCCAGCCCACCCACCCCCCTGGACAGCCCGCCCACCCCTCCTTGACAGCCCGACCACCCCCGTGGACAGCCCATCCACCCTTGTGGACAGCCCGCCCACCCCCGTACCCCCCTGGTCACCCCGTACCCCCCTGGATAGCCCCACCCACCCTCCCAAACAGCCCACACCCCCTACCCTGCAACCCCACGACCACCACCTAGACATACCACCCCCCTGGAATGTGTAGAAATAACATAAAAATACATGATATATAGATAGCACAAAATACTCAACCTATGGGTTAACGTTAACTACATAATCACACACTTCACTACTACCATAAAACACATAAACCACACCACCACCACACAAGACACATAGCATTTCTCACATTCATTTATAAGCCACTTCATTCACACTTACATTGTCCATTCATTTAATGTTAAATTAATTATATCCATTTACCACACATCCATTTCTATTCCATCTCATTTATTTAATATCTTGTTTTTTTGTTTTAACATCATAATTTATTCCATAGATAACCAGGAAACTAATAAAACCACCACACAACAACTCACCATCTCACAATAACCATCGACACCATGTTACATTGACCAACCATCTCTCCAAAACAACCACATATCACAATAAAAATATTGCACATCATAAACCACCGCAAAACCAAAACCAACTCACCACATTATACACCACAACTTCATCACACAACACCTCCACACGACACAACACCACCACACATCATCACTATCATACAACTTCACATGACACATCCATGCCCACTAACCATCACATTACAACCCCACATATCACAAAGCCCAACTGGTCACCTCCCATAAAACAGCCTACAACATACAATGAAACACAACAAAAACCTCTCATAGAGGAAACATACCCCAACTTCCACAATTTATTTATTCAAGGTCTTTTATTACATTACCCCTTTATTTAGCATGGACATTATAACACAACTGATATTCCAGGGGAAACTAATTAATTAAAAAAATATTTATTCATTTCTCTATTTTACACGGTAAAATCAAATCAAAATCCAAACTTAAAACTAAAATATTAGATCAATAACAATAAAAACAAGGTACCATATGTGTATAAAGAAAAAATTACTTGATTTGAGATGATTCAAATGGGTTTTCACCTATTCGGATGGGGGATTTGGAGACCAGCAGAGAGGTGGAAGTGGATTGATAACTTAAAACTAAAATACTAAAGCAATAACAATAAAAATAAGGAAGTATATGTGTATAAATGAAAATATACCTGATTTGAGATGGTTTTCACCTCTTTGGATAGGGGATTTCGCGAGAGGAGAGCGGTGGAGTGGATGAAATTAGTTTCTGTGCGAATGGGGGAGAGCAGCCTTGCGGCTGGATTTGGGGGAAATAATTCCCAACGGTTTTAAAGAACCGTTGGGAAAGAGATGCTAAGGACCCCTTTGCCAACGGTTTGAGGAAACCGTTGGCAAAGGGGTGACCCTTTCCCAATGGTTCTTTTGAACCGTTGGCAAAAGGTGATTAACACACCCCTTTACCAACAGTTTCCTCAAACCGTTGGCAAAGGGGTGGCCTTTCCCAACAGTTTCAATGAACCATTGGGAAAGGCTTTCTTAATCCTTCAAGCCCAATGGTTTTAGCAAACCGTTGGTAAACACCCGTTGGGAAAAACATCATTTCCAGTAGTGAGATGGTATTCCGTACGTACACACGCGTGGTGATTTCGTTTTCCGTAGGATTGATAGATGGTGAAATAGGGTTGTTTCATACTTATAATAACATATCAGTATATGAGTGATACTGATGTTATTACTTCATAATGAAACAACTAAATAAGAAGAAGTGGAAGAAGAAATAAATATGAAAGAATCGGTAACGGGCATTACCTCTTCTTTAAAGCACCTCTTGGAGACCTCCTCTTAGGGCACTAAAATTGGTCTTTGAAGAAGACCAGAAACTCTAGGATGTTTATATGGAAGTGGAGAAGAGAATTTGTCAGGGGTTGGCCGATCTTGAATGCTCAAAGTGGTGTGAGGAAGAGAGGGAGGAGGTTCTCTTTTATAAGGGAGGAGAGGGGCACCTTTGGAATAACTAAAAATATTATTTTATTATAAAGTCAAATTCGGTTTTTAATAGCACCAAATTGATATATTTCAAAGCTAAGGTGGGGATGGGTCTAAATCCTCTCATACTATAGAATTTAGACAAGTTTAGGTATCAATTTTAACCTTATCATTTAGATTTAACTTTAAGTTAGATAATTTAACTTTTACCATGTCTTCTTGTTTTCTTACACTATAAGGTTAATAAACTTACTCTATCAAGCCAAAATAACCCCAAGTTATTTATTATTAATATATATAACCTTATCTAAGTCATTTTTCCGAAGCTTAGATTTTTAGGAATAAAATAACAATTAATAATATAGTATTTGTTTTAAAAACTATTTTATGTCAATTTGACACTATTTGGTAATTGATTTTTGTGAAAATCATAACAGAATGATTAGTTCAAGAAAATTTAATTAAATCAACACTAACATGTCATATTAACATATAAAATTATTTTAATTCATAAAAAGTCTCAAATTACATTTATTTGGGTATTTATAACATTAATTATGTCAGTATTTCATTAATAAGATAATTACTGCATCATCATTGTATCATAAATAAATTAAATTATTTTAAGTCTAAAAATTACAAATAAAATACCATTATGTAGGAAATATTTTTATCTCTCTAATTAATATTTATAGTCTAATTTATCTTATGTATAACCCTATATTAAAAATGATTTAGTTATTAAACTTTGATTTTAACTATTTTAACCCTTCTTTAAAGAAATTGATAATAAATGTCCTAATCTAATCCAAGTAGGCCTAAATGGTCATATTTTATTCCTAAGGTTGTATTTGGTCGAATTACACTTATCCAATAGAATTAGGAGATGTGTTAGGGTAATAATAATATCATTTTTACCCTTAACTACTCTATTTACTTTTAACCGTGGTAAATAAAAGTAAAAAGTTACTATTCACCAAAAATTATTTTCATCTCATTGAACCACATTTTACTTACTGACATCAACCATGTCTCTCAGATTTTTGAAATTCCACTCACATAAGCGGTAAAATTATGTTTTATGAAAAAAATTCAGTTTTTTAACTACCACTTAGTGGTTTCACTATTCATCAAAAAATGAAAGTTTCCAGAAAAATACCCAAAATTATTCCTAATCTATATTTGATATTATGAGTTCAAAAATGATGTTTATTTTACCAAATTCAGAAAATATCAGTTACATTAACTAATTTAAAAATTAATTCGCGTCGTCAAAACAAATAGCGTGTTTTTAAGAGACAATAACTATCAAAAGATTGACACTTGTTTATGTCTGGTTTATATGTGAAATTACATCCAATGAACAACACTGTATTAAATTGTAAAAATATATTCTAAATATACTTTAAAACCACTCAAATTAATAATTTATCACTATTAATTATTTCGATTAAAAAAGTTGTTTTTAATTAAAATTTAATAACTTTCACTATTTATCAGAATATGAAAGTTATCCGAAAAGTACCAAAATTTCAACCTAATCTAATTTTGATATTCTGAATCCAAAAATGAAGTCCATTTTGAAAAATAAAATTTACAAAATTTCAAAAATTGGTTATTACCATTCATAACGGCTAGTTTTAATAATTTTTTAATAGCATATCGTTGTTTAGTGAAACTCTGTATTGCGTACGACACAAGCTATCGAGGAAGGTCGCGGTAGCGTGTAAAGCAATCCAAGCTAGTGTTGTGTGTAGTGAAAGATTCCTTTGATGATTTATATAACATAAAAACAAAATATTTCTCATAAAAGTCTCGGGTGTTACAATACCTATTAAATAATATTTAAAATCAAAGGATATTAACATAGATAAAAATTTCTTTAAGTGATCACTGAGATATTTATGGAGAAAAATATCCTTTTAATTTTGAAATCTATTATTTAAAATGAAAAATATTTATAAAATATTATGGAAAATATTTTCTTTGGAAATAACCTTGGAAACTTTTAAAGGGAGATTAAAATATGTGAGTGGTCTTGGTGGTGAGAAATTCTATTCATGATGTGTACGTTAAAACCAAGATTCCATTTATATTTTTAGTAAAAATAAAAAAGTACCTCATTCAGAAAATGACAGGAGAATTAATTTAATTTTTTTATAAAAATTAAAACATGGTTAAAGATAAAATTAAAATTTTACAAGATAATAGTAAAAAATTATTGAAAATATTTAAAAATAACGTGGATATGGAAGAAAAAGATTCCTGAAGAAAGAAGAAATAATGTCTATTTTTCTCAAAAATATTTTCCTAATTAATTTATATACTATAGAGGATAATGGTAATATAACATTAAAATTACATGAATAATAATAGTAAAATAAAATATAAATTAATTTATCATATATGGTTTATATAAATTCAACAATGGAAAGTCAAGCATAAAAAATCCTAATTAAAAAGGGATTAAAACACAAATCTCTTACTCGATGTCTTTTATTTTATTGTATGCATTCGAACCTTCTTTAAAATAAACATTGATTTATTATACATGTATTAAAGAAAAATATTTATATATATCATACCATATATTATTTAATTATAACATATTATCACTCTTTTATTATCAATTTGTCATTAAAATCACTATTCTAGGTGATAATTGCTTCATTTTTCATGCATGATTCGGTTCGGCAGTCCCAGTCCTTATACTTTGATCATGGTTACATAATATAAATAATGTTATTAATAATATAATATAATATATATTAATTATATATATATATTTTATTTAACTATAAAATGTAGATATAGAAAATTAATTACACCGCTTATGGAGACGGTAGACCGTATGTACAAATGAACATTATTTTCATTTTTTGATAAATGGAATGAAAGAATGGTAAATAATATTTAAAATTTAAAAGATAATTTTTATATAATATATATAATATATATTCATTAAATATATAATTATTACCATCCATAAAAGTAAGAAACATAAAACAAATCACATCACTTTGTGGATGTGGTAGTCTACACGTACGCACGAGCGACATTATAATCTGCTAAAAGATTGTAACATAAGAAGTTAGATATTATATTATAATTAAAAAAAGAATACTTATGTAATATATATCATATATAAACATTAAATACATAATACTAACCATATATTAATGATGGTTATTAAAACTTAATTGTATCACAACTTGGAGGTAATAAGCCATACGTACACACAAGAAATGTTTTCACTTTCTGTGATATGGAAAGAAGGTGGATAATAGTTTTTAAATAATCATAAAGAAATTAATCATATTTAACATACTTGATTAATTATTTTATAAATTATACCATATATTTATAAGAGGTATAAGAAGGAATAAAACTAAAAATGCTTGATTAAGAGTTAAACCTCTTCGTTGGGAAACCTCTTTTGGCTTACACCTTAAACCTTGAAAGGATAGTATTTTGTAAATAAAAGAAGATATAATATGTGTAAAGGAATATAATATGGTATTATGTTAGATCATGGATGAGATATAGGGCTTAAAAGGTTTTAGGAATAGAGAAGAATATGTTCCCTTTAATAAGCGAGGAGAAGGTCACTCTTGGAATTATATAAATAATTAAATTAATATAAATTAATTTTTATAGTAAATTAGTTCCAAATTGATATTTTTTTAATAAACTATTATTATAAGTAGATTTAATTTCATAAAATAATATTTATAAAAGTTTAAGAGATGTATAAACCCCTATCTCTTAGTTCTAACCCCTATTAATCCTTTTTACAATTACCATAATATCTAAGTGTTCAACTATTTTAGGGTTAATAATGTAACTATGAAATAATAATTGAACCATAAATAAAAAATTGTTGTATTTTAAAAAATATTAAATTAAATTGGATAAATATAGTATTTTTATGGATTTTAGATCATTTAATAAAATATTATTTTATTATAAAATAACTTTAATGTAATTTTTGGATATATTTATTTACTTTGACATTAAAGACATAAATATAGTTATGGAATTATAATATAAACCATTAAACCATACCATATATGTTATATTTTTATAAAAATTTCTTGAAACAAAATAATTAAACCAAGTTATATATATATTTTTTAAAATTTATTTATTTTATTTTTTATATTAATTGAATAAATACTCTATCAGTGTTGTGTAAGAATTTCAGGTAAGTATTAAATAACTAAAATTAAAAATAAATTAATATGATAAGAAATTAATTAACTTTTAAAATAATAATTTAGAATAAATAATAACCCTCTTTTATCCTTAATAAAAAATATTAGATATATTAAAGTCAAGAGAGTAACATCACTTATTTATCATTTTCTTAAAATAATATAAAATTCATAATAAAAAAAAATTCAGTAATTTACCATATTTTGAAATACTGGATGGAAAATGATGAAATTAAATCACACAATAGGATAAATTCAATTGTTAGATAAATTTTAAATCCATATCACAATGTTTTAACGCTGTTTTACGCATTTTATCCTTACTAAGGTGAAAAATATTTACCAAGGTTACTATTCATAATGCCCAAAAATATAAAGGTTTTATTTACCAAATTTTATCCAAATTATTGAAAATAAGGAATAAAATTTTCAATATGATATTTCTATAAGTGGTTAAAATTAATTTTAAAATAAGTGCATAAAATATGATGAAAACCATTTTTTAGAAAAATACATTTTAAGCATACAAATGTATTTATTCTTAGTTCATCCCATGAAAAAAATAGAATAATGTTAATATATTAACATATTAATTTAATTTAAATATGTTAGCAATATTTATTAATTTAATTTATAAAAATACATTGTGTAAAAAAAAAGTTTTTAGAAAAATATGTTTTTAAGCCCAAAAATGAACTTATACCAAAATCATGTTTAATGTTTTTGCCTATGTAATTAATTAGATTATATAAAATAAATTATATATATATATATATATATATATTAATTTAGTATAAAATTAAAATAAATATGGGACCTTTCAGTGAATATAATTAACATTTTTACAGAAATCAATATTTTTCACTTTTCACTAAAAAATCAATCTTTCAGAAAAATATAAAAATTTAAACCTAAGTTAATTTTAATATTATGATTTAAAATATGATATAAATTTTATTAAATTTAATTTATATAATTGATATAAATTAATTATAATATTCTTAGAGAAAATGAAATAAAATCTATTTTTGAAGAAAATATATTTTTTAAAAGTAAAACAACATTACAAAAAAATGAGTGCTTATATATTATGCACTAAATAATAAATAATTAAGTAATATATATATATATATGTATGTATTTAATAATGTGGTCAATATTATTCATACTTTCAATGTAAATGTTACGATATAATATATCATGGTTCATTTTAAGCTCAGTGTTGTGTGTCAAGAAATCTATTAAACACTTAAAATTTATTTAATTAAAAATATATTCTAAAATATCAGGGTGTTAAAATATCTGATATTAAATAAATTATTCCCTCATAATTTTTATCTTGGTAAAAAGAGGTTAAAAATATGAAAAATACCTTGGTTGAAAACCCATACCATATAAAGGGATAATAAAACTTCCTTTAAAAAGGGTAAGTGAGAAACATAAAGGTGACCCGAAATAACACCCAACAAAGTTCTCAATGTAACAACCTGAAAATTACACTTTTATTAATATAAACATTATTTTATAATGATTTTTTTATTATGAGCACGTAGAAATACTTTTAAATTTCATAATAACTATTTATATTATAGGATGACATGAAATTTCATAACCAAGAATATTTAAATGATAGAAAACAATTACTGTGAAACTAAAAACACTTTATTCATTTATTTAAGAATGTTATATTCAGTGAAATAAATTTTTTCATTATTAATAAAAATATTACAATGGGAATACTAACTGAGAATAAATAAATTAAAATATAAAAATTTGGGTCACCTAGATCCTTTAGAGTCAACCCACCCATGAACAATGCTATAACAAATAAAGAGAGAGTTAATAATAAAATATTCATTTTGGAAGTGATATTGAACCTTGATTGAAATTGAAGTGAATTTTGAAAAGTAAAAATGATGGTGTATTTATAAGGAAATATGAAAAAAATTATTTTTGTCAACAAATATAATTGATCATCATTGTGTCCATTAGTCAACAAAATAGTTGATCATTATTATTGGTCGTTATGTAGATGTGTTTAAATGATTTTCAGAATTATTTAATGATATAATAAAAATTTCATTATTATTTTATTAAAAATATATTTTATGATAAATATATAAGTTTTAGATAAAATTTACATTCATAATCCTACAAAATAATTTACATGATAATATTTTTAACGCATTCCTAAGTAATATTTATAATGATCAGAATGTTTATTTTTCTATAAAATCGCTAAATTTTAATTAATAAGGATATTTATCTAAATTTTAAAATTATCATATTTAAATAATTATATTTCTAAATTAAGATTCATTTTTTTAATCACCACCTTAAAATTATCTTATGGTATTTTTTTTGGGAATTTTTTAAAAAAGTTTATTTTTGGGTTAAAAAGTGAAAATACCATTTTTGTGAAATACCTTAACTCTTATGATATAATAATTATATGATAATTATTTCATATTTATTATCCCTTATAAATTATAAAAATTTATTTCAATGAATTACATAGTACATAATATGTTACACTTAGAAGCCCATCCCTAACATTTGGAAAACTATGATTTTACCTTTAATAAAAAGTTATTTTTATGAGTTATACACATATCACATTAGAATTATTTTTTCCACTTTTATAAATTTAACCAAGTAAAATGGATTGATTTTTTTAAATATAATTTCCAATTTAGGTAATAAGGTTAATTTAATTTTTTTACATAATAAAATACCATGGTAAAAAAAGAGTTACCATAGTATAAATGAAATAATGTAGGAGGTTAAAATTAAAAGGTAAAAAACATAAAATACCTAAAAAATAAAAAATTTAAAGTGTGGTTGATGTATTTTAATACCGTAAATATCCTTTATAACATTAATTTTCAACCAAATTATTTTAAATTAATTCCACCCAAAAGTGGTTAGCTTTAAATATAAAACAACCATTACTTAATCCCTTAGAACCACCCTCCTCAAGTAAAAATACCCCATTCCATCTTAAATTTACACACAAAAGAAATTTATCAAAAATAATATCTCAATTAATATCTCAAGATTATCTATAAGGTGGTTTAGGTTCAAATTAGTCCTTTAATATTTTTAAGAATCATCCTCCCATGGTAAGGGACCTCTCACACTTCTTTTCCATTCAGACGCCTTCTTTATTTTATGCATTTTATTTTTAATTCCTAATGATATGATATTTTGTTAAAAATGCATAATACTGTATTTTTTATAAAATTATTATATACCCGTTTCTCTCACAACATACCATTTTATGGATCTTTAAGTACCATCGTTATACTGGCTAAATTTCATAGTGATTTTTTACGACAAAATTTTAATTCAAGAACCCTTTTGTCTTAAGAATTTTAATCACAAATTTTTCTTGTTGTCTTATGTTCTTAAATATCCAAATTAATTCTATTATTTTTATAAAGTGTTGATAGACCCATTTTATTCTCATTATCCCTCCCATGAACCTTTATGTGCCCCCATTATATTGCATAAATTTTCCTATAAATTTCCATAGAAGATATTTTTGAGGTGTATACATATACCCATTTACACTCAATGTTATCAGCCTAGTTATAACTATTATAAAATTAATTGGGAATTATATTTATTTAAACCAAAATCCTTAATTTTGGTATTAAATTTTATGAAATATGTTATTATGTTTTATGATCTATGTGGCACACTTATGCATGTACATGTGATGATATGTGTAGTGCATGTGAGTTTATCCTAAGAACATTATGTTCTGAGTTCTTGGTGGTTAACCTTAACTTATGATTATGATGTTATGTTTAAAGATTTTGCAAAATTCCCAAGTTACCGTTATGCTATCATGTTATACCATGCCTCATTTTTCATGATTATGATTCTCACATATTATATTACATTTTTATGCCTCTTGACTCACATTTATTGATTTAACTTATGCCATGATTTGTTTATTCCCTTACTGGGATTTATATCTCACCCCTTTCTTATGTATGTCCCCAGGTTATCCTATGAAATTTTAAAATATCAATGATAATTTAAGATCACATTAAGGAAGTTTTCTATAAAGTCATTTATCCTTATTTTATAATGTTATGTTATGTACCTAATATCCCAAATATACCAGGATTCTAAATATTTTGGGTTGTACTATGTGTTATTTTATGTAATAAATTATGAATTATTTTTTAATAAAGACAAGGGTTTTCATATTTTCTATCATAGAAAAGTATATTTATTTTTGGGATTAGGATTAGAAAACATTAGAGAAGGATTTAGGGATAATACTAAACATAAGAAGAAATCCCGAATTTTTTGTAAAGTATAGATTAATTAATTTACAAGAAAACATATCCATGTATCGATACTATAAGTGCATGTGGATATGATATAGATTTACCTATGGGAAACACCCTAAAATACCGCATTGATCTAGACTCGATAAGAAACTAGTGCATGATAACGAGACTTGATTCAAACCTAGTTTGACACTCCCAAGGGATATTTTTGGGTAAATTAAAAAGCTCATTATGAACTATTATTAATGGATAAAAAATTCCCATAATAGGTTTTTTTAGGAAATAGATCACAGATAACTTAGATAAAAATAGAAAAAATCATAATTTAAGTATTATATTAAATAATATGCACTTTTATGGATAAATGAAATTATAAAATTTAAGAGCATAGATTTTAATGTTTTTTGTTAAATTTCATGATAATTTTGGGATAGTAATTCATGTAATTGGTCTAAGAGTATGAGAAAACCCAATATAAATAAATCTATATTTATCCAAGAGTGATATAGGTTGACATGAGAGTAGACTATTCAACAATTTGGGAACCTTAGAAATTCATATGATGGATTATTTAAAATTTATATACATTATTCTCTTAAGATACTGTTTATCACTTAAGATTATCAATATTGGTTTTATTTGATGATTGGAAATAAAAGGTATCCAATTTCATGATGGATAATTAATTTTATGTATTAATTATATTGTTTCAAAAAGTATTAAAAGATGGAATGAGGAAGATCACAAACAAATATTCTCTCTCTTACAGAAGATATACTTGCTAGTATAACCCTAAATCCATGCTCATATGTCCTATAAACTTTTTATAATATCTAATCTATATGAAAAAAACTTTATGATACATCCAATACCTCTAACATCACCCAATTATTTCAATAATCATGTATGGTCTATGGGTTAATGTTACACTATCAACATTCTTACCATTATAAGTTTGGGAAGTACCATTAGGGTCTTTTAAAATTATTCAATTTATTAAAAAAAATGGAGCACTTAATGATTTTATAGATGCTTTAGAAGAGGGATACCTCCTAGTAGCCTATATATTTCTAATTATATATTTTGTTATTTGGGAAAAATATGAAAATCAATTTAGAAACACCACATTCTTAAATATTTGAAGATGAATTAGTAAGATTAATTTATAAAAAAAAGTTTAAGAATATTTTTTAACATTATATATTAGAAATATATTCTCAATTGTTTTTCAATGCTTCTATTGAACTAATCCAAGATGCATGAGTTGTGTTTGGATAAAGGAAGTAGATGATTTTGAAAACATCCTTAGGCACCATTATGATGCATGAACCCTCACTCCTTGAAGGAAATACCAACAAGAAAAATTTAATACCACATTTAAGTGATGAATAACCTCAAGAATTATTCTTTGAAAGTGATATTTAGGGTTTTATCACATATAAAAAAGAATAATAATTTCAGGGATAAAATTTATTTAAGGGTGGATTAATGTAATACCCCGGAAATTTCTATATGTTATTAATAGAACTATTATTTTATAATGAATATTTTGTTATGGGAACCTAGAAATAATTTTAAATTTAATAATAACATTTTATAACATATATTGGGATGCTATTTTACAACTAGGAATAGTAAAATGATATAAACCACTTTCTAGAAAACTAACACTTTATTCCTTTATTTAAGAACATTACATTATTTTTACAAAAATTCATTTTATCAATCCAAATATTAAAATGGGAATAATAACATGAAATAAATGAATTAATATATAAAAATTTAGGTCACCTTAATCCCCTAGAATCATCTCACCCATGAACAACTCTATAGTAAATAAATAGAGTGTTAATAATACAATATTCATTTTGGAAACGATATTGATCCCTGATTTGAATTTAAGTGAATCACAAAAAGTAATAATGATGGTTTGTTTATAGAGACATATGATTAACAATATTTTTTTTCAACTAATAAAATTGACCAACATTATGACTATTAGTTAATAAAACAGTTGGTTATTATTATTATTGGTTATATAGATATGTTTAAATGATTGTTGAGATTATTTAATAATATAATAAAAATTTTATTATTCTTATATTACTTAATTATGACAAATATATATGTTTTAGATAAAATTTACATTCTCAATCTTACAAAACACTTTTTACATGATAATATATTTTGACAAAGTCCTAAGTAATTTTAATAATAGACATAATGTTTATTTTTCTCTGCAATTGATAAATTTAAATAAATAAATATATTTATGTAAAAGTATAAAAATATAATATTTATAAATAAACTTGATTTTTCGAATCATCATGTCAAAATTATCTTAGGGTAATTTTTTGGGAATTTTCTAAAAAAGTTGATTTTTGGGATAAAAAGTGAAAATACCATTTTTACAAAACACCACAACTCTTATGATATAATTATTCAATGATCATGATGTAAAATTTTTAAACCCATATAATTGATCAATTTTTTTAAGGAATGAAATAATACATAATGTGTTACACTTATAAACACATACCTAACATTTTGAAAACCATGATTTTACCTTTTCTGAAAAACTATTTTTATGACTTATATGCATATCACATAAGAATTGATTTTACCACTTTTATAAATTGAATAAATTAAAATGGATTTAATATTTGGAATTATAATTCCCTAATTAGGTAATAAGTTTAATTTTATTTTTAGACACAAAAAATCACCATGGTAAAAAAAGAGTTAATGTGGTATAAGATAAATAATGTAGAAGGTTAAAGTTAAAATGTAAAAGCTTAAAATAACTAACATATTAAACATTAAAATGGTGGTTGATTTATTGTAAGAAAATAACCATTATTTAGAATGTTAATTTTCAACCTAATTATTTGAAATTAATTCCACCCAAAAGCAGTTATATTTAAATACAAAAACAATCATTATTTAATCACTTTAAATAACCCCTCCTCAAGTATAAATGTAAGATACTGGAATTCATGGAGGTATTTAATTGTTTAAATTTTGGTTTCAATCCCTTTTTTGGTGAATGAAATGGTTATCGGGAGTATAAGGGGTCTTAGGGGTGTTTTGGTTGTTTGAGACATGAAAGGAAGGAAAACCAAACCAATCTGTGTAAGGCGCACGATTAAGAAAACCCTGCAGCCTTCCTATAAAAACTATGGAACTTTGGCTAGTGGATTAATTCATATTTGGCACATGGTTAAGTAAATACTTAATCCTACCTAGGTAACCATGTATCCTAGCTCCCCTTGGACAATGTCTTGCGTATGGTTTGGACACAATTTGGAAAATAGTGTGGGTAAACCATGTGCCCATGTAAAAGTTGGAAAAATTACAAAAATTCCATTAGAGTATTTTAAGTCTCCACCTAATTTTATTGTCTCATTTTTTCCCTTGAACCCAAGTAAATAAATAAAACCCCCAAGATCTCCCAAGGATTGATCTCTCTCGTTTCTAGGCCATTTGAAGGGCTGTCAGTTGAATATTGAAGTTCCAGGTAAGTCTAATTCTCTCATATCTTATCTTTTCTAGATTGAGGTTTGTATATTGGGAAATATTATAATGAGGACCTAAAACCTTATTTCTTTGTTGATTTCTAGGTTGAGGATTAAATGGTTGTTTGAATCTAGATCTAATTCTTTTATTAAAAGTACGTCTGTCAACAAATTTGTGGTTGGTGGTCTATAAGTTAAATCCAATAGTCAATGTGTTTATTTGTGCATGTTTGGTTACATTATTGGGTGCCCCTTGTTGTTATTTTAATAAACTGGGTGATATTTGGTTAAATAAACATTTAAATAAGTATTTTAACCCCTCACAATCCTCATAGGATGGATTAAGGATGATTTGACCAATTTAGGTCCATCCATGGGGTGCACCAACCTTCCCGAACAAGGTTAATGGAAACATTAAGTGTGAAATTTACTTGTGATTAATTAGATACCATTAAGAACATGTAAATTGTTTAATGTGATAATTAAAAAATTTATATGGATAGTTGTATCAATATGTGGATAATGGATAAGGAATTGTTTGGCTTGTCATGAAAATGGGTAAAATGAGATTAATGGCAATGAGCCAAATGAATTGTGTTAGGTACATGAAATGCATAAGTGGGTTAATACATGGTAAATGATGAATGATATATTTTAGCTAACATATGGAAATGGTTTAATATGTTGAATGGGTTAATGTATGGGGACTAGTGAATATTCTTACTGATTTTGGCATAAGAAATGAGAATTGGACTGAATGACAATGTAATGTGAATGGTTAATATGTAAATGGGTTATGGACTAATGTAAATTACCATGGTGATTGTTATGGTTTATGTTTGCTCTTGGAATTGGTTATGTTTAGTTGGAATATGGTATATGTGTGCTGAATGGATAAATAAGCATGTGCACATGGCTTGATAGTGTGGGGGTATTGACATGAGGATCTATTCCCATGGGTCGAGTTAGACTAAGGCTCTAAACTCCAACCCAAAATGCATAGATTAGGGAAGGGGACAAAGTTCTATTACCCTAACGGTTTCATTTAATGAGAACACCTAGATAGAGGCTAAAAGGTGAGTTTGTTGTAGATGTGATGATGCGTTTATACCTAGTGAGATGGGGAAATTTACTCATTCCCCTTATACATTGAAATTCGTGAATATGCCTAGCCTATTGAATACATGATGAAAGTGAATTATTTAATTAAGATGATATAAGTAATGAAATTAAGAATGATGCTAGGAATGAATTAAGTGAAACTTCTTAATTAATGGTACCCAATCTTTCTTTTATTTACTTATCATTTTTTTATTACTTTCATGCACTATCTATTTATACTAGATATTTTTTAGAAATTGTTGGTGGTGTCCTACTGAGTTGTACTCACACCCTGTTGAGGCTTCCATTGGGTACCCAAATAGGCTTCATGCATACAGGTCAGGATAAGGTCAAGAACCATGTTTTTGGGAGTTGAGTCAGGCTTGGGATTTACGTGGATGTGGTTCCAGACTTAGAGTTAGTCGAAAACCTCTAGTGTATGGGGATGAATTCTTTAGGTAATGTGGCGACATAGCCTGAAGCACTAGTTTAGTGGATCTAGGGTTGGGATGTTACAAATTGGTATCATAGGGGTTCTTTTCTATGGTCTTACTATTTGGGATGGTAGATTGGATATTAGGATGTGTTAGGCATTGGAAATGAGCTCGTGCTTGGGGGTAGCTAACCCATGTATTAGGGAAAACCCAAGTCACCCAAGGTGGGAATTATTGTTCTTATTATGCATTTTTACATTTTGAGGATATTCCTCTTTTGGGTGATTCACTTGTTATGTGATGTGATAGTTTTATGATATTTATCTCATGGATAGAATGGAATGGTATTTCACATCCATTCATTAGTATAGGCACCTAGGTAGATAAGCGACATGCATCACGGTATGAACACACATGGTGGGTGTGTGGGGAATGAAAGGTAGGGTGCATTTACTCCCTTAAAAATTTAAAGAAAATGGTGTCTAATAAATATAATTCAAATGGTTAAATAAAAATAAAGTAGGGAATAGTTAAAGAATCATGCTTAATGAAAGGTTAGATATGAGTTAAAATTATAGTTGTAATAAGTTTTGAAAAAGGGAAATGTGTTTTGGAGGAAAATATTGGTGGTATAAAAGTAGAAATGGGTTTAGAAAGAAGGATTCTAATGAAATATTTGTGTCTATTTCAATTGGATTACCCCAGTTTGACCATGATTCAGGGTAGGAATGGTAGAGGGTAGTATTAGAAATGTGATCACGTCTATCGGGATAGTGTATGGGGAGTTGGTAGAATATAGTAGGGAGTGTACATTCCATTTTGGTCTATACCAATTGGATTTTACATGAAATGTTTGCTGATGGGGATGTTTTGAAGTATGAATCTAATTGAGAAGGGGGTTTCTAAAATGTTGGGTAAATAGAACGTTCTAAAGTATAAACATTTGGATTTTATAAATTCTGATGTTAATCGTGAAGGAATGTGTAATGATGTAACTTTGGTGAAGACCGGTATCGAGTATTCCTTGTATTGTTTATCTGGACCTTGGTTATGGGTGGTCCAGGCAGTGAGAGTTCCCTAGGAAGAGACCTTGGTTATATATCAGGGGTCCTTGATGAGTCTTGATGTGTGGACAAAGGGGTGTTCCTTGTTATGATTTCGGTAGGGCTGTGACCTTGAGGTTTTGAGATGTTCTCTGATAATGTGAAGGTGGTAACCCTTATGGGTTGTGAGTGTGTAAGTTGTACGTTGAACTTAGAAATGAGTGTCTTTGTTGTGGCATTGTTAGTTATGGGTGTTTTCTAATGGGTGTGGTGACCTATGTAGGTTCATATCATGCGAGCTGTGTTTGGAACCTAGAGGGGTTGTCTAGGCTTGTGGTGCCGATGTGTGTGTGCAAGAATTCTTAGTGTGAAACCTAGGGTGGATGTTTACCATGGTGATTTGAATATAGTGTGGCTAAAAGAGGGTAGGAGAGCCAACTGTGAGTGTTTTCTTGTTTAAAACAAGATTTATATGTCCTAGAGAGAGGTCCTAGTGACTTGTTACCCTTAACCCATGTTAGGAGAGTTGGTATCGTTTGATTCTTGAGAGTGACCCATGAGAGTGGTCGACCATTTTTTAGTGCTCTTAGATGTGTGAGTTATGGATGGATGTTTTTGTTTTGTATAGGGGAAGATTTTCTTGGAGGGATAAGTGTGAATTTCAATGGATTTGGGATATATTAATAGAGTTTTGACACATAGTTGATAGTTTGGGGGAAGGTCAACTATTACATAATGGGAGGTAAGCCCAGTGATGCATGTACCTCAGAATATGAAGCATGCGAGATGATTCAGAGGTGGAATCAATGATGAGTAATATCATGTTTTAGTAACTGGTGTTCTAGTGACCTAGTTCCTTCATAAGGGCACCTGAATACTAGTAGTTGGTTATAAGGTTAGTTTCTAAGGGTTTTATCACCTGGATGTTTGAATCATCTGTCCATGAAATGATTAATGGAGGCCTCAATGTTGATTTAGGGTAGAAATTACAAGGGTGAATGAATAGTGATTAGATTCTTTTGTTATGAAGGTGACTCCTGGGGTGAGGGTGGTCACATGTTTGGGCTTTTCGTATAAATGGTTTGATTGTTGGGCATGATTTTTAGGATGTATCATTACTGATGTGGCTAACAGACCAAGATGATTGGTCAAGTGAGAAAATAGGTGTTGAGATAGACTCTAGTGATGTTTGAATCGTGTGATCTAAAATCAGTTTAAGTGATTGGTCATAGGAAAGTGAAAGACCTTGAGGGATCTATTGGGGTCAAGATGTGGGAACCTGATGCTTAGTAATGTGTTTGTTCAGGATGTGCAAACCAGTGACTTGGGATAAGTTCCTGTCGATCTCTACGAAACAAAAGTGGGAAGCGTTCTTATGTAGGAGACCACAATTTTTAATATGTGTAGAGGAACTCTATGTTTTGGTTTTTAATTATTAGGGTTGTTCCAAAATAACTCAAGTGGTGTGATGGTATTAGTGGAAAAGGAAATATTGGTTTGTGACTGCTTCGTAGAGAGTCGTGAAGCAGTGGTGAGCTGGTTGGTAACCCCACATGAGTTATGGTGGTTGGGTGTTAATGAGATGTTATGGGAAGGGAATACCAAGACTATAAATATACCAAGGTGTTCCTATAGTGGGAGGTGACATCATTTTGGATAAGTTATTTTGGTATTATTTGATAACTTCTTAGCATACTTCTAGTTAGTGAGGATCATGCCCAAAATCTTAACATTGTCCCGAGTATGTTGAGAAAGCTCTGGATTTGAGCCTAGTGACCCGAATGTGTTATGGTTGGGTATGGTACATCTTGGATTGTATGCTCATGGGGTGGTATAGGTAGGGATGGAAGGTGGGATTTACACCACCGACCATTTTCGGGTGAGTTCCTAAGAATGGATTGGGTATCGATGAAAGCCGTGAGTTCCATTCACAAAATTCGGTATCAAGTACCGGGTGATGTTTGTTCTTTCAAACAGAGGAAAGCTATACAACCTTGTCCATGTTTTATGGTATATCTGATGAAAAAATCTTATGCCATGGTGATTGAAAATTATTGAGAAAATTGATGATAATGAAACTCCTAAGGTGGGGAGTGACAAGTCAGTCCAGGATATGTGGAGTAAAGCGTGGAGTTGATGTAGTGTCCTCAGGATTCCCATGAGATAACTGTGAGGTGCATGTCAGGTCTCTCAGAGAGGATTGGTGGGCCTTTTTTTTTTATGTTTGATTGAACTAAGCATTGTATTTGGGCACAGGGTTGTTCCAAATGAAAATTGAGTTTGATGTGTTAAAGTTGTTGAAGGGAATGAAACGATATGACAACAGTTCATGGTGATTGAGATTGTGTTCTAGGACCTCATCGAAGGTTGGTTATAGAATATAGTGGGTATGATTGGGTGACCATGGTGTGTCCTTAGGCATGAAGGATTCATGGTCAGGTAAGGTAGTGCATACCAATAGTAAATCCAAACGTCTCTAGGATGCATCAACTAGGGAAAAATCAATTCATCTAGAAGAAAAGAGTACATTTAAAATTTTGGAATGGTCTTGAGTAATTAATTAACCATCTTTTATTAGAGTTTGGATAGTAGGAGTGATTTATTTTTGGTATTTTTTATGGGTACGGCGGAGCATGATGATGGTTTAGAGGATAATGGATTCTGTGATGGTGGAGTCCTATGGGATGTTAGAGAACAATAATGGTAGAGGTGGTGGATGTTAGTGATATGAATTAATTCCATCATATCCTTGGGAAAATAGAAGGGATAGCATGATAATAGTAGATTATGGATGTTTTGGGACAATCTAGTTAGAGGTGGTTTCAACACATCATGGTGAGAAAGGAATTGATGTTGTAAATTGTGACCCAAATTTAGTTTCTTGTTCATGGTGATAAGTGAATTTCAGAAATGAAGTCATTATTGGGAAATGTCAAGTTATTCTTTGTCCACAAATGGATGGTGTAGGGGTAACCTTTTAGATGGTTCTAATGACAAGTATGATTTCTTAATGGATGATTCCCTTATGGTTTTTCAGACATAGTGTGTTGGGAACATGTCAGGTATATTGTGAAAGTTGATTTAGGGTTCTAGTGGTCTTTTTTGATAGTGTAGGTTCCAATAAAATGAATATGATGGGGTGAGATAATGTGTTTGGTGTGATTACCCCTGTTTAAAGTGGTTGGTTGGTTATGTGAGCATTGTTTCAGGTTGAAGGGACTTGAGAAAGTACAATTTTAGTGTTTTGGCCTTAACAATGAGTGTTGGTTTTTTTGACCAGTTCTGTGCCCTGAGGGTTTTGGTTGTGATTTGGATGTTCATTTATGGAATGTAAACGTTTCATATTAGGTTTTGGATCAACATATGTTGAAAATTATTATTTATAAAACCATGTGTTTCCTCAGGTGGCATTGAGTTTGGGGCACCGTTATAGTTTTTGAAATTGGGTAAAAATTACACCAAGTTATTTGGGCTATGAGTTGCGAGGAGGATTTGACTGAAGGGATGCCGATTGGATATTCCCCAAGGTTTTGACACTATATATGTTGTTTCCTTATGTTGTGATTTAGTAACTATTTTTTGGGCTTCCCTATGGAGCTCTGGTGGTCGATGTATGGGTTGAAGTTGATACGTCCTTTGAGGAGCATCCTGTTCATTTTGTAGATCATAATGATAAATTATTGTGGGGAAATACTATGATATTAGTTTTATTTTTATGGAAATATGGAAAATTTTAGGAAGAAACATGGGAGAGGGAGTCATATGTTCAGGCTCAGTGTCCCAATATCTTTTTTTTTCAGAAACTCAGTGATGCTTGTGAGCACAGCTTGAGGACGAGCCATTATAAAGCGGGCATGCTGTAATATGTCGGACTTCATGGAGGTATCTATTTGTTTAAATTTTGAGTTTAATCCTTTTTTTGCGAATTAAATGTTTTTATAGAGTATTAGGGGCCTCAAGGGTGCTACAGGGGTTTGGGACATTAAATGAAAGAAAATTGGACCAATCTGTGTAAAGCATACGGTTGGCGCACAACTAAGAAAACTGTACATGTTTTCTAGACCTATCGTACAACCTTAGACAATGGATTAATGAAAAATTTGCACAAGTTTAAGTAAAATGTGTGACGTTACTAGGTAAATGTGTGACCTATATCCCCTTGGATAGTGGTTTGCACACGATTTTGCAGACCATGCAGGTAAACCATTCACCCCTATAAATGTTCAAAAATTTAAAAAATTTGCATTATATGATTCTAAGACTCAACCCTATTTTCTCCCCTAATTTACTCCCTTTAACCCTAGTGATGAACAAGAACCCTCAAGATCTCCCAAGTTCAATCTCCCTTATTTCTAGGCCGTTTGAAGTTCCATAAGTTTCAAATTGAAACTCTGAGTAAATCTAGTCCTCTTATCTCATCTCTTTTCTAAATTAGGGTTTGTATCTTGGAAAATCTTCTTTTAAATCCCTAAAAACTTCTTTCTTTAGTGATTTATAGGTTGAGTCTTAAAGGGGTGTTTGAATCTAGATCTAAGTCTTTTATTAAGAGTACCTTCTTCAATGAATTCGATGTAGGTTCACTATAAGTTATATCCCATAGCCATGTTGTTTATGCATGTTTGGCTGCGTTCTAGGGCGCCCCTTATTTTGATTTGAATACTTTGGGTGATATTTCTATAAATTAACATATAAATGTGGATTTTAATCCCTCATGATCCCCATTGGATGAATTGAGGATCATTTAACTGATTTAGGTATATCTATGGGGTGCCTCAACCTTCCCGAACATGGTTAATGGAAACGTTAAGTGTGAAATTGACTTATGATTAAGTAGATCCCATGAAGAACATGTAAATTGGTTAATGTGATTATTATGAAAATAATATGGATAGTTGTATCTAGATATGGATAATAGCTAAGGGATTTTTTGTATTGGAATGAAAAATGGGTTAAATGTGATTAATGGGAATGCTCCAAATTAATAGTGCTAGGCACTTAAAATTCATAAGTGGGTTAAAACATGGGAAAATATGAATGAGATATGTGAGTTAATATATAGTAATGTTTGAATATGTTAAATCGGTTAATTTATGCTGACTAAAGAATATGATTAGTGAGTTAGGCATAAGAAATGAGAATTAGGTTAAATGACTATATAATGTAAATGGTAAATGTGTTAATGTGTTATGGAACAATGTAAATTCCCATGGTGATTTTTATGATTTATGATTTCTATTGGTATTGGTTATGTTTGGTTGCGATATAGTATATGTGTAGTGAATAGATAAATAAGCTTGTGTACATGGTGTGGTATAGTGGGCTATTAACATGAGGATCCATGGACACATGTCAAGTTAGATTGAGGCTCTAAAATCCACTCCAAGATTCATTGATTAGGGAAGGGGATAGATTTCTATTCCCATAATGGTTTCATTTGATGATACCATCTGGACAAAGGCTTCAATGTGAGCATGTTGTATATGTGATTATGTGTTTATCCCTAGTGAGATAGGGAGATTAGCTTAGTCCCCATATACATTGAGATTTATGAATATGCCTAACCTATTAAACACACGATGAAAGTAAATTTAGTAATGAATATGGTATAAGTAATGAAATTGGGAAGGGTGATAAGAATAAATTAAGTGAACCTTGTTAACTAATGGTACCAAATCTATCTTTTATTTACTTTCCATTTATGTAGTACTTGCATGTACTATATTTTTAGATTATATATTTTTTAGACACCATTGGTGGTAGCCTACTGAGTTGTAATCACACCCTGATCAGGCCTCCATTAGGTACCTGAGATGACTTCATGTGTTCAAGTTAGGAAAAGGGTAAGGGACCTATGGTTTGGAGTTTAGTTGGGAATGTGATGCACATTAATGAGGTTTCAGACTTGGTGTCAGGACTGTTTTGTGTATTCCATTGTTTTTATTATTTTGGGTTTCCTTCACTTGTCACACTACTAGCATGAAATGGAATATTTATTTTAGTTTGTGGTTGTACCCAGTTTTGGGAGATGTTTCTTATGCATGTTACTTAGTTATTGCATATTGTTTCCTCTATTTACATTGTAATATACTGTGGATTACTCTACTAGAGATGGCATATTCTCCCCATGTTTCATATTAGACCCTCTCTGCTAGTTAGAAACCTCTTGCATACATTGAGGTGTGCTTAAGGTCATGTAGTGACTCAGCCTAGAGCACCATTTTAGTGGATTTCAGGTTGGGGATGTCACAATAAATTCCCCCATTCCCACCTCAATTTCAACACCAAATTCATTAATAATTAATAATATCTCAATTATTTGATCAATATTCTCTCTAATGTGGTTCAATGGTTCAAAGGAGTATCTCTATATATTTAATAATTATCCTCCCAAGGTAAGGGACCTCTCTCTCTTATTTTCCATCCAAGTGCCTTATTTATTTTATTAATTTTATTTCTAATTAATGATGTTAAGATATATTTTTATACATCCCTCATACTTTATTTTTTATGTCTAAATTATTATCTCCCCCTTTGTATCTCATTAAACTATTTTATGAATCTTTAAGTACTGTCGTTATACTGTTAAGATTTAAATGTGTTTTTATGCCAAAATTTTAATTAAATAATTACTTTTCTAGTATTCATTTTAATTACAAAATTTTCATGTTGTATTAGGTTATTACATATCACTATTAATGAAATTATTATAAAAAAGTTATTATATACCCCTTTCACTACTATTAATCCCTCCCATTAACCTTTATGTTCCCCTGTTATGTTGCCGAAATTGTCCTGTGATTTTCCCAGGAAAACCTTTGTGTGGTGTATAACTATACCCATTTATACTTAAGTGTATTCACCTATTTGTACCTATAATTTATTTATTGGATAATTCCATTTATTTATCCCACAATCCTTAATCTTGAGATTAAATGTGATTAAATATGTTCTTATTTTATATGATCTATGTGGCGCACTTATGCAAGTATGTGATATGATTATTATGGGTATAACCACATATATCTATAATGAATTGAGTAATGTTTTAGTCTCATAAGATTATATGTATGGTTCATGTGAGGTTATCCTAAGCACATTAGGTAATTATTTCTTGGTGGTTAACTATGACTTATACTTATGAAATCAACTTTAATGCTATTTCCACATTCCTATGATACTTTTGTGCTATCAAGTTATACCATGCCTCATTCTTTTTGTTTTTGATTATCACCTTTTTGTTCTATTTTTATTCCTATTGAATCACATTTATTGATTTAACCTATAAAATTCTTTTTTTATTCCCTTACTGGGCTCTATAGATCACCCCTTACTTATGTATGTCCCCAGGTTACCCCATACCGTTTTAAAAGATCAGTGAAAATTTAAGAGCATGTTATGGAATATTTAAGTAAATCTATTGTATCCCTATTTTATAATGTTATATTATATACCTAATATAGAAAAGGAATAAGTATTATCAATATTATGGTTTCTACTATGTGTTATTTTATGTAATAAATCATGAATTAATGTGTAATAAGGAAAAGGGTTGTTATACCTAGATAAGTATAAAATTCATGTAAAGTTAATATATAGACATGGAGGATAAAAATAACATCCAAGGAATAATAGAGAGTTATAGATAACATTTTAATGATAAATTTAATGACCACAAAACAATAAACCAATGAGGGGTGAAAATATCATTAATTCATCAAGAATAGAGGTAAAAGTATAAAATTTTATTTCAAAATAATTTTCCTAATTTTTTGGGATTATTTTACTATTAAGATAGAGTACATGAGAAACTATAATTAATTTATTTATTCCCATTTAATAATAATAATTCAATTATTTAGTTTATCTTTGATAAATTACCCTTTTATCTCATCTATTAATCCAAGAAAAGGATATTCAAGATGAACTTTTCATGCCTAAATAACTAAAATTAACATTTAACGAATCATAAGATCCCTAAGTAATTCCTTCTACCAAAAACTATATACCAAAACCAAAATGGTTACCATCATTTATCTAATATGGATAATTATAATACATTAATATCTAAAAACTCAATAATAACACCCAATGTTAAAATTAATCTATTCCTTAAATAGTTAATATTAACTCTTATAAAAAATATGTTTTACTAATTTTAAAACCAAAAAAATATGAAATATTTGATCATATTTTTTTTTCAAGATCAAATTTAACATTTATCCCCATAAAACATGAAGCAACTCATAATGTGACATAAAAAATATGTAAATACCATTATTCTCTTAAAACTTTATACTAACCCAAATCACCATAAAAAATAAATGAAAATATATTTGATTCCAAAAATTAACATTATCCTTATTATTAAAATAAAATCACAAACTATTGAATGTATTCCATAGATCCAAAAATGAAATAAAATTCATTATTGGTGACCTAAATCACTTTGGTATCAAATCAGTAACCAATTTCATGGTCACCAATACTATCCCATTTACTTTATCAACATAAATAATCTTTTTTTATCAACTAAATATTATTTTCTCAATATAAGGAAAATATTAAGGATTTTATTTCCCTTAATTATATGTTTTCTATAAAATACCACCTTACCAATAAATTAATTTTTTTGATTATTCAATCCATTCAATATATGCATGAAAATCCATAATGAAAAACTTATTCATAAAATTAATTATATTTTTATTGATTCTTACAACCAAAATATAATTGATAAAATACATATATAACATAATTCTGGAATCCCAATACTAAAACACTTCAACCAACCTAGTTTAACAATCAACATAACATATTACCTTCCATAGTCAAAGTGATAGCTCTTGGAATATGTAATTGACTAAGATAATTCCCATGTTTAAAACATATAAGACATAAAATTTAATATAAATTCATTTATTTATGCACTTCATTTATACATAGAAAACACATTCCAATTCATTTGAGACATTACCTTGAATGATTCTTCCCACATTCTCGATGTCTAGAAATATGATCCATCTTTCCTCTTTAGTCTTTACAAAACTCCATTTTTATCTTATTAGGTATGTCAAGAGACTCACCCATGTTGAGATTTTTAAACATATAACAACATATATTATTGGGTATAATTACAAGGTTTAAAATTCTATCTCTTATTTAATATTTTTCCTCACAAGTATAATCATTCCATTTTCCATCACATTTAGTATTAACATAATTCCTCAATGTTCAAGCCATTGAATAAAAAAAATTATAGAGGGAGACACAGTAATAATTGTGGGAAACAATATAATCATGAAAAATAATTTATAGGATGTATAAATCATGACACATTAATTTCAATCTACAACACCATAGGTTTAACCAAGGTTATACATGATCATCATCTATTCAAATCCGTCATAATGGTTAATAAAGAAAATGTGAATTAATCTAATCACATCCCTTAGGAGAGTCAAACTATGAGTGTAGTAAGGTAAAACGCACTATAAACTGGAATGATGATTGGGATATACTTGAATCTATTCAGGGTTTTTAACCATAGATACATCTAGGATAAAACCATGTCCACTTATAATATCCAGACATTGATTCATTTCATTTTAAACCACATGATCTACACCATAAAAAAATTATAGGATGTCATAATATACTTGTACTTATCCCCATGTGTTTCATAAAAGTTCATGAATACTAATATCAAAATATTAACTAAAACCTACTCTGATACTAACAAAGGCAGTCCAAAATTTTCATACATAAATATTACATCTTATTATATGAATATTCAATACATAAAATTATAATCTATTACAGAACCATAAAGGTTTAGTTTATTTGGAGACTATAAATATAAACATATTATTTAGGGGCATACTTCACTATATCTCATAATTTTATTCTTAGTTTTTGACCTTATTTTCATACCCTATTTAAAACCTCTATTCATAAACTAGGAAAAATAAAGGTAATCAATGATGATCTTAGATGCTCAGTAAGGGTAAAAATGGGAGATATCAATTTATGATCATATAAAATCATAAGATAATTATAAGTGTATGTGATCATGACCATAACTTATAATGTTTATACCCACTCTATCATAGATCCTAAAAATTAAACCTGAAATAAAACTTCATAATTTTAAAATACACGAGTCTTAAGTTTGAGAAATCATCATAAATAAATAATAAACCATAAGTTCAGATCATAACCATAAAAACATAGCATTAAAGTGTAGAACCATCATAAGAATATAAACTATTTAATATGTCAAAGTTTACTACTAAGAACATCAAATCATAGTGGATATGGCATCAACACATTTTTCTCATATCATAAGGTATTAGTCATCACCATATATTTTATATAGTGGATTAGGAATACCTACATGTTTCCTATAATATATCAAGACTCAAAAGTTGTTTCCCATATAATAATGGATCTAGAATCATTACCTGTTTCCCATAGTGGATCAAATATCCCAACCTTCTTCCCATAATGGATCTAGAAGGTCAAATTGTCTACCATAATTGTCTTATGATATATATATCATTAGATAATTAATTGTAGGGATATATAATTCATGACCGAACTTTCATATAATTAAAACAATACATACTTGTTCCATAATATCATAAAACATTTATCATATCATCATAACTTAACCTATAATAAGGAAATGATTTTCATCATCATTTAATTATAGAATAAACCATATAAAATAAGTAGTTTTCATAAAAACCTCATAATCATAAAAAAACAATCCATATAAAGAATAATTATCGTATCATTGGATTATATCCCCAAAATATAATATTCAATATTAAAGGATTTTATCATAGATAATAATTACTTTACAAAACACTAGAATATTTCATTAGGAAAATACCATTTTCATTCTTTACATCACTTATTTAAAAAACAAATATTTATAAAATATTATAACAAAAAATTTAATTTAAAAATAACCTTGGAAACTTTTATAGGATTATATAAACCTTTGAGTGGTCATGGAATCAGGAAATTATGTTTGTGTGATGTATGCTAAATAACATATTCCTTTCAAATTTTCTGTAAAAAGTATAAATTACCTTGTTTAGAAAAAAATGATTCCTTTGAATTTTTTTATAAAAATTCAAACATGGGTAAAAATGACACTAAAAATTCATAGATTAGTAGTAAAAACTTATTGAAATTATTTTAAATAAAACTTATACATCGAAGAAAAAGATTCCTAATCAGAGAGGAAATAAAGCCTAATTTTTTTAAAAACATTTTCCCAATCCATTTTAGAACCACAAAGAGGAAAATAGTACTATTTATAGAAAATTATAGGAATAAATATAAGATAAGAAAAATTAAAGTTATTTATAAGATTATAATTATATAGTTTACCAAATTTTAATTTAAGCATAGAAAATCCCGGCTAAAATAGAATTGAAACATAAATCCATTACCTCAAGTCTTTTCATTATTCATACACATTTTAAACTCCTGTATAATAAATATATATCTATTATAAATTTATTAATAAACTTTAATAATATATATAATACAATATGATATTTAATTATAACTTCTTATCACTAGTTTATTAACAATTTGTTAATAAAATATCTATTCTGGGTGATAACTGCACCGTTTTTCATGGATGTTTTAGTTCATTAGTCTCTGTCATTGTAATTTAATCATGGTTCTATCATCTCTAGAATGTAATTGAAGATATATATATCAAATATATTCATTATATATATATACTATTTCATCTATAAAATTAGAAATAAAATAATGAGTGACATTATTATTTTCCAAAGGATTTGAAGGAAAGAAAGTAGATATGATATAATAATTCAAAAAGAATAATTATTTAATAAATATAATATATAAAAATTAAAACCATCATAATAACCATCCAGGAATGATGTTGATGGAAAATTAATTGTATCATTATGTGGAGGCGGTAAACCGTACGTATGCATAAGCAATGTTTTCGCATATGTTGGATGGAAAGAAGGTGGATAATTATTGTTCCATAATTATAATAAAAATTAATTATATTTAATTTAATTAATTCACTATTTTACAATGTATAACATGTATTTAGAGGAGGTATAAGAAGAAATAAAATTGAAAATTCTTGGTTAAGTGTTATCCATCTTCATTGAGAAACATCTTTTGGTTTACACCTTAATCCTTAAAAGGATGAACTTTTGAAATGACCAAAATCACTAAGATGTGATGAAGGAAGATATAAAGGTATTATGGTTGGTATTTTATGATCTACATGGCTCAAAAGGTGTGAGGAAAAGATAATAAGAGTTTCCCTTTTATAAGTGAGGAGATGATCACCCTTGGAATTATTTAAATTATAAAATTAATATAAATTAATTTTTAAAATAAAATGGATCAAAATTGATATATTTTTAATATAGGATGAATATAATTAAAAATAATATCATATAATAATATTTATATAAGTTTAAGGGTTGTTTTAACCCTTATCTGTTATTTTTAACCCCATTAACTCTTTTGAAAATTATCAAAATATAAAAGTTTTCTACTCTTTAAGGTTTAAGAATATTACTATAAAAGGAAAAGTTAAAAATAAATGTACCATGTTTGATATGTTAAATCATATCACATTAAATTTTCTGAATATAATATTTTAATGATTTTTAAATCATTTAATAAAATAAAATTAATTTTATTTTTGGAAATATTCAATTACTTTGACATTAAAGTCATATAGATAGTTATGGAATTTGAATATAAACATTTAAAACATCCATAATATGTTATAGTTATTTAAAAAATTTATGAGAAATAATAATTCACCCAAATTGTATTACTTTTATGTTTTTTAAAACCATTTATTTAATTTTTCTACAAGTTGAATAAATACTATATCAGCCTTACGTAAGAATTTAAGGTAATTATTCAATCACTAATATTTTTAAATTAATTACCATGATAAAGAAATTAATTAATATTTTAAAATAAAATTCTGAACTAAAAAAAATTTCTTTTTATCCTTATAAAAATATATTAGAGTTATTGAAGTCAAGACAGTGTCAATTTTTATTTATCATTTTCTTAAAATAATATAAACTACATAATCATAGAAAAATATCACAAAGTGGACATATTTTTAGAACTTTTATGGAATTGGATAAACTCAACTCATACAATATGATAAATAAAAGTATTATAAAAACTCTAATGCCTTATCCCAATGTTTTAACCTTATTTTACGTGTTTTACCCCTACTGAAGTAACACATATTTACCAAGGTTACTTTTAATAAAGATAAAAAATAAAATGTATATTTTTATGAAGATTGATCCTAATGATTCCAAATAAGGAATAAATGATCAAATATATCATTTATATAAGTGGGAAAAAATTATTTTAAAATAAGCATGAAAAACATGACAACAACCATTTTTTAGAAAAATAAATTTTTAAATATAAAATAGGATTTATTATTAATAAATTCCTAGAAAAAAAATCAGACAAATGTTAAAACACTTTTTAATATATAATATATACATTTCATTGAAATCATTTAATAATAGTGATTAATTTAATTTATAAAAACACATTGCACGAATAAAAACAATTTTTAGAAAGAATGTGTTTTTAAAGATAAAAAATGAACTTATACCATAGGCAAGTTTAATATTGATTATTATGTAATTAATTATATTATTCAAAATTAAATGATACCTATGTTACTTTAAAATAAAATTAAAATCACAACTGGACCTTTAAATGAAATGAAATGGTAGTTTTATACAATGTTTTTCACTATTCACTAAAAAATAAATCTTTTCATAAATATCACAAAAATTTCACACTAAGACAATTTTGATATTTTTTTTTTCATAAAAGGTTTATTTTTATCAAAATCAATTCCTAAAAGTGATATAAATTAATTATAATATTGTCACGTAAAATGAAATAAAAATCATTTTTTAAGAAAACATTCTTTTGAAACATAAAAAGATGTTACTAAAAATTGGGTAATTATAAATTATGCATTAACCAATACATTTTAATTAAGTATTTTTTTTATATATTTATTTAATAATGTGGTTAATCCTTTTCATACTCATCAGTTTAATGTTTATGTTATAATCTATCATGATTTTTTTAAGCTCAGTGTTGCTTTTCAAGTAAGCTATCAGACACATTAAATTTATTTAATGAGAATATATTAAAAAATCTCATGGTTTTACAATAATTAATTAATAAAATATTTAAATGATAATGTAAAGTACCATATTTTATTATCTTTTACTATTCAAAAAAATTAAACATTTTTATAAAAATATCATTAAATCACCCTAGGATAATTTGATCATGATAATTTCAAAAATGAAATCAGTTTTATCAAAATAATTCTCAAAATATAAGATATTTTATTTTTAAAATTTAAAAACCTTATCAACTGAAAAATTATAGTTTTTACAGCACAACCAAAATTTTGACCCCTAGAAACATTACTTTTAATTTAATAATTTTTTAATCATTTATATTCAAATATATTTTGTTAAACAAGTTAGGAAAACCGTTTTTTATTAAACAAACAAAGAACTATTTCAATCTAGGTAGAGGGGACCCCATTAAATGGTCTTGTAGGACCATGGAGTATAAAGGATCCTAAAATAGGCCTGAAGACCCAACAATTGGTCCAAATGACAGATGGCCAATATGACCATGGAATTACCATTGGTCCGACCTGCCCATATCCTGCCCAACCCATTTACCTTCCTGCATCCATCTGCCTACCTATATCTAACCCCACTCCTCAACATCCTCCCCGTGCTGTGCTGCACCCAACCTACTCGCCTACATGCATTTAACCACAATTAGAACCATATAAACTCTTTCATCTTCCCCTTATGACCAAACCAATCATCAATATCCACCCCTTCTTATATTGTGTCTAGCCCGCTCACAGTCATATTCCCAAACCTATGCTCACACTTAGTAGAAGCTACAACCCATCATCACTACCCCACAAAGTTATGCTTAGGGGACACCAAACATATTATACTATAGCATTATTTCATATTGTAAAAATATTAAACACTACCCCCCACAAATTGGGTAGGGGGGGTAAATTTTAGTGTAGGGTTTGATCCTTGACACTGATGGTGCACTTTCATGGCCAAAAACAAAAAATTTGTCATAAAAATGTATTTCCACAAAAAACATTTCCATTTTTAAAAAATTATAATTAGCATTCATATTTTTTAAACATTTATTTTATTATATTTAACACTTTTTCTTAATTTTCCTTTGATACTAGTTTCTTATAAATTTTTATTTCATATGATACTCAAATATAATTTTACTATTCCATTGGTTAATATACAATTCTAAAAACCAATTTACTATTCATAAGGATGTGATTAATAATCCTAATGGTTAGATCACTATTTTAATGGTCATATTGGTTTTTTTATTCCAATAAATTCCTCTAATTTACATCCTTCATCATTTACTCTAATTCCTCTTAAGTTTCTAAATTATTTATTTTTAACAATATTTATTAGATTACTAATTTTTTGTATTATTTTTTACAATGTTCTTAAAGAATTTGGTTTTTATAAGAGGTTAAGATGATCCAAATTCACCCATTATAGTTATTTTATTTTTCTTTTTTTACTATCCCATATTTCATTTTTATGTTTTTTATTCTCTAGATGTACTATTTAAATTTATATATTAAGTGTTATTGATTTTTATTATGTGATGCATGTATTTTATATTATACTACGTTATCAAGTGTGACAAACACATATATATTTCAAATGTAAATTTAATCCATATAATTATAATCCATTTCACGTTTTCCAAGGATAAATTACTTAAGAGGGATTTAAATTTCATCAAAATTATGATAACTGATATGTATAAACCATAATTAATCACATAATTTAAACTTATAACCCAGTACAAGATAAAATAAAGGTAGAATAAAACTACACCAATCATCATACCTTGAATATGACCCCTTAGATACATGTATACCAATTTATAGAATAATTTTAACAAATTAAATTTTATCAGGAATAATTTCATAATATAAAAATTATACTTATGAATTATTCAAGGATTATAAAAAATGAATAAACAATTCATATATAAACATGAGAAAAAATTTATGAATAATTCATAAATAATGAAAATAAACACTTCATAATTAATCCACGCATTATGGACATTCCATAATTAAAATAAATATAATTACTTTATATTTATATTTAATATATACTCTTTCATATTTTCCTATATATGAAATTTACATAAATATATGATAAAATAAAAATTATATATATAAACTATTCATACATTATGTAAAAATTCAAAATATCACACATTTACTATTACTTAATCCTAGATCATATCAATTATCAAAAATTATTTTGATATGGTTTAAATAATTTCTTTAAAAAGGACTTTTTAATTCGAACAATTCGAATTAACAATTCGAACAATTCAAATTAACAATTTTTAACGATTCATAATCTTAAATATAAAATCTTTTATATTTTACCATATTTTTAAAATTTATAAACGTTTTATAAATATTCCCTTATTATTTATATAAAAAAACTTATATCTAAATTATATAATTTTCCATATAATTTCAAAAGGCATTTATTTTCAATATTTGATACTTTAAAATATTTATTTATTAAATGCTTTAAAAATATTTAATTATTAATTAAAAATAATTTATAATTTATTAATTTAAAAACATTTTGTAAATTTAATAAATATCCCAGAATACATTTTTCTATAATTTAAAAGTGATTTATAAACCATATAATTCAATTTATAATTGAAAAATAAGAAAAACATATTTCTCATACGTCATTTTTAATGGTATACTCATATCAAAAGAGGTTATTGATAATATATAGCATATAAAACTCCTTTTAGTGCTATTAATATTACCCTATGATAGATAATTTGGATTAGGATAAGTTGGAGAGCTAATGTTGGAGTATCTTTTATCATTCAATAATTATGCCTTATGATATACCCCTAAGTAATATTAATATAGTGTTTAACAACCTGTGTAGGAGTAATTTTGCACCCACAACTATCCTGGATTGCGATAAGAACTGTATAGGGGTAACCCTTCACCAATGTTTTATTTTACAATATACCATAATAAAACCTTAATGATACAATGATCAATTTTGAGCTATGTAGGTTGATTCTATTATAAGCTATGATTTCCATATGTTATACATTACGAAAAATCAAAACTGATGGATTATACTGAATATCTCAATAAGATATCATATATTATATAATATGATCCAACCAAAGAAAAGGATACCCAATATCACATAACAAGCCAAAAAAATTATCAATTTCATTTCATGAGAGAGAATATGACAATAACATGATATGATGCATTATTTTTCAATATGATTTTGAGAATAAAAGAACATTATCCTTACCTAATACCATTGATGGGATTTTTAGGTTTGATTGACATTTAATCAATGTTTTAGAAAAAATAAGAAACTCAAATACCCAAGTTTTATCATTCTTGAAACTGAAACTATGCATAAAAATAAATGAATAGTGTTGCATAACCCTCACTATAGATAGGAACTACTCCTTTTTCATCATTCAATATGATTGATTAGGTTCACTAAGGAGTAATCATAAGATTCCTCCCTTTGAGGTGTATCTATGAGTTTAAGTGAATGAGTTGAATCTCGTAGAAGTTATTTTAGTGTTTCCACTTAATACCAGTGCTTTAATAAAAATAAAAGAGGAGAAAAGAAAGTTTTGATGAGAGGGAGGATTGGAAGAATATTTCTCAAGTACCACACAACATTTTCTTGTTTTTTTCCTCCATTATATAAACCTTTGGGGGCTCTCCTTGTCTCTAAAATTATCAATTCACTAAAAAACTAATGAATAAAGTATTGATCACTTATAAATTAATCACATTAATTCATCCTTAATCCTTTGATGCATTTAACTTTTATCAAACATTTATTATTTATGATAAATTCCTTGGGATATTATTTTAATGTTAACTTATTAATAATCAGTTAGCATTAGCATGATACTGTATATCATTAGTTTAAAAAATAAACAACACTAGGGAATATAATATTCCTTGTGTTCTTATATGTTGTACCATATGAAATATACATATCATTCACCATGATATGGTGATTTATGGAATATATCCAACCCTTTTTATAATGAAAATAATACTACTTAGATTATTAAAGGAAGAAACCAAAAAACAATTATATAAATAAAATGGATGAAAACCTACTTTAAAGTCATGTCACAACACAACTTTGCAACATCATAAAAAATACAGATTTTAATCATTATCTCTTCTAATATTTTATCAGTGAACTAAATTTTTGAATAATGGGTCAATTTAAAGAATACTATAATGAATCTATGACTTATAAATAAATAAAAATACAAAACCAAATATGTTATTTTCTTAAAAAAAAGGAAGAAAATCAAACCAAAATATTTGAAATATTTTAGACAAATTGAATAGTGGATCTAGAAGAAACATTGATAGGGTTCAAAGGGGAGCTCAATAATCTACTATTGGATCAATTTCTGGTGGTGGAAAAAATAAGTTATGGTTTGAGAAGTGTGTAAGGGTAATTTAATTTTGTTATAATTAGTAGAATACAAATTGATGGTCATAAAATATTACTAACTTAAAATGTGTTTATATTATTTCTCATAGAAAATAAGTATTATTTGATAAGTTTTTTTGATTAAATATTGGAAATGTATTTTTCTACCACTTATATAAGAATTTTTCTTTAGGAATAAAGCTCAATTTTATATCACTTATTAATAATTATTTATGTCACTTAACATCAAATTGAAAATAATTGGTGATAGTTTTTTATAAAACCATATTTGAACAAAAAATTTAGATGAAATCCACTTATTATGTGGCAGGAAAGTATATTTTCAATAATTAATATGAAAACCACTTACAAATAACAAATTATTATAAGTATTTTTTAATAAAAGTTTTCAATATGTGTTGTAAATGATCTATTTGAAAACACGTTTTGAAAACTACTGATAACATTTATCACTTTTGATATTTAATTTTAAGAATATAAAAAGAGTTTATTTTTTGTAAAAAACATTCTTACACATAAATTTGAAAATAACCCCACTTAAATAAGTGTCTAAAAAGTCAAAAAGTAATATTTAAACACATATGTAGAAGTAATTATAAAAAAAATTCAATAGGATCTACAAAATTGAGGCTTAAAATGTATATTTTTTTTAAAATATAACAAATGTCATTTATATTCTCAAAATTGATATCATAATTGAAGATTATTCTCAACACTTCTCAATATTTTTTTTCAAACCCAACCTCAAGGAGGAATTAATTAAAACATGGAGAGAGTTTTTATATACAAAAAGTATCAATACAAGGTAGAGGGTAGACATAATTCATTGTTTTGATATGAAAGATATGTTATCAAAAGATATGAATGCATCACTTGGTAATGAAAACCATTTTACATACCAAAAATCATCTATTATCAGAATCACACCTTCCATATAGAACAAGGTTTATTTTTTTTCTTGTAATAAAAAATCTCAAATAAATTCATCAACTCAAAAGAAATATAATTTTTTTAACAATAAATAATTTACTTAATTTTTTTATTTATCTTGTTACACTAAATACTGAATCAATATTTTGTAATAAATGATCCTAATAATCACTTTAATAACTATTATATAATATATATATATTTTAAAAAGATACATGTTTTACATTATTAATGATATAAAATAACATTATCCACACCAAGAAAAATATAACTAAAAAATTTATAAAACTCAACCATTGACAAAAAATATAGGTTATTTTCAATATAATTTATTTGAAATGAAATTTGATTCAAAATAAGTGAAATATTTTTTCAAGGCAATATATTTCAAATTATTGAATAATAATTTAAATATAAACTAAATACTAAACCATGATTTGATGGTATAAACCATGTCATGTTTAATTCTGGTATAAACCACAATGTAGAGAGGGTCACAATGATTGGCCTTGCACATGGATGTTTATACAAATTGTGATCAATTTTACTTATTATACTATAATCTATCATATTTATTTAATCATCACATGATGAATATTTTAAGAGTTTGAATATCCAAATCAATTATTTCATTATTAAATAATTCAATACAATAATTATCCAAGATTGATATAGAGTTGTAACTTATGTAATGTTTTATTTGATTGGTAGAATATCAGAGAAATGTTTGGGATCCTTATAGGCCAATATAAATAGGCTCATGGTTTGTGAATGGAATCAAAGAAGTTTTTAGACCTAGATTTAAGCACTATGATACTAATCAAAAATAAATCTCTTACTTTATTTCACTCTTTAACTTTAATCAATGGTTCTAACAGATTATGAGGAAGGGATGATCCTTTGCAAGCGTTGGGTGATACACATAGACCATGAATACCTTTGCAAATATAATTCCACTAGTTTATTCTCAATGATGCCAACCATTTTATGAACCACCCTACTGAAACCCATATTAGGCCTATATTAAAGTTTAGTGTGATCCATAATGTCTACCTCTAATTTATAATGGGTTAGAAACTAGAACCAAGGGTATAAATTTCCAAAGTTATATGCATTACTCTCATAATCTTGGAAAAAAAATCCGAACAAATTCTCCAAATAATATAAAATAAAATGAACCCTATAATGTATGCTATGTCTTACATAATGAAAAGTTACCAAATAAACACCCAAAATAAGTAACCCCTACAATAGTGAATCTACAAACATCATCTAAATCAAGAGATAATAATGGCCATCATGATCAACAAATCAATAGAATAAATTTATTAAAATATGATATACAAGATAGAAGTGAGAATATAGTTATTCTTAGTAGAATACTCTCTAGACTCTCATGCAAATGTAGAAGTATAATTCTAAATATTTAGTGAAAAAACTACAAAAGAAACTCATTGTTTATACTGGGTTAACTACCACCCAACCTCACCATGGTCCACTCACCAAATAAAAATACTACAATAATAATAAAATAATAAAGGGAAATATATTATAAAGGTACCCCATATCAACTTTCCCTTTGATCTAGTCCCCTCAATTCCCTAATGAAATATGTACTCATAATCTTATCCCAACCATATCATCATAATCATACCACATCATCACCACATACCACACACCACTTCCACGTCACTACTGTATATCCAAAAAATTGATTCATAATCATTACATAACCATATAAAATAACCTCTTGATATCACAAACTAATCTATGACTAGAAGATAAAGAAATTAATAGGAAATTGTTAGCTATTTTACCATATTCATTCTAGATGATGGTAACAATAATTAATACACAAAACACCATAATAATAAGGGTCAGATTACTTGACTTGGTTGATGGTTCATAAAAAATAATATACAATAAAACAGTATAGAATTATATGAAATACAAACCTAAGGGTCCAAACTCTACTAAAAAACCACCACAACATCACCACCTCACCCAACAACCACTACCACCTAGAACTACAAAACCTACCAATCCAATCATCACTAAAAATACACCATAGGAAAATCAGACAATTTACCATTTCATATTTCATTAACAATCACACTTTTATTAATTACATGACCGAATTACATTAATTATACCACAATTATTTTCCAAGAACTATAATTTTATATAAACACTTTCTCTTTTACATTTACAAATCCATTCGACATATGAAATATTTCCACCAATTCATTTATTATTTAATCCCATCATTCAAATTATCTGTTCAAATCACCATTATTAATTTTATTTATTTTAGAATCATTCCATATTCCCAAACTACTGACCTAAATTTAACCACATCATCCTCTCTACAAAAATGTAATTACAACCACACAATTATCTCATTATATTTTACCACATTAACCTAGAAACACAAGTTCATAAACCTTATCTTAATAATAATTTCAAGAAAAAAAGTAACCCAATAGTAGTCACACTAAATTAATGAAAAAACACCACATAAACTATGAAATCTTCAAAACAAACAACCTATTTCCTCATCTTTTCTTTAACAACATAGAAAACATAAAAAAAATAAAAAACAACAATTCTAGGTACTCATACCATTATTTAATTACCAAATTTATATAATTCTTTATCATATTTCAGCATGTTTCAACACATTAATATAACTAGATAATAAAAACAAAATATTTCATATAAATACAATTCAATAATGGAAATACTAAGGGAAAAATAAGATATTTTTTTCAAACTATTAAAACTATTTCATATATGTCTAGATTATTTTTTCTTTAATTAAATTTAATATATTCATCCAATTAATGATAAATTATGAAAATAACACATCAAAATAGTAATAAAATGAAGTAGTTCAAATCAACTACCATAAAAGAATATTCAAATAACATAGCATGAAAAAAAGAATAAAACGATGATTAAACACATCTAAACATATAAGAACTCTTCATAAAACCTATGAAAAATGATCCTCTATCAAATCCTCGACCAAACATTATAAACTCTAAACTAATTTTTTTTCACAAATTCATCATTAAATAGGAATGAGAGAAGAATCAAAATATCTGAAGAGGAAGGCACCTTCAATAACAATAGATCAATCATGCAATAAATGGCTTAAAATTTACCAATGGTTGAATAAGAACCAAAAAATGAGATAAATAATGACTAGGGTTTAAATAATTATAGAAGAAATGATTATTACTTGATAATATACCTGAATTTACAATTAAAATTAAATGAACTAAAATAGTGGTGTGACCATCTTAGTCACTATGTAATTATGGTCAGATCTGAGTGTCCTGACAAAATATCCCCAATTCAAAGGGTGAAAACCCATTAAAAATCTATGATACTAAAACATATCCTTAAATAATTCCTTTTTCTACACCATAACACTAAATCCCATATAAATAAGAGTACAAAATTTATCCTTCTATACTCAAACCCGATACCCAAAACCATAAACACAATTCAATGAATGGATTCATGGAATAACCCCTTAAAATAGTGTGACACTGAAAAATATTTTCCAACACCTCTAGGAAAAAATATAATCCTTTACATCACAATATAAAATCATGGAACAATTGAATCTTTATACCTAAATAAATAAACAAAAAATCCTTATAGCTTAGGCCTCATGGTGAACCACAAAACTTTATGCTATTATCATAAGAATCACAGTGAAACAATAAAAACTAGCCTGATCATTTTATAAAACCATTTAATCAATACACAATGAACATAGTCACAATATTATTTTTTATTCCAACTAAATGTATGATCAAATATGCACTCTTATTACACCATCCTCTTCCACACATCCTCCAAACATCTCAAACCCCTCCAAAACACAACGTTTAGGACCATGAGGAATATGAATCCTTATATTAGATACATCAAAAATTATTTTGGTCTTCTGAAAAAAACCATATCCAAAAAATAAAAAATTAATATAAAAAATAAAACACCCCTGAGATACATATAAAATAGAAATATCACTATTTTAATAACATAACTCATCCAAAAAGGGAAGAACACCACATACATACCAGTATGAAATCATCCTCAATATTAATAAAAAAACATTCAAAACAAATTTTGGTATTGAGAATACATCTAAGACTACCTATACCATGTACACAACTCCAAGCCATCATGCATCTATGAGACACAAAACAAAGTAATGGTACCCTTACACAACACCTTCTCCTGATGATCCTAGATCTTGATTTTTCACTCCAAAAAATTCACATCCTCTCCAACATCCAATATCACACTCCGACCTCAGACACCCCATTATATTTTTTATTTTTATATTCTTGGTTTATTTGTTCAAGGTTCAGGTTGAGGTCTGGTTGAAATTTTTGAGGTCTTAAAAAGGTTGGGAGGATTTTATGGGTGTCAAATGGTTACTGCACAGTTAGTAGTAACCATGCGGTCCGACTGTACAGATGGTGCAGGTTGGACTGAACTGATAACATGGCTAGCACACGACCATGAGGTAGGTCCTAGGTAATCGTGTGCTATTCCTTCATTAGGTATCGGGGTTTTCACGGTTACTACACAATTTAGAAAACTGTGTGGCCAAACCATTTGGATGTTCCAGGTCATTAAAAATTGGTTTTCCTCTTTTCTCTCTCTCCACCCTTCTACCATAAATCAGGCCTCCTCCTGACCATTTGTTTTTTCACACCAAGGGTTCCCAAGACCCCTTTTTTTTTCTTTGATCTCTTTCCTCCATGGTGCATACTCTATGATTACAAGGTAATATTTTAGGGTTTTTGTCCAATTATTCTCTATTTCTCCTCTCCTCTCCCTATTTCGTGGTTTTTATTTTGTTATCCCTTTTGTGGATGAACCCTAATTCTAGGGTTTTTGTGTTGTCTTGTGTTTCTTGGATTCTAGGGTTGGAAGTTTGTTCTTCATGGTATAATCTTCTGTCTTTAATGGTTTTGTTTCTTTTACACTCGATTAGTCAGTGTTTCCATTCCTTTTATTCTAATTTAAATCTATGTTATGCTTGGGTTTTATTAATTAATTCTCAAATCATTTTTCACACCATTTTTATATTCATATTTAATTAATGGTAGTGTTTTCTTATTGGAATATTTGACTAAAAATAGGTTTTAAAACGTCTTTTTTCTATATATGTCTATGTGTATTTATGCCGTACGTGTTTGATAAAATATATATTGAACCATTTGGAGTGAAATTGGATGGTTGTGAGTGGTTTTAAATTTGAAATGTTTTTTTAAATTGATTTGGGTCATGTTTTGGATTTTATATGTGAAACATGGTGATTTTCTTTGATGTAGTTTAAAACTTGATTTGATAAGAGATTCTTGGTTTGTGAACTTGGGTGTTATTTTATAAATTAATGAAATGGATGGATTTTGTTTGGACATAAAAAATGGTATTATGAAAATAGGTTTTGAATGTTTTGATTGGTTTTAGAGTGTTACATTGGATGAAGTCACATCCATGGGTGCACTAGGCACACACATAGATGTGCAATCAAATGAATATGACACTCTAATTATAGTCTTCCTCAAGAACATCCCTTCTCCCCTTTCCTCTATTTTCCCATAAAATGTCTCCACGTTTTTTGAAATGGGGGAAGTGGTGTCTCTTGTGTTTGAAAATGGATCCAAATGCGTTCCTCATGGTTTGGTATAGTTGGCCTTGAAATATGATTGGGTGAGTGGTTGGAAGCTATGGCTCAATTGGAATTTGTAAAAGAGGGTTGGATTGTAAGTAGTTTGAAATACTATTTGAAACATTCATATTATTATGTGTTTTAGCTTGTATTTGAAATTCACTTCGGCTCATTTTGGTGAATGCTTGTTCTAAAGGCCCATTTGGCTGCATTAATATAAAGATGATGTTATTTTCCACTTTAAAAGTTGTTTTAAAGGGTTTTCTATAAATGGTTGAGTGTTGTGAAGCTTAAAACCCATTTGAATTTTTGAATGGATACTTGGAAAACCCCATTTCAGTTAGGTCTATTTCCTCATCATATGGTTATGAGATAGGAGGGTCCTCGGTATGGGGCCTCCTTTGTATGATAAATATTTTAAAGTAAGGGAATAACCTTGAGGTGGTTAGTGTGGTGTCGGTTTGTGTGGCATGTTTTATTATATATATGAGGCTTGTTCTTTGAATTCCATGGAACACCCCCTTGTGAAAAATAACATGGGAACCTCGCATAACAAAGAGGTTTACTGAGAATGATTGCTTCACTAGTGTAGGTTATTTTACTAGTTAGCGTTTCATATCTGATGGATAATTGGTTTTATTGCAATGGTATTGGGAACACCAACTCGGACAGGTAGGGAGATAGTCAGGCGTTAGGGTGTTATGATGTCATTGAGTAGGTCATGCCTTTAGGATGAGTCACATGTATAGTATGTTCTCGTTCTCCTATGAGTTCCTAGTATTTCCCATGTTCTCCCATTACGAGTACTACTAGAGCTGTTTCCCTTGTTGTTTAGAATATTATTCCTTCTACCAAGTTTTGAAATTTATTTGGAAAAAATGTGAATGTGTGGTTGGTTTAAAAAGGATTTCTAAGTAGATGTCTTGAAAGATAAATCACAACTCCCATTTTTTCATTATTGTGCCCTATTTTAAATTTTGAGGGCAATGGATCATGTTTGTTTTTTTTAAAATGAAAAGTGTGTATGAAACTCAATTTTTAAAAATGCATTTCAAACTAGTATTAATGGATTTTTTTGTGAAAGGAATGTCATGGATTCTATGGTAGTTTCCTACTGATTTGTTAGCTTACACCCTACCTATACCATGAGGTGTTGGTAGACCTAAGCTATTTTGTAGGTTCGATTTTTGTTTAGGCTTCCTAAAATATTCTCATTATTGGAGCATGGATGGTATTGCAGTTGGAGGTAACCGAGAGGTCACATAGATATCACATGGAGGTGGTTTAGTGTGTTCATTTTACTTTCAGTTCTATATTTTAGTTTTCATTATGCTGAGTTGTATCTTATAATTGAAAATTAAAATTTTTATTTTCCAAACACTTTTGAGGAAAAAGTGAGAAACCAACAAACACTTTGAGGAAAAGTGGTGAACCAAACACGACTTAACGACATAAGACATTCAAACACCATTGATAAAAAAATAGTCAACCAAACAACTCATTCAACATACAAAATCAACCACTCCATCATTCAAATAGGCACCCATCACAGCAGGAGCCGAAATCACCCAAGAGAAGGACAAGGAACCATGAACCAGAAAGCAGAAAGCACGAACCTCAGAAAAGCATGAATAAACCTCAGAACCGGCCTCCTCAAACGCCACCGATGCGGCCATTGACACCAGCCCAAATGCACGAACCCGCCAGCGAACTCTCGGAGGTCGCCCAAAACCTCCAGCAACGTGAGATGGACTCCCAAAAATCCGGGAAGAACACATCCACAGAAGGCTAACAAAGAATCCATACAGAGGAAGACCATGATGTTCTGACGCCGCATCCTACTTCAAGGTTCTAGGAGGATTCCCGCTTCCCAGATCCTATCGCCTCCATCCTGTTCGAAGTAGAAAACTGCAACGAGACACCAACCACATGCACCGGAAGCAAGGCAGAGACCTGAGGTTGATGGATCTTAAACTGTTGTTTGAGATTCAATTGTTGGATATCTGTGTGTTTAGTTTTATTTTCTTTATTATGCTATTATTTGGGCTTAAATCATTCCCAATTGTGTTTTCTTGATTCCCTACACTAGTTTCCAGCCCATGGGGATTGGGAACGCCCTTCGGGCCATGGTGTGAACTGGGTTGGGCCCAGGTTAGATGGCGAATTGGGTTGGTTCGTGACATCTAATCCCCCAATCAATGGAATGGAATTAATCCTGAAGATATTAAGGATTATTTAATAAATGGAAAACATATTTAGTTTGATCTATCTATGGAAGAAGAACAAATCAATATTCCACTTTTCCAATATGCTCTCAGACCTAAGAAAGTCCAATGAGTCGTGAATAAATTTTACAACCTTGACCAAACTTGTACTCCCCAAACTGAGAATAATACTTTAAAAACACTTGATCAACCATAAAAAACTATAATTTCATCCTATTCTAATCAATATAATATTTTAAATGGACTTTATCTACCTATATCCTCTCCTAAATTAGCTGAATGTTCTTTGTCATTCTCTATACTAAATATAGTATGAGAATCACAAAATTCTCAACCTTAGTCTAGCATATTGGCGATTGGTAAGTTTTACCATACAAATCATGATGTAAATACTTTCTAATAGAATATTTTAATTAATATTATTATAGATTAACATAACCAAGGTTATGTGTTTCACCCAAGAATATCAAAAATCAAGAACACATTTGCTCAACATGTCCTCCTACATTTGGATTGTCCACTCAATTTGACAATCTATATAAGGATGAAAAGTGGTGATAAGGAACAACCTAGAGTCATAATTACACTGAATATTCCAATATAACCTCAATGTAAATTTAGGATCATTATTAGAGATTATCATCCTCATAAACCCATGAAACATCACAATCTATTCAACATTGATACTTTCAAAATAGTCTACCACACATGAATCTTTAATCACTATGAAATGAGATGAATTAATCAACCAACCAAAAATCACATAGATGACATATCATCCACCCAAAGCATATTGAAAACCATTTAATACATTATATTTTCCTCCTATTTTTACCAAGGAACCAACAATGGCTATAGTAAACAATCAAGAACATCATGCTCAACTATCACTAACTAAAAAAACCCATATTGAGACACACACTTAACTACCAAAATCTTCTTTTTTAGGAACTATAACTGAATTATAAATGTATGGTACATATTAGATACACTATAATGAACTGATAAAGGTGAACTGTAAAACACATGAATATCTCTCATAACCACTGGAAACAATATTTTCCATGAAACAAAACTAGATACTAGTCATACTTTGACCATCCATTAGGAAAATCTTCATAGAAAAAATTATCTCTCTTAACATCAACCTTTGGATCTCCCAGATAAGACTCCACCTGCTGTAATAAAATACAATGCACTTCCATCTGCTATAAGAAAACTAAACTACTGGTCTCTTATATATCAAGGTGTTATGATAAAAAAATCCTCTATCATTCTTTATACATTACCCAATTCTATATCAATGTCACCAAAATACATATTACTCAATAAACCATCCATTATATTTTCTTAATCAATAGTGTAAGAGATCTTGAATCCATAATCCTACACAAACTTTATCCACCTCTGTAGTTTCAAATTCATGTATCACTAAGATAATATGTTCCTAATAATCTTATGATTTATGAAGATCAATAAAGGCTCATGATGAGTTAATACCACCACAATATCATAGTAAATATCACCATTGTATACTTGAGATCATGGATAGTATATTAACATTCAAAGGGATGTAACTAACTAGAACCATAGAAGGTTATTTCCCTTTGCTATATTATAACAAAACCTAAAATAAGAGTGGTAGCATTGAAGAAGAACTAAAACATGTATCCATATTCTAGTGTGATGTCCCTAGGCATGATAGGTTCATTGAGAGGGGGCGAATTAGTGAAAAATGGAATTTTCTTCATTTTTATGATTTCTTGTGAAATCAATATTCATCAAATGTTAGAGTGAGATATCTCATTATATAACTCACACACATACACACACTGAGGAAAGACAAGAAACAGGGACACTAAATGTATGAGTTTCAAAAATAAAAGTGCGTAGATAATGTCTCAAAACAACTTTCAATGCTATCTTATATTTTGATGAGTTAGGGAATATTCTTCTTCCTTGGAATATTGTATCCCAACAATATTATTGTTTTCCATCCCTTAATCACTATATATAATAGGTGGAACTTCATTACTAATCATCACATAACACTAGGGTAATAATCACACACAACAATGTGTGTAGGATTCTTCCAATTATTTTCATTTTCATTTGACCACTCCTACTATTACTAATTATTTATTATAATTCCCTATAAGTCACCTACTAAAATTAGTCTTTAAAAGCCACATACTATTTTATCTATTATATTTATAATTATAATTTCAAATTCAAAGTAACAACTTATTACAACTCATTTTAAACTTATGTTTCTTCCTTTTGAGACTTTTGATCATTCACGAACTCTTAGAATCTGTTGATATGGTAAAATAATTTAGAGATCAAATATGAGTGTCCCTTGAGTCATCAATTGATCCATTCTATCTGATCCAATAAAAATCTAGAACTCTTTCACAACTATGGCGTGATCATTCTTCATAATGACATGTTGTACAACATTTATGTGACTCTTCATTCACCATGAATTTCACCTTATTATGTTAAATGAAATTTCAATTCAACTGATCTGAACTGATTTAAAACTACTCCCAACATAGCTTTTACTATGGTATACTATATAATCATCATTTATAACATGATTTTTTATCTCAAACCATAAAAATTTTCATGTTGTGGGAATCCCCATTTCATACCTCTGAAAAAACCCAATCTATTTCACTTCACTATGATCAAGTATCCTTTGTATTTATAATTATAAAATTTCCCACTATTAATTGACCACAACATGCTCTTCACTTTTTGGATTTCTAGATAATCACCATTATTTTTGAAAAAGTATTAAATCTTATATATCTAATATAAATTATTATATATCAATCATTTTATAAAGACTTTTCCAAAATTCCTAACTCACTTATAAGCCACCATGGCTTCATCTATGGTGTGAAAAATTCTCTTAGATTATATAGGTAGTTGAAACTTTTATTTATCCATGGATTACATCATGACATGGAAATCATCTACATGTCACAACCCTTATTCTCTAATTTCTTGTACCATGAATTCTCTTCATGATATTTAATCCTTAGATGAATAGGTTTATCACCTTTATATTTAAATATCCAAAAATATCTACACTATAATCTGGCCATAATATTTTGTAAAATATATATATATCATACCTTATGATTCTATTATCTTCCAAAAATCAATCTTCCTAAAACTAGTAAGTATTATTTGAGAATTTCAGATTCTGTATATGTTAAATAACTTACATATCATAGAATTTTTTTTAATAATATATAAAATGTGATGACCCAGACCCCCCTTGGTCCCTTCCTTTACCAAAATCCGGATCCTTAAGGGGTGCCGATCGGTGCGACCAATCGGTGAGACCGATCGGTGAGACCGATCGGTGCGACCGATCGGTGCGACCGATCGGTGAGACCGTTCGGTGCGACCGGTCGGTGAGACCGGTCGGTGAGACCGGTCGGTGGGACCGGTCGGTGAGACCGGTCGGTGAGACCGGTCGGTGAGACCGGTCGGTGAGACCGGTCGGTGAGACCGGTCGGTGAGACCGGTCGGTGAGACCGGTCGGTGAGACCGCTTGGTGAGACCGATCGGTGAGACCGATCGGTGAGACCGATCGGTGAGACTGATCGGCGGAACCGGCCAACGTCACCCGGCCTTTCCAAGTTGTTCCAGTAACGCTCCTTTTTCGCAAATAGGGTTTTAAACCCTATTCTGCCTCGTTAAAAAGAAAAGAAAATGTCTTAAAGACCCGAAACGCGCACAAAAGTTTTAATTAGATACTGAATCGACTCATGAGTCGGTTTAAACCACCTAGCACCTTTAATGATGAGTCAAGCCGCGTGGTCAACCCACGACTTCCACGTCTTACGCGGTTTCGTGTTTTCACCTCAACCGTCCCCGGATCTTATAAATTAAGGGTTAGGCCGTGGTTTCCCCCTTCCTCGATCGTGTCTCTTCTGGTGCATCGGGCCCGCCGCATCGTTATCCGTAAAGTTCCGTGCCCCCGGCCTAAACATCGATCATCTATCAACAAGTAGAGAATTTCTCTCGTCTCTCACTTTTGTGTATCATGCAGGGTGGGCATTATTTTGTTCCTATGGAATTGGTTGAACCGAACCTTAATGAAGATAATAAACGAAGTTCTAAAGAAAGAAGGGGAAGGGGTTGTGATCGTTGTTATGTTTTATCTTGTGATCATCCTTTTTAGTTGTGCTGGTTCATGTTTTCTGAAAATTGAGGTCGTTGGTGGTCGTGGTATGTGCACTGATGAATCCCCTCGTGATGTTTTAAATGGGTTGCTGAAATTGTGAACTCCTGCTGTGAAATTGGTTAATCACGTATGCCCGGCTGAATAAGTTGAAAGCACCAGGATCAACACTTCTGTGATAACTCCCTGTTAGAACACACGGAATTTGAAATCATGGAGTGTGTTAAGTCGTTTAAATCTGAAAATCCCTGAATTGTGTTGGTAGTGGTAGTTGGTTGTTTTCCTTTCGGGCCGATTGCGGGAAATGTGGGAGGGGATGGGATCCCCTGTTATTTTATACTCTCGGTGGTTGTGTGAATTTGGGGGATGGGATCTCCTGTTGGTATGGATTCGGTGGTTGTGAGTTTTAAATCCGAGTGGTTACTCGTTCATATCACAAATTGGGGAGAGATCCTCTGTTGACAAAACCGGGTGTGAGTGTTTTGGTTGATCCATGCTTTTGAAGCTTTCCTTGGTTATGCTTATGGTAGTTTCCCAATAGTGCTTAAAATTAATTGAACATTTTAACTGAAACGTGAAACATGAATGGGACAAATGGTTTTGTGGGAAAGGGTCGTGAACTGTGACTCGGACGCAGTGGTGTTGTGTTCTGTAGGTTGGCTAGGAAAACCTAAGTTTTGGGTGAGTGTTTGTTACCTATATCTATACTTGTAGCTTTGTGTTTCTTATTCGCGCCCCACCCAAGTTGAGCACTCAGTGCCGAACACCCCCATTTATGGGGGAAGGGTGTTTTTCCCAACACTATCCTTAGTGGCTGGTTATTAGCTCCTTTTCTGCTCCCTTTCCCGGATAGCCCAAGTACCTTCGGGCAGGCTGTGATGGCCTGAAGTCCATTATTAGCCTAAGAACCATCAGGCGGGGTGTTGTGGTGGTTGGCCAGGTGTGTGCGGCAGGTGGTTTCCCAAGTGTCTTCGGGATGAGGCCCAGGTGTCTTCGGGCGTGGCGGTGGTTGTTCTGGCCTAGGTGTTTGCAGGCATGGTTACATGTGACAGTTGTGGCCCAGGTGTGTGCGGGCGGGATTCAGCAGTGGGACTGCGTGCGGTTGAGGCCCAGGTGTGTGCGGGCGGGATTTCGGTAGTGGGACTGCGTGTGGTTGTGGCCCAGGTGTGTGCGGGCGGGTGTGGCAGTGGGACTGCGGTGAGAATGGCGGGATTGGTCTGATGCGTAGGATGTCTCAATAACCAGTGAGAAAGTGGCATGGGGTACCCAAACATCGATGAGCTCTTATTATATATATTACTTGACTTGTGTTATTTGGGGAGTGAGCCTTGGTGAGGCCTGGGATGGATAGTTTGCCTTGTTAGGTGTTTGGTTTACTCTTTTTCTCACGGGACTTTAGTACGTTCCCCTACTTGTGCACGAGAGTCTTGGTTTTCTTTACTGACTGTACTTGTATACTCACCCTACGTATATAAAACTGCTTTCAGGTTTCCAGGAGGACTTCGGGGATCACGCAGAACCTTACTAGCTCGGACTTTTGGAGCATTTGCAGTTGTTTTTCTTTTTTTTTTGGTACTTACCTTGTAGTCACCTTTTTGCACTTTGTGGCTTTCACGTTTGAAACATGCATGTGGGAATGGTTTACTTTTGGCTTTACTTTTCTTTCTACCTTGGTTTTTTTGGGTTTTCTTCTCCTTATCTTTCGATCCTATAAAATAAAAAGGGTAATGCCTTCCATTTGCGAGAATTTTCTATACCCTTGGTGCTAGTCGCCACTCCGGGAACTATTGAAGGCGGGTTTCGAGGGTCATTATCTCTCCTTCAACTTAAAGAAGGAAGGGCCTGACAATCTGCTGACCATTCCCTCCTTTTGGTGAAGGCGGGTCGTGACAGAATGGTATCAGAGGCTGATGGTTGAGAGATAGGACGGAGTCTGGAGTTAGGCACAGTGAGGATTGCATGGGATGGTAAGGCAATGGTGTTGGGTGACCTTGGAGCGTGAATTAGGCGAGGGAAGACCGGCTAGGACACGGGATTTTAGGGCCCCACGTGATCCGATGCAAGGACTCTGGACCTACCGAACGACCAAGTGAGGCCACACTGATTGCAGGGTAGAGACCCTAGGAAAGGTACATGCATCATAATGACTTGTGTTCTTGTGTTTCTGGGATGTCTTGGGAATTAAGAATAAATTAAATCTTAAGAAGTTTTAAGAACGATATTTTGCACTACTTGGGCTTAGGCATTCCTTGTTTACCTTGCAGCTATGACACCTGGAAGGCGACCATGTGTGGTACAGGCGATTGAGGCCCCTGAGACTACTTTGGCCAATCGGCAGAGAGCTGATCGAGAGGAAGAGGACGACCAGTGGCAGAAGACTCTTCGAGCCTTCCAGCGACAGGCCCTCAAGAAGTATGAGGGCAGCACCTCCGATATGAAGACGGAAGGCTGGCTAGAGGAGCTAGTTATAGCCTTCTGCCTGATTCGGGCCCCGACCGAGTACTGGGTTCCTCTGGCTGTTAGCCAGATGCGAGGAGCAGCACGTCAGTGGTGGATGCTTCACCTGGGGAATAGGAAAGAGTCTGAGGTTGCTTGGGCGGATTTCTAGAAGGAGTTCCGGACGGAGTTCCTCTCCTCGACAATGAAGGCGGAGAAGAGGCAGGAGCTACTCTCCCTCCAGCAGGGGAGCATGTCCGTGAGGGAACTTGGAATCAAGTTCAAGGACCTCCAACGTTTTTCTCCGGACCTCTTTCCCGATGAGGAGTCTCGGGCAAGACGTTTGGAGGAGGCGCTCCGACCCTCCCTCCAGTATGCTGTTACCCCCTTTACCCTTCCGACATACTTAGAGGTCCAGAAGAAGGCCGAAGTGGTGGAAAGGATGCATGTTCTGGGCGGAGTGTCACGAGAAGGGATCCAGCTGGGACCATCGAAGGGGAAGGCCGTCAGCACCAGGCCTCCAGCATCGGGACCCTCCAGGTTCGGACCCACAGGGAGCAGACCGAAGCAGTTTCAGTTTCGATCCCCTGGCCCACGTTCTTTCCCTTCAGGCTCGGGACCACGGTGCTTCATCTGCGGGAGCCCTGGACATCTCCGGAGTCAGTGCCCCGATCGGGTGCAGTACAGCAGTGGCAGTCATCCCCAGCATCCGCCACAGCAGCAGTTTCCAGCCAGACCCTTCCGGCAGCAGCAGCAGGGACAGCGAGCTCCCGCTCCTCCGCAGGCAGACATAGGAGGAGGAGGCCGACCTCAGGGCGCTCCCCAGGGACCTCGACCAGGGCGTGGTCGGGGAGGTGGCCGACAGCCGAGGGGCAGGGGAGCTGGGCGTGGACAGTTACACGCCGCAGAGGCAACAGTTCCAACAGGTCCAGAGGTTGTTCGAGGTACGATCAATGTGTTTAGCACTCTTGCTTATGCTTTGTTCGATACCGGAGCTTCGTAATCCTTTGTTGCACCCATTCTAGCCTGTGCCTTGGGTCTAGATGCCGAGAGACTTCCAGTGCCCCTATTATTGAGCACACCAGTTGGAGGTCAGACCGACTTGCTGTTCGTTTGTCGGGGATGTAGACTGATGTTAGGGCCACATCAGTCGGTTAGGGATCTCCTTCTACTACAGATTCAGCCGTACGATGTCATCCTAGTCATCGACTGGCTATTTTCTGTGTGCGCCGTCATCGACTGTTTCCAAAGAAGGGTGGTGTTCTCCGGTTTGGACGGCCAGCGTGTTACCTTCACCGGCGAGCGGAGCTGTCCGAAGGGAAACAGGAGGGAGGAACCTCTCCTCTCCTTGTTGACCGAACTGACGGTAGAATCAGTAGATGCGGAAATGGTGGAAGTGCCAGAGGTAGTCCGTGAGTTTATGGACGTCTTTCCTGAGGAGGTGACAACTCTACCCCCTCGACGTGATATCAAGTTCGGGATAGACCTGCAGCCCGACTCTCGACCAATCTCGATGGCTCCTTACCGGATGAAACCTTCGGAGCTACGGGAGTTGCGGATACAGATTGACGATCTGATGAAGAGGGGTTATGTTCGTCCAAGTGCGTCACCGTGGGGTGCTCCGGTCTTGTTCGCAAGGAAGGCGGATGGTGGCCTCAGGTTGTGCATCGACTACAGGAGGTTGAATCAGGTGACGATCAAGAATCGCTACCCTCTCCCAAGGATAGATAATCTTTTTGACCAGCTGAAAGGGGCAGGATGGTTCTTGAAGATCGACCTGCGGTTCGGATACCACCAGCTGAGGGTGAAGGATAGCGACGTCCCGAAGACGGCGTTCAGGTGCAGATATGGGCACTTCGAGTTCGTGGTCATGCCCTTTGGTGTTATGAACGCCCCGGCCGTGTTCATGGGGCTTATGAACTCCATCTTTCGGGAGTACCTGGATCGGTTTGTGGTGGTATTCATCGACGATATCCTGATCTATTCAAGGTCAGAAGAGGACCATGCAGAGCACCTGAGGATAGTTTTGGAAGTCCTCCGACAACACCAGCTCTACGGGAAGTTGTCAAAGTGCAAGTTCTGGACACGAGAAGTGCACTATCTCGGGCACATAGTGTCTGAGCAGGGGGTAGCAGTCGACCCATAAAAGGTTGAGGCAGTTGTTTCTTGGGCAGCACCCAAGAATGTGGCGGAAGTCCGGAGTTTCCTCAGACTGGCAGGTTACTACCGGAGATTCATACCCAACTTCTCCCGAGTAGAAGCCCCTTTGACGACTTTAACCAAGAAGGACCAGGTTTTCGTGTGGAGCGAGCAATGCGAGTCGTCCTTCAGCTACCTAAAAGAAAAGCTGGTTAGTGCCCCAGTGTTGAGATTACCAGAAGAAGGGATGGCCTATGAGGTATTTTGTGATGCTTCAGGACAGGGCCTGGGATGCGTGTTGATGCAGCAACAAGGGGTGATCTCTTACGGGTCCAGGAATCTACGCCCCCATGAGCGTAACTACGCCACCCATGACCTGGAGCTTGCAGCGGTCGTTTTTGCGCTAAAGTTATGGCGGTACTACCTCATAGGGGAATGCTTTGTGGTCTTCACATATCACAAAAGCTTAAAGTATATCTTCTCCCAGCGGGACTTGAACTTGCGACAATGGAGATGGGTGGAGTTCCTCCAGGACTACGACTTTGAAATCTCTTATACTGAGGGAAAGGGCAATGTGGTGGCCGATGCCTTGAGCAGGAGGACGCAGAAGGATGCGGTCCGAGAGTCGGCAAATGCCTGGAAGGCAATAGAGGATTTGGATGCCTTACACCTGGATGCGAAGAGGGATAGTGGCAGAGGCTGCCTATATCAGATGATAGTGCAGTCATCTCTGTTTCGACAAGTGGAGGAGTCTCAGTGGGGAGACCCCGAGTGCGAAGTGATGCGTGATCGGGTTGACCAGGGCGATGCTCCAAGAGAATGGACAGAGGACGGTCAGCACCGGATGCTTTTCCAGAAAAGGTTGTTTGTTCCAAGAATGATGCATGGCAAGGTTCTCAGTGAGTTCCACAACTCACCCCTAGCGGTGCACCCAGGAGTTACCAAGATGTACCAGGGGCTGGAAAGGCAGTTCTGGTGGCCCGGAGTTAAGCGAGAGGTGGCAGAATTTGTGGCTAAATGCTTAGTATGTCAGCAAGTGAAGGCTGAACACCGGGTTCCAGGCGGCCTACTGCAGCCTTTAGCTATTCCCGAGTGGAAGTGGGATGACATCTCAATGGATTTCGTCACGGGACTACCCAAGGTCCAAGGAGGGTGCGACGCCATCTGGGTGGTGGTGGACAGGTTGACGAAATCAGATCACTTTCTGGCAATCAGGGAGTCAAGTACTATGGATTCTTTGGCACGAAAGTACGTGAATGAGGTGGTGCGGTTTCATGGAGTTCCGAGGTCTATAGTCTCGGATAGGGATGCACGGTTTACCTCGCGAATCTGGAGAGGATTGCAGCATGCGTTTGGCACCCAGTTACGCCTTAGCACTGCTTTCCATCCCCAGACAGATGGAAAAACGGAGCGAACCATCCAGACCTTGGAGGATATGCTACGGGCGTGTGTTCTGGACTCAGGAGAGTCATGGGTGCGATACTTGCCTCTAGTAGAGTTTTCCTACAATAATAGCTACCACTCTACCATCGGTATGGCCCCTTTTGAGGCTTTGTACGGGAGGCCATGCCGTTCACCTGTGTGTTGGACCGAAGTAGGAGAGGCAGGCATCCTTGGCCCGGAGGTGGTGCAGAACACGACAGAGAAAATTCAGCTCATACGGGAAAGGATGCAGGCGGCCCAGGACCGACAGAAGTCGTATACTGATACCAAGAGAAGGCCCTTGGAGTTTGAGGTTGGGGACCACGTTTTCTTGAAGGTCTCCCCGTGGCGTGGGAAACGGAGGTTCGACAAGGGGGGTAAGCTTTCCATCAGATTCGTCGGACCCTTCGAAGTGTTGCGGCGGGTCGGCGAAGTGGCTTATCAGCTAGCGTTACCTTCGCCGCTGCTAAGGATACATGATGTATTTCATGTATCCCAGCTCCGTCGTTATCTACACGATGATTCACACATCCTTGATTGGGGTGAACTGGACATCGAGGACGACGTAACCTTTGTGGAAAACCAGTGATGATCGAGGATCGCAAGGAGAAGGTGATTCGTGGGCGAGCCATTCCCTTGGTTCGTGTGTTGTGGAGACATGGCGGGCTCGAAGAGAGTACGTGGGAGAGGGAAGCACAGATGCGTGCCCAATACCCCGGGTTGTTTTGAGCTTTGTTCCTTTGTGTACCTGTTGTGGTAGAACGTTTGACTTTTGGCTATGAAATGTACTGGTTTATTTCCTCTGTTGTGTGTGAAAAGCCCCGGCTAAAGGGAAGAGGGAACCCGACCCCTAATCAAGACGCATTAAGGTGGATGCGATTAAACCCGTGCGGGCGAGTCGGTGAGACCGACCGGTGAGACCGGTCAGTGAGACCGATCGGTGAGACCGGTCGGTGAGACCGATCGGTGTGACTGATCGGCGGAACCGGCCGACGTCACCCGACCTTTCCAAGTTGTTCCAGTAATGCTCCTTTTTCGCAAATAGGGTTTTAAACCCTATTCTGCCTCGTTTAAAAGAAAAGAAAATGTCTTAAAGACCCGAAACGCGCACAAAAGTTTTAATTAGATACTGAATCGACTCATGAGTCGGTTTAAACCACCCAGCACCTTTAATGATGAGTCAAGCCGCGTGGTCAACCCACGACTTCCACGTCTTACGCGGTTTCGTGTTTTCACCTCAACCGTCCCTGACTCTTATAAATTAAGGGTTAGGCCGTGGTTTCCCCCTTCCATGATCGTGTCTCTTCTGGTGCATCGGGCCCGCCGCATCGTTATCTGTAAAGTTCCGCGCCCCCGGCCTAAACATCGATCATCTATCAACAAGTAGGGAATTTCTCTCGTCTCTCACTTTTGTGTATCATGCGGGGTGGGCGTTATTTTGTTCCTATGGAATTGGTTGAACCGAACCTTAATTAAGATAATAAACGAAGTTATAAAGAAATAAGGGGAAGGGTTTGTGATCGTTGTTATGCTTTATCTTGTGATCATCCTTTTTAGTTGTGTTGGTTCATGTTTTCTGAAAATTGAGGCCATTGGTGGTCGTGGTATGTGCACTGATGAATCCCCTCGTGATGTTTTAAATGGGTTGCTGAAATTGTGAACTCCTGCTGTGAAATTGGTTAATCACGTATGCCCGGCTGAATAAGTTGAAAGCACCAGGATCAACCCTTCTGTGATAACTCCCTGTTAGAACACACGGAATTTGAAATCATGGAGTGTGTTCAGTCGTTTAAATCTGAAAATCACTGACTTGTGTTGGTAGTGGTAGTTGGTTGTTTTCCTTTCGGGCCGATTGCTGGAAATGTGGGAGGGGATGGGATCCCCTGTTCTTTTATACTCTCGGTGGTTGTGTGAATTTGGGGGATGGGATCTCCTGTTGGTATGGATTTGGTGGTTGTGAGTTTTAAATCCGAGTGGTTACTCGTTCATATCACAAATTGGGGAGAGATCCTCTGTTGACAAAACCGGGTGTGAGTGTTTTGGTTGATCCATGATTTTGACGCTTTCCTTGGTTATGCTTATGGTAGTTGCCCAGTAGTGCTTAAAATTAATTGAACATTTTAACTGAAATGTGAAACAAGAATGGGGAAAATGGTTTTGTGGGAAAGGGTCGTGAACTGTGACTCGGACGCAGTGGTGTTGTGTTCTGTAGGTTGGCTAGGAAAACCTAAGTTTTGGGTGAGTGTTTGTTACCTATATCTATACTTGTAGCTTTGTGTTTCTTATTCGCGCCCCACCCAAGTTGAGCACTCAGTGCCGAACACCCCCATTTATGGGGGAAGGGTGTTTTTCCCAACACTATCCTAAGTGGATGGTTATTATCTCCTTTTATGCTCCCTTTCCCAGATAGCCCAAGTACCTTCGGGCAGGCTGTGATGGCCTGAAGTCCATTATTAGCCCAAGAACCATCGGGTGGGGTGTTGTGGTGGTTGTCTAGGTGTGTGCGGCAGGTGGTTTCCCAAGTGTCTTCGGGATGAGGCCCAGGTGTCTTCGGGCGTGGCGGTGGTTGTTCTGGCCTAGGTGTTTGCAGGCATGGTTACATGTGACAGTTGTGGCCCAGGTGTGTGCGGGCGGGATTCAGCAGTGGGACTACGTGCGGTTGAGGCCCAGGTGTGTGCGGGCGGGATTTCGGCAGTGGGACTGCGTGTGGTTGTGGCCCAGGTGTGTGCGGGCGGGTGTGGCAGTGGGACTGTGGTGAGAATGGCGGGATTGGTCCGATGCGTAGGATGTCTCAATAACCAGTGGGAAAGTGGCGCGGGGTACCCAAACATCGATGAGCTCTTATTATTTATATTACTTGACTTGAGTTATTTGGGGAGTGAGCCTTGGTGAGGCCTGGGATGGATAGTTTGCCTTGTTAGGTGTTTGGTTTACTCTTTTTCTCACGGGACTTTAGTACGTTCCCTTACTTGTGCACGAGAGTCTTGGTTTTCCCTACTGAGTGTACTTGTATTCTCACCCTACGTATATAAAACTGCTTTCAGGTTTCCAGGAGGACTTCGGGGATCACGCAGAACCTTACTAGCTCGGACTTTTGGAGCAGTTGCAGTTGTTTTTCTTTTTCTTTTTGGTACTTACCTTGTAGTCACCTTTTTGCACTTTGTGGATTTCACTTTTGAAACATGCATGTGGGAATGGTTTACTTTTGGATTTACTTTTCTTTCTACCTTGGTGTTGTTGGGTTTTCTTCTCCTTATCTTTCGATCCTATAAAATAAAAAGGGTAATGCCTTCCATTTGCGAGAATTTTATATACCCTTGGTGCTAGTCGCCACTCCGGGACCTATTGAAGGCGGGTTTCGGGGTCATTATCTCTCCTTCAACTTAAAGAAGCAAGGGCCTGGCAATCTGCTAACCCTTCCCTCCTTTTGGTGAAGGCGGGTCATGACATAAAACCTTAAACATCTCAAAAATTTTATATAATGAAATTTTGTTCAAAGAATTTATCAATTTTCCAATATTCTTCCCAGAGAAAAAAATCTTATGTATAAACATAAAGTACTCACATATTAACCTTGTAATTTGGAATACCAATTTTCTATACATGGAAAAATCTTATTTATTGAAAATAAAGTCTTATATATGAGAGTAATATTTCTAACTTTCTCAAATTTTTTATCTCTTTTGAATATAAAAATTTCGTATCATATTAAGGATAATTCCACAGAAAATTTTGCAACTATATACTACCTATATTTAAAAATCTCATGTATTGAGTAACATTTGAAACTTTATTGATTTTCAGACTCTCTCATTATCTCTAAAACTCTTCCAAATATCTCCATACATCTTCAAAAATCATTTAAACACCTATAAAATATCTAGAATCTTGAAATAAAGTTCAGTTAAAATGAAATACCATGTATCATATGTGTTTTAACATGATTTATGAGTTTAAAATAATAAAAAAACAAGAACTATATCAAATTTTTATATCATCTAATTATTATTATTTGTAAAAAACAATATTATGATAGGAGACTCTTTCTCAACTCAAGGATAAAAAACACTATCATAGTCAAAAATATATTCCCAAGGACACAAAAACTTATGTTCTGAACAACATCTCCATTAATTGACATTTATTCTCAACAATCAAGAAATTAAAATTTTTTGGGATACCTTTGAACATAAATTACTATTCAAAATATTCATAATTATAATTTAAACATCATTCAATAATTTTGAGCCTACATGGGTGAACTCTTTATAGTAAACATGGAAAATGAAAAATAAAATCACGATGAAAGTGACTTGCATCCACTTCTTCATAGCCTTTGATACCACTAAATACAAACTACGAATAAACATTCCTTTATTTTACAACACCATAACTCTAACATGTGTATAATATGTTCCTAAATACTTACTCTAAAAACATTTTAGAATATTTGACATACTGACATCACAACTTACCCCATTTAAAAAATCTCTCTAAATACATGATCCATTTAAAAAAAAGATCGATCAACCATTAATTTAAACTCATATCTTTGTATTATTCCCCCATATTAATGTTACCCAAATTATATATTCATAAAGGAATAAACCTAAATGTATTTATATTTTCTTCCCCACTTTGACAATAATAACCCAAAAAACAAGTGAGAGAGGGTATGAAGTCATCATACCTTCACCTTTGATGAGTGGAGGATGAGATTTATTCTTCAACCTATATGACTTGGTATTCAACATTAACTTTAACTGAAAACATCTTTGACTAGGAAAATTATTCTTAAAATCCCATTTTATATTGGGAGGAATCTCTTTTTATTTACTTCAATAGTATGATAGGTTATAACTTCTATCTTCTTTCTTGTTTTAATTTCTCATTTTTAAAACTTTGAATCTAATATTCTGAAATGATATCATATTATTCATTCACTATATAATGATCACCTAAACTTGAGATAAATATTTCAACCTTATTATTGTGTTGACTAGTTTCTACCATTTTTTAAGTCAATAATCTCTAAAGACATCTTAATATATTCCTTTCACTTTTTTGTCAGGCATTTTTTCTTCACTGATTTTTTCAAAAGGTTGGGGTCGAAGCCTTGTTTTTATTAATAAAGAAAAGAAAATACCTCTTTTTACTAGGTAGAGGGAGACCCATTACATATCCCAAATGCCCAGTGGGCTTGTATCCCATTACATAGCCCATAGGCCCAAATATTTGGCCCAATTCCCATTCTATGAATAGTAACCCGACTGCTATAGTACCCACACAGTAACTATTAATTTTATATTTTTCTCCAAATTATTACTCTTTGTACATAGTCACATATTTTCATTCAATTTTTATTTTTCTTGAAGAAAATATATTCTAAACTTCCTTCTCAAGTGTTCCTCAATTCACCCCTCTTACCTTTTATTGACATAAAAATTTTCACTATTGGTTCCATGATATTTATGAATGATTGTTTGATATTATTTTTTATTATAAAATATTAAATTATCTCTATAACTGCATCACTCTTTTGTTGATTTTTAAAATCTACTACTTCATGGTTGAAATTAGAAAAACCATAACAATTTTTTTAAATATAATTTTCTTTATCTAAAAGATACACCATTAGAGAACAATATTATTTATCTTATGAATAAATATCCCCTTTATCCAAATAATTTTTTTTATTATCTTTTGTGGGTAATTATTTTTCCACCTCAAAAATTAAGAGTAACTCATGTTAATTTATTATAAATTTATATTTATCCAATTCCGCCTTATTTGATGCATTATAATTTTTTTTCTCAAACTAATAAACCAAGGATATGATCTCCTTAAATTACTTCTTCAACATGAACTCCATTTGAGATTTGTGTAATTATTTATGACTACATGAAGAACCCTCTTCTTATTTTTGTGACTCATATTGACTAATTTACTCCTTGATATCTATTATTGAAATGAATATATTGTCACCAATATCACTTGTTTAAAAACCAATATTACTTCCATAAATGTTTTTATCATCAATGGATAAATATTACCTCCTTTTTGTAAAATAAGATATATTCCTTGTATATTTTGATGACAAATTCCCTCTTTTTATATTATTTGAAATTTTCTTTAAAACATTATGCGAGGACTCCACTCCATCTTTAATTTCATTTTCTTCAATATTTGGATAGTTTTTAGTAAAATTTTCAATACCTCTACTACTGAAATATATAAACATGCTTCCTTCAATGAAATGTAGATTTCCCCTTTTAGAAACAACTTGAGATAGGTGACATGAACTTTTCTAACTTCACATCAACATATTCATCCAAATATAAGTTTATAAATTAATATTTATAACTTTTACATAATTTGTTTGAGGTTTATTAATTATTCATTAGTTTTAATGAATCTTATTTCTTAATTAAACTCCTATTCTTGGGGGTGAATTTAGTTCTGAACTTATATGTAACCAAGATTTTATAAAATTCCTCATAAGTAAGTGTGTTAAGATCATTATCCTATAAATCCAAAACATTGAAAAAAAATCAATCCAATAAGATAAAGAGTATCTTCTTGACCATTATATAATAATTAAGAGTATAAATGAATCCTATAATGGTTACCAAAACCTCATTAACCATTTTAAATAATTTAATGATAGATTTATATTCAATAATACACATATTTTATACTTTAATAACTAAATATTTAATTTATCCCTTTTGAATTTTATTTTTCTTTATTGATATTTTATATCTTGTTAAAAATTTATTTTGTAGTCTTGATTTTAATAATATTTAAAAACTCATTATTTAAAAATTTGGATAAGTTGAAATTTCTTTCTAACCTCTGAATCAGCAAATTGTTCTTAGCATCTCAATTAAAAACTACTGCTTATGTAATAAATGAAAAACCACAATTCACAATATCTAGAATATCCATACCCAATGAATATTAATAGGGTGAAATTATTTACATCCAAATATTTTTTCCCATTGAATATGGGTACTCCAATGTTGTTTATCGAATTATTTTTATACATAATAGATATAAAAATATAGATCAGAACTATAATAACATTGAACACCTTCAGCAAAGAAACTCAGAAACTACCTTGCTTATGAAAGAAGTAGAAAAACTAAAATACCGAATAAGTTTTAAAAAATTCATTATAGTAAACTTAAAACTTCATTATATTCATTGGATTCCTATAATACTATGATACCACTTATGATATACCCGTGCATGATATGTTCACTAAGAGAAGGGGTGAATCAAGGAATAGTAATCTATTTTTCTATTTTTTTTATTTCTTATCAAACCATCCTCTATAACTTGTTACATTGATTGATCACACTACTTAAATCACACATTGAAGAAATAAAATAAGAAATGATACAAAATTTTCAGGGTTTGCTAATCAAAATAAGTAACCAATCCTTGGAATAATCTAGAATCACAGAAGATCATATGATCCACTAGAATCACCAAGGTAGATACTAATGAGTATTTTATATCCTTGAAGTCATGTTCCAAGATAATTAAAAATGTTGTCTCCTAATTAGTCTCCTTAATAGTTTTATTGTTGTATTGTATGCAAATAAGGTAGGGATTATCCTTATTATTTGAATGATTTTATACTAATTTTATATAGTGTGCTTAAACTTCTTCACCAAATAGAGTATGTGTGATGTACTTCATCCTCACCACATGAAACTAGTGTGATGGTCAAACCCAACTGAGTGTGTAATATTATTCCTTTTCTATGTAATTTCCTCAATAACCTCTTTCTCTTTTCTTATTTTACTCTAATTTCCAATAATAATTATATTTTACATAGTCTTATATAACCAGATATTCATCTTATAGTTTGAATTTTAATTTCAAATTAAAATTCAATCTAAAAACATCATTTACCATTTTTACAACCACTCTCACTTCCTTTTGATATATTCAATCATTTGAGACCTCTTAGTCACTATTTTTGTGGTTAAAGTCTTTAAAGATCAAGTATTTGTATCCATTAAATCATAAAATGTTCTATGTAATTAAATATACTCAAAATATGGAACTCACATCTGAAAATAAATGATTATTCTTCACCATGATGTGTTATAAAATATTTTTTAACTCTTTATTTACAATGAATTTTACTATGGCATGTTGTATATAATTTTAGTTAAAATTATCTAAAACTCTTTGAAACTACTCTCAACAAACCTTCTACCATGTTTTGTACTCTAAAAAACATTTTTTAAATGAATGTTTATCTCGCACTCAAACATATATAATGGAATGATACTACCTATTTCTTACCTTTGATAGAATCCAAGACATTTCACTAAACCAAGAAAAAGTCACCTTGAATTACCAAGGTATTCTCAAAATAGACATGATTTCTTGACCACAACATGTTCTTATCCATTTTAATTCGCAACAAGAACTTTATTTTTTAAAAATTAAAGAATAATATATCTTATAAAAATTATTACATATAAATTTTTGTATATTTATTTTTCTAAAATTCCAAATGCACATGAGATCCACCATAACTTTTTTCATTGTGTGTACAAGTCTCTTAAATCACACAGGTCAATGTAAATATTATTCATTCATGGATTGCATCATGAAATAATATTCATATTCATTTGAAATTTCTTAATATCCAATTTCATATATCATGATTCCTCATCATGATATTTAATCCATTGATGATCAGTTTAAGTGTCATATTATTTAAATCACCAAGAATATTCACACTTAAATTTGGTTATATCCTTTAGTATGATATAGAGATATCTTACCTTATGATATAATTATATTCTCGAAAGAAATATTTATTAAAAATACATAGTATATTCTATAAGTATCAACAATTGACATAGTAAAATATGTTATATGTCTGAGAAATTTCTTTCTTATCAGATATAAAATCTTACACATCTCAAAAGTATTACATATCAACCTTGTGCACAAAAACTTGTACACTTTTTTGATCTTCTTAAGGGAAAAAATTCTAATGTATAAATATAATCTTTTTTGGTATCAACACTATATTTAAGACTATGTATTTTCTATCCATTGATAAAAATATTATAATAAAAAATATTATAAAAAATATTAATATTTTACCTTAAATGATCTTCATGTATTATGAATATAAATCTTATATATACTTATAAAAAGAATTATATTTCGAATTTTATAACTCTATACTACTCAGATATAAAAATCTTACATAATGATTTAGGTTTATACCATTATTGATTTTAAACCTATCTTCTCAACTCCAAAAATCTTCCAAATAACTCCAAAATTCTCCAAAATTTATTTAAATACCTACAAACTCTCTAGAAAATAAGGATTAACTTCACCAAAAATTAAATACCATGAAACACTTTAGTACGAACTTGATTCATGTGTTGATAAAAGAATAAAACATAAGAATCATATGCACTATGTATCTTCTAAAATTATTCTTCCCAAGAAAACACCATAATTACAAGGAACTCTTATTGAACTAAAAAACTCATAAAACTATCCCTGGGTCACAAAATGTTTCCAACTATACAATAACATTATATCTCAACAAATTCTTTATTAAATAGATCTTGGTCTCAATATCTTGAATTTGGACTATTTCAGGTACTCAAATACTACCAAACATTAATATGTCAATATAAGGGCCTGATGATTGATGGTAAAAGCTATAAATGGAGACATAATTTGAGATAAATCAAATAAAAATCTCTTATAAAATCCCAGAATACAAAATAATCAATCAAACACTTCAACATTATTGGGATACAATAATAAATCACAACAATATTTGATTGACTGACTACCAATTCTTATTGAGATAATGGATTTCTAATGAAATACACCCCATGAATCCAAAAATTTGACATGGATATCTTTATATAGAGATAAAATTGTCAAAGTAATTACTGAATATCCCTTAAATTATTGGTTGAATCCTTCTTTGATCTTGAATACCTGAGAATTTATTTACTGAAAACGATAAAAAATTGATCCAAGAACTTGTTAGAGTTGGGGCCATAGAACTAACTAAATTTTTACTTTTTATTATTATAATAAAAATAAGTATCTTACCATATGATTATTTTTCTTCTATGTAACATTAATAAAATAATTATCTTAGAGTATTTTTTACATTGAAATGTTATAACAGTTCATATCTATAATGATACGCTAGAAATTTAATGAAAATATTCTTAAAAAAATAAATGGTTTAGATGAAATATTTTTGGAAGGAAATATATTATTCTTTACTATCATGTGTTTTATACTCATAATTGGATGAGGATTCTCTTCATTAAGTTCACAAATAATAATGACCAAGAAGGTAGGTTACGTGGCCATAATTTCAAATAGGTATTCCACATGTTATATTTTCCATTGGATATTTCAATTAGTGAATATATGTAATTATAATTGTACATGATATTATTATTAGTTTGTATCACGAATCACATAATTTTCTATATTGATGAAATCATGACCATATATTCTCTTATAAAGGTAGTATATGTTGGGTTTATTATAAGTGATATAAAATTGATTGAATAAGTCTAAGAAGTATTTATCCCTTCTGAGTAAATGGAATAAGATGTTTTAGTTTTAAAAACCCATGCTTTTAGTGAATATAACCCCTTAAAATAAATATTATGTTAAATAGATTTGTTTTCATACAACATTGAACCAAAAAAATGACAACACATTTTATTAAGACAAACCTAATTATTGAAAAGTAGTTTTCGAATTGAAAGATATAAATAGTGGTTACTACATTTTGAAATTTATTTTGGAAGAAAAATAATCCATTTTTAACACTAATTCATTGGGGAAAATCAATTAGTATGGCTAACCAACTAATAAAATCATTTTATACCTAAAATAGGAATTTTATGTTGTACATGTTTTTAATTAAACAAAATAACTATATCGTGGTCAAATGATAAAAAAATATATTTTTTATATAATTAATATATTAAAATTAATTTAATTATAAATTAATAGGAAAAGTAAATAAGTATAATTACTATTTTAAAAAGTCATTCCCCTATAAAAATAGTTTTCATTATATTTTATGTTTCAATTTAAAACTTAAATTCATAAATTTTATATTTTTAATTTTAAAATATTAACCTCATTTTTTAATTCATCATAAAAATATTAATTTATGATTAATTTTTTTTATTTTTCTAAAAAGATATATTTTTAGGCGAATAGTGAAAAATACCTTTTTTATAAATTTTGTTACTATTTTTGAAAAAATAAGATATAATAAAAACATAAAATTTATGAAAACATTTTATTAACTAATAAAAATATTATATATGTAAAAATTTATATATAAAAATATTATATTTAATTTACAAAATAATATTTTACATTTTAACACAAGATATATTTTTCTCTAAAACCTTTTTTAATTCGTTATAAATTTTTTATTTTAGAATTAATTTTTATCAATTTTATAAATTTTATATATTAAAATTGATTTTATATTTTTAATTTTAAGGTCCAAATTATGTAATATTTTCCATTTTTTAGTCATAAAAATAAATTATATATGTAAAAATCAGTTACCTCGATAAAATTCAAAATTGAAAAAGGGTTTAATATACACGGTAAATGACCCAAAACATGTTAAAAACATGTATTAAATGTGTGGATGAAGAATTTATAGACATAAATTTATCCTAAAATCTATTATTTTACACTTTGGATCCATAATACATGTTGAAAACGATTTCTTATTCTATATTCATAAATTATATTTACAAAAAATAACATTCCATTCACTTATAAAAGGACCCTCTCTATGACCCTTAAAAACTACACCAAAAATTATAATTATCCCATATAATATGACCCTTTTCCTTAATAAACATGAATCTACCATTTTATTGACATTATGTTCCTTCAATATTTCCTAAATCCCTTTTAAATCAAGAAGGTTTACAAAAAGAAATCAAATTATTCAAAGCAAGTATTTTCACCTCTGTAATCATTTTTTCATTTATTTTTCTTCAACCAATTCTTAAATAACTTTTAACCATAATAATAAAATTAAATAATTATTATTAATATACTTAAACGTTTTAATATTGATGGAATAACCATTATTTACCTTTCCCCTTAGAAAAACGAAAATGTTATTCGTTTTGTGTGTGAACTACCACCTCGATGAAAGATTTTTTTCTTTTTCATCACTACATTACATGGATGGTTAAAATGGATATCTAATGTTTAAAGAAGATATTTATAAATAAATTATTATTCTAAAAAGATAAAATAGTTTTTGAAATTCATTATTTTCTATGGAAAATGAAAACATCATCTGTGTATACATACAGACTACCTCCTCCAAGGAACAAAGTATTTAATTTTTCATTACCACCCGATATGTATAATTTTAAGAATTTTTATAATTAATTAAAATTATTTTTATAAAATTATTATGGGTTTTAAATATTATATTAATGTTTAAATGGTTATTAATATACAAACTTTTTTTTATAAATAATTAGCAAAACAAGATTGTCACTGATTCAATGTTCACAAATCATTATTAAATATATCTAGGAATTAAATTATAACTTTATAAATCATGATAAATAATATTTTATAATACCTGGGATAATATAGAAATTATTTACTTGTTAACAAGGGGTGTTAATCATCATAGATATTTTAAATAATGTGTGAAACAATAAAAATTACGAACATCCAATGATGAAAATAAACTATAAATAATAAATAAATATATAATAAGTGATTATAATTTACAACTATATAGAGTAATATATATTAATAAGTTTATTAAATATTTTATTAATATGTCTATGTTTATTATAAAGGTGTTTAAAGATATTTCATGGAATTAGGGAGTAAACGGGGATGGGTTTTATTAATTCGAATTCTTATCTTGATTCATAATTATTCCTCATTAAATATGGATTTAAAATATTTTTTTTCTTAAATTGTATGATGATACTGTATTTTATTTCTTCATTTTATAGTGAATTAAATTATTAAATCAAAGGAAACCTCTTTTATAGATTCATTTCTTTGAAAAAATTGATGATTTTAAGAATAATTCACATCCTCTCTAAATGAGATCCTTTTCTTCTATATCCACATTCACTATTCTAGATAATGTTCCCCTTTCTTATTTTTAAATCCAAAATCTTACTATTTTTGTTGATATTTATTTACCTATTTTAAATGTAATTTTTATCACCATTTTTACAATTTGGGTTTTAATAAAGTTAATTTTAATACTAAAAATGTTTTTTTTATTTCAAAATAGTATATTTTATATTCTTATTCAAATTTAATTTGGAAAAGAATTATTTATTTTTTAAGGATTATTTATTTATATTTCTTTTTAAATAATTTTTGAAATTTTATTTTTAACAACTTCACAAAAATGATATTTCCGAAAGAGACTCATAACTTATTTTGTTTACGATGATGTTAAAAAATATTTCCAAAGTCCTTTTCTAAAATATTCACTTTAATTTCTCTTTATTTATAAAGGGTCTGTATCCTTTGGAGTCATGTTTTTTGAATCATATTATAATTTACTTTATGAAATATTTATTTATGGTGGTTTAATTTTTTGCATAAACTTTTCTAATTCTTGAATTTATCTTATGTGATACCATTTGTAAAAGTTACAAAAAACTTTTTCTTTCCATGGAGTTCTTATCAAATTATGAATGATTGATTTAAAATGGAACAAATATATACGGATGGGGATAGGTGGGGTCATTCATTTCCCTATAATTCATTGGTTATGTATTTATCTCTCATTATATATCAAATCATAAAGATCATGGTACTGTTCATAACTTAAAGTATAGGCCTCATATGTTTTCTCACTATTTTAAGATTGTGCATCGTAAGTTTGATCAGAATATAAAGTACAAGAATGTTGGGTTTTCTCACAATTCAATGATTCCGTATGTATATTTTTGTTTTATAGTCCATTTTTATGATATGTTTTCCTAACATTCCAAAATTTTTATGTCATATTCTTATAATTAATCTCCATAGATCATGTTTATTTTCTTACACTCATATGCCATTGTACATTTTTATTAATTTGAGATTAAATTTTCTTCTATGAGTATATATAGATAATTATTATTTTTCTTTATTATTTTTAATAATATATCTCTCATACTCATGTTTTCTCATATTATTATGATCTAAACCTTGACGAGATGTTGATAAGATTTTCATTTACCAAAAAATTGAGATCATCCCTTTCTTATTTATTCATTAATCTGGTTAGGAAGCTAAGTATAACATATGAGAATTGTATAAATGGGTCTTGTATGTTTCAATTATAGATAAATATTCACAAGTCTTGGAAAATTAGTAATCTATGTAGCTAATTTTCAAAGAGAATAAACATTTAATTCTTAGGGTTATGTGGCCAAATGTGTGATGAAATGATTATTAATGTGAAATAATTGAATAACTTTGTTTATTAGTTAGGGACACCTTAATTTATATTAAATAATGTTTTAGTTGTTTTTTGGGATTATATTAGATATTTTTTGGGGATAAGGATGATATAAATTTAGTGAAAACCCTTGGGATAATCCATGTATTGGGTAACATATTCAAGTTTTAGTAAAGAAGATATCGTGTGGTTTCTTAGAAATCCAATCACTATCTAGATACAAAAAACTAGATGTCATCTCTAGAATAGATTGAACCTGGGGTAATAAAAATGAAAAGGTTGGTTAGGTATTAACTTAATCTTCACTTGGTGCATGACAAGGTGGTCTAACTACAAACCTAGTTTGACACTCTCAAGGGATATTATTTGGTGATTCCCATGTTCTCTATGAACTATTTTTAAGGATGTGAGAACATTTTTATTATGTGGTTAAAGATGATAAGAATAATTAGTTACTAAATCACCTAAATTCAAACCTATAAATTTATAAGTTAGGGTATATATGTAAATTATGATTTATTCCTTACAATTTAATAGTTTTCTTTTTATAAGATTATCAAATTATCTTCTTTAACTTTCCTTTATTTAAGTAATTAATGGTTCAAGGAGAAACCAAGTTAAATATAAGGGTGGTGGGAAATGTAATGATTATACAAATGAGAAACCCAAAGCTATTTGAGTAGGAATACATAATGTTTTGGTAATTCTCAATCAACTCTCCTAGGATATAAAAAATAACCCTATCATTATTGACCTCCCAAATGTTCCAAGGTAGAAGTAACTTACTATCAATTCTTTCATGCGGAAATGTCCACCCTCATATAGTGTCTCTACAAATCCAATTATTTTCAGTAATGTATTAATGTACTAGAAAATATATTTTCCATTCTTTAGTGCTTTGAAAATGAGATTGTTTTCCAAGATATTTATCATTTGGAAGGTGAGACTGACCAATAGTGGAATATCATTATAAATACAATGTAAAAGAAGTAAGTTGTCTCAATAGAATGGGAGTAATTCAAGAAAATATTATTAAATATGTATTTTCCTCGAAATTATTTCATGAATATTGATATATAATTATTAGAGTTGAAAAACATAGGATGATTCCATTAGAAATTTTAAAGTAAACTTCATGAGGATTTCAAGGTACACCTATGGTTTCATCTTTGACCTTAAGAATAAAATACATCATTTAATTAGAGGTTTAAAACAATGTATTTGAAATTAAATATCTATAACAAACTTTGGAAGATACAGATAATTTTTTTATGTGTGCTAAAATAGATATGGAAAATGGGGATTCTCATTATTCGAGAGGGGAAAAATGAAAGTGGAGTATCGTGGAAGCTCTGATCATAAGTCACATTGGGGAAAGAATTTACAAATACATGCATGTAATAAATATAGGAGGAATCACACAAGTAATTACTTCATGTTATTGGGGATGTTTTTTAAGTGTGGTAAATCAAACCACTAATCCCACAACCACTATAGTAATTGTAAGAGTTTGATTAATACAATAGTGCTAAAAAAGGCCCTAACCGATGCATCACCCTCACTTTAATGATTCAAATGAAATGTATTTGGGTATTATATAAAGAAATTACCTAAAACTAGATCTCATATATAGAATAATCATTAGAAACTTCACAAACTATTGGAATAAGGAAGATAATATGAAATCATTATCACTATGGTGGATCATGATAACGAAGTGTTGAAAGGTACCATAATTATCCACTCTATATTTATGAATACCTTATTTTATTTTGGTTTATCAAATTATTTCACATCATACATATTTTCTAGGAATTTTTATTCACCACATAAATATTTTTATATTGACCTATCTATGAAAACATCTAGTAGTATGACAATCATGTCTAATATATATAACAATTATTTGATCCAAATTTGGAGAAAGATACTTCCCGTGGATCTAGTTTTTCTTCCCTTAGTTGAATTTGAAAAAATATTGGGTATGGTATAGATTTATACTCATTGAAAAAATATAAATTATTGGGATAAGGAAATATCATTTCGTATCCCTAATCATCCCACTATTGAATAAAAATATAAGGATTATCATGAAATCCATTTGGAAGAAAATTCAATAATATGAGTACTGATACCCAATAATGATGGAATTATAACTCAATCTATCTAGAAGGAAGTAAATATTGATGAAATTTCTATTTTATGGGAATAAAATGATGTATTTATGGATGAACTACATTTTCTTCTCCCATAGTGTGAGGTTGGTATTTTGATTTTACTCATATCTAGTGGTATGAGGATATCAAATACTCCTTATAGAATTTTTTTTTATTTAATTTGAGAAATTGAAGAATAAAATCCCAAAAAACTTGGATAAGGGTTTTATATTATTGAGTTATTCACCATGGGGTTCACTATCTATTTTTTTTGAATAATTATGGATTAATATATCTCTTTTTTGACTACTAAAAACTTAACAAGATCACAATAATGGAAAAAATATCCTCTACAATGTATTTCTAATCTCTTCATTTAGTTATGAAGAGCTCAACATTTCTTGAAAATTGATATTTAATCCAAATATCCTAAATTATGGGTTGAAATGGAAGATATAACCAAAACAACCTTACACAAAAGATATATAAACTATGAATTCAATGTAATTACATGAAAATATAACAATTCCTCTAATATATTTAAGGATATGATTAATATAGCATTTATATATTACCTAATATTTTTGGTGGTCTTTACTAATGATATTCTTATATATTATAAGTTAATGTAATAATATAATTAGCATTTTTGAGTTATTATAAAGAATTTATGAAAGGATATAATATATTCTATATTTATCAAGTGTGAATTATGGATTCAAAAGTATCCTTTTTTGGTTATGTGATCAAAACTGTGGGTATATCTGTGTGTCTATTGAATAGATAAGTTATCTATGAATTTTCAATACCAACCACTGTGATAGAAATTTAAATTTTTCATGCATTAACTAGATACTACTAATGATTTGTTATAAATTTATCATGATTTTCCAATCCTCTAACCAAGTTAATATGTAAGGGAGTGATGTTTCTTTTCATTGAATAATTTTTGGAAAGCTTCAAGGATATTAAGAAGAGATTGGTCACTACACATGTAATTACATTAACTTACAGAGGAGAATTGTTTATAATATAATGTAGTGTTTCATTAAAGGTTTTAGGATGCATACTCATATATAATGATAAGATAATAATTTATACCATATTTAAATTTAAAACTCTTGATGAAAATTACTTTAATCATGATTAAGAACTAGATTCATTGATCTTTGTATTATATATTTGGAGGTATTTTATCTATTTCAATAAGTGGTATATCTATATTGGCTGAGGATATTGAAATATATATTCACATAGAAGGAATTGAATATAAACCAAAGGAAATGTTTGGATTTGATGAAATACTATGATTTTTCAGTATATACCCCTATAGGAAGAAAAATATAGTGATTGATTCTCTGTGCTAGAAAAATCATACTACCTTACCCATAATGGGGGTTAAAAAATATAAAATACTCATATATTTTAAAATTATATATCTTGTTGTAATATTGGAATCCAAGAAATTATATCTTTCCCAAATTAATGTTCAACTATTCATCTATGTGAAGATAAAATAATTCAATAAAGATGATATGGATCTATTAATCAAGGTTGCAAATATTATAGTGTAAAACATTGATAAAGATGTAGTTATAATGTTTGGAACCTGAATATGTGTCCCATAAAAATAATAACTAAAGATATAAATTTTGGATGATGCACATAACTCACAATACTATATTCATCCAACAATAAAAAAGATAAACAAATATTTAAATTAAAACTTTTGGTGGGATAACTGAATAGGGAAATTTCATAACACGTATCTTGATGCTTTGTATTCCAAAAATTTATGGATAAATGAAAAAAATTTAAGTAGATGAAGAAACCATTAACCATACCAATATAGAAATGTAAAAACAATACAATGGATTTTATTATAGATCTCCTTAGGACATCTAAAGGCCATAATTCCATTTGAGTTGTAGTAGTTCAACTTATAAAGTTAGAAATTTTATTTCCATCAATGAATATTTCTTGTTTTAAAAACTCACCAATATATACATAATGGAAGTGTTAAGTCTACATGGATTACCACTCTCCTTTTCATTTTATTGAGATCAGAGGTTTACCGTAGAATTCCAGATAAGTCTTCAATAAACACAATAGACAGAGGTGAACTTCATCATTAATTATCACCATCAAAAATTTTTCAGTTGAAAAGGACTATTAGAAATCTTGAAGATATTTTGAGATCATGTTTAATGTATTTACAAGTATATTTGTTTCAATACATCCCCTTGGTAGATTTATCATATAACAATATCTTCTATTAGGGAATTTAGATTCCACCATATGAGGAACTGTATGGGAATAGATGTAGTAATCCAACATACTAGGATTAAGTTGGAGAGAGGAAGTTGATAGGACCTGAACTTGTCCTTGAAATTACAAAGAAGGTTCCAACCATTCAGTGATATATGAATGAGGAACAAAGTTGATAAAATATTTATATAGAAAATCATTAATTTAAACTAGATTTTGATGTTAGTGGAAATGTGTTCCTTCATATATATCCTTGCAAGTGGGTTATGATGTTTGTTAAGAATGACAAGCTGATCAATATCAATATTAGTCTATTTAATATCCTCTATCATTTTGGTGTCGTTTCTTATCAATTAGGACTCCCTCAATACCATTTTTTAGTATAAAATGTGATGCATGTATCACTTTTGAATAAGTACACACCAGACCCTTCACATATGCTGAACTTAGAAGCTGTGAAACTAAAACACTATATCTAATATGAAGATCAACAAATAAAAATACTAGGTCAAATATAAAAATTTATATGGAATAATACCACCCATATAGTCAAAGGTCTATGGTGAAATCACAAGTTTGAGGAATCAATGTGAGAAACCAAGGATGTAATGAGAAAAAAATACACTTTTTTTAATCCTAGTAATTAAATTTTTAGTATTTAATTTCTCTTAAGGGATAGAATGTAACTGATCATACTTTTATTGAATATCCCCATTAAAATAAATATTATGTTAAACATCTAGTTTCACATGAAACACTGAACCAAAATGATCTACGACATAATTTATTTAGATAAACATAACCATTGTAAAGTATCCATTGATTTTTCTTGTATAAACAGAGGTAAATCCATTAAAAAAATTTATAAATAAAGTAAAATAAAGGTCACTTTGAATACTAATACACAAATTAAATTCAGTTAGTATAGCTAAACAACTAATAATATATTTTTATTCGGAAAATGTTTTTTCCCTAAAATTGGATTATTATCTTCTATGAATTTATCATTCAAGTAAACTAGGTATATTTTAGTTATATGATAATAAAATAAATTATTTATTTGAATAATTCATTAAAAATAATTTAATTATAAATTTAGAAGAAATCAGAATAAGAACAACCACTATTTTAAAAATTCTTTTACCTATGATTTTATTAATTATATATTTTGTTTCCATTTAAATGTTAATTTTCTAGATTTAGAAAATAGAATTCGAAAAAAATAAGTTCATATTTTTATTCATCATAAAAATATTATCATAGGTTTATTTTTTGGGATATTTATGAATATATTGACTCTTAAGTGTATAGTGGAAAATATCATTTTTAAAAAATATCATTTATTTTATGAAATAATTAGTATATAATAATAACATAAAATTTATGAGAAATATTTCATTTCAAAATATTTATTTTATAAGTAACATTATATATTTTAAAATTTTATGTCTAATTTAAAAACATATATTTTACATTTTAAATATTAACTTATATTTTTCTCTCAAACTCTTTTTAATGCATTATATAATTATTATTTTAGATTCAATTTTAATCAATTTTATAATTTTTATATAATAAAATGTATTTTATATTTTTAATTATAGGGTCCAAATTATTTAATATGGTCTATTTTATTTTTATTCATATAAATAAATTACTTAGTTAAAAATTTGTTACCATGGTAAAAGTCTAAATAATAAAAGAGATAAATTTAAGGGAAAGGGACCTAAAAAATGTTAAAAAATGTTTGAAAATGAGTGGTTGGGAAATTTATTGACCTTAAAATATCCTAAAAACCATCATTCTCTACTTTGGACCCACCTTTCTTGTTGAAAATTATTTCTTTTTTATATTATAAAATTATGTTTACAAAAATGTCATTCCTTTCGTTTATAAAAGTATCCTACCAACACCACTTAAAATATACACAAAAAATTAATATTCTCCCGCATAATATTCACTTTTTTCCTTCCCAAACAATCCTATCCAATTTTATTGAGCTTTTTTTCTTTATATGTTTTTCAAATCCCTTCTAAATCAATATGGTTTTCAAGAAGAAATCAAATTCTTTTATATAAGTATTTTCTCCTCTATACTCATTTTTCTATATCTTTTTCATCTAACTAATGTTTAATATATTTTATGTATTCTAATATAGTGAAATAAATATTATAAATATAATAAAATTTTGTTATATTGATGGAATAACAATTATCTACCTTTCCCATTTATTTTTAGAAATAAAAATGTCATTTGTGTTATGTGCGGATTACCACCTCCATTAATGACATGATTTATTTTTCATCACCTCCTTATATGTGTGGTAATTTTTGTTATTTAATGAATAATTATGATATTCATAACATTATTAATATTCTAAGGAGGTAAATTAATTTCTACCTTCTTTATGTTATATGGAAAATTAAAACTTGATTTGCGTCTATATGTGTTCTACCACCTCTAGGGAACAAAGTATTGCACTTTACATTAAAAGCCAAATTAGAAAATTCCATGAATTTATATAATGAATTAAAATAACTTTCATGAAATGAATAATGTTATGGAAAGGTTATATTAATATTTAAATAGTTATTAATATACCAACTTTTTTTTGTTAAAATTATCAAAACAAGATCATCACAGATTCTTTCTTTGCGAATCATGATTAAAAATATCACAAAATAAAATTATAAAATTATAAATCATATATTATAGTAATTTATATAATATAAGAATTATTAACCTGGTATCAAATAATAGGAATCAATATTGAAATTTTAAATCATACATAAAACAATCAAAATGGATAACATCAAATGATGAAAATAAGCATTTCATTTGTGACTCATAACTTTGTCTCTTTATGATGAGTTTACGAAATGTTGTATAAAGACATTTTTAAAACTTTTTCTTGTATTTTTACCTTTATTTAAAAAGTATCTATTTATCGAGTATTGTTTTATAAATCACCTTATAATTTGATTTATACAATACTATTTTTTGGTGATTGAATTTTTGGTATCAACTAATCTAATTATTGAAGTAATTTTATGTGATTCCATTTGGAAATGTTACGAAACCCATTTTATTTCCATGAGTTCCTTATAAAATGATTATTGGTTGGCTTCAAATGGTATATATATATAGGTATATTGATGGGAAGGGTCCTATATCTCTCTCTAATTAATTGGTTAAGGATTTATATCTCATTATATAATAAATATTGGACATCATGGGTTTGTTTACAACTTAATGTGTGGGAATCATGGGTTTTATCATAACATAAATCATGGAAATAATTGGTTTTATCACAACAAAAATAATTTAAATCATGGGTTTCCTCTCAATGTTATGATTCTAGGCGCTTATGCATGCTCCATAGTTCCTTATTATGATATGTTTCTACAATAGGCCACATTTTAATTTTATATAACTATGAATAAGTTCCATGGATCATGTTTTTTTATCTCACACTCATATTTCATGGTACAAATTTTTTCATTTGAGATTACATTTCCTTATATCTTTACTTATAGATAAGTCTTATTTCTCTATATTCCTTTTAATAATATACTTCTCCCATGATCATGTTTTCTCACATTATTATGATATAACCCATGATGAGATACTGATGAGTTTTCACTTACTAATTATTTGATCTCATCCCTTTCTTATGTTTCTATTCCCTAGGTGATGAATATGAGTATAAGTTATGATATTTCTAGAATGGGGTATACTGTGTTGTTATTATGAATAATTGTTCATAATTGTTTTAAAATAAAGTTTTTATATATCTAATATATAAATAAACTAATCCCTTGGTTCTTAAGGTTGTTCCCCTATGTGTGATATGAAATGATTATTCATGCGAAATAATGGAATACATGTGTTTATTTATCTTAGGTTGTCTCATGAAGCCCCTTGACCAAAATAGAACTTTTTTATTATACCAATGTCCATGGAAGTTCATCGATGAGTTTATTTAATAGAGAAAAATTATTATAAATCAAGTTTATGGGTTAATCAAACAAGTATTCAACCAAATCTTTGAGATATCAAGAAAAATTGTTTATATTACAATGTAAACATTCATATGAGGTTATTGTCATTACGACCTTAACTTCTTTCTGAATGGGTTCCTTGTTGTATTTCTAGATTCCAATCATGGGTTTTGGAATATTTTCCTAATGAAATTAAGAAAGGGGCATAGAGGGCTACAAACTAAGTGTATAAAAAAAATTAGGGAAATTATAAATGAATTTAATGATAAGAATAAATATTATTCTCAATTTTGGGAATAGTTTTTATTTTGGTTAAGTTGATAAAATAAATTAAATAAAAAATTATTTGATTTATAATATATATGAGTTTAATATTAAAAAAAAATTATTCATTTTTAGTGAATATAATATTTATTTATTTATTAAATGAACAAAATAATGAAATTTATTTATTTAGAATAAATATTTGTTATTCAAGGTTTGAAATGAGAAGGAGGATATACTAGAAAATTTAAGGGATCAATGGGAATGATATATTTTATTTAATATCATTTAAATAAATAAATATTTATTTATTTAACAAATGATATTTAAAAATATATTATTTAGTGAATATCATGGAATATAAAAATAATAATAATATTTTTATTTGACATGAGGTTTACATAGAATAAATAATTAGGTAAAGGGTATCTCTTAAATTTGTAATTTTTTTAACAATAAGTATATAATTCAATTTATATTATTTCTAGGGACAAGTGAGAATAGTTTTTCAAAAAGAATACCCTCTAGTGAATTCACAAAAGGACAATACTAGAAGTGTAATTTAGTTTAGATTCTCCCATTTTAATAATAATGTGATTATAAGAGTGGCCATCAATTTGATCAACATCAAAGAATGAATTATTAATTTGAGGTATTTTTGTTTGAAATTAATTATAAATTAAATGTGAAAAGTTACACTATAATATTATTTCATGGATAAATTTATCATGTTCTTTAGATTTATACAATGAGATAGACAAAAAATACTATTGGGAATGGTCCCAAAATATCCTACCATACCTCAAAACCCTTAAATTGTATCAGATTAGTTACATTATAATTTATAATTTTTTACAATTTGGTTGATCTATTTACTATTTTTTTAGAAATATTTATATTATAGTTTTTTATTAATTATTCCAAAATCCATGATTACATGATTGTTCAATTTCATATAACTAAGAAAAAGCTATGGACATATGACGAATGCTCAAATATCCCAACATGAGGTGTTGAGGATGTTAACTAAGTAACACAATTACATTGAATTTAATTGAAAAGTACATGTGGTGTACTCATGGTCAGCCACACAAGAGTGGCCCATGATAAGCACAACCCATCATTAGGGGTCCATACTTGGTGTTATTAAACATCATGCATTGAACTCTATTTTCCTTGTGGTTTTCCAATGAGTATTAAAAGTGTAGTTAGTATATATATTGTGTAACCCCACATGTTTTTCCCCACATAAATCATAGAATCCATATGGTTGAAGTATGCATCCTATAATTAATACAAGTTTTGTGCTGACTATCATTTAAGAAACTTGATATAACCTGAAGTACACAGAATGTAGTGGGTTTTAAACACCATATAACATGTGATAACCCAAGTGAGATACATGTCGAGTACCTAGGTGTGTAGTGAGTGGGTCCTATAAAAAATTACATGACATGTAGCTTGTTGTACATGATATATAGCATGGAAAACCTCACATAAATTTTTTTATGATAAATAATTTTTCATGTGATCAACATGAAATGATAATTAATTTTTTTTTAAAAAGACAAGTGTACAACTTATATCTAGTTATAGACACCATGTGATAGGGTTTTTTCACACTAAGTACACACTGAGTGATTTTTGGAATGTCTTAACATGTTGTGTAAGAATACATGTCTTGCATATATATAGTAAATGGAAATGATCACACATGGTTTTAGTTACACACCATATAGAGTGATGGTAAATTCTATATAACCATTAAATTCTAAAAATATATTTAAGTAGACATAAAAGAGTACATGTCCTATTTCCTCTAGTAAAAATCTTTACTTAATAATTAAAATGAAAATTAATTAGTTTAATTTATTTAAAATTATACAAGATGAAAGTCTCAAGTATTATTTTGATTTTAAATTAATATAATGAACTAATTAATTAACAATAGGATTAATTTATTAATTCAATAAGTTTATCTTAATAAATAATGAATTAACATGAATTCTAACAGTAGTCATTGATTTTTTAGATGATCATGAGATTTATAAACTTATGTATGTGTTATGTTTTTATTTAATTTAATTATTTATTTCATGGGTTTTTTGATAAAATTATTATTAAATTACATATGATGATCTATGCATCATCACTTCTTATTTATTATGTATAGGCTTGGATGTGTATGGTTTATTTTATATAACCCTAAAACCCAGGTAACCCTCACCTATGACTGAGTAATAATATGTAAATGATAGATATCATAGTTTGAGGATATGGTTTAAGACCTATATAAGGTGAAACCAACCAATTATATACAAAAGATAATGGTGGAATTATATAACTCAATCTAGATATCATCTTAAGGAGTTTTCTCCCTAGTATCAAGGGTTGGTATTAATGGGTTCTGGGTATGTATCCTATGATCTCAAGATATGTAATAAAAACCATATATGGAATGATCAACCTAAATAAAATCAATGTGTATGAAAAACAAAGAACAATATACCTATATTTTAGTACTAATAGGATCCATATTAATAAATAAAGTTTGATGATGATTATTAAATAAGAAAACAAAATTATTCCAAACTATAAGGATTGAACTAGCCAAGGGATCCTAGAATGCTTCTTGAGAATTATTATACACATGAAGGGGTGTTATAAAATTCAATGTGAATTAATTAATATTATATTGAGTATAAAGATACATTCAGAAATCTTTTCATGAAACTATTGATCACCACTAAAACCAATGAGATAACCCATTCCATTTTATAGTTTATTCATGATGATATCCATTTAAGGACATGTGGTTCCCATATTCAATGTATTAGGTTCCATACTATATATTACTTCCAATTGTATAATTCATTAAAACCATTAAATGAATATGTAAGACATGTTTAATCCATTCATAATGAATTAGAAACTAAATCTAACCACATGTGAGGGAGGTAGCCGATGAATTCACTCATTACATTGGGTACAATGTATTATTCTGTTTCATCATGTGGAAAATAGCTACATTGGACCCAATTTAAGATTAGGAACTTTATAAAGGATAAATTAGAAGAAATATTTTATTAATCTATATTCAAAAAATTCTTATGTTTTATGTTAACATCCAATAATCCATTACTTTCACTAAAATAAAAAAAATTATGAAGAACTTCACAAATCTTTTTGAATCTATCCATATTCATTTTGGATTCATATTATCAATATCTGTTAATTTTTTGGATAATTTTTTTCTAAAACAAAATCCTTTTGTAATTTATTAATATTGTGACCCTACATAAATTAGTAGCATTGAAAAAAATATGAAACCCATATTTCAAATATATATGAAAATATAATTCTCTAGAAAAGTATTAGTGTTACTCAAGTTACTAAGGGGTCAAGTTTTATCTCAATCAAACATACCTATATCTCTATATGAACTTCCACCCTATAAGATATTTCTTATACATGATACAAATACCTATACATCCTCTTTTTCCATGTCATCGAGTTACCACTAGACTTGTAATATGTCAATTTAGTAGAGTTTTTCTCATATTTTATTGATTCTCCAAAATTGACAGACCATGTCAATGAATATATTACATATAATTCATTTTGTAGGTGAGTACATAACATGAATCTTTTCCAAGTAGTTTAATACATCATATGTGAGTTAACTAAACATGGAAATGCATTTTATTAGTCTAATTCAATCGTAGGAAAAATGTATATAATTATCATTTGAGTCTAAAAATATAACTTGATCATGATCCAACCGAAGAAATGATTAGTAATATAACCAAAAATCCTTAATTAAATAAGGTATAATGAAATTAATAATAAAGGTATCCAAGTATAAATGTTCTATTCAGAGGTATCTCACCAACATCATGTAAAAATTTATTTACTATAAGCATATAGATCTAAATATATTGATGACTGTATGAAATACCATGAGATATACTTAAGTAGGAAATCCAAAGTAATACGTTTTTACTTATTATGTAACACATCGACCCTAGTTACCTATATTCGGTGCATTATTACATAACATTGGCATGATCACAAGGGATCAAATCCTGAAATACCGATCAGTTTAGTAGCCTTATAAGTACTAGATACAAACATAAGTTTTACATTATATTATGAAATGAAAAGCAACAACATTATGTATCCTCTAAACACATTCATATCCCTTAAACTATCCCTTAAGGTCAGTCATAATATATTTCTTCTCATCCTAGAAAAAATAAAACATAGAAAGGGGTGAGATCAGGTGCTTAGTAAGAATAACAATATAGAGGATACTTTCATAAATAAGAATAAGCATTTAAGGAAATGTATAAAATTAAAACAAAATAATTTTAAACATAAACTTAAGCATAATTTGGAAATTATAAATCAAATAATTCTATTTACTTATTCACATGGATATTATACTAGTCGAATAATCACATGTAATATCAATATCCAATTTCAAAATGATGAAATGCATAATGTCAGACCTCATAATCACATAGTTAAGGATTTTTTCCAAGGCTACAAATAATATTTTTTAAAGGCATTTTTACAAGACACTAGTTTGTCTCCTGAGACCTACCAATACATTGAGAAGCTATAGCAGGCTTCACCCATCACTTACTAAGTCTGATGCTTTCCTTATATGAAAAGGTCGAAACATAACATAAAATTTCGTATTAAAACTAGAATAAGAAATGTTAATACTTTAACCATAAACCTGAATGGTATAAAATAATACATCCATAGTAAAAAATTTCACAAAATCTTCAATAAAACATGGAATATTTTATCATAATAAATTGACTTCAAACAAGAGTAAAATCCATTAAAGGATGTTGACATAGATGAAATCAAAACTATTTGAGAGAAATATATCATTATATTTTGAAATAATTTAAAAGTAACATAATTATAAAATAAAAATTTATTTTTAAAATATTAATATAAGCTTGTAAGGGAAGCTTTGAAGGTGTTATAATGGTGGAAAATATCTGCACCTGCTGTATAAGTTAGAAAAACATTCTTACCTTAATTTGTCGAAAAGGTCATAAAATATATTATTTGGAAAGTGATAGAAATATTCCTTTAAAACCATTTAATTAAAAGTAAAACAAGGTATAAATGACTTTAACTCATAGTTTAGTAAATAGTAAAAATGTTTTGAAATACATTTTTAAGAAACACGGGTTTGGATTATAAAGAGGTTCTAGTAGATACTCACATATAAACAACCTCAGATAATAAAGAAATTGTAAAATTAACCATTACCTTATACATTTCCTTGGTCGAGGGTATGTTAACCTTTTTTATAATAGTTAAATAATGGTTATTAAATTATACAATAACCATATACATAAATATGATATCATATATGATCTTCTAATATTTCTTTGTTAATAATATTTCAGTAGTATCATTGTTTCAGGTTTTAACTGACTCATTTTACATTATATGTTTTGTTACGTAAGTCATGTTTGATATGGATATGATGTATTTGATTAATATAAAAAATGATATTAAGTTCTTAAAAATGATTTTTAATCATAAGATTAAAATTATTCCTGAATGGTTACGATGGGGAATGAATCTCATCGCGTTCGTGGAGACAGTAATCTGTACATACGCACAAGCGACAATACCATTATATTGATGGTGTCATATTATGTAATTGGATGGTAAATCATATATAAATAATCATTAAATTGTTATATTTATTATATAAATAAATTATACACATTATTATACGCATCCAAATAATGAAGTGTTGAATAACAAACTACACCACGATGTGGAGACGGTAAGCTGTACGTACGCACGTATGGTGACTTTTTCATTCATAGGATGGATAGAATAATTAATACGGTTTTACTATATTTATAATAATATCACATTATATGTAAGGTTCTGGATTTATTATTTTGTTATGGAAAAAACAAAGAAAGAGGAAGTGGAATAAGAAAAGAACTTTGAAAGAGGTGATGAAATTATTACCTCTTCTTCAGGTGATTCCTTTTGTTTTGATCAAAAGGGATCCTTAGGTTGGATTTATGATAAAAGTAAGGACTCTAGGTTGAAGTGAGGGTATTTGGGAAGATATTTCAGTAGGGTTTGGCTGATAAAAATGGATTTGGAGGTCGTATTTTGAGAGAAGGGGAAGTGCCCTTTTATAAGAGAGGTGATGGTCACTTTAGGAAAATCTTGAAATACTAATTTATTATACAATAATATTCATTTTATAATGGCTGAAAAAGGATTTATTTCAAGTATAAGGTGGTTCTGGGTCTAAAAACTCTCAACCAATAGGTTTTATAGAGGTTTAGGTCACCATATTAACCTTATATATTATATTTAACTCTTAGTTAAATAGTTTAACTTTTACCATGTATTATCGTATTATTATAATAAATGGTTAATAAACATACAATAAAAAGTCAATAGAACCCCTAATGGTCCATTAATGGCATATGTATCATTATATTAGTATTTTGGATAAAAAATAGATTTTTATTAATATTATATCAATTAATAATATAGTATTTATTTTAAAAACTCATTTATGTCAATTTTGACACTATTTAGTATTTTATTTTTGTAAAAGTAAAAAAACACGATTACTTCAAAAAAAATAAATTAAATCAATACTAATATGTAATATTAATCTATAAAATTAGTGTAATGCATCAAAAATCTCAATTTACATTTATTTGAGAATTCATAATATCAATTATTTTAATAATTTATTAATAAGGCAATTACAACATCATCATTGTGTCTTAAATAAATTTAAGTATTTAATGTACAAAAATTAGAAATAAAATACCATTATGTAGGAAATATTTTTATTTTTATAATTAATATTTATAGTCAAATTTATGTTATGTATAAACCTATATTAAAAATGTTTTATTTATGAAAATTTGAATTTAACGCTTTTAACTATTCTTTAAATAAAATAATAATAAAGGTCCTAATAAAATCCAAGTGGATAAAAGAGGATAATATTTTATTTATAAGGTTTATTTTAGTCGAAAAACACTTATACAATAGAATTAGGACATATTTTAGGGTAATTATAATATTATTTTTACCTTTAATTACCCTATTTACTTTTAACTGCGATAAATAAAATTCAAAAGTTACTAATCACCAAAAAATATTTTCATCCTATTGAACCAAATTTTACTTTTTGATGTAAACTGTGTCTCTTGGATTTTTGAAATTCAATTTATATAAGTGGTAGAATTACGTTTTATGAAAATTTTCTAACATGCCTAGAAGGCGGGTAAAAGACGTTAAAAAGTTCAATAAAATTTTATACATCCAATATTTTTATAAAATGAATACAATGAATTACATTGAACTAATATTGGTATTATGTATCTATTTTGACTTAAAATAAATTTAAATAAAATAAATAATTATTTAAATAAAAAGTAGGTCTTTATGTACTATGTAGTATTTTTCTCTATTCATCAAAAATTGAAAGTATTCAGAAAAATACCAAAAATTCACCCTAAGATAATTTTGGTATTCTAATTCCAAAAATATTCTATTTTGAAGAATAAAATTTATAAAATTTCAAAAAGTTTGTATTAATATTCATAACGACTAGTTTGATTGGTCGTTGTGTGCTAGAACTCGAAGTTGTGTACATCACAAGCTATTGTATTATTCAAAGAGAAACATACCGTAGAAGCTTGGGGTGTTACATTCTTACCTCCTTCAAAAAATGGCTTCCTCGAAATTTCTAGAATACTACTGCATAAAAAGATTTAGGTGGTTCTTCATCAAAAGATTCTCAGGTTCCCATGTTGCGTCTTCCATCTTATGGTTTCTCCATAAAACCTTTACCAGATGAGTAGTCTAGTTTCTCAACACTTTTTCTCTCGTATCAAGAATCCTGACAGGCTCTTCACAATAAGACAGACCGGGTTCCGGTTCTATTGCTTTATAGGTGAGTACATGTGTTGGGTCAGACATGTATTTTCTCAATAATGATACGTGGAACACATGATGAAATTTAGAGAGAATTGGATGCATTTCTAAATGGTAAGATATAACTCCAATTCGTTCTAGAATTTCGAAAGGTACCACGTACTTGGGACTAAATTTACCCTTCTTACTGAATCGTATAACACCCTTCCATGGAGATACCTTCAAGAAAACATGATCTCCCACTTGAAATTCCAAATCCTTCCTTTAATTATCGACATAGATCTTCTTCCTACTTTGAGCTGCTTTGATGTGGGTTTGGACAATCTTCACCTTTTCTATTGTTTCCTCAACAAGTTCTGGGCCTACGAGTTTTCTTTCACCAACACCATCCCAACAAGTTGGTGTATGGAATCTCTTTCCATATGATACTTCATATGGTTCCATTTGAATACTTGAATGGAAGCTGTTGTTATAGAAAAATTCTACCATAGGTAAATACTGATCCCACATACCTTGAAATTCATGTGAGAAAGGTCTCAACATGCCTTCTAAGGTTTTAATAGTCCGTTATGATTGTCCATCAGTTTGAGGGTGGTAGGCGGTGCTCAAACAATGTTCACTATCCATGGCCTTCTGTAAAATTTTCCAAAATCTTGATGTAAAATGGGGATCATGATCATAAGAAATCGATAGGGGTACTACATGAAGTATTACAACTTTATTTATAAATAGTCTTTCTAAACTCTCAAGTGTTAAATATTCTCTTATAGTACGAAAATGTGCTGACTTGGTAAGTTGATCAATAATGACCCCTATTTCATCATTCCTTCTAGGGGTCTTTGGTATACCCATGAAAAAGTACATTTTAATATCATCTCATTTCTACTCAGGTATGGGAAGAGGTTGTATGAATCCTCTAGGATGTTGTCTTCCTACCTTCACCTGTTGAAAAACCATACATCATGACACATAATCAACAATATCCCTCTTCATGTTTTCCCACCAAAAATGTTCCTTAAAATCTCTATAAATCTTAGTTCTACCAAGGTGTATAGAGGAATTGGATCTATGAGCATCATCCAAAAATTCCCTTTTTTGATCAAGTATGTCAGGAACACAAAGTCTCTTCCCAAATTTCAAAATTCCATCTTCATAAACGAAGTCAATCAATCTCCCATCGTTCACAAATTTAATGTTCTTTTAAAACTCCTCACCATTAGTCTGATAACTTTTAATCCTTTCTAGTAAATATGGGTTGGCAAACATTTGAAAAAGTTTTGATGTTTCAACTTCTATGATTATTCCCATATCCATCTTTACTAGATCAATGAACATAGGATCTTTTCCAACTCTCATCCTTTTCAAAACTCCATGATCCTTTCTTCTCAAAGCATCTGCATCCTTATTTTCCTTCCCTGTGTGGTAGTTTATAGTGAAATCATAATCCTTGAGTAGTTCAAGACATCGTATTTGCCTCATGTCGAGTTCTTTCTGTGAGAAAATACACTTCAAACTATTGTGATTGGTATATATCTCACATTTTTTTACCATAGATATAGTGTCTCCATATATTCAAAGAAAATATTACAGCTGCTAACTCAATATCATGAGTGGGATAGTGTTGTTCATTATTTTTTAGCTTCCATGATGCGTAGCCAATAACCATATCATTCTAAATAAGGACACAACCTAGTCCTTTCTTTGAATCATCACTATAAATAAAAAACCAATCATTCCCCGATGGTAGGGTCAAGATAGAAGCATTGAATAATCTTCTCTTAAATTATTCAAAACATTCTTCACACTCTTTTTTCCAAAAAATTTAATCCCTTTACGCGTGAGCTTGGTTAATGGGTTCGCCAATCAGGGAAAATTCTGGACGAAATGCCGATAATAACCTGACAAACCAATAAAACTGTGTACCTTAACAATACTCATCGGTGCTAAACATTCTTGTATTGATCATGTCTTATAAGGATCAGTAGATATTCCATATTTAGAGACAATATGGCTGAGAAAACAAATCTCTTGAAGCCATAATTCACACTTTCTAAACTTCCCATATAATTCATTTCTTCTAAGAGTCTTTAGAATAATGCGTAAGTGATTTTCATGATCTTTATATATTTTGGAGTAAACCAAGATATCATCAATAAATACCACTACAAAGTCATAAATATATTCCTTGAAAACTCTATTCATTAGATCCATGAAGACATAGGGTTTATTAGTTAGTCTAAAAGGCATTACTGTAAACTCATAATGCCCGTACCTGGTTCAAAATTCTATTTTTGGAATATATTCCTTATTCACACACAACTAATGATATCTAGATAGAAGGTCAATATTTGAAAAATATTTAGCTCCATGAATTTGATCGAATAAATCATCAATGAAAGATAGGAGATACTTGTTCTTTATTGTTATAGCATTGATCTCTATATATCCAATACACAACCTCAAAGATCCATATTTCTTTTAATTAAAAAGAACTGGGGATCCCCTGGAGAAGCACTAGGGAGAATAAATCCTTTATTACTCAATTCCTCTAGTTGTTTCTTTAGTTCCACTAATTCCGCAATGGCCATTATATAATGGGTCTTCAATATGGGCCTTTAACCAGGAATTAAATCAATGGAAAACTCCCTCTCTTGTTCTGAATGATGTCCATGTAAATCCTCTAGAAACACATCAACATATTCTTTTAATATAGTTATATCCTCTATTTGAACTTTACTTTCCTCATCCATAGTTATTTTATTCTCTTCCTCCCCAATAATTGAATTTAGTAGAGCTACTAGGGGTCAATCTAGATATGAATCAGATGGTGACATTTCTATTCTAAATATATGGTACTTCTTATCATCATATAAAATTGTAACCTCCTTTTTCTTACAATAATTTTTTGCATCATGGTCTGAAAGCCAATCCATAACAAGGATTATATCAAATTAAATCATGGGTATGACGATGTGATCAGCAGATAAAATATGTTTATATACCCTAATGGGAACTGATTCCCAAAACTATGTTGTAATGATACTTTCCTAAAAAGTTTTGACTAAAAACTCACTTGTTAAATCAAATTGAAAATATATAATTTTGTTAGAAAATAGGGAAGATATGAAATAATGCGATGTTCCATAATCAAATAAAGCATTGACTAAACTTGAGGAAACCATTAAATTACCTGCCACCACATCATCCAGAGCTTCAACCTCTGCAGTAGTGATCGCATAAGCTTGGCCTTTCTCCCTTTGGTTTTTCTGAGGTAAGTTCCCTTGGCGTTTAGTACATTCATTTTCATAATTCAAAATTTCTTTACAATTGTAGTATTCAACTTTGGAAACCTCTTTCTTTCCCTTACAATCAAGAGTTTGGTGGAATTTTTCACCACACTTGTAACAGACTCCCATTCCCTTCAGGAAAGTACTAGGGTGTTTTTTCCCAAATTTCCTGTAGGATGAAAATTTTACTTTTCCCTTATTCCCCTTATTTCCATTTCCAGAGTGTTCATCAGATCTCTTCTTCTCTTTCTTTTCTTTAAATTCATTAGACTTAGATAATTCCGTCTATATCTTGATAGCACATGAGACAATATCTTCGTACGATGCGAAGGATTGTGAGACTAATGATAGACGAAGAAATGGTTTTAACCCATCAAAGAATTGATCAATCTTAATTCTTGGTTACATATATAATCTTTTACATTCCTTTCTAACCTTGTAAAGTTAGCCTAATACTTTGCAACATTCTCATCCTTCCTTTTCCTCAGACTCAAATTTTTTTTTCCATATCCACTCGATGGTCATGAGGAACGTATTTTTATAAGAAAATATCTTTAAACACACTCCATTCCATATTTGATACTTATTAATCATTTTTTGTGTTTTGAATTAATGACCACCATTGATCTACATCTCCCGTGAGACGATAAACATCCATGACAACTTTTTACCTTTCTCTACTCCCCAAAGCATGAAATATTTTCTCTAAAGAACTTATCCATTTCTCATCTTCAAATGGATTTTTAGTCCCATAGAATGTTGGTGGTTTTTGTCTCATGAAGCGGTCTAACATTGATCCTTCGTGTTGTGAATCAAGGTGATCCATACAGGAAAGGTTATTATTCATAACCTGAGTGAGTTGTTCCAGTATGGTTATAAGTTGTTCAACACCAGTTGCATCACCAACTCCACTATAATTATCTTAACTTGGAGGGTAATCCCTATAAGGATTACGTGTATTGATACAGATTCCATTCCTTCCACTAGGTGCCATTTCTAAACTATGACATACACTAGATTAGATTATGAATCACAATATATAATTATAAACTAGTAAAATACCTAACATAAATTGAACAGTTTATGAATATAATCCATAATCATTAAAAATGGTTTCTTTGAGGAATCATTTACTCATAAATCCTTCATAATGGTTTGTAAAGAAAATGTGAATTATCCTAAGCATATCCCCCAGGAGTGTCATAACCAAGAGTGCAATAAGGACCTTGTTGTGTACCAGGATACCCTAGGTCAAGCTCAGAACTCCTTGTTGGAGTTTTCCCTCCTAGGTACATCTGTCCTAGAGATGCCTCTACCTTCTCGTATCGAGACATAGATGTATTTCTTGAAAAATACATAAAATCTCAACATTACCAAAATTCTAGGAAGTTATTCTATACTAATCCTCAAAGTATATCTTAGGGTAATATTATCTAATTAGAGTTTTTCTAAATATAGCTTCCAAGGTTTGTAGTAAACTTCATCTGATACCAACTGTAATGCCCTGACCCTAGTTACCTAGAGTCGGTGCATTATTACAAATCATTGACATGATCACAAGGGATCAAATCCCAAAAGACCAATCAATTTAGTATCCTTGGAAGTACTAGATACAAACATATGTTTAATATTACTTTATGTAATGAAAAAAAACAAAATTTTGTCTCCTTTGAACAAATTAATCTTCCTTAAACTATCGCTACAGGTTAGTCATAATATACTTTTTCACATCCGGTAAAAAATAAAACATAGAAAGGGGTGAGCTTAGGTGCTCAGTAAGGATAACAATATAGAGATAACTTCCATAAATAACCATAAAAATTTAATGAAATGTATAAGAATAAAACAAAAGCCTTTTAAACATAAGATTCATCATAATCTAGCAAGGATAAATCAAATAATTCCATTTAATTATTCACATGGATATTCTACTAGTTGAATAATCACATGTAATATCAATATCTAATTTCATAATGATGGAATTCATAATGCTGGACATCATAACCACATAGTCATAGATTCATGCCTAGACTAAAAATAATATTTTTTAAGGCCTTGTTCCAAGACACTTTTTTGTCTCATGAGACCTACCGATGCATCGAAGAGCTATAGCGGGCTCCACCTATCATTTACTAAGTCCAATGCATTCCTCATTTGAAAAGGTTGAAAAATAACATAAAAATTTGTATTAAAAATAGCATAAATAATTTTAATACTTTAACCATAAACCATCAATGGTATAAAATAACACATCCATAATAAAAATATCACAAAACCTTCAATAAAATATGGAAGATTGTATCATAATAAATCAACTTCAAACAAGTGTAAAATCCATAAAAGGATATTGACATAGATGAATTCAAAACTATTTGAGAGAAATATCTCCTTCAATTTTGAAATCATTTAAAAGTAACATAATTATAAAAGAAAACATTTATTTTGAAAATATTCTTATAAGCTTTTAAGGGAAGCTTCGAAGGTGTTATAATGGTAGATAGTATCCGTACACACCGTATAAGATAAAAAAACATTCTTACCTTGATTTGTCGAAAAGGTCATAAAGTACCTTATTTGGAAAGTGAAAGAAATATTCATTTCAAACCATTTAATAAAAAATCAAACAAGGTATAAATGACTTTAACCCATAGTCTTGTAAATAGTAAAAATGTTTTGAAATACATTTTTAAGAAACACAGATGTGGATGATATAGAGGTCCCAGTAGATAATCACGTATAAACAACCTCAGATAATAAAGAGATAGTAAAATTAACCATTACCTTGTACTTTTCCCTTTTGAAGGGTATGTTAACCTCATGTATAATAGTTAAATCATTGCTCTTAAATTATACATGAACTATATACATAAATATGATATCATATATGATCTTACAATATTTCTTTGTTAATAATATTTTAGTAGTATCATTGTTTCGGGTTTTAACTGACTCATTTTCCTTTATATGTTTTGTTACATAATTCATGTTTGATATGGATAAGATGTATTTTATTCATATAAAAAATTATATTAAGTTATTAATAATTATTTTTAATCATAAAATGCAAATTATTCTTGAATGGTTACGATGGGGAATGAATCTCATAGCGTTCATGGAGATGGTAATCTGTACGTATGCATGTGTGACTATACCATTCTATTGATGGTGAAATCGTATGTAATTGGATGGTATATCATATATACATAATCATTAATATTTTATATTTTTTATTTAAATCAATTATACTAATTATTATACCCATCCAAATAATTAAGTGTTGAATAAAAAACTACACCACGACGTGGAGATGGTAAGCCGTACGTACACACGTATGGTGACTTTGTCATTCATAGGATGGATAGAATAATGAATATGGTTGTAACATATTTATAATAACTCCACAGTATGTCCAAGGTAGTGGATTTGTTATTTTGGTAAGGAAACAACAAAGAAATAGGAAGTGGAAGAAGAAAAGAACTTTGAAAGAGGTGATGAAATTATTACCTCTTCTTCATGTGTTTCCTTTTAGTATGATCAAAAGGGCTCCTTAGGTTGGATTTCTGATCAAATTAATGACTCTTGGTTTAAGTGAGGGTATATGAGAAGATATTTAAGCAGGGGTTGGCCGAGCCAAATGGCATTGGAGGTGTGATTTTGAGAGAAGGGGAAGTACCCTTTTATAAGAGAGGTGAGGGTCACTTTAGGAAACGCTTAAAATATTAATTTATTATACAATCATATTAGGTTTATAGTGGCTCAAAAAGGATTTATTTCGAGGATAAGGTGGGTATTGGTAAAAAACATCCGAATCAATAGGTTTTAGAGAGGTTTAGGTCACCATATTAACCTTATCTTTTATATTTTACTTTTAGTTAAATAGTTTATCTTTTACCATGTATTCATGTATTATTATAATAAATGGTTAATAAACATACTATAAAAATACAAGAGAACCCCAAGTGGTTAATTAATGACATATATATCATTATATTAGTCCTTTTCCCAATCCTTAGATTTTTAGAAATATTAGATCAACTACTAATATAATATTTGTTTTAAAAAATAATTTATGTCAATTTTGACACTATTTAGAATTTGGTTTTTGTTAAAGTAAAATAAACTTGATTACTTTAAAAAAAAAATAATAACATGTCATATTAACCTATAAATTTTTTTAATGCCTCAAAATTATCAATTTACATTTATTTTTATATTTATAATATCAATTATTTTAATATTTCGTTACTAAATTAATTACGACATCATCATTGTGTCATAAATAAATTTAATTATTTAATTTCTAAAAATTATAAATAAAATAAAATTATGTAGGAAATATTTTTAGATTTTTAATAAATATTTATAGTCTAATTTATATTATTTATAAACCTATATAAAAATGTTTTAGTTATAAAAATCTGAATTTAACACTTTTAACTCTTCTTTAAACAAAATAATAATAAATGTCCAAATCTAATCCAGTGGATCAAAGAGGATAATGTTTTACTCATAAGGTTGATTTTGGTCAAAAATAAATTATCCAATATAATTAGGGAATATGTTAGGGTAATTATAATATCATTTTTACGTTTAATTACCATATTTTCTTTTAATTATGGTAAATAAAATCCAAAAGTTACTATTCACCAAAAATTATTTTCATCATATTGAACCAAATTTTACTTATTGATGTAAACCGTGTCTCTTTGATTTTTGAAATTCAATTCATAGAAGCAGTAAAATTACATTTTATGCAAATTTTCTAACGTGCCTAGAAAGTTGGTAAATAACATTAAAAAGCTCAACAAAATTTTATCCATGTAATCTTATTATAAAATAAATCCAATGAATTACATTGAAATAATATAGGTATTATCTATCTATTTTTACTTAAAATAAATTTAAAGAAGATTAATAATTATTTAAATAAAAATTAGGTTTTTATGTACTATGTAGTATTTTTCACTATTCATAAAAAATTAATAGTTTTTAGAAAAATACCAAAAATTCACCCTAAGATAATTTTGATATTTCAAATCCAAAAATGAAGTCCATTTTGAACAATAAAATTTATGAAATTTTAAAAAGTTGGTATTACTATTCATAACGACTAGTTTAATTGGTCGTGGTGTGTTAGAACTCGAAGTTGCGTACAATGCAAACTATTGTTTTAGTCAAAGAGAAACGTACCATGAAATCTTGGGGTGTTACATATTAACTATTGATTTTATTCTCAATATCTCATATATAACCTTTTCTAATTAGTATAATATTATTTTAATTATAATCTTAATATATCATCACAACCCATAATACTTAGTGATGATCATTCAGTAGAGACCACTCAAATACATAATTTGAGGCAATATAATAATTTAACTATTCAAATAAAGTAAATTAAAACACACATGAATGAATGATATATGGATATTTATTTTATTAAAAATGCATGATACAATATCAAATTTTCACATCCATATCTTAAGTATCATATACAAAGAGACTCTACATGACTCTTATGATTCTACCACAATAACAAGTTCATTAATAGATCAATGAAATTTTATCTGAATTTACCCAATAGATCCTAAAAATACCCCTCATAAGGATCTCTCATATAATATTGTGGATTTAAATGATTTTTTGGTCCTTTGGTGAGATCGAGGTTCCTTTTCCTGAGTGGTAACTCTATTGTTTTCATAGTAAATATCAATCACTCCCTTAATAATAGGAACCACGTCTATTTCAAAGATAAAATTAATAATCCAAAAAACTTATATAATCACATATGATGTAGAGATATACTCTACCTCTATTGTGGATTCTATAATAGTGGATTGTTTGGAACTATTTTAACTAAATGATCCACTATTCAAGAAAAAAATTAAAACCAAATTGTAATTCCATATAATACTTATATTATTATAAAATTTCATTTATGTTACCCTGAATATAGAAGTCATCCTATCCTCCAAAAATCAAAAACATATCCATTGTCCTTATCAATTACTTCAAGATGTTTTTTTATAATATTCTAAGGATTCTCACCATTATTGGATGATTATCTATAAGTAATACTAAAAGAATAGTCAATATCAAGTCACATAAAATACATGGAATACATGATAGAACCTATGGAGGATGAATAGGAAATTCTATCCCTCCTTTACATGAAAATTACTTTTTTATTATAAAACAATTTTAAGGGAAAAAGTGAGAAACCTCATAAAACCAAAACAAGCTATCAGACTGCTCCACCCTAGCGAATGAGCCAACAATAAGTCTTCACCGACACAGACCCCTCGGCAAGCAGTCCCGTGCAGAAGCACAGGCACATAACCGATGGTGAAGCCATACCCTCTTAAGAATCCAAATCTAACGGACCTGCATCGAGAAGACTTAATGCTCTAATCCCCTTCCAGAGCAAGACCAAGTAGCGTGCTGAAAACAAGCAAAAACAAAACTACAATGAAAATAAAAGTTGACCAGAAGAGACCAAACTCACACAACCGCTTCACCCATGCCTTCCAACCAAATCCACCTTCTTACATTAAGTCGCTAGGAAGGAATTTAATGCTACCATAGTCCATCTCCCTAAATATCTTCCAAGTAAAGTATGGTAACTTAAAGTCTATTTCTTCCAAAAGTCGCTTCTCAAAAATGGACACAAGTTAGTCCCAAGTCTGAATGTACTCCTCAACACTGATCTTCCCATGGTTGAAACCCCCTACTAGAATTGAGTCTTGTTTGTCAATCCAAGAGTACTGATCCTCACTAAGGGTCACCTCTAGAGGCCTCCCCATCATTTTAGCCTCCTCTTCCTCAGTAGCATTGAGCAATAGAACTTGTTCTATCACATCTTATTCGGAGCTTAAAAGAAGAATCGAGGACTGACAATCCTGTTCCCTTGGCCTCCGATGTCTCATAGGTTCCATATCCATCGACGTATCACTCATCTTCTTTGCTGATCGAGTTTTCATAGGAGGAGGTAGCGATGAGTAATCTTTCCTCCCCTTCCTTCTCCTGGGCCCCCTAGAACTCTTAGAACTTTGAGCCTCATCAGCGGAATGGCCGTGTATACTCCCTTTGAAAATTGTCACACCGACTCCTACTCCCTCATCTGGAATAACAAAATCCGAACTCAAAACATCCTCTGAAAGGCCTTCAAACTAGTTACTCAAAGAGATTGTTCTTAATCCCCCTTCCTTACCACCTCTGCTTAAACTAGGATTAACCATATCGAGTCCCTGCCTCCTTTCATTGAGCTTCTGATACATTATTGGTTTACCCCTTCCTCTGGACTTCTGTATGACAATCCCTGAACTGGTGATCTCCACCTTGATCCCGCACACACCAGCTAGAAGAACTCATCAAATCCATTCTATGTCTGCTGAACACATCCACCACCATCGGGTTAACATGGACTGCAACCACATCAGTGTAGGGAGACTCCACACCCGCTGCAGTTCTGCCCTCTGCCTCAATTACTACTCGCACCTCCTCCACTGGTTGCAATGAGTTTCCTTTATCTCTAACCTCTTCACCCACTACATACAACCCCAAGCCCGATGTCTCACAAACTGGAGGAATTTTATTAATTCCACTGACCACCATCTGAGCCGTGTCCTGCCCACCCCTAAGGCCATCCTTCATCGACTGAGGTCCAAAGCCCCAGCCCTCCAACGGATCACGATTTTCTGAAGTCTCACCAATGTCTCTGTCTTCTATCCTCAGTTTTACTGGAGGTCCCCGACGACAAGCATCTACTGCATGCCCCAGCCTCATGCAAGAGGAACAGAAGACCAAAAAATCCTCATAAACCACATTATGGTTCGATTCGAATCAGAGAAGGACCTCATCAACGCATTGTCAAGTGCCCCCCGTATCATCAATGGACATCATTTCTTCCTGTTTCGGTGGTCGTTCGAGTTTCACATGAACCGCGATCCTACTTCCGCCACAGTATGGGTTAGTTTTCCGAAACATCCTCTTCCTTTTCAAAACCCCTCAGTTATAAGAATGATTGGAAATCTCGTCGGTAGATTTTTATGCTCGGATAGTCAGATAGAATCCATATGTCACCCAGTCAATCCGTGGGTTTGCATAGAAATGGACTTGTCTAGACCTTCTTTTTATTCATGAAAGTGGTTTTACATCCATATGATATATCTCATAATAAAATTAACATGATATAATTATAAATATCCAAATAAAATTTATCATTGTAACATGGGTAAAGGTTTATTTATAAGAAACACCATGATTTTTTGTCATATTTTGTAATAAGAAGTTATTTATAGAGAGAAAATATAACATCCATGAGAGTTTTAAAATGTAAAACCCACTTTAAACTAATAGGTTTTACACATTTAGGTGCATCAACCAAGTTCAAATCATGTTTAGTGTACATGGAATCCATTTTTGGTTATGAAGAAACCCTGGATTTGTGATTTTTTTAAAAAATTTATCCCAATTTCTTAAAAATGTATTTTCTAACCATTGGATGAAATAATTAGTTTTGGGTGCTGGGAAAATATGAAGCTACTTAATCAAAGGGACTAAATTTGATGGATTTAGTAATTTTTTTGAATGATCTACGCTAAGTAAATTACATCAGATGATTGGAAGGGGGAAAACTTGAGGATACTTTGATGTTTTTAGAAGACATTCATTGAAGTCATTTATAAGTTAAATAACGAGAGTATAATAAATGAAATAAAAATTATATATATACCATACAATTATCTAGGAGTGAATTCACGTGATTCATGTGTCATTTCTTCATAAGAAGAAAATCACTTTTCCAAATACCAATATTTATTCAAGTTGATATTTTAATATGAGTGAAACATTATTTATGCTATGATTTTAATGAGTTGTACTGAGTCAAATCCATATATCTTCAAAAGATATTAACGGTGGTTAATTAAAGAATGAGTAATAAGTAGTTTCAAACTTAATCCTATTTGATACCCATATTTATCAGTGCATTATTGATAATATAAAGAAAGGAAATAATTCATGTGATCTAGACAATGATTAATAATTGAGTGGTATATTGATATTATTGAGAACCATATAAATATATGGAATAACTAACCAATATATTCATGAGAAAAATGGGTTGAAGTTGTGAGAATACTAAAACATAATGTTCATAATAGTTGAGTGAGAGCTCCATATTCCTTTTACTAGAATATGGATACATAGAGAGTATATAAAATAATTATAAAATTTCAATGTCGAGACACGTGAAAGGTGAGATTAATATAAATATGAAGATATGAGTTAATGATTGATCAACATGTTTGTGAATGGGATGTAAATGTTTATTAGAAACTGAGAAATATTTTCAATGTTTTCTCAAAGGACTAAAGACCATAAGAATTTAGGAAATTATATAGGAAAATACATACATAAGAATAAAATGTAATGTCTACAAAATTTTTAATACTAACAGATGATATAAATATACTTTATATTTTATGTAAATCTAAAACCATTTGTTATGATGCTGAGATGGATGATCAAAAATACTTTATTCGTGATAGAAGTTTTGTGATGCCAGATGGAATTTATGGAAGTATTTAGAGATTTTTTATGTTGATATTATTAGAGGATTTGATGAGGAATATTGATTTTGATATCTAAGAGGTGTTTAATGCATTCAATATTAAATTAAAGGTATTATTAGACTCAGATCTCAAAGTAAACATTTTTGAGACATATTAGAAATGGAGAGTATAAAGAATACGTGTCCATCCATGAGTCAGTTTTAACACTTTTGAGATAGGAGACTGAAGAATGATCGACCAATGAGTTTTTAAAATTTTTTTAGGTTTAATAACATAAATTACAATGATCTTAAATGTTGATGTATTGGTTTAAAAAATATAAGGATATGTTCATTGATAAGATGGATGTATATATTCTAGTGAGTGTAGTTTCATAAAATTAAACAAGAAAGTTTTTTCTTGAGAAGGAGTATAATTTCTATATGTTAAATGATCAGAGGTAGATCAACTTAATTAATAAATATTCATAAAGAAAACAGATGATCTAACTAACTTTTTAGAGAATCATTATAGGCTATAGGATATAAGTATAATTCAATATCATCCTTTCAAGATATATTTGATCTTCCAAGTGAAGTGGATGTCGATCCATCTATAAGGTTCTTAATGGACTAAAATATTTAGTGTAAATATTGAATATAGATTATTTCCTTCTCAACAAAATATATGGTAACTTCTATAAATGAGTGATAATGTTTCATACATATACTAACCTTAGACATATAATGAAGTAGGTACCCTCATAGGGATCTAACCTTGTAAAAATTTGTTTGTTTTGTGTTCTTTCATATCTAAGTTGAATATGAGTAAGTAAGAGTTTTATGATTGTGTGGATAAATATTATAATAAATCATAGGTTTCAAATATTCATTATAGAATGCTTTAAAATTTCAGAAATGGATTCACCCACACCACCTCTTATTGGTGGATCATTAATGGGCCCTTTAATTGGTATTAGAGCTCCGATTTTACCTTGAAAAATCATTCCAGTTGAGTACAGAAAATGTCAAATCAATTATCAGTATCCCCATTTCCACCTTTTATGAAAACAACAATCATTGGTGAAAAAATAAGATGATACCATAGCTTTATTAACTTGTCTTGGATGTTATCAATGAATCTATGGTGGTTTTCCCACTAAGGGAGAAATATTCTTATATGAATTTTATTGAAAAAAGAAATCATGAAGTTGATAGAGAATCCCATAATTCTATTATAATATCCATTATAATGAAATTTGTTTACAAGGTTAATAACTCTCCAAATTTCCAAGGAGACTTCAAAGAAATAAGAATTTATTTTTCAAAGGATTAAGAAAGTAATAGTGGAGTAGCTATAGGTATAAAGAACTAAATTTGATAATTCAAAGATGGATGTCAATGAAATTAATAATGACTATTTTTCTAGGGTAAATGAAATTTACAACAACATTATAGGTATAAGATATTAATTTTCAAATTCAAAAACTATTAAAAAAATGACGCGAAAATTTATAGATAGATTATATCTTAATATTTCAGTATTGGAAGATAGAAATTATCCATCTCTTTATTGGATGCATAATATTCACATTTCTTATGAAATGAGGAAATCTTCATCTTTCAAAAAGAATATCAAAGATGAACTGGAATTCAATTAATTATGGGATGAGATAGTTAGAGAATAAGAATATGAATGATATAGTGAATTAGAAGAAGATGAAGAGAATGATAAAGAATAATAGAGAGTCATGGAAATATTTTCAAAAAGACTCTGATAAGGTAATAAGAAATACAAGGGAAATTTTCCACAAATTGTTTTTACATGTGTTTAAATTTTAAAATTTTATTCTAATTTCCAAAATAATAAAGTGAGTATAGATATTATGAATGAATAAGTAAGATTTTATTAATAAATAGTTTAAGTCATCAAAAGAGGTGAAATAATCCAGTGAGAGGAATAAAAAATACTTCATAAGAAACCTGAAAATAATTCCATGTAAATAGAAGGAAGGATACTTCATTAGAAAGTATTTATTTGGAAGAGTAATTTAAAAAATAATCTCAAAATATATGGATCATTTAAACTAAATATGAGGAAAAAATGGGCAGTGGGGAAGGAGATGGTGAAGAGGAATACATGGATTTTTTGTTGATATAAGAACTTGAATCTTGTCTAAAAAACACAAAACTACAGAATGAATCCAAAATTTTGAAGAAGTAAGATAGAAGATAAGTATTTATTAATAAATAATAGAGTTATCTAGAAAAAATTAAAAATATCATGTTTAAGGTTGTAGATAAAGAGAAAATTTTAAAATAATAAGATGATAAGTTTCCTATAATGGTTGAAGAATTAGGCATGACACAATTAATATGCATTGACACAAAAAACTATTTGAAAAGGATGAGTGGAGAAATTCATAAATCAATGATGGTTAAATCCACATCATATTAATCACCTAAAGAAGCCAGATTCTAGGTACTTTATAAATTGGATGTTTTAAAGGTTATAAGTCTATTTCAGTTAATGATGCAGGTTTAAACCAGACCAAGGGTGTGTGTATATGTTTTCTTCACGAGGTTAAATATGCTTGGGGGGGTGAATAAAGGCATTAAATATTAAATCCTTCCCCCATTCGGATCTTGTTTCATGATTAAATAGAATACTCTTCTCTCCCCTTCCTGTTGAAATGTTTGAGAAGAAATAAAAAAATACACATGACACAATAATTTTACTTCTTTTAACCGCACTGGGATACATCTAACAAGTACACACTGATGATGTTTTTATGTTACAAAATCCATAAATCTTTATAAGACTTGATGATACAATGTTTTGGTTATTGTAACTCCATTCTAGGATCATTTAATTTATATGATTTAGGGTTTGGTTCACTACCATTGTAGGGTCATTATCTTCTTCCTCTACATATGCTCACTGTTCTAGGGTGGGAATTAACAAGCTCACAACTCTCTCAACAAAAGTTTACTCACTAATTCCTTAGAAGAATATTATTTTTTATCAATTTAATTATTATTTTTACACCCCATTTGGTGTGTCATAAAGATTAAATTTCATCCATATGATGAATAACACTTTACCATTTTTTGGGAAATTCTTTATAAGTTCATTAAAATTTCCCCTTCATGTTACCTTTGATCAATTTCTTCAAAGTTCCACAACTTTCACATAAGTTTTATGATTTTTAACGGAGCTCTAACCTTTATAGAAATTTTTTGTTAGTTGTGTAACTCCAAAATTTCATAAAAATTTGTTATTTTTCATGGAAATATTAACTTTCATGAAACCCACTTGGTCTTATAGACACAATTACGTTTTCTACATGCAACTAATGTTTGTGTCATTTCTTCCTATAAGAAATAGATTCATAAAACTATTACATGATTCAGAGAGCTAAAATTCTATAAGGGTTGGTCCTATGAAATGAGGTGGGTATCAGACTAATTATACACCTGGTTTAACCTTCAGACAACTTACTTGAAAGTACCAACCCTATATGAATATTTCTTGTCTTGTTGAACTCTAATGATTTGACATCACCTTTAGGGGGAAACTCTCCATTATCATAAAACTCCATTTGTATTTCATGGATTTGCAAAGCTCTTTTTATATCATGCAAACTATGATTTTTCACATAAGTGTCATTATTTTCTATTATTTTTTTTGATCCTACATTTATCCCTTGGATTTCCTGGGTTTTTTGGTGAAAAAAGATGTTTTTTGATTTTACAGTACGGTGCACATGATTGGAGCATGTTTTTCTAAACTGTGAACCCTTTCCTAGGTAATTGTGTAACTATTTTTATATTTGGATAGGGAATTATCAGAAGGACAACACACAATTTGTAAACCATGTAGGATAACCATAAAGTATTTCCTTCTTGGATAGTAAGGGGTGCACAGTTACCACATGGTTTGTCAAACCATGTGGAAAAACCATGTGACTTGACCAGGTCATTAAAAATTTCAAAATGATAGATTTATCTTCTTAGGATTTAACCTCAAATAACCCATTTTCCCACTTGGTATTTCTATCCCTAAGTGCAAGCTACCCTCCTCGTTTATCCCTCAAACCTCCATTTTTTATGTGATTTTGGTGGGGATTCTTTAATAAAGCTTAAAGTAAGTGAGTTTTATCCTTAATTTATTCTATTTTCTAGGGTTTCTCTTCTTCTTTCACGGGGTTTCACATATACCATGTGTTCAGTGACCTATTTAGGGTTGTATCTTGTTCATTAGAATTAAATAAATATGTTTATAGTTTAATAATTCCATTAAAGTTTTCTCTTGATGTTTGGATGTGGTTTTGCACCATTTTACAAAAGTTTCTTCACATGTGGTAGGTGGTTCTATGCTCAAAAATTATTTGGTGAATTTGGTATGCTTGATTTTCTTTTGGGTTATGTCTTATGCATTGTTTATGAGGTTAAAAATGTGTCTTTTAAAGGTTTAAAGATTCATATGTTTTGAAAGTGGATTTTATAAGGGAAATTTATTGTTTTCAAGTGTGTTCCTTTGTTTTTATTCTTGAAAGTGATTTATAAATTGTGCATGTGATTTAATAAATTATGAAAGAGGGGAAAGACATGATTTAATGTGTATTTGGTGTGCGTGTTAATTTTAAAAAGGGGTTTTCTTGTGAGAAATAGTGATTTTATTTGTGTGTACAAATTTATTATTTGTGGATGTGAATGTGGTGATATATATATGGCATGAAAAATGTGAATTGAGCACAAAGGGGAATCCTAGGTATCTAGATGGGTATACTTGAACTAATACTCTACTGATTCAGAAGTAGAAATCCCATATTCTTCTAGTAGGTTGATTCTAGTTGACTCAAAAGTTGTAAAGCTCAGATTCACTTTGTAGGATTGATGATTACAACACGAACTAAAATATGATGATTATTAGAGACCACTAGGCCCTTGGGATGTTCCATTCTAGTGTATTGTGCATGAGAACCATGTGGTATATGGTTTATGTACCATGTTTCACTGAGATATTAGGTTCTTAATTTGAAATTGTAGATAGTGCATATAGGGTTTTTTTGTGACATAGTTCACTCTTGTGATATTTTACTTTCTATAGACATATGATGCACTTTTTGATTTACTTTAGAATTATATCATGTTATTCCTTTAAAAATGTTCTTGTTTTTATTTTTTTTCTATAAATTGTTTCATAGAAAAAAAATATCTAGATCTCCTTTTACAAAACTTTCATGTAAATATTTTTTATAATGTTTTGAAATGGAACATATTTTATTGGGAGGAATTATATTGGTATTTTAATCACACCCTCAAAACACATTTGGGTGTATATAGACTTATTTATGTTCGACTCAGGTAAAGGTAGGGTGTATCGAGATGGTATATTTGGTTTCTAGTGGTTTTCTATTGTAGGTGTTGTTGGTGGTGGTATAAAGATGTTATATTTGGTTTCTAGTGGTTTTCTATTGCAGGTGTTGGTGGTGGTGGCATGGGGAGGATGCTCCTTTTGTTTCTTAGAGGTTTTGGAGATAGTCTATTTGTTCCCATTTTGTTATAACACTTCTATTTTTTGTCTAAAGTTATACAACTTTCAATATGAAAATTGTTATGCCATTTTTTTATTTGGTTATTTAATGTTGAGATGTTTATTCTTGTGGGTTACATGTATTTATATAAATGGTTCAAATTGTTCACGAAGTATTTTTTTAATACCCGAGAACCAGTTTCTAGCACTTGGGGATGGGGAATGCCCTTAGGGTCATGCCATGGACTGGGTTGGGTGTTGGGTTGGATGGAACCCCATTATGGTTCATGAAAAAAATGGAATCAGAGCATGTCACACTCTTTTGGGTCAAGTTATTTGGGATGATTATGGATAGACCAAAACTAGGATTATTGGGGTAGGAATTTATAGTTGCAAATAGGGTTCTTAGATAGCACACCTCATGAGAGATCTTGAGTCTCCATGGGATATTGGGACTTTGTTTAAATTCTCTTCCAGGTGAGACGTACCAGATGCATACTATATAAGGACATTGGGTGGGGTTGGAGTGGTTTGGTTTATTGACTTGTTATTGAAATGGAATTGGTAGTGTTTTGATTTGAGGAAGTGTTTGATATTTTCTCTGATTGCTAAAAAAATTCAGAATGGTAATATTGATGGTTTTCATTGTGGTTGTTTCTTTTTGTAGAAAAATAACTCCCTGGAGAGTTCTTATGTATCCACGGTAAGAGGCGAGAGAAAGTTCTCTATCACAAATTGATCAAATACTAGTGGATTCTATGGTCTACGCTATCCTAGATTTGGGCTAGGTAGCATGTTCTAGTCTTACTCTGGTTAGATAATTTGAGCTGTGTTCTACGAAGGACCACACTTAGGAGTTCATCAAGAACAAGACTCCTTATTTATAGGGAAATGTAGAACATAAAGAAGCAGAGGAGTGGCTGGAGATGATAGATATGATGTTTGAGTTTCTTGACACTCCTAAGGCTATTAGAGTGAAATGTGATTCGTTTCTATTTGAAGGTCCCAGTCAAAGGTGGTGGGACTCAATGGGTGAAACTTGAAAGAGCGAGTAGATGAGTAGGAAATATTTAAAGATCATTTTCAATGATAATTATTGTCTTAAGGTTTTGTCTTATGCTAGGTCTTGGGAGATCTTGTAATTTATCCAAGGAGACTAGATAGTGATGGAATATGCAAAATGATTTTTAGATATTGTTCGGTAAGCACCCAAGATCGTTTCCAAAGAGAAAATGAAAGATTAGATGTTGGATATGGGGTTGTGAACAAAAATTTATTCTCTAGTATTTTTGTTTAAGATAAAGTCATATGTAGGTGGTTGACCATGCTTTCATGGGGAGATAAATCCCAAGAGAAAGTTTGGATTCCCTAGAGTAGTGTCTGTAGTGGGCAGTGACAGTTTTTCAGAGAATAAGTGGAATCATGTAGAGAAGGGGAATAAGGGTGATGGTAGTTCAAGACTTCATTAAAAATAGTCTTCATTTGTGTCTTATCATATTGGTTTGGTCATGTGCCATCAATTCGGGAAGTTAGGACACATACGACATATGTGGACATCTCCTCCCAGACCTTTTCACTGATGTGAAGCTATGGGGAACTTGCCCCATTTTTGAAATGTGATGTGGCCATATCAGAGTGGTTTATGATAAATAGATTATAGGGGGATTATAAACCATTTAGAACCATCCATGTTTTCAAAATATCGATTCGATTGTCATGGTGGTATGGATTGATCATCTTCTAGGTAGAGGCAATTCAGGGATAAACCATAGGCTAGTGGTCACTCTTTAGGTTAGGCTGAGAAGAGTAAACATCATGCAGTGGATCAAGTACCAGTGGAATTGGTTGCATGTCCTAAAATAGTTCAAGGTACTATTCTTATTTTATCATCCTTTTCTGTTGTTCTATTTGATATTGTTTCTTATATATCTTCCATTTTTTTATTATCTTATTAATGTGTTAAAGTTTCCAATTGAAATTATTCTTTATGAGATGGAGTTGGTAATGCCCCTTGGTAAGAATTGAGATAAGGGTTTCATGTGTTCATCCTATGCACTCACCGTATCGAGGGTTGAGTTAGAATAGTATTATCTTGTTTTGGAAATGGATCACTTTGAAGTGATCCTTGCTATAGATTGGATGGTTCTCTTTAAGACACAAATTTATTTCTATAGGTAGTGAGTGAGTGTTGTGGCACCTGATGGTAGTACCCAAGTTTTTCATGGAGAATGGGATCCATAGTCGGGTCGTACTGGACCTCCACTTCCAAAATTAGGAAATCTCATTTTTCAGTTCACCTCACTTGCACTGAAGGATAATAGTGGTGCTCCTAAAGGTGTATTACATCTTGTGGTGGATGTGATCCCAGAGTTTATTCTAGAGGATTTCTCAGGTTTGCCTCTAGAGTGGTATGTGTAGTTCACTATTGATTTGGCATCAGGAACACAACCTATATCTCTTCCATCATACTGTATGGCCCCCATTGATTTGATGTAATTAAATATACAACTAGATGATTTGGAATCCATAGGATAATTTCACTCAAGCATATATCCTTGGGCCACCCCATTTATATTTACAAAACATTCTAATGGATATCTTCAGTTATAAATTGATTAACAGAAGCTAAATAAGGTGAATGTAACATCCCAAACTGGAAGACACTAAACCGGTGCTCCGAGCCGGTTCACCACAAAACCTCAAGCACGCCTCCCCGTATGCCAGAGGCTGCCGACTAGCAGCGAGGGCCTATGGTGTGATAGTGGAGAGACTATGCCCTCATACCAGAGTAAGAAAACAATGGAAATAACTAAGTATCATGCACAACGGAAAGTAAATAGAGTGCGGAAGTAGTAAACAACTGAAAGGGAACAAGTTGTAATAGTAAATTGTTGTAAAAGCCCGAACAGCTATGCAATACAATACAACACTGGTCACCCACCGGTCCGACCATACAAATACAAGTACAAAGGAAAGTGAAAGAAAAAGTACAGGGCTATACTACTAACTCCGAGCCAATCCACGTACCCAATCTCCAGACACTATCGAACTGCAACAACCCAATCAGTAGAACCACTTGAGCAGCTCCGCTCGATCATGCAACACTGGGCCTCATCCCTATCCACTATGAAACCTGTGCTCAACCTGAAAAGTAGAAATAAGGTATACACGTACAGTGAGGTGCACATGAAGGGGTGAGAAATAATCTCAGTAGGGAACCCTCACAAGCAACCTACAACTATGCTGCCTAAAGTGTATGCAACAACAATGTGCTCAGCCTAGCTGGAACACCACAAAAGGAAGTAAACCAAATGTGCAACCACAGTTGAACTCAGGGTATGTAATACCTATCAACTAGGCAAGTGCCACCATGGATGTCCATATCTATATACGTAAAAATGTGTAGTCCCATACCTATACACATATACATAAATATGAATATTCATGATGAAGTGATTCAATAACAAGAAATGACATCAGCAGTCGACCATTGGGACCATAGGCCCGATCTTTGGGACATCCTATTCAAGGGCATTGAGCTGGGTGTAGTTCTACTCAAGGCATATATCCAATAAGTCAATCTCTGGGTCCGTAATACCATCGACATGTACCTGCTTCGGCCAACGCTGGAGATATGCCTCTGAACAAGCTAAACAAAGAAAAACTATCCTCTAGTTCAACCAATCAATCACAAGAAAGAAGATAACACAACAGGTAACCCTCTGGGAAGTACTCACATCCATCCCCTCTGGTCCTATCCAAGAAGTACCAACAACCTTCTGGGCAGTGCACTCAGCCTAACCCCACTGGTTTGGTCATACGAAATTATAAGACTCTCTGGGGAAGCTCTCTCGGTCAATTCCCCTTATAGTCTAGGGTAGTCAGGGACTCTCTGAGGAAGATCACGCGGTCTAAACCTCTTATAGACCCAAGGTCTAGAAACTGTCTGAGGATACTCACTCAGTCAATTCCTCCTATAGTCTCAGGTCTATCATAGACTCTCTAATGAAGCTCACTCAGTCAATTCCTTCTCTAGTATGGAAAGGTTTTAAAGAAATTCAAACAAAGTAAATACTCTCTGAGGAAGGTCACTTGGTCTACCCTCCTGTATTCTATAATATCCAAGACTCTCTGGGAAAATCACTCGGTCTATCCCCTTTAGTATATAATGTCCAAGAATCTCTGAGGAAGCACACTCGGTCTACCCTCCTGTAGTCTATAATATCCAAGACTCTCTGGGAAGGTCACTTAGTCTATCCCTTATAGTTTATAGCACCAGGTTCTCACGGTCCCATTCTATTCAGTGCATAATAATGCTATAAGGCCAAAGTTCACCTACAAAGCTACTTGGATAACCATTCTATAGCATAAAAAGCATTTTAAAAAAAACCATTCCATCCTACGGTCATAAGGAATGGAAAACAGGTATAACTACCAAAGGCTAACAAGACCCAAAGGTTTAAACAGAACAAGGCATGGGAAAAACATCAAAGCACAACAATTATCCTCAAACAGGATCATCTTACCTCTACACAACCAAACGAGCAAGGCAGGAAAACAAAAACCTAACAAGAAAGCTAGACTCAAAGGTCAAAATCAAGTAACATGGGTAAACATATCCATAACAAGGTAAAAAACCCCATTTAAAATCAAACCTCCTCTATTCAGGCACAAATGGAAAAGTAGGCATCACAACAAACAAGAAAGACGTCTCGCGTTAGGCTCACCAGCCCACCAACCAGGAAGCACCTCTAGTAAACACTACATCATCAACAAAACCAAGTTAGATATAAACAAACAATGAGGGTGTCCTGAATTTCCAACCCAACGATAAATCAAAAGCCCAAAGGGATTACCAGTTTGGCATGGGTTCTAGGTGACACCCGATCACCATCTCTACCCAACCCGACATAACAACTCAGGGTCATTCAAACAACAAGCACCTACTGGGTCCCTCAAGTCAAACAATGAGGAAGCATCATACTCGGGATTCTCCAAGTAAACACGACTGAAGAAATACTACGCGGGATCCTTAGAAAAGAGTAAGGGAGGAATCCTACATGGTATCCTCAATGGAAGAGCAAGAGAGAGATCCTACAAGGGACTCCCTAGATCAGAACACAAGCAAAGGCATCCCTTAGGGAATCCTTAGAAGTACCTGGTCTCAAAACCTCATTGGCCAGAAGGGAACGTCTCACAAGGGAAATTTCCTCTAAAGAATGGGTTATGGAATATAGCTCATAGATCATCTCCTATTAAAGGTCTCAACTAAGTTGGTCTGAACACCCAACCTATTATCCACCTCAAGTCTCACTCTCTAGTGACAACTGAACTCGATAAGTGGAGGAAGAACCCCACCATTTATATGGAAACCCCCAAAACTACCTTTATATTACTTCTAAATGTAAAAATGATTTCACCATTGTGATCTATGTGGAAAAGCTCTCAGAATCAACTACTCACACACCCAATTCTGACTTCTAGAGCCCAAGATATCTCAAAATTACTAAATTGAACTAGTACATGGCCAGAGTACATGGCCAGAGCACAAGGGCATGCCTGTGTAATAGTACACAGCATGTACTATTCACAAAAAGTTACACCGTGTCTGTTTTTACCCAAACACAGGCCCATGTACCACTACACGGCGTGTACTTAAAGTACACGACGTGTAGTCCTTAAAAACCACTGTTTCCGTGTTCTACTCCACACGGCCAGCCACACATCCAACCACTAAACGGTATGTACTCAAAGTACATGGCGTGTACTTAAGAAAACTTTTTCTTCCCCAAAAGATAAGAACACACGGCGTGTACCCCTGGAATACACACCGTGTATTCTGGGTTTTTTGACAGGAAAACCCTAAAAACACCCGAAACACACGTTTTCACCCCCAAAACATTAGATCTGGCCTTAAGAGGACACAAATAAGAAATATAATTTTAAGACTCGTAAAATTCAAGGAATTTTTTTTCTTAATTTTCTTTGGAATTTTACATGAACACAGTTTCTGATGGAACCTAATTCCGAGGCCCGATGTGCCCGGAATCATTTTCCGAAGTTTGGCTTGGGTACGTTCAGCGAACGAACGAGCCGGTTTTTATAACTTTTGAACAAGTGCTCGAAATCGATTTCCGAGGGCAGCGATGGAATCACAGCGCTGGTATTTGCTAATAAACGCCTTTTCCGGAGTTGCGTTTGCTCGGGTGTGGTTTTTAATTTTTGGGGTTAAGTTAAGAAATAAAAAAAGGGTGATGCGACACTTTATTTTATTTCACTTAATGACACTTAAAGCCACTTAAATCCACTTAAAGCCACTTAAGCCAGGTTAAGCAGATAAGGTGGGACCCACGATATCCTACCCACTTGGTAGGATATTTGTGAGGTGGGGCCCGCATGAGCCCCACCGTTTCTTTTCCTCTAAGTAACGCACCCGTGAAAACCTATGTTAAATAAAGTCAACCGTGCGTTTATTTGAGTTAAGAAACACCTCATTTATTGGGCAGTTAAGTCGTTACCATTAATTCATCGAATTAATGGTTCATTTCTTAACTTTGTTTTTCAAATCGTTGGCATGGGAATAAAATAAGACCAACACGTGTTTACTTGAGGGTTTCTTGCTGAGAGGAATTGGAGGAAGCTCTAAGTCTTGGAGATCTTCATCCTTCTTCGCGAAGAATGCGAAGAAAGCGAAGAACGTCAGCCTCCGACGAAGGGCGAAGAAGAATGCCGGATCCTTGGAGATTGACGGCGCAACGTGACGATCCTCCTTCCGTGACGCTCTTTCCGCGACGTTCCTTCCCCGCGACAATCTTCGATCAACAACCGATTGAGATAGGGGATTGCGGTTCTTTTAATTCCTTGTGAATTGTTATCCTCAAATTGGGTTTAAATGGTGCAATTAAATCTGTGTGTTTTTAACCCTCGGAGATCGTTGATGCGACGCCGTGTACCGCGACGACAGCGACGCCCCTTCCGCGACGCGACGATCCTCTTCTTCTGTGACGGTCAATTCCACGACGAACTCACGTTCGACGACAACGTTTTAGTAGGGGTTGTTTCTTTTAAATCTTTGTGATTTATACCCGCGGCGTATGATTAAATATTTGTTGTGAGACTTTTAAAAACCGCTAACGTGGTGGGTGTGGACCGACGAACAAGTCTGAACCCACCGCCCCTTTCGTTCTTGGTGTGAGAAACGGAGGACAATGAAACAACAAGCCGCGCGGGCGATGTGAGGTCATCGTAGTGAAGGACGGACCCCGGGAGGGCCATTGGCGAAGACAACGCATTTTTCCGACCACTGGAACTCGTATAGTGGTCCGCGGAGGAGCCCGCCGGCGTGCCTCGCCGGCACGGCGGCGCCGGCGCCCGGCGCGCAGTCGGAAGGAGCGGCCGCGGTTGAAGCCGCGGTGGCAGGGTGCAGTCCCGCAACCACGCGGGACCGGAGGGGGACGGAACACTGCAGCCGGTCGCGTCCGCTGGCAAGGGCGGCCCCACGCAGGGCCGCGACTTCTTCACACGGGGGCAGCGCGCCCCCCGCTCCGCTCTACCGTAACCAGCCGAGCTGACCTGCTGGCCACCCGGCCAGCACCAGCTGGGTCGCACCCAGGTCGGGACGGGCAGGACCGGGTTGGGTCGACCCGGTTCGGGCCGACTCAGGGGGGGTTAGGCTGGGTCGGTCCGGGCCCAGACCCCCTGTTTTCGGACCCTTTTTCGGTCTTTTGCTCATAACTTGAGCTACGGGACTCCGATCGACACACCGTCAGTGGCGATGTGATCCTTGGATCGAGACGGTTGTTTTGGTATATTGCACTTAACGTTTTGGAATACTTTGGGTTCGGCCGGGTTGGTTCGTACACGAAACCAACCGGGCCCTCGGAGCGGAAACGCTCATAACTTGAGTTCCGGACGTCCGATCGACGTGTTGTCAACTTTGATGGATTCCTCTTAGTGAGACGGATCTTTTGGATTACTCCGCCCGAGGTTTGGACGCAGGTGCAGTATAGTCGGGTTGGTTTTGACTTAAAAACCAACCGGGCCCCTTGGACGAAAAAGCCAATAACTCTCAGACCGGGCGTCCGATTGACGCGCCATCTGCAACGTTGAGTTCCTATTGACGATACGAAACTTTTGGATACATCAACTTTGGACAATGTGTCAGTTGATGTATCAGCCTCTCGGCTCGTGGAGCGGACCCTCCTGAACAAGCTTGCTGTGTGTGGGAACCCTAGAGCTGGCTGTGACTACTACGACAACGACTGTACAGAGATCCTCAATGGACTCGATGGCGACGACTACAGCACTCAGCGATCCTTTATGGATCAGTGCTACCGATCATGTGTGGGTCCGATCCTATGTGGGTCAGCGCTCAGCGGTCCTGTGTGGGCCAGCGCCTACAGATCCTGTGTGGGTCCGATCCTGTGTGGGTCTTTGCGGGGGTTAGTTACCTATCGATCCTCTGTGGGTCAGATCCTTTGTGGGTCATTGCGGGGGTTAGTTACCTATCGATCCTGTGTGGGTCAGATCCTTTGTGGGTCATTGCGGGGGTTAGTACCTATCGATCCTTTGTGGGTCCGATGGCTGAGATGAATAAGTAGATATATCTGATCATCTCTATCTTCATACGAAGAAGTATACCTGTGTGAGCTGAATCATGTTTTGCTTTCCTCTGTGGATTGTGTTGTGCTCTCCTGTGTGGATTACGTTTGCTTTCCTGTGTGGACTGGGTTGTACTTGGGCTCGGATATTGGAGCGTACTGGGTTTGATGACTTAGGTATATGTATGGGCATATACCTAAGTAGAGTCGAATGTTACTTCATGATTGTATCTTTCCTTTGTGGATTATCCTTTGTGGATTCTGGGAGACCTTTGGGGGTCTCGGGGTCCCTACTGAGTAGCTTATACTCACCACTGCACGGGCTATGCCCGCACTACGTTGTGTTGGTTGCAGACGACGGACAACACTGATCTCGGTTGAGGCTTGCGGAGCAGGTCGGTACTCGGAGGTGGACCATTGGGCAGGATGTACTCGGAGCGGAAGGATGGACCAAGGAGCTGTGGAGGATACCTGTACCCACCCTTCAGGTGGGACTTCCAGTGGATGGATCGATGCTGCGGATTTACTTTTCAGTTGTTGTTTTCTCTTTCTAGTTGTACTTTACTTTCAGTTTGGGTTTGTATACCGGCCCACTTACTTTTCCACACTTACTTTGTATCAGCTTTTACTTAGTGTTTACTTCTTCTGCTTGCTTGATATGTGGTGTTTGTTTACTTTACAAAGGAAATGCCTTCCCTTTTTACTGGGAATTACGCCTTGGTGCTAGTCTCCAGCCCCTGGCCTATGGAAGGCGGGCTTGGGGTGGTCACGGCACGAGCCCCGAGGACGGGTCGTGACAAATTGGTATCAGAGGGAGGTTCAGTTCTACCACAGAACTTAGGACTCTAATCTTTTTCTATGTGAAGAAATAGTGTTAAGCGTATTGGGTGTGGTTATCCGTTTAGGGAGTCCAGTGTTGGTGCGGCGGCCGACATATCCGTACACCAAGACCCTGACTTCTAATTTCCGACTTAATGCGTGAAAACATTGATTGCATGTGTGTTTCAAGTTTTCTTTGTGATTACTTTGTGTCATATCACCAGGTATACTGTTCTGACCATGGCGCACCTGTTTCCTTTTCAGGATAGCCCCACGACGGCAGCCAGCTAGGGTTCCGAAAGTTGAGCTTGACAACAGCCCACCGAGTGACGAGGCCTCGGTACAGGGCCCTTTGACAGCTGAGGCACCGGCGGTTCCTCTACCCGCCGAGCCACCGATGCTTCCAGCCCCAGCCGTTGACGATGCACGTCGCCTTAGTGCACTGCACTAGTTCCAGCGCCAGCGACCACCCAGGTTCCGCGGGGAGACAGACCCCCAGGAATCCGAGGACAGGATAGAGGCAGTTGTACTATTTTTCAGGTTAGTGAGGACACCAGCAGACCTCATGGTGATCCTCACTGCGAGCCTACTGCAGGCAGTAGAGGGCCGATGGTGGAGCTTGATACTCCAGGTGCACAATGAGGCATCTCTCCTCTGGACGGACTTTGAGAGCCTCTTCCGCTCGGAGTTCGTCCTAGCCACCCTCCGTGCGGTACGCATCCAGGAGCTTCTTCAGCTGTGGCAGGGTAGCTTGACGGCAGTACTCAGCGAGATATACCAATCTCTCGCGCTACTCAACAGACATGGTACGAGACCCATTATTCTGGGCCTGGACCTTTGAGCAGGGATTGAGACATGAGATCAGGGCATCGCTGATCTCCCTCAGCATTCTGACTCAGGCAGGAGTACTGGAGTGAGCCCTTTTGATCGAGAGATTCCTTGCTGAGATTTCATCAACAGAGAGACCTACCGCGGGGTGGCACGTAGCAGATTCCTCTGCAGCAGGCAGTCATCGGATGACTCATGGGTCCTGGCAGACCAGACCCTCAGGCAGACGACCTCAGGACACTGGCTCAGCAGTACGGGGCACATAGCATGGAGCCAGTCTTTCGAGAGGCAGTCAGTTCTACACATGCAGCGGGCAGGGCCACATGGCTCGTGACTTCCCGACCCACCATGCCGAGGAGCAGTAGACGGTTGAGGGGCCACCCAAACATAGGCAGAGGGTTGACCGTGGAGGTCCCCAGGGAGTAGGCGGACGAGGAAGAGGAGCTGGATGAGCTGCAGGTGGTGGGAGACGCTTTGAGGATCTACCGCCACCACCACCAGGAGGTCCACCCCGGCCACAGGGAGCTAGCGGGTAGAGAAAGGCACAGCTCTAGGCAGTGGAGGCCTACAACAACGGCGCGCCCGAGATGATTCGAGGTACTATCTGTGTCTATTCCACCCTTTCTACAGTTCTTTTAGACACAGAAGCGAGTCACTCTTTTATAGCCACTGCCCTTGTTCGGAGCTTGGAGATTCTGACAGAGCCGTTGGCTCGATCCTTATGGCTAGAGACTCCTACGGGAGCATACTCGATGATTACGCACTGGTGCCGACAGCGTGAGCTTACTCTAGGAGGCGATAGATTCGGATGGGATATTCTTGTGGCGGCTTCGAGGCCTTACAACGTCATCTTGGGCATGGATTGGTTATCTACAGTCCATGCTCAGATCGACTGTATTAGGCGCAAGGTGCGATGTGTACGCACCAATGGGAGCAGGTTCACCTTCACCGGCGAGAAGGGAGCCTTCATAGCACAGGATGGAATTCCGCAGAGGAGAGAACAACCCATCACTCATTAGTTGGCTAGCCTCATCCTAGGAGCAGTTGACATGCAGAGTCCTAGTTTTCCTGCAGTGGTGGATCAGTATGCGGACGTCTTTCCCGATGACGTTCCAAGACTACCTTCTCGCAGAGAGGTAGACTTTTATATTGATCTGTACCCCAGGAAAACCCCGATATCCACTCCATCATATCGGATGGCTCCCGCCGAGCTTCGAGAGCTACGGGTGCAGTTGGAGGACTTGTAGGGAAAGGGTTTCATCTAACCCAGTGTTGCACCTTGGGCTTCCCCGATATTGTTCGCCAAGAAGGCGGACGGGAGCTTGTGACTGTGTGTTGACTATCGTCGCCTGAACCAGGTGATAGTGAGGAACAAGTATCTGCAACCGAGGATTGATGACCTTTTCGATCAGCTCAAGGGAGCACAGTGGTTCTCAAAGATAGACCTCAGGTCAGGCTATCATCAGCTCAGAGTTCGGGATGAGGACGTGCAGAAGACGACCTTCAGATGTCGGTATGGCCACTATGAGTTCTTGGTTATGCCTTTCGGCGTAACCAATGCTCTAGCAGTGTTCATGGGCCTCATGAACATGATCTTTCAGCCATTCCTCGATCGATTTGTCGTGGTCTTCATCGAAGACATTTTGATATACTCGGCGACTGAGGAGAAGCACGCCTACCACTTGCGGGTTGTACTAGACACACTCCAAGAGCACCAGCTTTATGGAAAGCTCTCAAAGTGTCAGTTATGGATACATGAGGTCCACTTCTTGGGGCACGCCATCTCTGAGGCGGGAGTTGCAGTGGATCCTGCGAAGATCGAGGCAGTGCTAGCTTGGGAGCCACCTAGGAGCGTGACGGAGGTGCGGAGTTTCTTGGGACTATCTGGATACTGTCAAAGATTTGTGCTAGACTTATCTAGAGTTGCGGCACCCCTCTCAGCTCTTACGAAGAAGGGGAAACCCTTTGTGTGGTCAGAAAGATGTCAGCAGAGCTTCCAGGAGCTGAGACAGAGATTGACCAACGCACCTATCTTGAGGTTGCCGAAGGAGGGAGTAGGGTACGTAATCTACTGCGATGCATCAGGGACCGGACTCGGATGTGTCCTGATACAGTAGCAGGTAGTTATCGCCTATGGATCATGTCAGTTGAGGCTGCATGAGCAGAACTACGCTACCCATGACCTGGAGTTAGCAGCAGTGGTCTTCGCTATGAAGACATGGCGACACTACCTGATGGGCGAGCACTTTACAGTCTTTTCTGACCATCAGAGTCTCAGGTACATTTTCTCTTAGAAGGACCTGAACCTGAGATAGAGGTGATGACTCAAGTTACTCTAGGACTATGACTTTGAGATAGTCTATACTCCTGTGAAGGGGAACGTAGTAGCCGATGCTCTCAGCAGGAGGACGGGCATTCAACTACTTGAGGAGGCGACAGAGCAGCTGGCCACTTTGCAGATATCCTTCGTGGATAGAGATGGAGCAGCCTTCCTTCATTCTCTCACAGTCACCCCTCCACTACTGCAGTGGGTCAGAGAGGCACAACATGGGGACGCTGACTGTGAGATGCGGCGTGCGCAGATATCCTCAGGACAGGCACCCGATGATTTCTCCTTTGGAGCAGAGCACGACGTCCTTTTCAGAGGACGTACCTTGGTACCAGTTGCTTTGCAGGAGGAGGTGCTGAGAGAGTTCCACACTTCTCCCTTGGCGGTACATCCTGGAGTGGCGAAGATGTACCAGGACCTCAGACGACAGCACTGGTGGCCGGGCATGAAGAAGGTTGTGGCAGAGTTCGTTTCTCGATGCCTCACATGCCAGCAGGTGAAGGCAGAGCATCAGGTACCAGCACGCTTGGTACAACCCTTGGAGGTCCCGGAGTGGAAGTGGGACGGCATATCTATTGACTTCGTGACTGGACTTCCACGCACTTCCAGAGGTCATGACTCCATTTGGGTGATTGTCGACTGACTCACCAAGTCGGCTCACTTCTTTCCCATCAGAGAGCAGGGCTCAGTAGAGAGCTTGGGATATCTCTTCGTTCAGGAGATTGTACGGATTCACGGTGTTCCATTATCTATCGTCTCCGATCGAGATGCTCGCTTCACTTCCCGGCTTTGGAATGGGTTGCAGGAGGCGTTCGGGATGCATCTACGTCTGAGCACCGCCTTTCACCCTCAGATGGATGGTCAGACGGAGAGGACCATATAGACTCTCGAGGACATGCTCCTCACATATGTCCTTGACTTTGGTCGCAGCTGGGAGGACCACCTATCCTTGGTAGAGTTTGCGTACAACATCAGCTACCACTCCACTATCGGGATGGCACCATACGAGGCATTATACGGCTGACATTGCAGATCTCCTTTGTGCTGGACAGACCCTGGGGAGTCAGCACTTGTGGGACCAGAGATAGTTCAGGCCACAACAGAGAAGGTCTAGGTCATCCAGGAGCCGATGATGATAGCTCAGAGCCGGCAGAAGTCTTATGCTGACAGGAGGCGGAGGCCACTAGAGTTCGAGGATGGCGACCATGCCTTCTTGCGTGTCTCACCTCGATGTGGATTACGGAGATTTGGCCGAGGTGGAAAGTTGTCTCCACACTTCATCAGACCATTCCAGGTCCTCAGCAGGATTGGCAAGGTGGCTTATCGCCTGGATCTACCGCCTCAGTTGCACCGAGTGCACGATGTCTTCCACGTATCCCAGCTGAGGAGATACGTACACGACCTGGCGCATATCATTGACCATGGGGAGTTGGACGTTGATGATGTGGCGACTTTTGTGGAGGTTCCGGTGGAGATCGAGGATCGATAGGAGCGGGTCATACGTGGATGGTCGATTCCTCTAGTGCGCATCAGATGGTAGCACGGGAACCTCCAGGAGAGCACTTGTGAGCGGGAGGCTCAGATGCGTGCTCAGTACCCACTTTTGTTTCCCTAGTTTATGTTTTATCTTACGGGGACGTAAAGCCCTTAGGTGGGAGTGATGTAAAGACCCGTAAAATTCAAGGAATTTTTTTTCTTAATTTTCAATGGAATTTTACATGAACGCAGTTTCTGACGGCACCTGATTCTGAGGTCCGGTGTGCCCGGAATCATTTTCTGAAGTTTGGCTCGGGTACGTTCAGTGAAAGAATGAGCCGGTTTTTCTAACTTTTGAACTGGTGCTCGGAATCGAATTCCGAGGGCACTGATGGAATCACAGCACTTGTATTTTATTAGAAACGCTTTTTCCGTAGTTGAGTTTTCTCGAGTGTGGTTTTTATTTTTTGGGGTTAAGTTAAGAAATAAAAAAAGGGTGATGCGACACTTGATTTTATTTCACTTAAAGCCACTTAAAACCATTTAATCCAGGTTAAGCGGATAAGGTGGGACCCACGATATCCTACCCACTTGGTAGGATATTTGTGAGGTGGGGCCCGCACGAGCCCCACCATTTCTTTTCCTCTAAGTAATGCACCTGCAAAACCTCTTTTAAATAAAGTCAACCGTGCGTTTATTTGAGTTAAGAAACACCTCATTTATTGGGCAGTTAAGTCGTTACCATTAATTCATCGAATTAATGGTTTGTTTTCTTAACTTTTTTTTTTCAAATCGTTGGCATGGGAATAAAATAAGACCAACACGTGTTTACTTGAGGGTTGCTTATTGAGAGGAATTGGAGGAAGCTCTAAGTCTTGGAGATCTTCATCCTTCTTCGCGAAGAACGCGAAGAGCGCCGGCCTCTGACGAAGGGCGACGGAGAACGCCAGATCCTCAGAGATCGACGGCGCGACGTGAAGACCCTCTTTTCGCGATGCTCCTTCCGCGACGTTCCTTCCCCGTGACAATCTTCGATCAAAAACCGATTGAGGTAGGGGATTGCGGTTCTTTTAATTCCTTGTGAATTTTTATCCTCAACTTGGGTTTAAATGGTGCAACTAAATCTGTGTGTTTTTAACCCTCAGAGATCGTCGACGCGAGGCCATGTACCACGACGACATCGACGCCCCTTCCGCGACGCGATGATCCTCTTCTTCCGCGATGGTCAATTCCGCGATGAACTCACGTTCGATGACAACGTTGAGGTATGGGTTGATTCTTTTAAATATTTGTGATTTATACCCGCAGCATATGATTAAATATTTTTTGTGAGACTTTTAAAAACCGCTAACGCGGTGGGTGCGGACCAACGAACAAGTCTGAACCCACCGCCCCTTTTGTTCTTGGTGTTCGAAATGGAGGACGATGACAAAACAAGCCTCGCAGGTGATGTGAGGTCCTTGCAGTGAAGGACGGGCCCCGAAAGGGCCATTGGTGAAGATGACGTGTTTTTCCGACCACCGAAACTCGTCCGGTGGTCCGCGGAGCAGCCCGCCGGCGCGCCGCCGCGGCTGAAGCCGCGACGGAAAGGCGCAGGACCGGAGGGGGACGAGACGCGGCATCCGGCCACGTATGATGGAAAGGGCGGCCCCACGCGGGGCCGCAACTCCTTCATGTGGGGGCAGCGCGCCCGCCGCTCCGCTCGACCATAACCGGCGGAGCCGACCCGCCGGCCACCTAGCCAGCGCCATCCGGGTCGCGCCTAGCCGGGTCCGACCCAAACCCGGTTCGGGTCGACCCAGTTCGGGCCGACCCAGGGGGGGTTGGGCTGGGTCGGTCCGGGCCCAGACCCCCCGTTTTCAGACTCTTTTTCGGTCTTTTTCTTGTAACGTGAGCTATGGGCCTCCGATCGACGCACCGTTAGTTGCGATGCGATCCTTGGATCAAGATGGTCGTCTCGGTATATCTCACTCAAGGTTTCAGAATACTTTGGGTTCAGCCGGGTTGGTTCGTACATGAAACCAACCGGGCCCTTGTAGCGGAAACACTCATAACTTGAGTTCCGAACATCTGATCGACGTGCCGTCGACTTTGATGGATTCCTCTTAGTGAGATGGATATTTTGGCTTACTCCGCCCGAGGTTTGGATTAAGGTGGAGTACGGTCGGGTTGGTTTTGACTTAAAAACCGACCGGGCCCCTGGGACGAAAAAGCCAATAACTCTTAGACCGGGCGTCCAATTGACGCGCCGTCTGCGACATTGAGTTACTGTTGACGATACAGAACTTTTGGATACATCAAATCTGGACTATGATTCAGTTGATGTATCAGCCTCTCGGCTCGTGGAGCGGACCCTCCCAAACGAGCTTGCTGTGTGCGGGAACCCTAGAGCTGGCTGCTACTACTATGACGACGACTGTACAAGGATCCTCAGTGGATTTGACGACGACGACTACAACACTCAGCGATCCTTTGTAGATCAGTGGTACCGATCTTTTGTGGGTCTGATCTTGCATGGGTCAGCGCTCAGCGGTCCTATGTGGGCTAGCGCCAACAGATCCTGTGTGGGTCCGATCCTGTGTGGGTCTTTGCGGGGGTTAGTTACATATCGATCCTGTCTGGGTCAGATCCTTTGTGGGTCATTGCGGGGGTTAGTTACCTATCGATCCTGTGTGGGTCAGATCCTTTGTGGGTCATTACGGGGGTTAGTACCTATCGATCCTTTGTGGGTCCGATGGCTGAGATGAATCAGTAGATATATCTGATCATCTCTATCGTCATACGAAGAAGTATACATGTGTGAGCTGAATCCTGTTTTGCTTTCCTTTGTGGATTGTGTTGTGTTGTCCTGTGTGGATTACGTTTTTCTTTCCTGTGTGGACTGGGTTGTACTTGGGCTCAGATGTTGGAGCGTACTGGGTTTGATGACTTAGGTATATGTATGGGCATATACCTAAGTAGAGTCAAATGTTACTTCGTGATTGTATCTTTTCTTTGTGGATTATCCTTTGTGGATTCTGGGAGACCTTTGGGGGTCTCAGGGTCCCTACTGAGTAGCTTGTACTCACTCCAACATGGGCTATTCCCGCACTACGTTGTGTTGGTTGCAGATGACGGACATCACTGATCGCGGTTGAGTCTTGCGGAGCAGGCCGGTACCCGGAGGTGGACCACTGGGCGGGATGTACTCGGAGCAGACGGCTGGACCGTGGAGCTGTGGAGGCTATCTGTACCCACCCTTCAGGTGGTACTTCCAATGGATGGATTGACGTTGCGGCTTTACTTTTCAGTTACTGTTTTCCCTTTCCAGTTTTACATTACTTTCAGTTTGGGTTTGTATACTGGCCCACTTACTTTTCTGCACATACTTTGTATCAGCTTTTACTTAGTGTTTACTTCTTCTGCTTGCTTGGTCTGTGGTGTTTGTTTACTTTACAAAGGAAATGCCTTCCCTTTTTACCAGGAATTATGCCTTGGTGCTAGTCGCCAGCCCTTGGCCTATGGAAGGATTGTAACGCCCCGACCACAGCTACCCAGAGTCGGTGCATTACTTCGTAACATTGGAATGATCACAAAAGATCAAGTCTCGAAAGACCGATTAGTTTAGTAGCCTTGGAAACACTAGATACATTCATAAGTCTTACATTACATCATAAAGTGAAAAACTAATAACAAAGTCTTCATAGTCCACACTCATATCCTCTTCTGACTATCCCTGCAGGTCATTCATAAAATACTTCTTCACATCCTGGAAAATATTAAAACATTGAAAGGGGTGAGCTCAGATGCTCAGTAAGGATAACAATATTGTGGAAGCTTTCATAAATAAACATAAACATTTAAGGCAATGTTTGACTAAAACAAAAGCCTTTTAAACTTGAACATCAACATAATATGGAAAAAGTAAAATGAGATAATGCCATTTAATTCTTCACATGGATATTCTACTGGTCGAATAATCACATGCAATATCAATAACCACTTTCATAATGATGGAATGCATAATGCCAGACTATCATAACCACGTAGTCAAGGCCTCATGCCAAGACCAAAAATAAGATTTTTTCAAGGCCTCGTGCCAAGACACTAGTTTGTCTCATGAGACCTGCCGACGCATCGAGGAGCTATAGCGGGCTCCACCCGTCACTTATTAAGTCCAATGCATTCCTCATATGAATAGGTTTAAACATATCATAAACCATAACATAATCGTATCACATAAAACATGCATAAAGGAAATATAAAATTTCCACATTTCAATCACAAGATGTCAATACAACACATTGATATAATAAAAACGCTTTCAAAACAATTTTCAATACCAAAATAAAAGCAAGTTAAAACTTTGTATTTATTTTTCATTAAAAAAGTGATGGCTTGTAGAGGAAGCCGAAACTCAAATAATGGTCACGGTGGCGGAGAAGTCGTTGTCGCCGCATAAATACGGAAAGGAAAACATTCCCTTTTTGTCGTTTAGTAAAATTCTTCGTATAAAAAAGATTCCTTTTGAATAAACGTAAAAGTCAAAGGGGTTTATACACCGTATAAAAGAAAATTGTGTATAAAACCAAATATGCCTCAATGAAAGGAGATTGAGACGAAGTCCTTAAAAAGATAATTTTTAAAATAAAATAGATCTATTATGTGTATTCACTATAGGTACACATAAAGAACGTAAAAAAAATACAAAATAGAACATAATAATATCATGAAATAATTTGAAAGTAGGAGATTAACCCAAAGAATGGAAGTTGGGTTAAGAAGTTGGGTTAAGAAGTTCCCTTACCTCGTGTCCGACATGACTCGACCGCTCTTTAACCTCCTGAATAATAAACTAGAGTTAATATCTACCTTCTTAGGAACCTTTTTCTAGTTCATTATTCCTTTTATATCACTTATTACCATGTCATGAACATTATGTAATTATTTATGTTAATAACGGTCGTTTTGTCGATCTTTGGTACTTGAGTCAAAAATATATTTCTTATAATTACAAGTTGTTCATGTGTCGAAATATCCATTATATCCAGAATTATGTTCATGATTTAGATATCATATATATCATATATATCCAATATATACACACATTTATAATATTACATAACATTTAGAGGTAAGAAATGAAATGCACCGTTCATGGAGACGGTAAGCCGTACGTACGCATGAACGCTACTTTCATTTCTATTTCGTATTTAATGGAATGAAATAATAATGATATAAATGTATAATATAATTCCAGTATAATATAGTGTATAATACCATTTACTCCATCCTTTATACATCCCACATATGGCATTAACGATTCAAATCACTTTGAGGGGGCGGTAGTCTGCACTTCCTAAAATGAAATTATCGCGTTTACCCATAATGGAAATCATAAAGTATGCCATAAATGAGAAATACAGAAGCATAAGTAAAACATAAACATATTATATATCATATATAAATATAGTGACATCTTAATGGCCACCTTTGAAGGTGTTATATGAGTGTTGAACAATCATCGTTTCGTGAGGTAGAAATTCGCCATCCACAGAAACAGTATGTTATTTAACCATTAGATATAGGTGTGTGTAAGTGTAGCTCAAATACTTCTTATAACAACATCCTAGTATATTTATGATACTATTATTGTTACAAAAGAAATGAATAAAAAGAGTTTAATGGGTTGGAGAAGCTAAATAAAACAAAACAACATTAGAGAAGACATTACCTAAAAATCGGGTAACTCTTTTTGATTTGAGCCAAAGGCTTCCTTGGGAAGAATTATGCCCAAAGTGAGGCTTCTAGGAGTAAGGGAGGGAAGTTGGGAGGGTATTTGGGCAGATTTTGGCCGAGCCAAATGGCTTGAAAGTGTGAATGAGGTGGTAGAGGTGGGGGCCTTTTATAAGAGGAGAGGAGGGGCACTCTTGGAAAGTAAGGGAATTTTACATTATTATACAATGATTTTCGGATTCTAAAGGTCCCACACTTATATAATTCGTGGCCAATGTGATAAGGGTTCGATATCTACCCATCCAATAGTCTTTGGACAAGTGTAAGCCTTGGATTGTACATTATCTTATCATTTTATTAAAATCGTTAAATAATGAGGTCATCGCTGCATCATAATGATGTCATAAATAATTTAATTTATTTAATGTCTAAAAATTATAAAAAAAATAATATGATGTAGGAAATCTTTTTAACTTTAAAATTACTATTTATAGTCAAAAATATGACTTGTATAACCCCATGTAAAATTTTTTTTAGTAAAACATTTCATGTTTGTGTTATTTTTTACTTTAACATTAAATAAAAGGTATTTATGTCATTTTCCAACTAAAGTGGCTCCATGGGGTCCCCAAGTTGACCCATGGATTTTCTTTGTCGGCAATGGCACATCAAATAAGGGTAGGACATGTGTCAAGCTCATCTCATATTATTAAAACATTATTTTTACCTTAAACTACACTAATTACCTCTAATCGCGATTAAGAACTTAAAATTACTATTCACCAAAAATTAATTTAATCTCATTGAACCACATTTTACTTCTTAATGAAAACCATGTATGTCGGATTTTTGAAAATCAAATCACATAAGTGGTAATATTTCATTTAAACGAAAAATCAGTTATTTAACTACCATTTAGTGGTTTCACTATTCATCAAAAATTGAAGTTTTTCAGAACAATGCCAAAATTTCACCCTAAGATATAATTGATATTCTGAATTAAAAAATGATGTCTATTTTACAAAATTCTAAACATATAAGTTGCATTAATTAATTTTATAATTAATTCCCGCTGTCACAACAAATAGTGTGTTTTTAAGAAACAATTTATATCGAAAGATTGGCAATTGTTTATGTCCAATTTCAATGTTAAATTAATTCTAATGACCACCATTGGATAAAATGGTAAAAATATATTCTAATTATACTTTAAAACCACTAAATAGTATAATTTATCACTATAAATTATTTTGATTAAAAAAGTTGTTTTTAATTATTTTTCACTATTCATAAAAAATTAGAATTTCTCAAAAAAATACCAAAAATTCAACATAGGCTAATTTCGATATTCCGAATCCAAAAATGAAGTCCATTTTGAAATATAAAATTTCTATAATTTTAAAAAGTGGTTATTACTATTCATAACGGCTACTTTGATTAGTCGCGGTGTTTTAGAACTCGAAGTTGCGTACAATGCAAGTTATTGCATTATTGAATGAGAAGCATATCGTGGAAGCTCAGGGTGTTAAATTCTCCCCTCCTTCAATAAATTGCGTCCTCGCAATTTGAAATTTTTCTTTGAAAATAAAAGGTTGAAAAGAGAAAATACCTTTGTGGAAAACCCACATCGGAAATAAGATTAATAAAATTTAGCCACAATAAGAGGGAAAGAGAAATGAAAAAGTCACCACCCAATTATGATCTTGATTAGGAGGACATTGGTGGAAATTAGAGACATATAATTGGAGGAAAAACGTAAATATTTGTAGGGAGTGATTGAGGTCATCAATTACAATCAACTGTCAAATTGAGGGCCTCAAAGCCTTCAATCTATGTTGATTTAAAATATCATCAGTTCAACAAGACATAAGGTATTAGGATAACACATTTTTTTGTTTTAATATCCCTTTATTAAAGTTTAAGAATTAATTTATTCATTGAATAAGAGATAGGTATATATATATTTATGCTTGACAATTAGAGTTTCAACCTTCAACTCATCTTTCACTCAAAAAGATAATAGAACTCAAAAACATTATACTTATCCTAATTGTATAAGGTTCCAAATGTTAACACATACCATTTAGATTAGTAAAATTATTCTGTAATAACCAGGGACTTCCTGTAGGCTAGTGGTAGGAAATAAAGGCCTGTCGCACTATGATTGTGGGTTCGATTCCTGTAGCTTTGTCCGACGTGACGGGTTATTCCCAACCCTGCAGGTTGTCCTTTTCCTAAAACTATAGTATTATAATATTCCAAAAATAATATTCATAAATTTTTTAACCTTAAACAATACTATCCAAATATCAAATTAATCCACTCCAACCTTTATAGTTATCCAAAATACATCTGTCCAGACTTTCTCTAAAAGGTCTCTTAATTCCAAAATCAATTTATCAGATTCCCCAAACAAATTAAAGTTTCTCTTTTTGTCACATACTAAAAATATGATTACCTTCATCATATTAAAACCTTACTGAAATCAACAAGTACTGCAGTACAATCCTTATATATATATATCACATTATTCTAATAACCAGAATATAATCCAAGAGTCCAAAAGCACCAATACATTAATTATTCTGCTTCAACTGTAGTAACAGCATAAGATTTTCCTTGATCCCTTGGCCTTTTCTGAGGTAAGTTTCCCTGACGCTTAGGACATTCATTTGCATAAGGTCCCATCTCTCTACAATTATAGCATTCCACATTGACAGTAACTTTATTTCCCTTGCAATCACGCGCCTGGTGACCTTTTTCTCCACATTTATAACAAAATCCCATTCCTTTTAGGCAAGTACCAGGGTGATTCTTCCCACAATTATCACATAATGTAAAATCCTTCTTTCCCTTTTTCCCTTTATCTGTCTCTTGTTCCACCATTCTCTTCTTCTCTTGCTTTACTTTGTTGTCATAAGACTTAGAGAATTCCTTTTCTGTCTTGATAGCACATGAGATAATATCTTCGTATGTTGAGAATGATTGTGATACTAAAGCTCGACGGAGAAATGGCTTTAACCCATCAAAGAAACGATCAATCTTACCTCTTGGGTTACGTATATAATCTGCAGCATACCTCGCTAACCTTGTAAAGTTGGCCTCATACTTTGCGACATTCTCATCCTCCTTTTGTTTCAGACTCAGAAATTGCCTTTCCATATCTGCTCTATGGTCATGAGGAAAGTATTTTTCTAAGAAAAGATCTTTGAACTCCCTCCATTCCATATTCAATATGTCATCATCTTCCTTTGTGTTTTGAATCAATGACCACCATTGATCAGCATCTCCAGTGAGGCGGTAAACTTCCATGATAACCTTTTCCCTTTCACTACTCCCCAAGGCATGAAATATTTTCTCTAAGGAGTTTATCCATTGCTCAGCTACTAATGGATTTGTACCCCCATTAAATGTTGGTGGTTGTTTCCTCATGAAGTGGTCTAACATTGATCCTCCACGTTGCGGATCAGGGTGATCCATACGAGTAAGGTTATTATTCATAACCTGAGTGAGTTGTCCTAGTATGGTAATAAGTTGATCAGCACCAGTTGCATCTCTAGATCCACAATAATTATCTTGAGCAGGAGGGAAATCCCTACACAGAGTGCATGCATTGATACAGTTTCCATTCCTTCCACTAGGCGCCATTTCTAAACAATGGCATAAACTATATTAGTTTATGAATCAAAATACATAATTCCATACTTGTAAGATACTTAACATAAATTGAACTATTTATGGATATAATCCATAAAAATGTTTTCTTTGAGGAAATATATACTCATAACCCTTCATAGTGGTTTATAAAGAAAATGAGAATTATCCAAAGCATATCCCCTGGGAGTGTCGTAACCAAGAGTGCAGCAAGGCCCGTTGTCGTGCACCAGTTCCCGTTCGAGTCTAGATCAAAGCGGTGTTTTCGGGTATTACCCCTAGGTACATCTGTGTCAGAGCCGCCTCTACCTGCTCGTATCCAGACAGGGATGTATTGCTCGGAAAACTCACAAAATCTCTATAATACCAAAATTCTAGGAAGTTCTTCTATACTAATCCTTAAAGTCTATTTTCGGGCTATGTTATCTAATCAGAGTTTATCTAAATCTAGCTTCCAGGGTTAGTACTAAACTGCCTCTGATACCAACTGTAACGCCCCGACCCCAGCTACCCAGAGTCGGTGCATTACTTCGTAACATTGTCATGATCACAAAAGATCAATTCTTGAAAGACCGATTAGTTTAGTAGCCTTGGAAACACTAGATACATTCATAAGTCTTACATTACATCATAAAGTGAAAAACTAATAACAAAGTCTTCATAGTCCACACTCATATCCTCTTCTGACTATCCCTGCAGGTCATTCATAAAATACTTCTTCACATCCTGGAAAATATTAAAACATTGAAAGGGGTGAGCTCAGATGCTCAGTAAGGATAATAATATTGGGGAAGCTTTCATAAATAAACATAAACATTTAAGGCAATGTATGACTAAAACAAAAGCCTTTTAAACTTGAACATCAACATAATATGGCAAAAGTAAAATGATATAATGTCATTTACTTCTTCACATGGATATTCTACTGGTCGAATAATCACATGCAATATCAATAACCACTTTCATAATGATGGAATGCATAATGCCAGACTATCATAACCACATAGTCAAGGCCTCGTGCCAAGACCACAAATAAGATTTTTTCAAGGCCTCGTGCCAAGACACTAGTTTGTCTCATGAGACCTGCCGATGCATCGAGGAGCTATAGCGGGCTCCACCCTTCACTTATTAAGTCCAATGCATTCCTCATATGAATAGGTTTAAACATATCATAAACCATAAAATAATCGTATCACATAAAACATGCATAAAGGAAACATAAAATTTCCACATTTCAATCACAAGATATCAATACAACACATTGATATAATAAAAATGCTTTCAAAACCATTTTCAATACCAAAATAAAAGAAAGTTAAAACTTTGTATTTATTTTTCATTAAAAAAAGTGATGGCTTGTAGAGGAAGCCGAAACTCAAATAATGGTCACGGCAGCGGAGAAGTCGTTTTCGCCACATAAATACGGAAAGGAAAACATTCCATTTTTGTCGTTTAGTAAAACGCTTCGTATAAAAAAGATTCCTTTTGAATAAACGTAAAAGTCAAAGGGGTTTATACACCGTATAAGAGAAAATTGTGTATAAAACCAAATATGCCTCAATGAAAGGAGATTGAGACGAAGTCCTTAAAAAGATCATTTTTAAAATAAAATAGATCTATAATGTTTATTCACTATAGGTACACATAAAGAACATAAAAAAATACAAAATAGGACATAATAATATCATGACATAATTTGAAAGTAGGAGATTAACCCAAAGAATGGAAGTTGGGTTAAGAAGTTTCCTTACCTCGTGTCCGACTTGACTCAACCGCTATTTAACCTCCTGAATAATAAACTAGAGTTAATATCTACCTTCTTAAGAACCTTTTTCTAGTTCATTATTCCTTTTATATCACTTATTACCATGTCATGAAAATTATGTAATTATTTAAGTTAATAACGGTCGTTTTGTCGATCTTTGGTACTTGAGTCAAAAATATATTTCTTATAATTACAAGTTGTTCATGTGTCGAAATATCCATTATATCCAGAATTATGTTCATGATTTAGATATCATATATATCATATATATCCAATATATACATGCATTTATAATATTACATAACATTTAGAGGTAAGAAATGAAATGCACCGTTCATGGAGACGGTAAGTCGTACGTACGCATGAACGCTACTTTCATTTCTATTTCGTATTTAATGGAATAAAATAATAATGATATAAATGTATAATATAATTCCAGTATAATATAGTGTATAATACCATTTACTCCATCCTTTATACATCCCACATATGGCATTAACGATTCAAATCACTTTGAGGGGGCGGTAGTCCGCACTTCCTAAAATGAAATTATCGCATTTACCCATAATGGAAATCATAAAGTATGCCATAAATGAGAAATACAGAAGCATAAGTAAAACATAAACATATTATATATCATATATAAATATAGTTACATCTTAATGGCCACCTTTGAAGGTGTTATATGAGTGTTGAACAATCATCGTTTCGTGAGGCAGAAATTCGCCATCCACAGAAACAATAAGTTCTTTAACCATTAGATGTAGGTGTGTGTAAGTGTAGCTCGAATACTTCTTATAACAACATCCTAGTATATTTATGATACTGGTGTTGTTACAAAAGAAATGAATAAAAAGAGTTTAAGGGGTTGGAGAAGCTAAATAAAACAAAACAACATTAGAGAAGACATTACCTAAAAATCGGGTAACTCTTTTTGATTTGAGCCAAAGGCTTCCTTGGGAAGAATTCTGCCCAAAGTGAGGCTTCTAGGAGTAATGGAGGGAAGTTGGGAGGGTATTGGGCAGAGGTTGGCCGGGCCAAATGGCTTGAAAGTGTGAATGAGGTGGTAGAGGTGGGGGCCTTTTATAAGAGGAGAGGAGGGGCACTCTTGGAAAGTAAGGGAATTTTACATTATTATACAATGATTTTCGAATTCTAAAGGTCCCAAACTTATATAATTCGTGGATAAGGTGATAAGGGTTAGAAATATACCCATCCAATAGTCTTTGGACAAGTGTAATCCTTGGATTGTACATTATCTTTTCATTTTATTAAAATCGTTATATAATGAGGTCATCGCTGCATCATAATGATGTCATAAATAATTTAATTTATTTAATGTCTAAAAATTATAAAAAAATAATATGATTTAGGAAATCTTTTTAAATTTAAAATGACTATTTATAGTAAAAAATATGACTTGTATAACCCCATGTAAAAATTGTTTTAGTAAAACATTTCATGTTTGTGTCATTTTTTACTTTAACATTAAATAAAAGGTATTTATGTCATTTTCCAACTAAAGTGGCTCCATGGGGTCCCCAAGTTGACCCATGGATTTTCTTGGTCGGAAATGGCACATCCAATAAGGGTAGGACATGTGTCAAGCTCATCTCATATTATTAAAACATTATTTTTACCTTAAACTACACTAATTACCTCTAATCGCGATTAAGAACTTAAAAGTTACTATTCACAAAAAATTAATTTAATCTCATTGAACCACATTTTACTTCTTAATGAAAACCATGTATGTCAGATTTTTGAAAATCAAATCACAGAAGTGGTAATATTTCATTTAAACGAAAAATCAGTTATTTAACTACCACTTAGTGGTTTTACTATTCATCAAAAATTGAAGTTTTTCAGAACAATGCCAAAATTTCACCCTAAGCTATAATTGATATTCCGAATTAAAAAATGATGTCTATTTTACAAAAGTCCAAACATATAAGTTGCATTAATTAATTTTATAATTAATTCCCGCTGTCACAACAAATAGCATGTTTTTAAGAAACAATTTATATCAAAAGATTGGCAATTGTTTATGTCCAATTTCAATGTTAAATTAATTCTAATGACCACCATTGGATAAAATGGTAAAAATATATTCTAATTATACTTTAAAACCACTAAATAGTATAATTTATCACTATAAATTATTTTGATTAAAAAAGTTGTTTTTAAGTATTTTTCACTATTCATAAAAAATTAGAAGTTCTCAGAAAAATACCAAAAATTCAACATAGGCTAATTTCGATATTCCGAATCCAAAAATGAAGTCCATTTTGAAATATAAAATTTCTATAATTTTAAAAAGTGGTTATTACTATTCCTAACAGCTACTTTGATTAGTCGCGGTGTTTTAGAACTCGAAGTTGCGTACAATGCAAGCTATTGCATTATTGAATGAGAAGCATATCGTGGAAGCTCGAGGTGTTACAAGGCGGGCTTGGGGTAGTAACGACACGGGCCCCGAGGACGGGTCGTGACATTATATTTTAATACATATAAATATCTCCCCATAACATTATCATACTATATCTTCTTCAAAGAACATCATAAGTTAAACTCATCCTCATGAATTAGGTAATAGAAACATAATAATGGGGTGAGATAAAATGATCCATAAGGAAAAAATAAACATATAAACATGTAACCTAGTGTTATATCTTAAGTATATGAGGAAACATAAGTATGATAGAAATTAATTATTAAAATTACATTGAATCAAAGAAACTATTTATTTTATGATTAGTGAACATGTAATCCCATGCGATCAAATGTATAACCAAGAAAAATGATATAAAATAATGAGACATAAATCATTAGGCAAATAGACCGACAAAGTTACATATTAAATACGTGTTTAAAAAAAATAAGTATAGTAAACTTAATATAGTGTACTAGGAATTTTCACCTATTTATTATAGTTTATCCAGAATCCCTACTAGTTTCCTATAGTGGATCAGGCATCCCTACCAGTTTTCCATTTTAGATCAAGCATCACTACGCGTTCTGTCATTATCTCATGAGATTTAAATACTTATCCAATGCATTTAAGGATTATATTAGGCCCAAAATTCACTAAACATTTATAAAAACACAAGTTATTTATATAAAAACATCTGATCATCACATAATTAAAACATAGGAATAAGAATGTGTTTTACATTACATTTCCAAATGCATCAAATAAATTATCACATGAACAACATTGAATGATACCAAATTCTATCAGCCAAAGGATAATTTCATGGAATAATTATAATGGTGGTTTATAAAAAATAACATCAAATAATATAGATACCTTTTGATAAATAAGATCATCAAAGTGAAATAATGAAATGATATTTTAGAAAACAATTTTTTCCATTATAAAAAAGGAAAGAGTTTTATATCATTTTTAAAATTCATTTTCCAAATCAGTAACAGGAAAACATTTGGAATATTTTTCTCTTAAAATTTAATTTCCAATAATTAATAGTTTAATAGGATGAAAAATTTTTCTATAGGAAATATAGAGCTTAAAATAATACATATTATTTGGAAAAGAAAATCATTTTTGATATTTTTAAATGCCTTCATTGAAAAAAAATATCAAAAAAAGATTAATAAAAGATTATCATTTAAAAGAGGTATATAAAAGTATGAAGATTACAAAAATTGATGCATACTTGGATTTAAAAATATTAAAGAAGAAAATTGTTGGTAAGTGAAAACATAGACTTCAAACAAAGATCCAATTAATAGATAGTGGTACCTTTTTGATAACATCATACTTTTATGTAAGAGAAATATCATGAAGGATGATTTGAATTAAAAGATAAATTTTCCCAAAAATGATAAAATTGAAAATAATATATAATGGCAAATCAATTAATAATTATAATATTGAAGGTTGAAGTTCAAAAGAAACCATATAACTTAAAGAAAAATATTTGAGTTACCAAAGTCTCATACAGTGGATCTTAACTTCCACAAAAGTAATTTAACAAACTATAACATAAAGATAAACATATTAATGACCTATTTAATAACCTCATTGATACTAATTTACATTTATAATTATTCTCTACATTTATATTAGTTATATTTTAACTATTTTCCACATCAAGTGTTTATAGTTTTGATCGTTTGTACTAGCTTTATATGAGTGGTGTCAATATTTGTTATTATAGAAAAATTTATTATTAAAAAATAATTAAATGTAATATAGTATCTTTATCATAATTATTTATGAATTTTAAATTTTCTTTCTAGAGTGAATTTTTGTTTATCCTAGAATATTATATCAACAAGAATCAATTTTCAGTGATTTATAACTTACAAAGGGTGTCTTGTTAATTAATGAGTTAAATATTGACGTATCCTTTAAAAACAAAAAATATTAATTATTTACATATTTATATACTATTTTACAATTAATTAATTTTTCTAAATAATATATAATATAATTTTATATGATTTTTTAATTATGTAGTCAAACCGACCTGAACAAAAATATACCATGAAAAATTAATGATTTTGAGGTGATTAAGTTAAAATATCATTATAATAGTAGAATAATGAAATAATTTAGTGTTTATTAGAGTTATATATCATAATTATAAATAATTATGAGAATAATTGATGGATAAAAAACAATTACATAGTATGAATAATTTTTTTCCCTTAGTCCGATTGTGTAAAACAATTAATTTTATAATGATTGTTTTTTCATTCATGTCAATAATTAGTTATTAAATTTGAATTTCTAGAACCTTATTAATCTCATGAAATTAATATTTATACTTTAAAACTATTCTTATAACCATATATAAAATATGTTAATGAAAAATGAACTCGTTTATTCATGGAGGCAGTAATCTGCACACACACACGATTCACGTTTTTGTTTTTTCTTGATAGAAAAAAGGGAATGGTGGTTAATGATAATACCATAATTATAATAAAAAATTAGTATACCATTAATAATGATGTTATAATTTTAATATTTTTCAATTAAATTATAACAATAAGGAGTCCACACATATAAATAGAGATGGGAAAGAGATTAGGAACATATACCTCACTTCTTCGACTATCTCCTTTGTAATGGGGGTTAAGGGATTGAGTGATGGTATTTTTTGAAGACAATAACCTATCTAATGTGGCTTAGATTTTTTTGGATAAATTTTGTTATATTTTGAATAAAACTAAGGGAGTTATAGTGTGAGTTGAAGTGACTAAAGGATATCCCATTTTTTAAGAGAAAATGGATGACATTTTTCTAAATACCCATAACTTTTAAATAATGGGAGGTCACTCTCAGGGAAAGTGGATCCAAAATTCTCTAATTTGGTGGGGAATTTATAAATCCCAGATATCCTCAATCCCATTTTTATCACATTTTTTATCGTGATTCAATACCTTTACACCTTGAATCATCACTTCTTCCATTTTATCTTTTACTACCATAACTAGTTTTAACATAAGGTTACTTAATCTTTATGAATAAATATAAAAATAAATATATTAGATAATTTGGACCTAATGATTATAAATTTTAAATCCATTTCTCAAGTTTGATTTCTAAAATTTATAAAAATTAATTTTAATAAAATTATTTTATAACATATTGAAACAATGTTTGAGAAAAATATTACTTGAGTTATAAATTATCAATAGTTAGTTTGCAAAATATAATAAAAATTTATAATTTATAATTTAAATTATATAATACAAAATTTTCAAGAAAAAGGTTTATTTAATTTCTAATACATGTTTATATACTAATAAGAACACAAAATTTATAGTAGTAGTAAAAATAGAATATTTTACTATTCAACTAAAAAATTAATTTTTTTAGAAAAACCTCAAAAATTAATTTTAAGATAATATTTACATTATAAATAAAAATTTAATTTATTTTTGAAAAATTAACATCGTAAAAATAATAAATTAAATTTTTAACTAGAAACAAAAAATATAGGGAAAGACTTTTTTATAAGAAAATGAATTTTGGTATATTATCTATTATTCTATATATTTACTATTAATTATGAAATATTTTTTAATCTACTATTCATACGAAAATATATAATAGTGACTATCTTTTCCCACTTATTCAATAACTAAAATATAGTGATTTATATCTATTTTAATAATATTTTATGTGGTTTATTTGGTTTTGGTTTTCTATATAGAGAAGCTATCAAAAATAATGTATATTTAAAGTAGAATATATTACTATAATTCACGTCATTACATAATATTTGAAATTGGGATTATTTAGTTCCATTTTCCCTTAAAAATGAAATTATTTTATTTTATTATTATATGTATTTACAATATTTCTAGTCCCACACTTATAATAATAGACCCTATCCAATGTCTCATACCTTCCAAGATTATTATTTTGTTGAAATTTTAGTGATGGTTGTGTTTTGGGGGAATACAAAGGGAGTAGAGGAGTAGATGGTGGAGTTGTATATGAAATTTCATATGGGGAAGAATTTTGTATATTGGAGGCTTATATAAATCCATAAGGGTAGTTTCTACGATCTAGATAGATAAGTTGCGGCTTAGAGAATGGGGGAGTGGGGTTTTAGTGGTTCTTCCTCTTTTGCATAACTATGATGTAGCTTCTATACTATCATGTAGAGTCTTGGAGAAGGTATTTCTTTGGTTCTATTGATTTGGGAGTTGCTACACAATATATATAGGTTGTGGTGTGGCCTTCTTATCAGAAATTCAATTCTAAATTATGGCGGTTTCACTTACATCATGATCATTCTCATAGTTTAGTTGATCTAAAACATTTTCTTCATTGTGATTTTCAGACATAGTTTTGACCATCCCCATTATAGTATGGTCCTTTATTGCTTAGTTTCATACTATTCCATCTATTTTTCATCATAGCAAGGGGTGTTGCATCTTGGTCTTATAATTTATTTCTTTCCTATAAATTCATGGATCCCCTAAAATCCTATCTTCTTATATTATTTTATCTTGATTCATGGGTGGATCCTGGATGATTTTAGTAGGCTATTCACCCTATCCTTGTGGTCTTTGATTCTTATTATCTAGATTTTAATAATTTGTAATTATTAGGTGATTCTTCTATCTTACTTATCATTTTCCCCTATCAATCCATATGAGGTTGTGCTTCAGGAGATGGATGGTTTGGGTGATGCAGTGACTGAGTATTTATATAGGGTGTTGTGATCTATATTTATTATTTATCCTTAGTGTGATATGTGTCATGAGGACATAAATTATTCCTTTTATCCTTGTACATTAATTTGGAAATCTATGTTTAGGGTAAGAGATCATTATTATGTCCCTATTTATATGAATTTTTGGGGATTTCATGTTTTATTCATTTCATTGGGTGGATAATATGGGTTATATTAAGAAGTAAACTAATTATCTTGACAAAACATAAATGTGAATGGGGAAAGATCGCACGTTTTTCCTACTTTTTATGATATTTTCAGTTGAATTTTATGTTCTTGTTGTCATTGCTAAAAATAATGGATGTTGGGAGCCTTTATTGTATTGTGGTTAATTTTATTATGAAAACATTTATTGTTTGTTGTTTGATATCACCTATAATAAAAAGGAAAAGAATATACATATGCCTAATTAATTGGTTTCCTATGGAAATAGGTAAGTTGTGTGAGAGTAATTGTGCTATATAATGAAGTAATTTGATTAAATCTATTTAATGAATCTAAGATGAGGTAAATTTACAGAATTTTTATTATGTGGTTGGATATTGATGTGCTTGTTGTGAATTTTTTTGGGTTATATGAACCCTATTGGGGATTGTGTGGTTATAGTGGAGACCATCTTGGGGGTGGAATGAGATAGGCAGTGAACTAATGGTTTATTGGCTTGTGATTCGATGAGGGAGGATGTGTGGGAGTTGGATTGTGGATGTTTTTTTGGATATGGTTGGATTTTAGTGATTTATTAGTATTTTTTGAGTGGTTTAAATGTTTGATGTGGGATTGATGAGATGTTGTGTGGTGTGCCTGTGTTAGTTTCTCAGTTTTCCTTGGAATGAATTGAAATGATAAAATTAAAATGACATGGGTAGGTCAATTAATAATTATGGGTTGAAATTAAATATGAGGTTGGGATGCAATTAAAATGTGTTAAATGTGTTACATGATTTTAATGATAAATGATGGATTTGTGTTAATAAGAATGTAATGGAATAGTAAATAAGAGTTAGTGTAAACTCATATTATTATAAGTGGTTGAACCAATAACTAAAAGTGTAAACTTATGCGTAAATGTTTTGTGGTCATGTGGTGTGGTGAATTAGTAGTGGAAGTGGTTTTGAAAGATATCCTATGGTAAAGTGTTGGTGATGTTGAGTATGATGGTGCAGTTGATGTAAACACATAGGTTGATTTTTTTGTTATATCTATCTATCATTTATTTTATGTTATTTCTTTACTCACCCCACCCAAGTTGGATAACCATACCAATACTCAAATATTTTGGGTTTCGTGTGTTTCCCCTATATCATGGTGGTGTTGAATCACATGGATGGTTACCCCCTCTTCCTCAATCTTCCTCCAATATCCATGATTTATTGGTTGGTGTTGGAGATAACCTTGTGATGATAGAGTTTTTTGTTGTAGATCACCCAAGGATGATGTATTTGTGATTTGTGGTGGGGGTCATTTATAGTTGGCCGAGGGCATGAGGTTTATACCGTTTATATTCATGATACCCTACTTCCTTGGTTATGTGGATGATGTTGCGATGTGATGATGACAGATTCTAGAACTAAATGGAAAACCCTAATGGAGGTTGGGATCATTATTGATGCATCCTGAACCACATCACATATGGATGTACATGTGATGAGATATTCATGAAAATAATGAGATCATATTATTCTTGAATTTTTAGAGTGAGATTGTAAATTCAGTGGGGATGTGGTCAAAATGTGAATTTTTTTTAATTTTTTTTGATACTATGTTACTACTTTGGATGATTTTTTTTGTTGAACATGCCATGGTATGGTTGGGATTGATTGGTTGATCAGTTTGCATTCTTTTTGGTTCTATTTATTTTTTAGTACATTAGTATTCTTTTTTTTTTCAAGTATGTGTGAGTCCATTGGTATGATCTTATTGAGTAAACATATATACTCACCCCACGTATATATTGAAATTATTTTTCAACTTTCTATGATGATTTTGGGGGCTGAGTTGGACGTTACAAGCTTGTACTTTGGAGATTTTGTTGAATCGTAGTTGTAGGACTTATCTTTTGGAATTTTTTGGAGACTTTTATCTGTGTATGATCACATTGTTCATGAATTATGAGTTGGTTTATTTTTTCTTTTATATTATGATGTGGAGTTTTTGGAGGTTAATTTATATTACCTTCTAAACATTATTATCTTTGAGGGAAATCCTTTTATATGTGATATTTTTATTCCCTTGATGCTTGTTGTTACCCCAGGGCCTACTAGTGGTGGGACTCAAGGGGTTATTATCCCTCTTCCTTTATGGTCAGGCGAGGAAGGGTACCTTTGGAGGGAGGGGCCATGATATAGTGGATTAAAAGTTTATAAGTTGATAGATAGGGTAGTGTTTGGATTTATGCACAATGAATATTTTATTTATGGGTAGAGAAACAATTCTATTTGATCTTAGTACATGACATAGGATAGAGAGACCAAGTAGAAATGGAATTTAAGTCCCACATGTGATCTGATGCAAGGATCCTGAGTCTAATAAATGACCCAGTTAAGTGGCCATGTCTATATAGTAGAGACCTATTAAAGGTACATTCATCATTATTTGTTGTTTCCATGTAATAATTGGGGTGATTTTGGTGAATAAAAATGAAATTTATTAAATAAACCATAATAAAATTCCATGATACAATTCTTAGGGGTTATCCTTAATTTTTCAAGAAAGGATCATGGTCAACATATACATGGAGCTTAGGAAGTATAGGTTTAGAAGGTTGTCCCAGTTTATTTTCAAAGGATTATCCCAATGGAGGAGGGTGAGGCATGGTAAAGGGTTTTGTGTTCCGTCCAACAAAATATCTTGGGGAAGTATGTGGGAAGTGTCTCAGATCTAGTGATGAAACACTGGTTGGAAAATTTTGAGATCGCTTTTGGTTTGACTTGACCTCAAGTTGGGTTTTGGGTGTTGTTGGAAGTTATCCATATGATGGTAGCTATAATAAAGTGGTGGATTTTACTAACCCCCTCCCTCCAAATGTATCCATCCTATGATGATAATGAAGGAATAAGGATAATGACCCCCAAGTCTATCCTCCAACAGGCCTTGTGTTAGAAACTTTAACTTAGTGTATAAAAATATCACATATGGAAGTAATTTCATTCAAATATAACAAGGATGAAGAGATGTGATAACTCAAACTCCCAATAAAATCTAACAAATAATATAATTGAGAAACCAAACCTACCATCAATTCATTAACAAGGCCAATGTATATTAATTAAATTATCCAAAACAATACCTAAAGATAAGTCCTATGAAAATGACTCAACATTAACTCCAAAGTCCAAGCTAATAATTTCCATATCAGTCCCTGAAATACACATGGAAATTTGAAAAATAGTGTGTGTGTGTGGGGGGGTGATCTTACATGTATACTCAGTCGAATTATACACAAATTTTCTAATTCACTTGTGAAAAGAGCAAACTAATACACTAATGAATAAAAAACATAACCAATAAGAACCTAAATAGGTTAAATAACCAATTTCAACCTCACCATGGCATGATCAATAAATAACTCATTCAATATAGTAACATCATATCAAAAAAATATAAAATTAACATGACCAATGTAAGAAACCATGTTTTCTATGAGGTAAATATCCTTAAAATTTCAGTCAAATTATTTGATTTGGACCATTTATGGATGTCTAATGTGGTAAGGATGTTTTGGGGGTGTTTGGGTCTTTTTTGGAGCTCAAAACCCCAGTAAGTGAAAGAAACCAATGAGAAAAAATCATGGTAGAAACATTGTGACCCAACCTGCACAATTTCTCCTAATTGTGTGGGGGTGTTTCAGAGGACAACACAGGGTGCATAATATGACCAAATCATGCACCCAAGGCTAAACATTTTTCATATGGTCTAAAAAGTTTAACATATCTGTATAGAATGGTTCGAATATATTTTCTAAAACTGTGCATCCAAACTATATGGGGTATCCCCTAACGAAGTGGGAAAAACATGTTTGGTATAGCGTTTATCCAATTTTGTTTCCAAATACTGTGAACCCGTAATTACTGGGGGGAAACCATTTTCCCTTAAATATCTATTAAACTTACTACTCATCTCATTTTCTCCTCCAATGGACAGGAGTCCTCCCTTTATCCACATTAGAGCTCCAAAACCCCCATTTCACTTATTTTGATTCTGATTCTATATCCAAAATATATTTTGATCACCATTTGTATCATTGGATTTCATCCAGTAATTGATATAATCCTTTAGCTTAGTTATTTATTTTAATCCCCTTGACTATGTTATCTTAATGGAAGATCATATGCCCTATTTTCATGACATTGATATGTTCTCCAATTTTCTTCTCATCTAAGACAAAATAATGGCTGATATTGGATGAGGAGAGTACTTCAATCCCAATTTAGGTTACTTATGACTCATCCCTCAATGTCTCACAATTTAATAAACCATCGTCATTGTGCACATACTAGTTTCACCAGGCATTTCTTGTTTAATTCATTTTCCAAGATTATAATCTTTTAACTCATATTCTAGATCCATTATATATGATAATCACATCATTAGAGGTTACAAACTCAATGTCGACCACCCTAAGTTGGGTGTTTCCCCTTGTTATGTATATAGTGACTTGTTATGACTATATGTGCCACCTTTGGGTGAGCTTGGACTTGAAATTGATAAGGTATGTGTTTTAATTTAATTAATGAATTTTTAATGGCTATTACATTTTTATTTATCACTTGACCCTTCTAAGGTAAGTGTTAAAATAAATTAATGAACCATTATAATTTCAAATGGAAAGTATATTTATATGTATAACTTGGCCTAGTTAATTATAATAGAATTGCGTATAGTTGAAAATATTTATCCCACCTTCTCAAGATTATGAAAGGTAAAGGAATGAACCTAATAATTGAATATGTAATCAAAGTAATAAATGGTTGCAATTACATATTATACCTTGTCGAATTAATGAAAGGTAATAGATTGAACCAAATGAATTATAAATGTCAAGATAATTACATGGCCTTAATTGAATAATGATATATGTATAAGGTGACTATTAAATATGAAATTTTTATCTTTATAGAAGAATTCATAATTGATCTAGCCTTGGATTCCTAAGGAAATTCCATGAGTACTCAGAGGATGCCATTTTTATTCAAGGAGATAGTTTCTAAAAAATATACCCACCTTGGAACATGGTCCTTATCTACTAGTGGATGACTGACATGGTGTCTTAAGATCCCTAAATATATATCCAAATATTAAGATTCCTTGGATACACTCCTTCGATCCATCTTAATTTTGTTGAAAACATGTCTTCGTAGAGTCACCCCATTGGCACCAGTAATGATTATCATGTGTTTACCTTTTTGAGATACTTCAAGTTAGTTAGAATCTTTTACAGTGTAATTCCTTGGGAACTCCCCTTGGTTTACACTCAAAACGTTATTTCTAGACTGCATGTTGTTACCATGAGTTTTCTTGACCCACTATGTTCAAGTATTACTTAGTTATCACTTTTAATCCTCTTTGTTATTATCATAATTATATGATGCCTTGGTTATATCTTGGATCCCATCACATTATCTCCATTATATATAGAATGATTGACACTTATTATAAACAAGAACACAAATAACTAAATGATACATGTTCATACACCAACTGTGGATGAAGATAGTATGATATATTTATATTATTGAACAACCTTTACTTTTATATTTATAACTACACATTTTTTTCAATTTATATTTATTGACTAAATTGTATAGACATTGTTGGGGGTGGACTATAAAGATTTATCTCACACCATATATCGGTTGTTGAAGGTACCTAGATAGATTATATGTATGTAGTTGTTGATAAGGGAAAATTCCCACTTGGGACATATGACTTGATTACTTTATTAGGATGGATCTATGTAATAGGTGATTTGTCCAGTGCTTGGGATGCTGGATAGTTTTGGATTCATTATTATTCTTTTGTATAGCATGTATTTATTTCTTCCATGTTTACCCATTTTCTAATTTTATATATAAATTAAATTACATCATCAAATTTTGTATATGATACTGTTCATATTTTTAGTTAATTATTATTATCTAATAGATTATTCTTCTCTTCCACTCCAGGTTTTGTTATTAATTATTATACTTCCACTATTCTTATCCATCTATTTATTATATCTATATACATTTTTATTAATTCTTACATGAGGGAATTTTATACCCATGGACACACCATAGGCCCCCGATACTAGAAATTAGACTCTGGTATATGTGGAGGTGAGCTTGAGGCCATGTGTCCCACCCAATTGGGGCACATTTGAGTGGAACTGAGGTCAAAAAATACTAAAGTGTTATTAGAGATGTTTTTATTTTATTTTATCTTATTGTTTTGGAAATATAGACATGATATTAGGAGAATGTTGGGACTTTTTCATGATCCATGCCTGGGAGTAGCTGACCCTTGTTCATGGTATATGCCGTGTTTCTTGGGAATGTGAAATTATGGTTATTTGTTTCTCTTATTACACATGATATACTTCCACCATTGAATTATTCACATGAGTTTTGGTATTTGATATGATTTATGGATATTTACCTTGTCCTAGTATAACATGGAGATTTGTTTCAAGCATCATTATAAGCTCCCAGAATTCACATTCCAAGCATATTATATTCCATATATTGGTATTTCACTACTATCATTTCTTGTGTTGTATGTGATGGTTAAGTGATCCATGGTTGTGATATATGATTATGCTACTGACATCTTTTTTAGGGTGAGGGAAATTGGTTATTTAAAGTTTCACCTTTAATTTAAATAGTTTTTTCCTATATAGGTTGATGGTGGAATCTTAAATAGCTAGTTTTTCCCTTGTAAGAAATATACCTATGGTTACATTAGATGGACTTTAGCTACAATTGAATAAATAATAGTTTAAATTTTGGAATTTTATGGTCCCTAATGGATTGGAAGGTGTAATTTATAAAGTTGAGCCATCGTATATTACTGGTTACATTCTAAGACTAAACTGTATGAGGAATAATTAAAAACTAAATCAGTGATGCTTTCAGTTATAAAGTGTATGGATCTTTTTTAGCTAGGAATGATGACCCATTTAATCGAACGTTGATATATGTACATAAGAAAATACTAACATTAAATTTTAATCAAAACTTATAAAATGAAATGGTATATAGTGAATGAAGAAGAAAAGTGATATTGAACCTTGACCTACTATAACCTATATAAATAAAACCTAAACACATACCAATACCCTATCCTTATAAGTGGTTGTTGGGATAATATACCAATGATAGTGATCCCTTTTATTTATGATCTTCTTCCACTGGAGCTTTTGTATAATTAAATCAGTTTTATGGAGTGTGCTTGTAATTTTTAGATCTATTCCACCATGACATCATATAGTCATGTGATAGGAGGGTGGTTATAGTTATGATATAGAGGTGGTGGTCCCTGATCCACTAGTGATACCTCCAGTAATTCCACCTGAGGCACTGAATGTTATCCCCAAATTAAGAAATGATTCTTAGATTTGTGAGAGTTCTCTATGTATGATGTTTCTGGGTGGTCCATGAACTCCACCTACTATAGATGATCTGACTCATGAGTTCCAGTATTAACATCCTCCCATATTTTTGGGGGATATTGTTTCTCAAGATGTTGAATTCTGGCTAGAGGACACTCTTTCTATCATAAAGAATCTAGAGACACCTCCAAATAGAGGGAGAAATATGTCCACCTATATGGTTCATGGTTTTTTCCAAGAACTAGTGGGATGTGATTACTTAGTCTGGTCATCATTTGGGTATGGAATGGGCAGACTTTTAGGCTATATCTTCTATAATTACTTTTTCCCCCATACACTGAGAGATGAACGAGCCATGGAGTTAATTCAATCGGAGTAGGGTGCTCTGTCTTTCATGGAAAATTTAGTGAATTTCGTAAGTTGTAGTGATTTTCACTACTTCTATTCAGAGACGAGTCTTAACGAGTGTGGAGTTTCGATAATGGGATCAAGTATGAAAAATAACCATAGATGAATGTCTTTCACCTACCTACCTTTTCGGATATTGTTAATCAGACACTTATCACTGAGTTCAAACTGAGAGAATCCAATAGTATCAAGTATATATGTTTAGTTCTGAGGAAAGGTAGTAGTTATCCCAGTAGTACGAATCATATCCTTGAGGTTTCTCAATAAAATAGTGGTATCTAGAGTAACTGCACTGGCTTATCCATTATATTCCATCAGTATGGATGTCAGGGGAATATAAAGCCTCCATGGGATAGATACCCTATTAAGTGTCATGAATGTAGACATATGGGTCATCTTCCAAGACTTTTTTCATACCTTTCCATCTTATTCTAGAATAAAAGACTCCATAATAGCTACACATTTAGGAGTAGGATCAATTGTGCTATGTTAGGTGGGGACTTAGTTTAGAAACTTCTGAACAGGTCGGAGTGGAGGCCAAGGCCCTAGTAATCAGACTTATAATTATCAGAAACAATAGAGTGGACCATCTCATGGTAGTAAAATTATAGGATAAGTCCCTAGATTAAACTAATTACATGCCTTATAGTTGATACCTAAGGATCTGAGTGCAGGACCATCTACAGTATAGGGTCCTATTCTTGTAGTCGTCACTATTGTATCTACTTTATTTGATATAGTATCTTTACAATCCTTTATCTCATTATATACTGTAGAAATTATAAGGCTGGAAATTAATTATTACTATGGTTTGATGACTCTAGATACACTTTTGGGAGTGCTGTTAGAGTGAATAAACCAATTTAGGGATTGTACCTTTGAGTTAGGTAGTTATACATTAATATGGTACCTCTTCATCATTGAGATGATGGGATTTTATGTCATTCTTAGGATGGACCGGTCAGTTCCATATCAAACCTATGTGGAATGACATCATTAAACGGTTCCATTTACATCAGTAGAGAGTGAAATTTCTCTCCGAAAGGGAGAGTGAAATTTCTAGGATGGTAGACCTATACCATAGAATATTGGGCTTGGAAAACTGACTACCTAGATTACTAGTCTCTTCATGTAGGAGTAGGGAATACATCTGATAGATTTTACTCATGTAGTAGATCATTTCATGGAAAAATTTCTTGATGATTTTTCTTTCTTACCTTTTGAGAGATAGGTAGAGTTTATAATTGAGCTTATTCCAATAGCCACTCTAGTTTCCATTACTCCATATAGGATGGAACCTACTAAGCTTCGAGAGCTTTAGTGGTAGTTGGAAGACATGGAATATAAAGGTTTTATTTAACCCGACACTTCTTTTTGCGATTCACCTATGGTTTTATCCAATAAGTTTGATGAGACCCATCTATTAAGTGTGGATTAACGATGGTTTAAAAATATTATGGTTAATAACGAATATACATTACCTTAGATAGATGGTATCTTTGACGAACTCTAAGGAGGTAGGGTATGCTCAAATATCTTATTAAGATTGAACTATCATCACATGCGAGTTTTGGCTTCAAATATACCTAATATGAATTTTTGATGTCAATATAGTTTATATGAGTATCTTTTTATTTTTTCCGGTATGATGAACATGCCCTAAATTTTTACATCTTTAATGACTAAGTTTTTTCACCCCTATCTAGATTCTGTTTTTCATGGTTTTTGTGGATGACATCTTGGTGTATCCTCATACTCATAATGAACATGATAAAAATCTTGATATTGTTTTGAATATATTGATAGATCACCATCTATGGGATAATCTTGGTAAGTGACACTTCTAGATTGACAAATTTCACTTATTGGGTTATATTATCTCAGAATGAGGGGTATCTATTGAATTAGAGAAGGTGAGTGATGTAATTTTTTGGGAGCTTTCGAAGAACATGTTTTATATATAGAGTTTCTTGGGTATATATAGATATTAAAGGTATTATATATAGGACTTAACATGACTTGTTTCAACTCTTACTTGTTTGAATAATAAGAGTGTTAATATCCTGTGGTTAGAAGCATGCGAGACAACCATTCAAGAGTTTATAGAGAGGCTTACCTTGACATCGATTCTGATTCTACCAGATCCTGGAAGAAACTATATTGTTCTCTATGATGTATCATGAATCAGGCTCCGTGGTGTGTTGATGTAGGAGGATAGATTCATTATGAATAGTTATTTCTAGTTGAAACCTCAAGAGTGTAATTACCTAATGCATGTCCTCGATCTAGAAACTGTTGTCCATTATTTACACTACGGGAGACACTACCTAGTGTATGAACACTTTTTGGTGTATAAAAACCATAAGAGACTCAAATATATACCTACACGGCATGAAATGAATCTCATATAGTAGATTTGGGTCAGATATCTTCAGTCCTTCAACATTGAGAATTTATATATGCAGGAAAATGGAAATGTGGTAGGTGATGCACTGAGTTAGAAAAATAAAAAAATGGGTGGTATAGTTAGCCAATGATGAATAGAAAATGATAAATCTCTTATCTGAGATACATTTGGAGTTTTCTAAGAGCCATAATTAATTTTCTATTTCATCCTTGGTAGTTACCTCTTCACTCCATGATATGGTGAAGAGCAGGCGGTTTTCAGATAATGAAGGATTGGTTCTTTGGGAGATTATTTCTGGTGAGGAACCACCTTCAGATTTTTCTATTGATAGGGATAACATCTTACATGTACATGGGCACGTTTGGGTACCTATAGATATGATGGAGGAACATATGCAAGAGTCCCATGCTTCTTAGTGGGAAGTTCATCCATGCATCTCCAAGATGTGTCGAGATATGTGATTCCAATATTGGTGGATTAGGATAAAACATTAAATTTCATGTTTTATCACAAGGTGTTCCACCTATTAGTAGATTAAAGAAGAGCACTAGTGACCTAATATCTTATTACAGACATTACCAATCCTGGAATATAAATAAGAATATGTTACTATGGATTTTTTGTCGTATTATTGATGTTTCCTCAATGTTATGACACAGTTGGGGATGTCAGAGATCAACTAACAATGGTATCCCACTTCCTTCCAATCTGGGAGAACTTCTATGCTGATTAGATGGGACGATTGTATGTATTTGAGATCATTCGACTACATAGGGTCCATTATACTATCATTTTAGATACTAATTTTTGTTTCACATCATGGTTCTAGTATTGGTTATAGAGATCTATTGGTATATATGTTATCCTAAGCACATCTTTTCACCCTTGGACTGATGATAAATCAGAACCGGTGATATAGGTGTTGGAGGAAATGATTTGAGGATTCATCCTTGATATTGGTGGTTATTAGAAGAATCATACCCCTCTCATCAATTTTTCCTATAATAATAGATTTTTGGAGATGATTAAAATGGTTCCATATTATAATTTGTATGGTAAGAAACTATGCTCACCCCTATGCTTGTTTAAGGGAGGAGAGGAAACACTATTGGGGTCCTAGTCTCAGACAAGAGACTTCAAATAAAGTTCATATGATTAAGAAGAGAATGTCTACAGCTCAGTCAAAACCTAAATATTATGTCAATCCCCATTGACTCTCTCTAGATTTTGAGTTTGGGGATCATATTTTCTTGTTGGTGTCACCTAGACTAGGGCATATATGGATATAAAGGAAAATGAAGTTGTTGCTGCATTACGGAAGACCATTTGAGATTCAAGGTAGAGTCGGTCTGAAATCCTATCTGATTCTATTGCATCATAGGTAATGTGGCATGCATGATGTCTTCTATATTTCACAATATTTTCATTATCATGTGAACCAGTCTCATACTATTTATCCTTAAAAGGTTGATTTAGATGTTGATGATTGGTTTGAAGAGTATCCTATATGCATCATTGACCAGAGGACTAAGGCACTCTAAGACCATTTTATCCCTTTAGTGTGGGTTCTATAGAAGAATGGCCATGTATATGATTGGAATTGGGAGTAAGTGGTTGATGTATGTGCAAAGTGACCAAATTTTTTCTTAGATAGAATTTCATCTCCCTTGGAAGGGGAGCTCAGGAACATGTTCCATTAAGGGGGGAAGATTGTAGGAACCTGATTTTCTATGAGGTATAGATCATTTAAATTCCAATATAATTATTCTATTTGGACCTTTTATATATTCCTAATGAATTCGTGGAGGTTTTAGGGGTGTTTGAGGATTGTTCAGATCTTGGAACTATGACTAGGGGAAGAAACCACTTGGCCATACCATTAGTGGAAACCATATGACCCAACACACATGGTTTCTATTAACCATGATGGGAATTTCAGAGGCATGAGTAGGGTGTATGGTCTCCCCTAACCCTGAAACCAGGGTTGTATGACCATGTAGATGGTATGAAAATTTTAACGGAACTCTATAGCTTGGTTCAAAAATAGTTTCTCAAACCATGTGGGGTCCCTCCATAGATAGTGGGGGGGACACTATTAGATCAAATGTATAGCCAAATCACATGACATAAATTTTTTTTGGTAAACAAACACTTTTCCATTAAAAATATGTTAATCTATCCGCTAATATCATTTTCTTCTTGAAAAGATAAGAGCCCCCCTTTATTCATGTTAGATCTCCTAATCGACCTTTTAATAGATTTTGATCATGAGGTTCCATTTGAACTCTTATTTGATCACCATTAGTATTATTTGATTCCTCTTAGTAAGTGATTCCATCCTTTTTCTTAGTTCATCATTTGTCTTCCTCGCGAAGATGCTATCATGATGTATGATTGAATTTCTAATTTTCATTCCTCTAATTATTTCTTACATTTTCATTTGACTCATAGAATACTAAGGGTCAATATTGAATTTTGAGAGTACTACAAGACTAAGGTAGGTGGTCTATGACTCATGCCTCAATGTATCACCATTTAATAAACTATCATCATTGCATGCATGCAAGTCTCACTGGGCATTGATTTTTTAATATATATTCCATTATTATAATCATCAATCTCATGTTTTAGAGCCCCTTATATATATATATAACCATCACATCGTTGGAGGTTATAACCTCAATGTCGACCACCCTAAGTATGGTGTTATCCATTGTTATTCCCTTAGTGTCTTATTAGGACCATCTACGCCACTATTCAGGTGATCTTGGACATGACCATGATATGGAAAGTGTTTTAAATTAATTAGTTAATTTTTAATGGATAGAACATGTTTACTTATTACTTGACCCTTATAAGGTAATTGTTCTAATTAACCAATGAACCTTTATTATGTTAAATGAAATGCATATTTCTAAATATAACTTAGCCTAGTTAATTATAATTGAATTTCATTTGGTTTCATATCATTATCCTTCCTTTTAATTAAATTTAATGGTAATGGAATGAACCTAATAATTGAAAAAGGAATCAAAGTAATAAATAGTTTCATTTCTTTGTTATAACTTTTCACATTAATGAAAGGTAATTGAATGAAGCAGTTGTCTTAAAAAGAGAATGAGTATCATATGGACTTAATTGAATAAGGATATATTTATAAGGTGTATATTTCACATGTAACTTTTTATCATTAGAGGGGTGGTTTGACAGGATCCATCCTTGGATTCTTGAGGGAATGGCTTGATCACTCATAGGACTCAATTACAATTCAAGGATCCTGTTTCTACTGAATATTCCCACCTTGGAACATCATCCTTACCTATTAGTTGATTCTTAACATGATACTATGATCCTACACTATCTTTGTGGATATTAGGATTCCTTGGATATACTCCTTGGATCCAAATTGATGTCTTTGGACACAAGGAACCATGGATTCACCCCATTGGGCCATGTAATGATTATCCCATGTTTACCTTGGATGGGAACCATAGACTAAGTTAGAATATTTTACAGTGAAATGCCTTGGGAAAGCCCCTTGGATTATTCTCATACCCTTATTGCCAGATTACATGTTCTTACTATGAGTTGAATTGACCCCATGAGGTCAAGTATGCCTTGGTTACTACCTTAGATCCTCTTCATTACTATAATCATTATTGGATTACACGGTAATAACTTGTATCCTACCACATTATCTCCATTATATACAATATGGTTGAAACTTATTATAAAGTGGAACATAAATAGCTAAATGAAACATGTTCAGGCACTAGCTAAGGCTGAAGAAGGTGAGGGATACTTACATTACTGTAATATCTTTACTTAAATATATATACATGCACACTATTTTAGTTTATATTTAGATAATGGATTGTATATATGTCATTTCTAGTGTCCTACTGAGATCTATCAAACACCCTATCTGGGATGCTAATGGTACCTAGGTCGATTATATGTATGTAGGTGTTGATAAGGGTACGTGTCCTTGTTTGGACACTAGACATGATTGTTGGATGAGGATGGATCTTGGAAAATGATGGTCAGGATAGTGCTTCAGATGCTATATAATTTTTGGATTCTTTTTTATGGGGTTTTATAGCATTTATTGACTTCTTCCATGTATACATTTTTTATAGTTTTATAGATGCATGGCATTACATAATCATGTTTTTCATATGATATTGTCCAGATTTTGAGTTGACTATTATTATCTGGTTGATTATCAGTATATTTTACTATTAGTTTTGTTATACATTATTATGATTCCTCTATTATAATCCTTATTTTTATTAAATATTTATCTGTTTGTTCTCCACTCTGAAATGAGATCATATTCTCCCCACAGACACACCCTAGTCCCTTACTGCTATTTAGAATCCTTTGGAATACACGAATGCATGCTTGAGGCCATATGGACCAGAAGCTCAGGGCACTTTTGACTGGCACCCGGGTTCGGACATCACACCCTCAAACACTTCCCCATTTATTTGTTACTCTCATGCCCAAATGAAAAATGTTATGTGCTCAAATTTCATCAATTAATATCTCATCTCGTCACATGACGATGAATATTGAATGTGGGTCGAAATGAATCCCCTCCTATCCCAACCTCCCATAGGGTCTATCATTTGATAAAAGATTCATTCATCATCACATCATATCCTCATCCACATAACCATGGTAGCAAGGTATCATGAATTTTAAGGACATATACCTATTTCCCTCCTCCTACCATGAATCAACTCCACCAAAAACCACCTCCTCATCATCACTAGAAAATCTCCAACACCAACCTATAACATCACCGGGTAATCACTAAAACCAACCCATATATCACTACTATTGAAGGAATAGTGGGAAAGAGGGGGTAGCTAGCTATCCAATTCACCACAAGACTAAACGTTAGGGAAAACACTCAACACCTAAAACATTTTTGGTTTGGTAAGTTTTTCCAAATCAGGCAGGGTGTGTAAAGAAATAACATAAAATACATGATAGATATATAGAACACAACACCAAACCTCTGGGATTCCATCAACTACACTAGAATAATATGCATCACCACCATTATACCATGTGAAATCTATCACAACTATTACCACCACTAACACATCAAACCAAAAAACAACCACACATAGCCACACATGTCTCTACCTTTAGTTGTAGGTTCCACCACTTCCAAGAATATGAGTTTTCACTGAATTTCATTTTATTATCTATTTAATTCACATTAACACAAACCATTAATTTTTCATTCTATTTATTTAATATATTTATAACACATCCATTTCTGAACATTATTATATTTAATTTGATCCCAAGCTTATCAATTTACAAACCCATTCCATTTCTATTTCATCGTTTAAATTTATTCCATGGATAACCATAAAACTAACAAAACCACTCCATAAAAAAAATCAACTATCCCACATCGACCATCACTAAAACACATCATATTCTCAGCCATCACAACAACCTATCCATCTCACCGTAATATCCACAATCCAACCCCCACACATCAACCCTCTCTAGTTCTCATTCCAACCAACCAATTATCTACTTTTGAACACATTCCACACCCAAGATAGTCACCACCATCACTACACTAGCCTCGATAGGGTTAACATAACAATATAAAGTTTATATTAATCACATGAACACAAAACATCATAGTCATGATTTTATAAATTTACCAAAAATTAGATTCATTAAAGGGATTTAATTACATTACTTCATTGCATAGCTTGGATATTTTCACATAAATTATAGATTTTAATGGAATACAAATTCATTTTCCACATGTATGTTATTAACATTTTATTCAAAGTGAGATCAAAAAAACAACACGATAAAGTTTTCATAATCAAATCAACTACAACACAAGAAAGGCTCACAAAATTTTTGATTTTCAGCAACATAAATAGGCATATAAAATTTCATTTTCATTTTCATAAAAAGTAGTAAATGTTGTGATTTCTACCCATTACCATTAAATTTAAATTTATTTCAATTAGTTATCTTTTTATGGTAACCAACACTATCCCCCAAAATAATAAAAACACATGATGCCCCCACAAATTCACATAAAGGGAGAGATATCAAGGGTTAAAGGACTTTTAAAATAACCCCTGAGCCTCCCATGAAACGATAGAAAATTATAGAGGAATAAAGATTTTAAATAAGTTTTAGAATTTATAGGTAAACTAGAAATTAGATGAATATGGAACAACACCCTTCACTACAACTAAAAAACATTGACACTGGATTGAACATTGGAATAATGGAAGGAACTACACCAAAATGGGAATGGTAAAAACAATGCATAAGAAATAGGGTGAGGTCCATTCCATAAATTTAAAAACATGTAGAAGGACCATGAATCATGGGAAACCACCTCGCCAAAGAATTTAATATCCAATATGGATTACACATAGTGGAGAATATGTATTGTGTATCTACCCAAAAATCGATGATACTATAAAAATTCATCCTCCAATACTCTACACCACAAACTTAAAAGATATGAAATAGAAGTAGTAAAAAAAGAATACCCACAAAAACCCTATATATAAGTATCCACACTGTATTCAATCTCTCCACACTGTAAACACTACCCTTACAGTGAAACATAAGTCTTTAAACCACAAAATAATTTCTTAGATTAAGTTTCATCTATAAATCCACTATCCACTCCTAAACTCCATAGATATTTCCAATAAACACTACCATGAATTTATTTTTAAAAAATTAACAGTCTTGGAAGGTCTATATGTTACATTAGATACCTATTAAAAAATTATCATCCTCAAGAATCAAAATACAACCTGGAAGAAGTAAAATCAATGGATCCAAAAAATAACCCCATGAGATACCTCAAATTGATTTCATTATAACTAAAACACAACCAACATTCATTATTATCACACTAAAAGCAAAAAAAACATCCAAAACCACAACAAAACACTACCTCAAGAACAAAAATTAGTTAAGAATACCCTCCATATTAAGATATTGTCTTCTTGGGGAAGCCCTGAATCACCCACAAAATTTTAAAACATGGTGTAACTATAACATATCTTGATTTGGATTATTCTTTAACCTACTCATATGATTGAATCCGTAAAAAATTATAAATGTAAATTTAAAATCCACATGTCATAAATTATCTAGATTGAACTTTCTCATCATCCAAGCATTAGAAAACAAGAAAAAACTCCAAACAACTCTAGGTAATGGGTACACATATACATCTCATACTCCCATGTAATATCCTCTATAAAAACTTTCTTCGATAGTATATGAACCAAGGGGATGGATTGTCCATGAAACACCTTATCTCAACTATCCTGGATCTCTACTGGTTACTCCACAAATGTCTCATCATCCTTGATTTCCATCTTTCACCAGTCAATGAAATGGGGGTAATTCTTAATATTTTTATGAAACTACGACACCTAGAATACAAAAAGGATATTTTAGAACTATAGTTGGATCACCAACCAATATTCCTCATCACCAACATATTCCAACACCTGAAAAGGCCAAAAAAACTGTGGAGAAATCTTACGCCATCTACAAAACATCTTCTTCCCTTAATGTGGGGAACCCCTCAAGAACACATGGTCTGCAATTGTAATCTCTGGTGACCTTAACCTATGATAAACTAAAGGATTATGACAGTCCTTCTCCACCTTCATCCACTCTTAGACTATATGGATATTCTCAGCCATTATCTTCACCACATCAAGACAAAGAACTATTGACTCCCCAAACTCTATCTAGCATAGTAGACAACAACATGAAATCCCACACAACACCTCAAATGAATCAATTACAATGCAATATTAATATTATTTTAAAAAAACTGTTGGTGGTTTGTTTACCCAATATTAAGAAAAATATAAGATAAAAGCTCATAACATACCCACCAATTTTTGGATGGACCACTCCATCTTCACATCAATGTAAAGATGAAAAGAAGTGTTAAAGCACAATTGTGATCCAAAGTCATGATTCAATACTCTATAGAACCATTAGGTAATATGAGGATCCAATTATAAATTAGGCCACCAATACCTTGTGAAGACTAACCACATTATCGACATACATCCTTAGAAAAACATACATGTCATTGGATTGACAGATCACAAAAAAGTGTCTGATTTCATTAATTTTTCCACTATAACCCAAACTACATCACATCCTCCTTGAGAATGAGGTAACCCGAAGATGAAATATAATGAAATTTCTTCCCATTTACACTTGTATATTTCAAAGGTATATAATAACCCTCCAGGAAATTAAAGCTCATCCTTCACCTATTGAGAAACTAGATACTACACCATGAACTCTTCCAATAACTTAATTTTAGGCTACATAACATGTCTCCTCAAGACATGATAAACCTTAGACACCCCTGGATATACCATTAAGATTTATCTATGAAACTCATTAAGTACACCCTTACACATTGTCAATGTAATGAATTACCTCACCTGAAACAATATCCAATTCTGAACATCCTCTAACCACCCATATAGAGCTTCACCGTGTCTAACACTATCACACATTACCTCTACCTATGATTATTCTCAATGAGACTCCTCCACCTACCCCATAAAGTATTATTTCACTAGAAGATGATAAAAATAACATATTAGACTAACTTCCATGAAATTAAGATGCATCTATGCAAGCTTCTCAACTCCCTATACAAACATCCTAAGACTCCCTAACTACATTTCCTCAATACATATAACTTAGAACATTGGTAAATATATTCCCATTTATCAGAGTTTATGAAATATCAAAATAGTAATCCTAGATATAATTTATTCACCTCAATATGTATAAATTCTCATCTCATAGAGAAGACATATTTCTGGCTTTTTTGTCCTTTGAAACCACAAATTTCTCACTCATGAGGTAATTCCACCAAAAATTTTATGAAAACACAACCACCATTAAATCCAGATCAGTGGTGGCATAATTACTCTCATGAGGATGTTACATCCTTGTCACATAAGTAAATCACATCCCTGTAATTCATCAAGATATATCACAATCCCAAATGGTACATGTCATAGAGAACCTCAAACATCGCACTCTCCCTAGGTAAATGAAGCACTGGGGAGCTAATTAATATCTCTTATAGGTAAAAAAATGATTCCTGACACTAATTAGTCCATATGAAATTCTAGTCCTTTTGTGTCAAAGATCTTAATGAGGCCACAATATGAGAGTAATTTTATAGCGTCCCAAGATTAAAATACATAGACATTACACAATTTAAGATGAATATTCACTAAATTAAAAAAATACATACTCAAGGACCATAATAGTTTACTATCTTTAGATACTTGGAGAAAAAATAATCCATCCTAGTTAAATATATTCAAAATATCCCATAAAAATCTCCAACATTATAAATTCTATCTAAAACATTTCTTCATAACTTAGAGAAAGGAAGCAAAATAAAGGGGTGAGCTTAGATGCTTAGTAAGGTAAATAAATGAAATTTGTAAGCATAAAATGAACAAAAGGGTATGGAACTTGAGAATAACATATAAAGATCATACCCTACATATTATAGATCATAATAAATATTGGATGTTCATGAGACATGAATCATAAAGAAATTTAGAACATAAGACATGAAATAATAACATAGGAATAAAACATGGAAATATGGAAAATAAATAAGCATATAATATGATTTCAATAGCAGTCAAGGCATGATGAAAAGGTTGTATTGATGAAAAAATTCCTTTACTGAACTGAGTTCACACCCTATTCCATCCTTGTATTACTTAATTGAGTTCACACCTCATTCCAACTGGTATTACTGAACTGAGTTCATTTCTCGTTTTAGCCCGGTAATATTGAACTGAGTTCATTTCTCATTCCAACCCTGTAATACTGAACTAAGTTCATTTCTCATTCCATCCATCTCTATCTCATGGGATATAAATATTTACCAAATAAATTAGAGGTACATATAGGCCCCACCCACCTCATAATGAAATAATACATACATGTGTCACATAATCATAATTAATCATATCATAACCCATATAATAAAATGGGTATCATAAACACGTAAAAATATCATAACCTGTGGGAAAAGATACATCTTTCATAATCATTTCATCCAAATCATAACTTGTTAAAGAGAAACATATTTCATAATCATATAACCCATGAAATAGAAATGGATTTCAAAAACATATAACCTTTGAAAGAGAAATGGATTTCATAAACATATAACCCATGAAAGAGAAATAGTTTTCATAAAAACCATGATATTAAGCATAACCAATTAGAAGAAATAATATTAATGGAACCTTTAGATCATTTATTATAAGGTCATGAGTAACATCAAAGGATTTCATCTTATATGGAAAATATTTTGAAATATATTTTAAAAAAGTTTCTTGAAGAAAATATCTTTTCTTCTTTGAATAAGGCTATTTAATACATAAACCCATTTGAAAATAATTTTCTTAGAAAATACCTTGAAAACTTACAAGGAAGAATTGAAATCATTTAGAAAATATTTTTCATTGAAGACTTATATAATAATCTTTAAACTATTTTAAAAAAAAATTCTTTGAAAAACACTTTTGAAACTTAAAAGAAATCTTGAAAACTTTTTGAAAATAATTTCATTGAAAATACTTTTAAAACTCATAAATAAATCTAGAAAATGTTTAAGAAACATTTCATTAAGAATAATTTGAATAATTTTAAATAAATATTAAATTATTTTGAAAACCATTTCTTTGAAAATACTTTGAAAAATTATAAATAAATCTTGAAATTTTTTACAAAACCATTTCATTGAAAATACTTTCAAAAAGTTATAAAGACATCTTTAAATTATTTTGAAAACCATCTCATTTAAAATAATTTCAAAACTTATAAATAAAAAATTAATTTTTTTGACAAAAAATTTGTTGAAAAAACTTTTAAAACTTAAAAATAAATATTTAAAATGTTTTGAAAACCATTTCATTGAAAATAATTTGAAAACATATAAAAAAATAATGAATTTTTTTTGAAAACCATTTATTTAAAAATAATTTGAAAAATTATAAATAAATATTTAAAATGTTTTGAAACCATTTTCCTTGAAAATTACTTTTAAAAAAAATTCTAAAAAATTATCCTTTTGAAAATTCAAAGAAATATTCCAGAAACTAGGGCTGGTAAATCCATACATGTCGTACGAGGTAAAAAGAACATTACTTTTGCACGGTAAAAGGTTTAGAGAAATGTCTTGTTCTGAGAGAAACAAGATTATTCCTCTGAAGAGATTGGTAATACAAATAAAAGAAAAAAATGTATTTTAAAGATTATAGGAGAATGGTACAATATTATTTAAACTGTTTTTTAGAAAGCACAGATTCCTGAAGGAAGAGATGGTAATGTTTGGATTTCATAAAAACAATTTCTTAACTGTATTATATAAAAAATAGTGGAATAAATGGTACTGATATATTAATAAATCATTAATAACTAGACAATAATAAAATCCATAAATGTTCTTGAGATATGGGTCATAATATTTTATCAAAGGAAGCATAAACATAAACGATCTTGAAAAGTGATGAGATTGTCTCAATAAACTCATATAACTTGGCAACTTGGGATCATACACTCCATGTAAGAAAAAAATCACATGAAACTTAAAATATCATGATAATAATTAAATTCATGATATAAAATTTAAAATGGAAGTATAAATACCTTGAAAGAGAATCTAGGTGTGTAACAACACATGAGTCTTAAAGAATGAAAATTTAAACAAAATTATTCCACTGATTTTGTAACTTTTGAAAATTAAAACCCATGAAATAATGATCATATAATGGATATGTTAATACCCATAAATTTATGTATAATATATATAGAATAAAATCCTGGGTAGTATATACACCATAAGAAAGAAAAGAGTGACAAACATCGCATTTATCTCATGGAAATAAAAAGTGAGATGAAACCCCCTAACCTTGTGTCTTCACTCTTGTTGTACTCATTCAAAACACCTATATAATAAATATAAATTTATTTTATATATTTTACAGAACCATATTCTTATATCTAATACCATATATGGTTTGATTATGACCTTATATTACTCACTTGTTAACAATTCTATGTTAAGGTTCCACTTAGGGTAATATCCACTTTGTTCTTCCTATGTGTCATAATTTGTAATATTGTCAATTATTATACACATATCCTAATTCCAGAATATAATCCATGAAAAAAATATCTTGTATATATATTGTATGTGTATTATAATAATCTATTTAATATATTAGTACAAAATGGAATTCACTATTTATCACTACAAAAAAATTTACCTATCCCAACAGTTTCAAAATATAGGGATGATTTATCCCAATGGTTCTAGGAACTGTTGGAATTGAGGGAATTGCATTATCCCTATACCAATAGTTTTATATAAACTGTTGGTATAGATTTGTCTCAAGGCACTCTATTCTAATGGTTTTAATGAAACCATTGGGATATATAGATGCCAACAGTTTAAAAACCATTAGGATATATATTGTATCAATTAATCTATTCCAATAGTTTCAAATAAACTGTTGGGAAATATGTATAGTAATGGTTTAAGAACTATTGGAATATAGGTTGTCTTAAGTTGCTATTAAACAATTTCAATGGAACTATTGGGATATACGTACACCAATTTTTCAATAAACGTGGTATACATACTATCCAACATACTGTATAGCAATAGTTCTTTAAACCATTGGTGTATCATATTATCCGTAGAAAGAATAAGTCCATCATGCACCTCTTCCATCCTTCCAAACAACCTGTAAACATCAAATCTTTTAATCCGAGTGCATATCATAATTATTCAACAGTTGGACTACAAATTCATTGGACAACCCACTGTAGAACACCATCAGCATTCCAAAAAATATTTCTCACATGATTTATTGTCACAAATATCAAACTTTGAAATATTGATTCCCACTCAAACCATTTTTAAAATTAAGAGGCATGGTTTCATGGATCATGAAACCCTCATATGAAAACACCATCTACTTGGGAACATTGATGCCAAGGATTTTTATAAACTGGCATGTGGTGGTTCCACCCAACCACCAGGGTGGATAATTAAATTCAAATCTATCTTTATTCAGCCTTCCAGATTCCTCCTGTTATGGAGAATATGGAAACATCGACCACCCACTCTAGATTAAAACCAAAGATCTGGGTACCAACTTTCTTCTTCCTGCGCAATATGTCTTTGATTAGAGGATATAAATCATTTATTTATGGAATTTGGATTTGCCCATGATTTTTTGGAATAATCAAGCTCAATTTTTGGCTGGATAATGGAAAAAAATATATAGTGTAATAAGCTTTTAGAGAAAATATTCAATGATGATTTCAGTGAACAAATACATAATCTGATATATGCAGTTGTTGGGTCAATTTTTTCAACTATATAGAAGTCTCAAATTGATAAACTTTTTGATGGAAATATACCCTCTCTTCACGTGGGAATTATCACACTACATAAGGATATATATGCAGAATATATTGTATAAATAAGAGGTATAAAAAATACTATGAATGACCTGAATATTCTTTGACTATTTGGTGTAACTGGTTGAAAAAGGAAGCCTAGAATGATCTTGTTCATTCATTGGATCCCTCTAATAATCTCATGGATTAAGGTTTTTGTATATGGGGAATCCTATGGTATACTTGGGACCTTAGGTTTTGGGGGTTTCTTCCACACACACCATGTCTTTGTTAAAGGTTGTTTCTATAATTACCCTAGAATTTGGGTAGTGTATGAAGATTAATTATTGGCTATGGTGTATTCAATTGGGTACACTATCCAATATAATTAAAATACATTGCAGTTTGAATATGAATCTAATTAACTAATATAATTGGATTTAGTTGGTTTAAAACCACATCTATAATGACATTTAATGGATAAAAGATGTATTTTATAGACATGATGGTCTTATTTAAATTATCATGGGTCACAGACAAACCTTGCACCTTAGATTCTGAATATATGATCATTGATATTCAATGATTTATTCCTCCTTTCTTTAAACCATATGAGACCAACACCTCATGTGAGAGGTTTAACTCTTTATATTCACATGAAATGAAACAACTCTTCTCTAGATGATAATTCCAAGACTATAATTATTTCTTCAATGTACTCATTCTTCTTTATACAAAATATAACAATGGTAGCCTCTTTCTTCAAAGGATTCCTAGATTTATTCCCTGGAAATATATTCCCATGTTCACCCTATTTCTCTTACATCTTTTCCATTTTCATATAAATATATCAACATAACCCAAGTCTATCCTTACCTTCTCCTTTTTTAAATAACTAGATGTTTCAATGTTGTGTAGGTATCTCCCCTTATCATAACGTCCTCATGATATATATATAAATACACATATATATATATTGGAACATTTTCATGGAAAAATATGAATGGTGTTGACCACACCAGGCTTCTATAATATTCTCTTTCTTCTCCAAGTGACCATGAAAAGAACATTTTTTTTGAATTCAAATAAATATACTAAATAAGACTCCATGATATTTGGTCACATTCACTATAGTTTCCAAAATCTTCTTCATGTTTTGAATCATCATCCATTGAAAACTATAAATTATAGTCAGAACATCCATCCACATTATATTTTGATATCTCCTTTTAAATATACCACTTAAAGTTTCGAAATATATTGTGAGAATACCACCATTTTAATTCTACACATTGTCCTTATCTTTAGTAAGATTTTAAACCTCCAACTGAATATCCATGGAATAAAAAAACAATTGAAACATTCCTTTTAAAATCCCTACCCTTATGACATATAAAATCATTTTTGAATCATGTTTTGAAAAAAATAACTTTGATATTTACACCAAGGAATGAAAAAAACTTCTTTATCATATATTCCCTTCAAAAATTTAGAGGCCATGACCACTTGGACATTTTTCTCCTCCACTAAAAAATCTTGATAAACCAAAAATACTTAGCTCTCCATGAAATGGTCATTAAAATGAAATAGGGATCTCTATAGTATCTTTATATACTTATCTATACAAAGTTCCTCCATGGTGAGTAGAATTAATGTAGTGAGTTTCCTGACTATAATTATTTTCATTAGAACATGGTAAAAATGTTTGAATATGAATATCCAAAGGAGGATGCATTAAATCATATGAATTTTCAGGGGTAAGATGAAGCTTTTGGTGGGATAAACATGAAGTCTAAAAGTTATTGAACAATGACACCATCAGGTTTTTTAGATACATGGTCTCAGTTAAGTAATATCTTAGTGTTTTAATTATGAAAACATAAATTGGATCTAGTTTTCCAGTCAGAGAACCTTAAATTAATGGTTATTCCTTGGACGTGTTTTGAGATTTTGGGAGTGTAGTGAGGTTGTTGAGCCTTCAATTATTGACCAAAATAGGTTAGGATATGTAGATGGGTTGGCTAATGAGACGTTTTTGGATGATAATAATTATAGTGGGGATATTTTGAAACCACTTTTTTATACAAGCATTAAGAGTTTGAGGAAAATATTGAATTTTCAACTACCATAGGGGTCAGTTTTTCAATAGCTGTTTGAGTTCTATTTTTGAGGGTTAGAACCAATCAAAAAAGGAATTTTTCACATCATAATGGGGATTGATATCTAGCTTAGGAGCTCATGGGAGCATCAAGGAGGGGAAAAGGTGGCTATTTAAAAAACTACAACATGCCACTAGATGACTGGGGGGTTTTTAGGGGAAACGTTACAACATTTCCCCTCTAGTTTTTGAAGTGGAAGATCCCATTTTCCTCATCCATTTGTTAAAACCATGGGAATACATTCCACCCCCTCCCCATTCAAGACCCTTTGATATAGGGCTGGGTTTATGACTTTTATTTGGAAATTATAGGTTAGTTCTTCCCTCTGATATCATTTTCAATATAATAACCACACTTGTATCATCAATATTCTCACTTATATGTATTTTGGTTGTGATATTTATATCTGGTAACTGAGTTTGTATTATATTATATTATGGAATTGTTGTAATAAATATAGCCACTGTAACATAGTAATTAGACATCCCACTCTCTCACATTCTAGTTCTCTGATTTGACCACAGGTTCTAGCCCCTACAGAGTTTTATTCCTTTCACGAATCTATCTTCATTACCATTGTTCCCCCTATTATTATTGTACATGATAGTATTTTGATTATATTTTTATGTGTTATTATCTCTCTCAATGGTTGGGGTAATTCTTATTATCCCAACCCTCCCTTTTAAATTTTTTTCCATCTATAGGGTGATTGGAAACATGATTAGGAATTACCTGGTTTTAGACCATAGAACTCAATATTTTTGTCATCATATCACAATGTGTATTTTCATGGAGGTTGAAATATTGAAACCCCCATTAAATTATACCTCAGATAAAATTTAAGGATGATACATTTATAAAAAAGATTTTCACTTCGATTCTTCATCATATTTTTTTCCACTCCACAACCAAGAAGGGCATTTGGAAAAAATGTGACACTGGAATTAGAAATTCCTTCTAGCTAGAATCGATGAGGAAGGTATACTAGATTGAGGTATGTAACTAAAATGTGTCATAATATAGTCTATCCTATTTTTTGGTTATTTGAATCAAGATCAATTTTTCTTACAATAAACCATCAAAAAATGTTTCATCTCATGTTTTTTAGAGATTGAATCTCATAGAGATGGAGTGTCGACCAATGTGGAATCACTTATTCCCCTATATCCCAGTGATAAAGAAACTATGTAAATCCTTTATGATGATTTCAATTATGATGTAGTTGTGATATGAATGTCTTTAAAAGTTTATAAGACTAAGGTCATAGATGCTAAGGATACTAAATTGAAGACAAAGAAGGTTTTTATTCAACTGAAAATTTTTATCATGTAGTTAGAAGGAAGAAAAATGTGTAATGATGATATAAATGAATGGTAGAATGTAATTAATAATGGAAAAGGAATCTTGGAAGAAGAATTCATATAATTTATAGTTGTTCATAGGTCTTATCCAATGTACTAGAAGTTTATATTAAGGAATATCTAACTAATGAAACTAAAAGGAATGATGTTTGTTCCCTAGCTTCCTCTGATTCTAAGGTTGATAATTCGTATGTGTACTATATCTATCTAGGTAAAAAAATTTGAATGAAAGGAGATAAAATGAATGATATATACAATAAATTTTCCATTTTCTCTTATAAGGAACTTGAAGAGGTTTCAAAATGTATTTATGAGTGGTCTCTAGAAGAGAATGGAATGATTAAAGGGATGAGGATCCTTAGTCGATACCAACACATAGCCCTTAGAATATTAAAGATGAAAATAGTGGGTTTTAATACATGAAATTTAGGATGTGAGAAGATGTTTCAATTTTTAAATATAGATTTTGAATTTACGAACATTTTATTATTTTTTAGGATAGTTATAATCAATTTTATTATACATGTGGTGTATATAAATTCAAAATAAAGAACCATGAAAATATTATTGGGAGAAAAAAATTCTTCTAGGGAAAATCTATAGTCGATGCCTCTTAAATGAGAGTAAATAGAATATGAATCATTGGATATAAAATAGGAGAATATAAATTAACTAGATTTAGGTCATGATTCGGTGATCCTAGGATTGGCTCTTTTGTTTTATTTGATAGATAGTATATGTGAACCAGACTAATGGAGGAGTAGAATTGTGAAGATGTTCCCAATCCCTCCCTTGTTATTCCATGTTTTTTAGGCCCTCCCATGGTTCCGTCATAGAAAATGACCAAGTTAGAATCTAATATAGGAATGACTAGGATTGACTAAGGTGGATAGACTACAGCCCTGGGCAAGTACATGTTTCCAGGCATTAAGGAATCACCACATGGGAACAATTTCTCCCAAAAATAATTAATTAAAACAACTGAAATAAATAAATAAGATATTTGCATGACCCATCCATATATAATATGTCCACACAAAAGAAAAATAAAATAAATTGAAGAAAAATAGTATAAAGGCAGACAAAAAATGGTACACACTAATTAATCCCTCCCCTACCCGATCTCCCTCCCCTATAAATAAAACTATCTAGGCATATCTAGTTCCCTTCTGGACCCCTTCATAGAATATAACTACCCTCCATATGTATAAAGTAGTAAAAGGCCTAAGTGTCTGATGAGATAGAGAAAAAAATAAAAACTAATCTAAAACATACATGTCACCAGTGACTATACATGTCACCGACCAACATATAAGAACCACAATGCCCCATGGGTAAAATAATGTTCTTGCAAGTAAGTGGGGGAATAAATGTTTCAAAATGATACTATCAAATAGGTAATTACTATTAATTAAAAATTTCTCTTCCTATTAATGGTATAAAATAAGTTTGGCTTGAGTTTCATCTTATTTTGGTTTTTTTGATACCGGTTAGTTTGGGAAATTTTTTTTAGATTTAGTTTGTCTTGTTTTGTTACATTATATTAGAAAATTTCATTCATTTGGGTTCTAATTGATTAATTTTGATTACATTTGGTTCATATTAGTTTGTTTTAGTTTAGTATAGTTCATTTTAGTTTTGGTCATATATGTTTGAATTCATTATATTTTATCCAATTTGATTCGTCAATTATAATATCATATTAGTTCAAGTGAGATTAGTTTTGGTGGTCCAATTTAGTTTCATTCAATTTTTTCTTTTTGAATTATATTTTCTTTATTTTGATCATTATATATATATTTTGGTTGATCATATTTACATTTATACTTGTAAGGTTCTGTTAGTTTGTGAATGTTTATTAAATGTTTCATTATATTTTTTTTATTTCGTTACCTATGGTTCATCATGGTTCATTATGTTTGATGCAATTATAATTGAGGTAGGTTAGGATAGGTCTAACTAAATTATACTGATTATGTATGACTCACTTTGGTACAATTTTTTTTTATTTTTTTAAATATGGTTATTTTTAATTTATTTTTTCGATATAAGTTAATTTAATTAATTATAGATTCATTTATGAACATAAAATTGTACACTTTATAGTTTAATACAACACAAATTATTTTGGTTTATCCTAATTATATTATGTCCTTTTTCATTAAATTTAGTTTGAATTACTTCATGTTGGTTTCATTTAATTTTGTATGTTTTTATTTGAATCAGGTTATGTTGATTCGATTTGATTCAATTTGGTAAACACTTCATTTCATATAAAACAGTTATTCTAAGAAATCTATATCATTATTTAGTACAAAAACATGGTGTAAAATACAAGAAATAAATGATTATTTAAATTTAAAGTCCCATGCAAAAGGGAACCTACCTCAAACTCAAAGTGCACTGCTTTTGAAGATGTAATCATTAATCTTGCATTTAAAAGTTGCACACATATACACTTTCTCATATATATAAGGACACTTTTCCCATATGTACATATTTTCATAGCCAAATATGTACAAGAGGATCCTTATATATATGTTTATACATTTATATACCCATTTACCTTCCACACATATGAATTTTCCATATATATACATAATCATACCCATCTCCAATATATATATATATATTCATACTTCCATTAGTGAATATATATGTGGGGGAACTTATATAAGTATATTACTACCTATGAATACATGTGTAAGTCTCCTTTGACAACAACAACCCAAAACCACCATAGTTAGGTCCAAAATACTCTAGAAAGAAATAGAAAACCCAAAACCCCAATACCCCTTAATTAAAAATTTCAATGAATTGAAAAGAAAAAAATCATACCCAAAACCCATGGAAATTTTTTGTTTTTTCCAAAAAAAAACTTATTTTGGGACATGGCCATAAATTTTGATAGAAATTTTTGAGTCTTCATAAAAACAAAGATGAATGATGTTTCTTTACAATCAATATACAATAAAAAAATACAACATTATGTCATGGAAAAGGCTGGGCATCCACCTCCTTGATCATTCCTCTAATATATCAAGGGTTAACAACAACAATTGAGACCAAAAATCACGTCATAAGAGGAATTTCCCCCTATGTAACCCTCACATTCATAAAAAACTACTATAAATAAAAAAAATTATTCTAGTAAATGAAGAAATAAAAATGATCAAAACAATGTATGATAAATTTATTTATATCAAAAATATAATAATAATATATTGAGGAAAGAATGGTGATCACCTAGTATATTCACAATACAAAACATAGGGGTTAAGGGAAAAAAATAATTCCCATAGAACACTGGTGAACATCTGAACTATGGTTTTAGCGTGGATATCCTGGATATACCTCTTAAATAATTGTTAATTCCACCATAAAAAAAGTATTTTAATGGGTTTAAGAATATAAAGATAGGTCATATATGTGTGTATGTGGGGGTGATGATTTTTAAGCAGGGATCATCCCATATATAACACTAAAAAATTTATATAAATAAAATATAATTTTTTTTGAAATAATAATTTAAAACAACCAAACAAAAAATCACCCCAATCCCAAAGGTAAGTTCCAAACCAAGACCTACACATAGTTCACAACCAGAAATTTATTAGTAAATGCATGGAATGAATCAATACATAAAAAAATAGATATTCTTATATACACCATATAAATCACATAAATTTTGATTCCAAGACCTTAATATCAAATAAGCTTAAGAGAGTTATCCAAATTTAATTCATACTATCGAAAATATATAACATAGGATATTCCCAATTGCTAGGCACCCATATCCTAATGAGAATAACTTTCTATGACTAAGATTTTTAACTATTAATAGGAATTATATGGATAAATAATTAATTGGAAAACTTATAATCAAAAACAAAATCCTAATATGATATCACTTATATATTAAGGTTAAACTTCCTACATCCACTACCCTTTCCTAGAGGGGATATGATAATGAAAATTTGGGTAGCCTTTTTATAAACTCTCCAATTAAATGTTTAGTTATACCTAACCTGATCATAGGTGGTTTATACACATAATCAAACCTTTAATACATTATTAGAATTATAATTTTATTAAGTTAAATCACTAAACTTATAACTATCTCAATCATCTATATCATGAGGTGAAAACTTCTCATCACCAAAATATGTCTCAAGAGAACTGATTACAAGGATTGATGGTGCTCTCATGAAAGTAAAATTATATCAATACTCATTAGAATAAACATATTATTATATATTTTTTTTGTATAATTATATAATCCCATGGTACTATGAGGGAAAGTTTATGTAGATCCTTGACCCAATAATAAGTTAAGTGAAACAATGGAAGTAATGTTAGTAGAAATATTTAAAGATATACCCATAAATAATTGATTATAATTTGAATCATTAGATATATATATAATTAACTGACATTACACTTCCCATAGCCTTGAATTTCATTATAATCAAAATTTATAAAGTAATTTCATTTCAAATTTTCTATCCACACTAACATATTTTGAGTCTTGTTTATAATAGAAATACAAATTATAAGAAGAAATAAAAAACACTAGTTGAATAACTCATCATAACATCGATCACCAATTGTATCTAAACAGATATATTTTTATCCTTATCGATAATAAATTCAAAAAATTAATATACATCTAAAGAATAATTTGAATTCCCCATCACATCATTAGTCTCCACTATAATGTCACTAGAGTACCAAAACATTAAATATAGAACTATAAAACACTTTTTTTTCGTCCAAAACCATTTTTAAAAGATATTTAAAGAACTAGTTCTTCATAACAAAAATGAATAAGAGTATCATAAAATCATAAGGGTTGGAACCACTAACTAATCAATCAAGATTCAATTTATGGAATCTCACACTTATATTAACCCTATGAGGCCATCAATGAAATTTATAAAAAAATGTTAGAGACAAATATTATAAAGATGAAACATTTATTAATGAACATCTAAAAATAATATAAGATAATTATAAAATTCCACTAATATCTACTAAATATACACTTCAAAGGCCTCAAGAGTAAAAAATAATAGAAAAAATGAAAATGCTTACTGTCTCAATATTTTTAATGTCCTCTAGACTACTATAAGACAGTTGGTAATATAAGAATAAGTCTATGAAATCCACTGAGTCTTTGGCATGAGGTTAAATTCAATTGAATATCCTTTAATTAAACACCTAAAAATCTATTTTCTACCCTCTAATCTATTCAAAACCAAATAAAACCAATCAATCACTTAAACCGGATTATATTTTTCCAAAGAAAAATTTTATAACAAAATATCATACAAATTCAAAGGAAACCACACAAAATTTTAAAGATTTCGTGAATAATATATTAAAATAAATTACCCTTTGGAACCAATATCAAAGAAAGAAGATATTACCTTTGAATATTAAATGGGAGGATAAAATTCGAAGTATAATTGTGGAATTAGAGGGAAGTTGAGCGTCGAGGAAGTGTTTAGGCTTTGAGTGGGATGAGAATGATGGATGAAAGTGGATTCTGGGGAGAAGAGGGATGGTGGGGAAGAGGAGAGGTTTCATTCTGGAGATGATTTTTATGGATAATATATGGAGAAGGTTTGTGGGGTAGAATAGGGTTTGTAGGGGAGAGTAGAGTTTGTAGAGGAGGGGACAGCGGTGACTGCTAGGGCTCAGGATGGGAGGAGGGGAGTAGTGAGCGATGGTGTTCAGTGATGAGAAGTCGGGATAGGAGATGTGAAGAGGAGGTGAGGAGGGGAGAAGTGATATTGGGATGGAACAGGGTAGTGTGAGGGGGTTGGGATTGAAAAAGGGGAGCGTTAGGGGGAGTGGGTGTTTTAGGAGATTTAGGTAGGTTTATCCCAATGATTATTATCCAAACATTGGGGTATCTTGTAGTATAATTCTATATCCAAATGGTAATTGAATACTATTGAGAGGGAGGTATAGGTATATCCCCTATTTCCATTATTGCATGGAAAAGGAAAGTTTTATGTACTCATGAATGTTGTTTCTATTTTTATTATCATGTTGAAAGAAAGAAAGTACATGACATATATTTATAAATATAAGTATGTATATATATCATTATTAAAGTTTCATTATTATATCTTCAATATCATATAATTTCACTAAACCCATCCTCAATACATTCTATGTAGTGTGTTATTGAATCACATCACTTTGAGGGGAAGGTAGTCCACACTTCCTCAAACGTAGTTATCATATTAACCCAAAATGGAAAGTAAACAAATATGTGTTGTAAAATGAATAAATAAGATAAAATAAATAATAAATATAATATATAACATATATAAATTTATTTTCAATCATAATTTCCACCATGATAGGCGGTATGGAAAATTTAACAATCATCATTTAGTGAGGCAGTGGTTCATCGTACACGTAAATAGTACGTCTGTTACCCATTAGATGTAGGTGTTTGTAAGTGTAGGTCAAACCATTAAAAAAATCCTAGGATATTGATTTTTTTGTAAGTTTAGAATATTGGTTTTTTTATATAATCATGGAATAAAGATATTTTAGGTGGTGGATAATGAAAATAAAATTAAGGACTTTAGAGAAAACTTTTCCTCTTAATCAGGTAACTCCTTTTGGTTTGTGCCAAAAGGATTCCTTGGATTGAATTATGCCAAAAATAGGGATTTGAGGAGGTAGGTAAGGATTTTTTGAAGTTTATTGGGTAGATATTTTATTAATGTAAGAGTTTTGAGAGGTGTGGGGATGTGGGAGAGATGGTGGCCTTTTATAGGGAAGGAAAAATACTCACAAGAAATTTTTGAAAACAAGTTACGTGTACACATATTATTATGTAAAAAGGTCATACCAACCATAAATAAATAAATAATTTAATGATTATGGCCGAAATATGTCCATATATTGGACTTTTTACAATTTTATAGGTCATTTGGGCCCTTAAGATTAAGGTTTAGTGCCTAATTAAACTTAATTTGACCTTAATCGTTGTGATTAATTTTAATCTCTTTTATTAATCATTATGAAAAAAATTAAGTTATTATTATTAGAATAAAAATATGATAATGATTAAAATGGTTTATTTCAGTTTTTATAAATTCAATTCATAGAATTAGAAAAATTATGATTATTGTAAATCCTACAGATAGGACGAAATTACGGGTTTTTAGGGTAGAAAGAAGTTTATAAGTTTATTCAGTAATTATATTAAATTCCAAATTTAAATTGATTCTAATGAAATAAATTTTATTAATATATTTATAATTGATATAATTTAACATTAAAACAAATTTAAAATATAATTTAACATTAAAAATTATTTAAATGAAAGGTAGTATTTAACTAAAAAACGGTATTTTTCACTATTCATCCTAAAATGAAGTTTCTCATAAAAAACACAAAAAATCACCCTTAGATAATTTAGATATTATAAATTAAAAAATTAAGTTAATTTTATCAAATTCAATTTCTAAATGCATCTAAAATTAATTTTATTATCTTTTATAGAAGGACATTAAAGGCTATTCATTCGAGAAAATGATATTTTTAAACATAACATTACATTACCAAAAAGTATATATTTCATTATGAATATGTTTTATTTCTATAAAAAATTATAAAAAATATTTTATAATTAGTTATTAATATTAATATCACTATTTTTAATATCTAGGTTATAATTATATCATTTAAAAATTATAATAAAATGATCCTTCACAAAAACTCGTTGTTGTGTGCAATGTATTCCAAGTCAGTTTTGCAGGTAGTTCAAGCCAAGTTGGTATTGCGTGTAATGCAAGCCAATTTTATTTCATATGAATGAAATGTTTCAATTAGTGTTTTAATATATATGTGTGTGTGTGTGTGTATGTCTGTGTGTGTGTGTGTGTGTGTATGACTAACTATTTCCAATTTCATGGGAAATGAAAAATATCAAAAGATAAATTAATTTGAAAAAAATAATTCAGAAAATATCTTGGTGTTACTTTATACCCCATTAAAATGAATTTTTACCTTGAAAGTTTCATTCATAGAAACCCACATCCTAAAAATATTACTAAAAATTAGATTAGAAGACAAGTTGGGGCTAACATAGTTACCCAAAGTAATATATAACTGTGTTTCCACATATGAGAAAATAGGTTGAGAGTGAAGATTGGACATGGAGGGAAGGCATAAATATTTATAGGGAGTGATTGAGGTCATCAATCCCAAATAATTGAATGATTAAGGAAACATTTATGGCCTCAAATTCATAAATTTATGATGATTTAAAAGGCCATCGGTTCAAAAAAATTAAGGAATTAGGACACCACATTTTCTTTTGATCACCATCCTAACATTGATTAATTATTTTTTTGACCAAGAATATAAGAAAATATACTTACGTGATGTAATTATATTAACAAAATTTCATTATTTATTTTTTATTTTATCAAATTCTAATTCATACATTATTTCGTGTAATGGATTTCCAAAAATTAACCATTATTCCTGAAGTGGTAAAATACCCTTTTAGCAGATCTAAAGGCTCATAAAAGAATGAAATGTATAACTATTTATCTATAACTATTCTTAAAAATCACTATGGTTAATACATTAATCTCTAAATATAAAAAGTTTTACTATTGTTTTATCATAAATAATTATTCACCAAAAAATAATTAATTATTAACCAGGACATTGCGTAGGCCAGTGGTAGGCATGAAATCCTTCTCATCCTTCATCCATGGGTTCAAGACCCGCATCCTTGCTAGAATGGATTGGTTTTCACCCTACAAACATGATTTCATTTTCTAAAACTACACTAATATAATTTATAGATACAAAAAAGATGAACATTCTTGATATAAGGTTAATCACTAAGTATCCTTTTAACCAAGGTTTTAAATATAATCTCAGTGCATAAAAAATTCCACAAAAGTTTAATATAAAATTTTCATGAATTTTTAACTTTATAAACCTTTTCAAATATAAAAATTCAAAACATTAGATTGATATTCACGAAATTACATTAACATTGACCCCCCATATATCACAAAGTAGCTCTTGGTTTTTACATTCCAAATATGTGAATACCCACATGGTAAATTCTATTGGAACATGGTAACAACCTGAAATACCATAAATACTTATATAAAACATACATGATTATTGATTCTATATATTAATATATATATTTCATAATTCCAAGATATTGTAAACTTTATCCATGATAACATAAACTACTTGCCAACAATTCCTTAATTAGTTCCAAGGTAACAAGTACCATCCAATTTACCTATTCATATCCCACATATATTTATCCAACCAACTTTATAATTACATAATCTACATATTAAGGGTTATCATTCCATTAATCATGTATTTTACATGGAAATCACCATTCCATTATATCACTTTTCTATTCTTTCAGAACCATTCAACATGTTCTTGTAAATTTGTAGTGATAACATAAATTGAACAATAATTATATATTTAACCTTTAATATAACATAATTCTTGAATCCAAATATATAAAAACATCAATTAATTCATATTTAGAGCATTAATGGAGAAACATAATCCAATTACATGATCCCTATTTTCATCCACATTTCATTTGTATTCTCTTCATCATCCTCAATGTAACCCTTACTCACACCACTTTGCTAATTCCCTTTAGGATCTTCCCTCTTAGGACATTGAGTTTACTAATGAACATTTATTCCAAATTTAAAACACTTTACCTTTAATTATGTCTTATGGAGGCCAATATTCTCATCAATTTTATTAACTGAACTCTTCATTTTTTCCACGTAGTCACGCACTTTGTGTCCTTTTACACGATCAAAACATCATCTTATTCTCATAAGACATTCATTAGGTGACTATTTCAATATTATTGACAGAATGGAAATTGAATATTCTTTTCTCCATGGTTTCCATTAACTAAACTCTCAGTGAACTCCTTCTTTCACTTACATAGTGAGTCTGAGAGTTGGTTAAGGTAGACGTCGTTAATCATGTTCTGCGAAAACTAACTAATAATGATCATAACAAATTTCACTCCAATGATCATCCCACTTGACTTCTCATCATAAAATCATCCATCAAATTCATCATTAATCCAGTTTCTTTTGGTTCCTTCCATTTACTAAAACCAAAAGCATAGTGTGAGCAATACTTATCATAGAAAAAAACACATAGTCATGAAAATATTTACTTATAGGATGTCTAATTCATGAAACCTTAATTAATCTATGAAAACCTTGGTTCATACGAGGATATTAATAACTAACTTATATTTAAATAATTCATGATGATTCATGAAATAATTGTGAATTATCAAAGCATATCCCACATGACTGTCAAACCAGGTATGCAGTAAGGCCCATTTTTGGGTACCATATTACCTTATGTCTGACTAAGAACGTCTTTTCAGTGTTTCTACCCCTAGGTACATCTATTCTCTAGCCACATATACTTTTAATATACATACATGGATGTATTTCTAGAAAACCACTCACTCAATCCTTTACGAAAATTCTAGGACATTTTCCAAAACATGAACTCATCCATATAATTATCCTTAGAGACAACCCTATAAATATCCTTAGAAATATACCTAGGGATATAAATAAAATTTTCACATTCTAGTTTCCAAATTTAGGCTAAAACTTTCCTCTAATACCAACTATAGAGACCCAAGGATAACATAAATGGATAAAACATCATTTTAGATAAACAATCAGTACATTAAAAAAATACATGCTTGAGGACCGTAATAGTTTAGTGTATTTGGAAACATAGAAAAAAATCATCTCTCCTGGTGAAATATCTTCAACATATCCCATAAAGATCTCTACCTTTAGTTATTCTACATAAAACATTTATTCATAGCATGGGGAAAGGAAATATAAGAAATGTGATGCCCTATAATCTGGTTTCCCAAAGCCGGTGTTGAAATATTTTGTGTAATTTTTTTATAAAAGGAACTGAAAAATGACACTTCACATTACACAACAGAGGATATTTTCTGATTTAGGATTTGGATAATTAGATACAATTGTTACATTTCCTCAAACTATACGAAAATAAACTTCAATGTGCTACCTTCACAAAGTAAATTATGTCACTGATAAATCTACTAAACCTGTAAAATTGAATTTAAAATGTAGGTTGAGAATTAAGAATGCTCAATAAGGGGTTTTAAAAACAATGAATAAATTATTTTATAAAAATTTCCTTAAATTAGAATAAAAATGTTAAACCATTTTCATAAAAAGAAGTTAACCTTTCATATAACATGTAATCATCATCTGTCGAGAGTTACTAAAATAATTTTTAGGAAAATCACATGATCAAAAAATTATATACTTATTTAGAAGTTAAAAATAAAATTCATAATAAAATTTTCATGCACTTGAATAAAAATGAATGGATTTACACTTATAAGTCAGATAACAGACATACTTAATTATGTATGAAATACCAGGGGTGTAGATGAAAATTTTTCCTGAAAGAATACTTGTTTAGAGTTTGTACATGAAATTATATCAATTATCGTTTAACGCATAAATTCAAACCATAAAATGATGGATACATTTCTTACCCTTGTTTATAGATTGGAAACCAAATATTTATTCTACATTATAAATGAATTGTTATACATATAAATATATATATAAATATAAATCATTATAATTCGTAAATTTAGAAAAATATAATGTTGATCATTTAATATCAAAAATAAAAACGGATTAAAGGACATAAAATTATTCATAAAATAATTATTCTTAATCATTCATATTCTACTAGTCAAATAATCACATGGAAGGTCAAATACCATATTCATAATGAGAGAATGCATAATGCGGGACATCATAACTACACCTTTAATGTCTCATGCCAAGACCATATATAACTATACCGTCATGGCCTTGTGCCAAGACACTAGTTTGTCTCATGAGACTAACTGATGAATAAAGGGGATATAAAAGGCCCTTCCCATCACTTACTGAGTCCGATGTATTCCTTGAGGGAATTTATAATACGGGACATCAGAACCATACAGTCAAGGCCTTATTTTAATACATTAGTTTGTCTAATGAGAACTTTTGATGAATTGAGAGGCTATAGTGGGATTCACTCATCACTTAATAAGTTCAATGCATTCCTAATATGAATGGGGTTAAACACAAATAATGTACACATATACCATGTAAATAACCTTATGTATTTTGATTACACAAATAAACAAGATAATGAGGTTAATACATACATGCTCTTTAAAATGCATAGAGATTTATTTATAAATTAGATGATGGATATAAATAACTATGAAAGACATACAAAGAGGTGTGAATGTAGTTTCACACATGAAATGATAGATTGTATACATAAAATAATTGTTGGATCACATAAAATGATAACTATTGTCATTTTAAAACCCAGATTTCACATATTCATAAACTATAAATTGATAAATTAATAACAATCTCACTTTGTATATCGATCTAGGAAATGAATTTTAATTCCTCTTAAATAAATAAAATTGAAATGAATATGTGTGCACACATAAATATTTATATACATATATTATACACTTAAAATGATGTCTTTTTGGGAAAATGCTAGCAAATCCTTTGTTAAATGAGTTATCTATCAATATATTTACTTATAGAAATTTTTTTAAACAAAATTTTGATTAATAAAATCTAAAAGTTAGAAATATATATACATATATATATATATATATCATTATAATCAATAGAAATTGACCAATAATAAAACCAAATTCATACAAGTCATAGACTTAAGATTAAAACCTAAATCAAAACCCTTAACATTTTATTTTTTGAAAATAGAGAATTATAAATAAATATATATATATGTCCAAATTCTTAAAAAAACATAATTTTGTTAAAATAAATTAATTAAATCCTTAAATAAATCCTTAAGGATGATGTACTTATTAATAATTCCAAGAAACATAAATTTAAAATTAATATTTATCTTCAATAATCATTAAGTGAAATAGATATTTGTATATAATTGTGTATACACTTATATATATACACACACACACACGCAGATATATATATAAGTATTGATGAAATCAGACATAATAAATTTAATCCCTTAAAAAATGAATATTAAATAAATATCGTTCATAAAAAATTATTAAACCAAACTTCGATTAGAAAATGGACTTTATAAAAGCCAAAATTGACCAAATAAGAATGAAACAAAGATGATAATTAGTGAAAAATGATAATATATTAGGCTGATTGAAACAATATTTATATATAAATGAAACTTGCGGGGGATTATATTTGGGTTCATATTAAAACAAAACTGAGCTTGATGAAGTTGTTAGAAAGGGGGAGTGCATGGGGTCATGGATGGAGTTGGAAGGCATCATGGGTTGATGCCTACTGACTCATACTGTAGAAGAGGAACAACGGAGCAGGATGAAAGGAGTTTGGTGGTTGACCCACTGTCGAGTTCGACCTGAAGCGGCATGTACTGGTTGAGGTGAGACTCTACAAGGGAGAAAGGGAAAAATTTAGACGGACGACCCAGATCAGATGAGGGCAGATCGGAGGGTTGAGATTAACCCCACAATTTTTAGAAGAGGGGGGGGGGGGTCTTTTTGGGATTAAAAGGGACATCCTTTGTTGATATGAGGTGAATCCAATGGATGGGATTAAACCCATCATTTAATAGGAGTGGTGAAGGTTCTAAAGGGGTATGGATGCAGACAATTGAGATCTCGTACGATAGAAATGAGCAGCTGAGATTAGATCCATGTTATAAAAAATACATCCCATATTGAAATGCTTGTGTTTTTGTGGTTGGTTTATAACCCTCGATGCCACTTTATATTCTTGATAACATGAACACACACACCATGGGGTCCTTATACATGGGACCCGACTGCAGGCCTTGGCCTGACCTCTTCACGTACTCGACTAGGACCCTACACAAGGGTCCATACGTGACCTAGCCTAGACTATGAAAGGTTCACCTCTTTCACTGCTCAAATAGACTTGTGGAAAGTTCCCACCAGACATTGGGGGATTGGCCTATAAGACTACTCTCGTTTGTGGGTACTAAGCTAATTTTTTGGTAAAAATTTATTAAAATATGTCTTCAAAATAATTTTTAATATATAGAATATATATATATTCTTATATATAACACATAGAAAAAGTAAAATATATATTACTATATGTATATATTTTTTAATACTATAAAATTAGTTTTCCATTATTATTATTTTATAAGGTAATATTATCCAATTAATAATTATAACATTGCATGTAGTTAATTTTACCACTTATAAATATAAATTTAAATTAATTTAAAAAAATTAAAACACAAAAATATTAAAACACCAATAGTTATTAAAAATGTATAAATACCCATGTTATAATTTTAAAATCTAAATATTTAAATTTATCTTCAATTAAACCTATATTATCATTTAACTAAAAATAATACATTAAAATATTAAAAAATTTAAAGACTTAAAATACTTAATGGTTATAAAATTATAAAAATTATATATATAAACATAAATGTTCATTTAAAATTAAATCACAATGGATACTTATTTTACAAAATCCATAAAAAGTAGTATAAATACCCATGTCTATGGGTATTAAAGATTCCAAAGTCACCAGTGTTCTCCTACTTCAAAAATGGTTTGGTACGTTCCTCTTTTTCTAAGCATTTCATTTATTCTTATAGTTTTTATTATTATTACAATTGAATACCCAAAGGAAGTGGCCTACTCAATATTTCTTTTTATGTTACTCAATGAAGGACCATTTTATTCTTGGTCTTTTATGAGTTCCTTGGAGTATTAGAAGTCTTTCACCATTTAATATTTTTATGTATCAGTTTTTTATTAAGTAAAATGTTCCTTGTATTTGTGTTATTAAATTAGTTTATCAACATTATATTCATTTATTTTCATTAAATAATAATAAGTACAAAAAAATATTAATTACACCATTGAAACTTACGTTCAGGGTGTCACATTGTCTCCCCCATAACATAATTGCACCCTCATAATTCGAATGTACTAACACATTCCCACTAGCATAGAACTTCTGACGTCATCCTTAATTTCCCCTAAAAATATCTTAACTATTATTAACTATAAAAATTAAAAGGGAAAAAATTAATTTATACATTCACCAGGTCCACCACCATGAACAACTCCCTGATGTCCTCAAATTTATTTCCATTATAGTTTTAAGTTCTTAATTTTATTTATCCCAAATACATATCAAGCAGCTAGGATCAAACTCATGCATAGAAGAATTGGGTTTCCAGAGAGAGGAATTGAGGGTGTAAAGATCAGTGATATTAGAGTGGAGTTAGTCCCTATAGACCAATCAAACTATATTCTTTTCTAAAGGTTTGATATAATAAAGTCCCCCATAAATGCTAAAGTTCAGGACTTGAAACAGATAGGCTGGATGGAGGTCACCCTCCTCTACAGATTCTCAAAAACTTCCTGAGGCCAGATAATTTTCTAACAGAGTAAAAAAATTGATGCAACATTAATAGTATTTCCATTAATGTGTATAAAATGAAAGTTTGGCATAATTGATAAGGAAATAGACAAAACATGACCCTTGGAAGAATCATAGGATAATTGAGGTGTCTGATATTCGGTGAAGGTGTTTGCATAATAATCATAGGTTCGTAAAAGGATCATATGCATCTGAATTTGATTTTTCAATTATAGTTTCAAGTAACTAGGGTAGAAAGAGATAGAATATTGCTTAGTTATCTATCGTATTCAATTTAAAAATTTAAGAAAATATTTTATATAAGGAAATCATGCTAAAACTTTTAATTTATTATAATTTTCCAAAATTATCACGATTTTTTCTCCATTACCAACTATAATGCCACAGAACCTTGTTTCTTGGAGCTGGTGCTGAAATACATTGTGTAATTTTTTTATAAAAGGAACTAAAAATTTACACTTAACATTACACAATAGAGGATCTTTATTGGTCCAGGTTTTGGATAATTAGATACAATTGTTACATTTCCTCAAATTGTATGAAAATAAACATTAGTGTGCTGCCTATACATAGTAAAGTACATCAATAATAAATCTAATAAACCTATAAATTGAATTTAAAACATAGGTTGATCATTCAGAATGCCCATTAACTGGTTTTAAAGACAATTAATAAATTATTTTAAAAAATATTTCTTTGAATTAAAATACATAATTTAAATCACTTTCTTAAAAATAAATTAACCTTTCACATAAAAAGTCATCCTTACTTTTTGAGAGTTACTAAAATCATTTTTAGGAAAATCACACACTCAAAATATTTTATACTTATTTAAAATTTACAAGTAAAATTCATAATAAAATATGCATTCACTTGATTAAAAATTCCTGGAATTATACTTATAACTTAGATAATGGTTATACTTAATTATGTATGACATACCAGGTGTGAGGATACAAATTTTAGATTAAATAATAATTTTTCAGAGTGTTCACATAAAATGATATCAATTATCATTTAATGCATTAATGAAAACCATTAAATGATAGATAAATTTCCAACCCTTGTTTATATATTGGAAAAAATATGAATTCCTCTTTATAAATATATATATATATACATAAATATAAATCATTATAACTTGTAAATTTGGAAAATATAATGTTGATAATCACATAGCAAGAATAAAAACTGATTAAATAAGTCCATAAAAATATTCATAAAAGAACGATTCTTAATCATGGATATTCTACTAGTTGAATAATCACATTGAAGGTCAAATACCAGATTCGTAATGAGTGAATTGATAATGTGGGACAATATAACTACGCTGTCAAGGACTCGTGCAAAGACCATATATAACCATACTATCATGGACTTGTACCAATACACTATTTTGTCTCATGAGACCTATAAATTCATCAAGGGGGTATAAGAGGCCCTACACATCACTTACTAAGTCTAATGCACTCCTCGAGGGATTTCATAATACGGGTCATCATAACCATACTATCAAGGCCTCATGCTAAGACATGAGTTCTTCCCATGAGACCTACCGATGCATCGAGAGGCTATATCGGGCCTCACCCATAACTTAATAAGTCCAATTAATTCCTCATATTATTGGGGTTAAACATAAATAACATATACATTGTGCATGTAAATAACCACCTTTATTTGGATTGAAAAAATAAACAGGATAATGATTTAAATACATACATTCTCTCTAAAATGAATGTAGTGTCATTTATAAATTAGATGACGTCAATAACTAATAATTCATGACATAACAAGAGGTGACAATGCAGTTTCAAACATGAAATGATAGCTTGTACACATAAAATAATTTACTTGATCACATAAACTAATAACTATTATCATTTTAAAACCAAGATTTCACATATGCATAAACTATAAATTGATAAATTTAGAATAATCTTAATTTGTATATAGATCTTGGAAGTGAAAGTCATGTCCTCTAAAGTAAATAAAATGAAATGAATATGTCGACACACAAACACACACATATATATACTATACACATAAAATGATGTTTTTTTGAAAATTCCATGAAATCCTTTGATAAATGAATTATATTTCAATATATTTACTTAGAGAGAAAATTTAAATCCATCCATTAATTAATAAAATCTTAAATTCCGAAATATATATATATATATATATATGTATGTATTTCATTATAATCAACACAAATTGACCAATAATTAAACTGAATTCATGCAAGCCATAGACTTAGAATTAAAACATAAATAAAAACCCTCAACATTTATTTTATAAAAATACTTAATTATAAAAAAATACATACATAAATACATACATATATATATATATATATTTATATATATATATGTTTATATATAAACCTTTGTAAAACAAATATAATTTTGACTGTATAAATTAATTAAATCCTTACATAAATTCTTATGAATGATGGAATTGTTAATAATTCCATAAAACAGAGATTTAAATTAAATATTTACCATCAACGGTTCTTAAGTGAAATAGGTATGTGTAAAAAACTGTGTATACACTTATATATATATATGTAAGTATTGATGAAATCAAACATAAAAAAATTTAATCCCTTAAAACATGAATTTAAAACAAATATATTTTATCAAAAATTCATAAACCAAATAAGAGATATATATATATATATATATTTGTATATACACATATGTATACATATAAGCCTTGAAATTTCAAAAACAAAATAACATGAACCCATACCTGGATCAAAATATGAAGTTGGACAACTTGAAACGGGTATAAAAAAATAGGGAACTTTGAGGATGAGGGTTGTGTATGGTTGGGTTTGAAAATAAGGGTGTTTATTTAGATATATTATACCCCAAACTTCAATTGGAAAATACAATTTATGAAATAAAAAATTTACCAAATAAAAAAGAAAAACTGTTGATAATTAGTGCAAAATGATAATCAATTTGGTTGATCGACACAATATTCAAATATAAATGAAACATGTAGGGGAATCCATTTGGGTTCAGATTAAAATAAAACTAACCACGTCAGATCTGTGGGAAAAAAGGTGATAGAATGGGGTCATGGATGTAGATGGAAGGTCCCACAGGTCTATGCCTACTAACTCGTAGGGTAGAAGAGGAATGGTGGAGGAGTATTAAAGGAGGTCTTCAGTTAACCCATTGTCTAGTGAAACCTAGTGTGGTGTTTATTGGTTGAGACACAACTCTACAAGGGAGAAAGGGGAAATTTTTAAAAGATTTCCCAGATGAGATAATTTCTGATCAGAGGTTTGAGATTAACCCTAGAATTTTTTGAGGGGGGAGGTATGTTCAGGATTAAAGGGGATGGCCAGGGTTGATCTGTGGTAAATCCTATGGATGGGATTAAACCCATCATTTAATAGGAGTATTAGAGGTTCGAACGAGGTATAGACATGGACATATGAGATCTCACAAGACAGAAATGAGTTTCCGAGATTCGATCCGTTTTTTAAAAGATATATCCCTCGTCGAAATTCTAGCGCTTCTGCAACTAGTTTATAAACCTCTACACCACTTCAGCTTCTCAATAACACGAACAAACACACCATGGGGTCCTTACACTTGGGACTCCTCCACAGGCCTTGGCCCAACCTCTACAACCACTCAACTTGGACCCTATACACAGGTCCATGCACATCCTAGCCCAGACTATGCACAGTTTTCCCCTTGAACTTATCAAGTGTACATGTGCTAAGTGCCCACTAGATCTTGAGGTCTTGTCATATAAGGTTTCTCTCAATTGAGGGTACTTATCCAATTTTTTGGTAAAAGTTTATTAAAATAACTCTTCAAAATTATTTTAATATATACAATATATATATATATATATATATTTATATGTAATACATAAGAATCATAAAATATATATTCCTATATATGTATACATTTTAATACTTCAAAATTCGTTTTTCATTCTTGTTATTTTCTAATATAATATTATCCAATTAATAATTATAACATTACATGTAGTTAATTTTACCCATTATAAATTTAATTTTAAATTCATTTTAAAAATTTAAAACACTCAACTATTAAAACACCAAAGGTCACTAAATATTTATAAGTACAAATTTTATAATTTTAAAATATAAATATTAAAATTTATCTTCAATTAATCCCATATTATTATTTTACTGAAAATAATACTTTAAATATTTAAAATTTTAGAAACTTAAAATACTTAATAGTTATAAAATTATAATAGTTATGTATATAAACATCAATAACCACTTAAAATTAAATCCCAGAAGCTTCTTATTTTACGATGACCAAAAAAATAGTATAAATACCCATGTATACGGGTATGAAAGATACAAAAATCACTAGTGTTCTCCTACTTCAAAAATGGTTTTTTTACAGTCCTCTTATTCTAAGAATTTCTATTATTATTTTGTCTATTATTATTCTAACTATGTTAGACCCAAAGGAAGAGGTCTACTCAATATTTCTTCTTATGTTACTCATCAGAGCACCATTTGTTTTTATTGTTCTTTTTATGAGTTTTCTGGAGTGGTAGAAGTATTTTCCCTATAATGTTATAATGTATTGGTGTTTTATTGAATAAAATGTTCTTCATATTTATCTTATTTCATTACTTCACCAAAATTATATTCATTTATTTTTATAAAATAATAATAATAATAATAATAACATTAATATTAATTACACCATTGCAATATAGGTAGGGGTGTTACATCCTCCCCCCAACATAATTGTACCTTCGCAATTCGATTGTACTCACACATTCCCACCATAATAGAACTTCCAAAAGCATACTTGGTGTCCCTAAAAACAACTTAACTATTATTACTTAACAAAATTGAATGTAAAATAATTAATTTCTACCTTAACCAGGTCCACCACCATAAACAATTCCCTGATGCCCTCAAATTTATTCCCAATGTATTTTTTAAGTTCATTAGTTTCTTTAGACCAAATGATTCTCAACCAGCTAGGATGAAACTCATGCATATAACAATTGGGCATATAGAGAGAGGCATAGAATGTGTAATGCTAAAAGATATTGTAATGTACTCGGTCCCCATATACCATTTAGAATATGGTTTTTTAAGGTATGAAATTATAAAGTCTCTCATATAAGCTAAAGTTTAAGACATGAAACAGATAGGTTGTGCAAAGGTCACCTTCCTCTATAGCTTATTAGAAAGTTCATAAGGAAATATAATTTTTAGGAAGAGTAAATCATTTGATGAAACATTCATAGTATTTACCTTTATGAATATAAAATAAAAGTTGTGCATAGTCCATAAGGAAATAGATCCAGTGGTGAAATATGTGGGGTAATTATTTTATAAAAGGAACTGAAAAATTTCACTTCACATTAAATAAGAGAGAATCATTAACAGTATAGGTTTTGAAGAATTAGATACAATTGGTACATTTCCTCAAACTCTGTGAAAATAAACATTAGTGTACTGCCTCCACAAAGTATAGTATTCCCCTAATCAATCTACTAAAAATGTAAAACTAACTTTAAAACATAAGGTGATCATTTAGAATTATCAGTAAGGTATTTTAAAAACAATTAATAAATTCTTTTAAAAAATTCCTTGAATTAAAATATATGCTTTAAATCATTTTCTTAAAAAGAAATTAACTTTTACATAACATTTAATCCTCACTTTTCAGGAGTTACTAAAATAATTTTTAAGAAAATAACATGCTCAAAATTTCTACACATATTTAAAATTTACAAATAAAATTCATAATAAAATACGCACACACTTGAATAAAAATTCATGGAATGTCACTTATAAGTTAGATAATAGTCATACTTAATTATGTATGACATACCAGGGGTGAGGATACAAATTTTCACATGATATAATACTTGTTCAGAGTTTTGACATAAAATTATATCAATTATCATTAAACACAAAAATGAAAACAATGAAATTATAGATAAATTTATAACCCTTTTTTATAGATTGGAAAAAAATATTAATTCCAATTTATAAAATAAATGTTATATATATAAGTATATACATAAATATAAATCATTATAACTTGTAAATTTGGAGAATATAAGGCTGAGAATCACATAGAGGAAATAAAAATTGATTAAATAAGGCTATAAAAATTAATATAAACAAATGATTATTAATCATGAGTGAATACATAAGGCGGGATATAATTACGACGTCATAAAGGCCTAGTTACAAGACTATACATAACCATTCCATCATGGCCTTGTTCCAAGACACAAGATTTTCACATTAGACCTTTTGATGCATTAGAGGGCTATAGTCAGCCCTGCTTGTCACTTACTAAGTCCAATTCATTCCTCATTCCAAGACAATAGTTTGTCCCATGAGACCTATCGATGCATCAATAGGATATAGCTGGCCTCACCTATAAATTAATAAGTCTAATTAATTCCTCTTATTAATGGGGTTGAACATAAATAACATATACATTTTCCATTTAAACAACCTTATTTATTTTGATTGCACAAATAAATAGGATAATTAAGTAAATACATATATTCTCTCTAAAATTCATGGAGTGCTATTTATAAATTATATGATTCCATAACTAACTATGAGTGACATACTAAGAAGTTTGAATGGAATTTCACACATGAATTTATAGCTTTTGCTAATAAAATAATAGCTTGATCAAAAAAAATTATAACTATTATCATTTTAAAACCATGCTTTCACATATGCATAAACTATAAATTGATAAATTAAGAATAATCTCACATTGTATATAGATCTTGCAAATGGAAGTTTAGTCCAATTAAATAAATAATTTAAAAGGCATTTCTGTACACACATAAAAATATATATATATACATATACTATACACATAAAATGATGTTACTTTTGGAAAAATGCCAGCAAATTCTATGATAAATGAATTATCTTTCAAAACATTTACTTAGAGATAAAATTTAAAACTAACCTTTGATTAATAAAATCTGAAAGTTAGAAATATCTATATATATATATGTATGTATGTATGTATATGTATGTATGGATTTCATTATAATCAACAAAATTTGACCAATAATAAAACTAAATTCATGCACGTCATAAACTTTGAATTAAAACCTAAATCAAAACTCTTAAAATTTATTTTCTGAAAATAGGTAATTATACATAAATACATACAAATATATATATATATATATGTAAACCTTTAAAAAAAACATAATTTTAATTGTATAAATTAATTATTACCTTATATAAATCCTTAGGAATGATGGACTTATTAAGAATTCCATAAAACATAAATTGAAATAAATATTTATCATAACTAAATTCTTAAGTGAAATAGGTATATGTATACAATTATGTATACACTTATATATATATACACATTTATATAAGTATTGATGAAATCAAACATAAAAAAACTGAATCCCTTAAAACTTGAATTTAAAACAAAGATCATTCATCAACAATTACAAAACCAAATAATATATATATATATATATATATATTTGTATATACTCATATGTATACATATAATTATTGAAATTTCAAACACAAAATAAAATCAACCCTTAATTGGATCAAAATATAAAGTTAGCCAACTGAAAATGAGTAGAACAAAATGGGAAACTTTGAAGATGTGGGTCGAGTATGGTTGGGTGTAAAAATAAGGTTGTTTATATAGATATATTATACCCCAAACATCAATTGGAAAAGATACTTTATGAAATATGAAATTGGCCAAATCAAAATGAAACCAAGATGATAATTAGTGAAAAATGATAATCAATCGGGTTTATTGACATAATATTCATATATAAATGAAACTTGCAAGGGAATCTGTTGGGGTTCATATTCAAATAAAACTAACCATGTCGGATCTTCGGGAAAAGTAGAGAGAATGGAGCCATGGATGGATGTGGAAAGTATCACTGGTCAATGCCTAATGACTCGTAGGGTAGAACATGAATAACATAAGAGGAAGAAAGGAGGATAGCAACTGACCCACAGTCTGGCATGACCTGGTAGGTCGTATACTGGTTGAGGTGAGACTCTACAAGGGAGAAGTGGAAAAAATTGGACGGATGACCCATGTCAGACGAGGTCTGATCGGAGGGTTGAGACAAACCCTATAATTTTTAGAAGAGGGGGTCCATTCAAGATTAAAGGGGATGGCCTGGGTTAATCTGTGGTGAATTTGAGGTATCAGATTAAACCCATTATTTAACAGGAGCAACATAGGTTCGAATAGGGTATGGATGTGGATGATTGAGATCTATCGGGACCAAAATGATCCACCTAGATTAGATCCATGTTTTAAAAAAATGCATCCCACATCAAAACTCCAGTGCTTCCATGGCTGGTTTATAACCCTCAACATCACTTCATCTTCTCGATAACACGAACACACATACCACGGGGTCCTTACACACAGGACAGTGACCACAGACCTTGGCCTAACCTCTAAATGTGCTAGAATAGGACCATACACACGGGTTCATGTGAAACCTATACTAGACTATGCACAGCTCTCACCTTTCACTTCTCAAGGGGAATTATGCTCAGTTCTCAACAGGCCTTGCGGGCTTGGCCTATAAGGCTACTCTCGGTTGTGGGTACTTTGCTAATTTTTTGGTAAAAATTTATTAAAATATCAATTCAAAATCATTTTAATATATACAATATATATTATTATATGTAATAAATTGAAAAAATAAAATATATATTCTTATATGTATATATTTTTTAATACTTCAATATTAGTTTTCCATTCTTATTATTTTCGATGGTTATATTATCCCATTAATAATTATAATATTTCATGTAGTTAATTTCACCACTTAGAAATATAAATTGAAATTCATTTCAAAAATTTAAATCACTCCACTATTAAAACTTCAAGGGTTATTAAAAAAGTATAAATACCCATTTTATAATTTTAAAATCTAAATATTAAAATTTATCTTCAATTAAACCCATATTATTATTTGACTAAAAAAATACTTAAAAACATTTAAAAATTTAAGCACTTAAAATACTCAATGGTTATAAAATCATCACGATTATATATATAAACATCCAAGGTCACTAAAAATTAAATCCCAATAGCTACATATTTTACAATGTCCATAAAAAGTAGTATAAATACCCTTGTCTATGGGTATTAAAGATATAAAAATCACCAGTGTTCTCCTTCTTCAAAAATGGTTTTGTACATTCCTCTTATTCTCAGAATTTACATTATTCTTCTAGCTGTTATTATTCTAATTATGGTAGACCCAAAGGAAGAGGCGTACTCAATATTTCTTTTTATGTTTCTTGGTGGAGAACCATTTGTTTTTACTTGTTTTTTATGAGTTTTCTGGAGTAGTAAAAGTATTTTCTCATGTAATTCTGTAATGTATTAGTGTTTTATTAAATAAAATGTTTATTGTATTTGTATTATTCCATAAGTTCATCTAAATTATATTAATTTATTTGAATAAAATAATAATAATCAGTAAAAAAATAACATTATTATTAATTACACCATTCAAAACATAGGTTTGAGTATTATAAGAAAGTGGTGACCTCAAAGGCTAAGTTAGGAAAATAAATGAAATTCGTATGAATAATATGAAAAAATGGGTATGGAACTTGAGCATAAAATTTGAATATCATACCCTATAATTTAGAGATCATAATGAATATTTGAAGTTTATAAGACATTAATTATAAAGAAATAAAAACATAATACACGAAATAATAACATAGGAATAAAACATGGAATTGTGGAAAACAGATAAGTATATAATATGATTTCCATAGCAGTGAATGGATGCTTCCAAAGACATCTTGATGAAAAAATTCCTTTACTGTACCGAGTTCACACCCCATTCCAGCCTTGTATTATAGAACTGAGTTCACTACTAGTTTCAACGCTATATTACTAATCTGAGTTCATTTCTCATTTCAGCCCTATAATACTGAATTGAGTTAATTTTTTGTTCCATCCCTATAACACTGAACTGAGTTCATTTCTTGTTCCAACCATGTCTATTTCATGAGATATAAATCTTTACCCAATGAAGTGGAGGGAGATACAATTCCCACCAATCTCATAATTAAATCATATATACATGTGATAAAAAGACATAAACAATAATATTATAACCCATTCAATGAAATGGGTATCATAAACATGTAAGCATATCATAACCTGTGAAAAAAAATACAGGTTTCACAATAATTTCATCAAAATAATTACCCATGATAGAAAAAAGTATTTCATTAACATAAAAACCCTGAAAGAGAAACAAATTTCATAAACATATAACATATGAAAGATAAATGTATTTCAGAAACACATAACCCAAGAAAGGGAAACGAATTTCATTAAGTCCATAAGATTAAGAATAACTAATTTATATAAATAACATGAAGGTAACCTTTAGATAATTTCTTATAAGGTCATGAGTAATATCAAAAGAATTCATCTTAGATGGAAAATAATTTTGAAATATCATTTAAAAAATTTCATGAGGAAAAAATCACTTATTCTTTGAAAAAGGATTTTTAATACATAAAACCATTTGAAAATAATTTTCTTAGAAAATACATTAATTTTTTTAAGGAATGCTTGAAATCATATTGAAAATATTTTTCCTTGAAAACTGATAAAATAAGCTTCAAAAAATACTAAAAAACTTTTTCTTTCAAAACACTTTGAAAAACTCAAATAAATCATGAATTATCATTTCATTGATAATAATTTGAAGACTTATAATGAAATATTGAAAAAAAAATTGAAAACCATTTCATTAAATATACATTAAATATTTATAAAGAAATATTGAATTTTTTTTGAAAATAATTTGTTTGAAAATACTTTTAAAACTTATAATTAAATATTGAAAACATTTTGAAAATCATTTCTTTAAAAATACATTGAAAACTTGTAAAGAAAACTTGAAAACGTTTTGAAAACCACTTCCTTGAAAATAATTTGAAAAATAATAAATAAATATTGATTTTTTTAAAAAAAATCTTCTAGAATAATTTTAAAACTTATAAACGAATATTTTAAATGTTTTTAAAACCATTTCATTGAAAATAATTTGAAAACATATAAATAAATATTGAAAATGTTTTTAAATCCATTTCATTAAAAAAATACTTGGAAAATAATAAATAAATATTGAAAACGTTTTGACAACAATTTTAATTGAAATTTACTTTTAAGAAACATTTTCTTAAAAAATTATCCTTTTAAATCAGAGTAAGCTTTAAGGAAATAAAGGCAGGTAAATTTTTACATGTCTTATGATTTTAAAAGAATATTCTTTTTTCTCAGTAAAAAGTTTAGAAAAATTTATTGATTATAAAGAGAAAAGAAGATTACTTTGAAGAGATTATAAAAAGGAAAAAATTAAAAAAAAATAAATATTATAATAGAATGGTATAATATTCTTGGAATCATTTTTAGAAAACATATATTTTGAATGAAGAGTGGCTAATGTTGGGATTTTTTTAAAACATTATCTTAACAATATTATATACCAAGGAGTAGATGAAATTATATAAAAATAGGAATAAAACATTAATTAAAAGAGGATAATAAAAGTAATTAATGTTATTATAATATGGATCATAAAATTTCAATATAGGAATCATAAACATAAACAATCTTGAAAATGATGAGATTGTTTCAATAAACTCTTATAAATTAGAAACTTGGGATAATACTCTCCATGTAAGAAAAGGAAATTAAATTAATCTTAAAATATCATTAAAATAAGTAAATTCATTATATAAAATGTAAAATGGAAGTATAAACATATAGAAATTGAATTTAGGTGCATAACAAAACATGAGTCTCACAGAAGGGAAATTGAGACAAAACTATTTCATCGATTTGGTAACTTTTGAAATATAAACCTCACGAAAGAAAGATAAAAAAATGGATATTTTAAAACCCATAAATTTATGTATAATATAAATATCATATAATAATGGTCAGTAAATAAACCATATAAAAGTAAATAGCAGTGAACAAAGCATGTATCTCATGAAAATAAAAAGTGAGATGAAATCCCCTTACCTTTTTTCTTGACTCTTGTCGTACTCCTTCAAAAAACCTGTATAATAAATATAAAATTTATTATATATATTTTCGAGAAGAATATTCCTATATCTAATACCATATATTGTTTTATTATGATCATATATTACCTTATTGTTAACCATCCTATCTTAAGGTTTCACTTTGGGTAATATTCGCTTTGTTCTTCATATGTGTCATACTTTGTTATATTATAGGTCCTCATACTTATATCATGATTAAATAATTTAAAACAATATATAAATATAATTTATATCTATTATATGTTTATTATAATAATCTATATAATATAGTAGTATGAAATGGAATTCACCGTTCATGGAGACAAAAATTCATATGTATGCATGAATGTTGTTTATGTTTTTATTGTCGTATTGAAAGAAAGAAATTACATGAAATATATGTATATATAAGTGTTTATATATATAAATAATTATTATAGTAGAATTATTATATCATATATATCATGTAATTTCACTAAACCCATCCTCAATACATTCCATGTAGTGTGTGAATGAATCACATCGCTTTGAGGGGGTGGTAGTTGAGACATCCTCAAACAAAGGTATCATGTTAACACTAAATGTAAAGTAAAATAATATATGTTGCAAAATTAATAAATAATATTAATTAAATAATAAATATAAAATATAAAATATATTATCATATTTTCTATCATAATTTTCATCGTGAGAGGCGGTAAGGAAAATTGAACAATCATCATTTCGTGAGGCAGTAGTTCACCATACACATAAACATTATGTTTGGTACCCATTAGATAGAGGATTGTGTAAGTTTAGGTAAAAACATTAGAAAAAAATGTACTTGTATATTGAGGATATTTTTTTTCAAAAATCATAGAATAAAGAGAGTGTATGGGGTGGATAAGGGAAATAAAAGGAAGGACTTAAGAGAAGACGTTACCTCGTAATCGGGTAACTCTTTCTGGTTTGTGTCAAAAGACTTCCTTGGAATGCCTTCTTACCAATGAAAGGATTCTAAAAATATGTTAGTGGTATTTGGAAGTTTATTCAGTAAATCGTATCCAAACATTAGAGATTTAAGAGGTGTGAGGATGTGGGAGAGGTGGTGGCCTTTTATAGAGAAGTAAAAGGATTCACTTAAAATTTTTGATAAAACAAAGTTAGGTGGACTCACGTTATTACCTAAAAAATTAATCAAAATCAATATAAAACAATAATTTAAGGTTTAGGTCCTAAATATGTCCATAAAATGGATTTTGTAAAATTGGATAGGTCATTTGGACCCCTAAGATTATGGTTTAGTCCCTAATTAAGCTTAATTTAACCTTAATCATTGTGATTAGTTTTAATCACTTTTACTAATCTTTTTGGTCAAAATTAACTTGATCTTATTAGATTATAAATATTATACTGATTATAATTTTTTATTTTCATTTTTCTAAATTCAATTCACATAAGCAGCAAAATTATGATTAATGAAAATCCTGTAGATGGGATGAAATGACGTGTTTTTAAAGTACAAAGAAGTTCAAAAGTTTATTAAGTTTTTATATTCCATTTCAAAACTAAATTTATTATAATGAAGTAAATTATATTAATAAATATATAATTGATCTAATTTAACCATTAAAAAAATTTAAATATAATTTAATATCAATAATTATTTAAACAAAAAGGAAATTTTTAACTAAAAACGATATTTTTCAGTATTCATCAAAAAATGATGTTTCTCCAAAAAAATCCCAAAAATTCATCCTAATATAATTTTGAAATTATAAATTAAAAAATAATTTTATTTTGTCAAAATAAATTTCTAAATGTGTTTAAAGTTAATTTTATAATTTTTCACAGAAGGATAATAAAAGTATTTCATTTGAGAAAATAGTATTTTTAAACATAAAAGGGATTTACCACAAAAATATCTCTCATTATCAATATGTTTTATTTCTATAAAAACATTCTAAAAAATATTTTAAAAGTAGTTATTGATATTTTTATCAATTTTTTTAATAGAAAGTGTATAATAATATTATATAAAAATTATAATAAAATTATACTTCACAAAAACTCGGCATTGCGTGTAACATATGCCAAGTTAGTGTTATAGGTAACACAAGCCAAGGCGGTATTGCGTGTAATGAAATACAAGTTGTTTCTATGTGAAAGTAATGTCTGACTTAGTGTTTTAATATATATATATATATATAACTATTTCTAGTATCACATGAAATGAAAACTATCCATAGATAAATTTATTCTAAAAAATTTCAAAAATCTCAAGGTGTTACAAATAGGACACAAACCACTGATAATGGTCTGTAAGACCAAAGAAATTGTGAACCTATTTCATATTCTTAAGTTCTTCCCGAGAAAAAAATCTTGATCTTTGATGTGTCCCTGACCAAAACCTACGGAGATACAAAATTCCCATGGAAATGCACCTCTCATGTGCTGATGGTGTCAAAGAAGCCACAAGATAGTTATGAGATGATGAACATGTGCCTCCTATGACTTTGATTAGATCAATTTGTTTTTAATGAAAAATACTACATACTGGTCTAAGAACTCTTGTAAAATTGATTTTATGAACACCATGAACACAGTAGGTGTGTTCATGAAACCGAATGACATGACCATGAACTCGAAGTGCCTATTCCTACAAAAAGACATTTTTTAGGATATCTTCATCTTTCACCATCATCTGATGAGATTTTGACTTCAAATAAAGCTTTGGAAACCAACTAGACCCCTTCATCTATTCAAATAAACCATTAATCATCTGGAGACGGTAATGGTTCTTAACTTTCACTTAATTTAATATATGGTAGTCTATAAACAACATCATAATACTATCTACCTTATTATAGAACAACATTCGGGGTGACCCTAGGAGACAAAGTAGGTTAGATGAAACCCCTACTCTTTAGATCATTAACTTATAGCCTCAAATAATTCAACTCTCTAATCTCTATTCAATACAGATCCATATGAATTGGATACATTCCAGTTGTAACATTATCCAAAACTAGAAATTGAGTTGCGGGGGAAGTTTCACAACTTCAACCATGACGATATCAAGAAAAACATCCATAAACATGGGGATACACCCTACCAGATATTCTACTAATATCTCTTCAAACAAAGATAAGAGTGGCCCCGCTTTTATGTTACCCATTGGATAACCCAACTCACCAATGTATGGAACCTATTAGACCTCCACATCAGAAAAAAAATATCCTGTAGAAAAAAATATATGACCACACACATAGAATAAACCCAAAAAATTACAAGGACGACTTTATATGGTTTTATTTGTAGCAATAAGAAACCCCCCACAAAATGGGGTTGTACCATCACTAGTCTGCATCCCCAACACACATCAAACAATGCATCATGTGGATAAAAATATGGGTATGATAATTATCTCCACATAAAATCCTAATAAATGGACCAAAGTAGGAGAAACATAAGAGAATGATGTTTCCAAATAAAACAAGGCACAAACAAGGGTAGGTGATAAACTAATCATACCTCAAAAAAATATTATCCCTGCTAGATCTAGAACATACATCGTATGAATCTACCCACACCTAGATCCTCTAACTCTATAATTATTTTGTTTTAGATCATATTTTGTCATAGTTAACTAATAAAGGTGACCATAGTGAGGTTTCCCTCTTCCAACTCTATCTACCCTTGGTTGCTGAAAAACAATGATGGTCACAACAGTTAGTAACAGCTCAGAGGCTCTTGATACGACTTCTCAAAAGGGACCTAAATTCCCACATGATACTATATTCCCTAATTGATCATACACTTTTTCTTCTATCCACCATCACCCCTAATAACATAGTGTGAAAATGAGAATCCCTTGGTAGATTCAAAAGTTCCCCTATCCTCGAATGATGTGAATGGGTATATAGAGATTAGTTCCCCATCGGTTGGAACCCCATATTCTAAGAAATAAATGATCCACTGCATGTATTTTGAATCCTTATGATTCCCTACTAGACACCTTCTTGAGGATCACCCCTAGAGAAATAATCTATTTGATAACCTTCACCTTATTTAATAGCTCTAGATATGTAGGGATCATAATGTGGGTGATTGTATACCTAATAATTGGGCACAATTCCTCCTCTATAAGTCACTCTCTAGTCCCCTCATCTGAAAATAAATTTATATTATAATACATGAGGTCCTTAAACCAAATACGAGGTTCCAAAAAAACTCATCCTCCCCTATTGAATGGATATAAACTCCTATCCATTTTTCACCATCATCATCAATGATACAAAATATATTCCTTGTGATGGTCAACACATTAAACATATGCCTCGTTATCTTTAATAAGATATAGCATTCACCACTAACTTTTATCTCCCGACATCTGGGAAACCTCCAATGATACCCCAAAATCAACTCATAATTGAATAAGATAGAAATTGATCTCAATATATTCCAACCAATACTCTGTATCTATATCTAATATTCCCCCATCATAGTTTCTAAATATCTACCACTGGGAGAAATGGAATTCCTTTTTCCATGCCACATCCTTCATTATTAGGTCAATCCTCCAATGAAAAACTGGGTTATCCTGATGAACCTATACTACCTGATCTATACAAAGATATTTACCTAAATCCATACCTAAAATTTTAAATAGAAACCCTTATCCTGTAATCATAGAATTTTGTAAAAAAATAATTAATTCCATTTTAATTTCACAAAATCTCCTTAATTCAGACATAAAAACAAATAATCATGATGTAAGTACCTTCCCTAGGTCTCTACAATAAAACTTAGTCCACTTCACTAAGTCATTTAATATACTTTTTTTCTTTACATCAGATCATGGGGGCCCTGAAATCACATTTTTTAACCATTCTACCTTGGATGTGTCACATACCAAGATCAAATGGAACTATTTCACTATTAGCCTATGAAATCCTCATTATGCCTAACTCAAAACTACACAATATCTCTCAACATAAACTCTTTCATACCACTCATTCATGACCCCATCCCTCCAAAGGAACCTCTCATAGGATAACAATGAAGTTTAAAAGATAATAACCCATAAGTCCGACCTCTAGTAGTCCTCAAGTTAGATACTATAATTGAGGACATAAAAATATCAAATATGAAATTAATTGCCCTCAAAGATAATGTGGATTGAGATATAGGATAAATCAATAAAAAAATAACTCCAGTTTATAATATAAAACTAAAACTAAACCAACCCGCAACGCATGAACAATTTTGATTTATATAGATTAAAGTATTTTAACAACATTGGAATACAAGTCATACAACATCAACTTGACTGCAGCACCAAAGTCCAAGATAATAATGTTATGATTGATCCTTGAATACCTCCTAGAAACTAGAAAATAGTTTATATATATATATGGGATAGTCATACATTGATAATAAATAGGATCATACCTAATTTCTTTCATTCACATTTGAAAAGAGCATACTAATACACCATAGGAAAAACAAAAAAACCAACAAGAACCTAAATTGGCCAAATAACCAATACCAATATCACAATGGAATGTTCACCAAATAATTAATCCAAATTAGTATCATAGTATCAAATAAATAAAAAATAAATTTACCTAGAAAATTCTTACTCATGGATTTTCCACTCTTATTACCCAACATAAAATTTCAGGTGCAACAATTCCTTCCATGATTATCTCTTAACATGTATTTATATCTCTAATGTCGGCCAGGATGAAACCCCACATGTTCTAAAAACCCGTAGAGTCTATCATCAATTAATATAATCATTAACCATAAAATAATACCCTCATCCACATAACAAGTAAAATAGGGTATCAGGAACATTAAGAAAATCATCTTTGTTCCCTCCCCATACCATGCATGACACCCATAACAAATCACATCCTCGTCATCACTGAGAGATATCCAACATTAACATGTATAATAACTGATTAATATTTACCACCAAACCATACATCACTACTACTGAAGGAAGAGTGGGATGGGGGTATCCATCCATCTGATTCACCAATGGCTTGGATATTAGGGAAAACATTCAGAACCCAAAATGTTTGGGCATTGTTAAGGTTATCTGACTCGAGTAGGGTGGAGATGTAAATAATATAAAATACATGGTTGATGGATCACAAAAAATACCCAACTAATGGGTTTACATCATTTTCACTAGTATGCACCAAATCACTACCATTACATTAATGAAATTCATCATAACCAACACCACCACTAATTCCTCACATCAAAAAACTACCACACACAAGTTTCTACTTTTATTTATAGGTTCCACCACTTCAAGATATATGAATTTTCACCAACTCTGATTTTATAAGGCATTTTATTCACATTAACACATATAATTAATTTATTATTCAATTCATTTAACCTATTTTCCATGTGTAAATTTCAACCCATTTTAATTTTTAATTTCTGGCCATGCTTATCCATTTACTAGCCCATGTCATTTAAGTTCACAATTTCAATTCATTACATGGCTAATAAAAACTAATGCAACTATACTAGACAATAAATCATCCATCCCACATCAACCATCACTATAACATGATATATTCCAAGCCATTTTCGCAACCCAACCATCTAACCACAACATCCAAAATCCAACCATTACACATCATCCCCCATCACATCTTAATCTAAAAAACCTTCACTCTAATACCAATCACATTACACACCTATTTTAATCACCATACTCACCATAAAGTCACACATAAGGTTCAAATAACAACAAAATATTCATAAAAACCACATCAACATGTAGTATCACGTTCTAGATTCTATAAATTTACCACAACTTTTATTAGATAAAGTGATTTAATCATATTACTTTATTACATAGCATGGGTATTCTCACAAAAATTACATATTTACAGGGTAAACCAATTCATTGTCCATGGGTAAGTTCTTAACCTTTTATTAATGGGGAGATAAAACTACTAACATAGTATGGTTTTCATAATCAAATAAACTAAAACATAATAAAGGTTCCCAATATCCATGATTTTTAGTAATGAAAACAACAATATAAAATTACGTTAGTAATATCATTAAAATTAGTAAACACATGTTATTTCTCCCAGTTACAATTTTTTTTTTCAAGATAATAAGTTACCTTTTTACAATGATACATACAATCCACCTAAATAAAGATAAAAAACATACAATCCCTACACATTCACCTAAAGAGGGAGAGAACTAGGATCACCTTCCACAAACAAGGCTTTCCAAATCACTGTGTAAGGATGGAATGAAGAAAATACATCCTCATGACCAATATCACACCAGTTATGGATCATTAACCAAGAAAATAAAATCCTCTATCATTATTTGAAATTAAATCACCCAAATCATCCATCTCCTCAAGAAAAACATTCAATATAATGAGGAATAGAGGAAAACTAAGAAGGAAGATATTGGAAGATTAGAAAATACTAAATCACCCAAGAATAGTTAAAAAATACTAGAGGAAGATAGGGTTCAAAGGGTTCCATGAATTTACAGGAAAACTGAAAATTAGAAGACCACTACACAACACCCTATACTATGGTACAAAAGTGCAAAAATAGGACGGAACTACGATGTAATGGAATGGACCATGTCATAAGTTGGATATCCAAAACTATGTCTAAGAAACATGGTGAGGTCCACACCATTGATTATAACAATTAAATAACTAATGAGGACACCATGTCATAACCCAAGTCTATGATGTAGCTACCCTAAAATCAAAAAAACCACAAAAATAACTCCTAAAAGACACTACATTGAAACCAAAAATATACACAAAAATTATATAGAAAAAGGATGAAGAACCAAAACCTCACTCTCTGAGGCTTCACATCATGTTTGATCTCTCTATGCTGAAAACACTACCCTTACATCACAACATAATCCTATACGCTGAAAAATCATTCCACAGCTAAAATTTCAACTATAACTCCTCCTCCCTCTCCTAAACTCCCTCTGGATATCCCCCAAAGACCACAATCATATGAATTTACACAAAATAATGGTTTGAAATGGACAACCCATTATAGGGATATTGTATCTTGGTGAATCAAATGTGGAATATTTTTTGTGGGATGACATTCCAAAATATATTTTTTTGAATTCCAATCATCAAGGATAAAGGAACCAAATACGTAGGTGTTTTTCTCTCCACAACAGGGAAGCTTGAGTGTATGGGAACTTGAGATCAATTTTAAGGACCTCCTTCATTTTTCTCTAGATGTATTTCTAGATCAGGATCCTATAGCACATCATATGGAGGCCCTACAAGAAAATCCACATATAGAAGTTGTTTTTTATTTGGTGGAAATTTAAAGGCCCAAAATATGGTTATGTGACATTTTCCAAAACCAACCGCTAAATTTGGAATTGTAATTCAACTCGCATCGGTTTCATCCATTCAGTAGATTTTTCGGTGAACCACCTCATAATTTTTTTATAGAAAAAGATTTTTTCTTTTTAGTGTAAGTATCCTCTCCATAAAAATTTCTAAAAGATTGTGGCGGTTCAAACCACTGCCATCTCACATACATTTTTTGGGAGGGGGAATCGTCACTAAAAAACATTTCTAAACAAATACTAAACCTAAATAACAGTACTTTAAACCACCAATAAATAATATTTTTGCATATATTGTGGTGGTTTAAATGACCTTTATATATCTATTTAAAAAAAGTTGTAGAATTTGCATCCCCAGAACTGCCAAATAAAAAAACATATCCAACTATAACACATCAAGATATAAATAATCACTATATTTTATACATACATACTCCCTTATCAAATTTTAATTTAATACACCAAATATATGATTTTATGATGTACCACATTGATAACATTAAGTATCTAATGTCTTTTGGAAAATCTAATTTAAAATGTCCAAAGAAATCACTCATACAACTAAAAATGTATATAAAATAGTAAAAATTCACATTTATTGGTGTTCTAAATTCAATACTATATGTACCATATCAAGGAACTATAATTTAAACCCTCTCTATATCTATTTATAATTTCTAATACCGTATCATACATGACAATTATGTTGAAAATTAAACAGTGTTTTATATTTAAATTTAAACTTAAAACCAACAAAATTTTCTGATTTGAATTGAAAAAAAAACTCCCTCTCAACTATGGTAAACTGGAATAACATCTACACAAATAGATTAATTTTTAAAATATTATAATTCAATAATATAATGACATTCAATTACACTATAATGTATTAAAGTTATCTTTATCTATGAATCAAGGAATTCATTTTTTTAATATTGTGGAACATGCCTCTAATCACTATAGGTAATCAAAAGGGTAACCATATATAACACAAGATGGCCTAGAATATGGCCAAATAATACTTTGGAATCATCCTTAGGGACCTTATAACATTAAAATGGGATAACTATATTCAATCTATTCAGATTTAAGACATCTATAATCTTCACATTTCTCTACTTAGTAACATTGTTTTCATCTTTTATGAAAAAAAGTTAGTAGTATAAAAAAGTAAAATAACATAATTCAAATTAAAAAATTTACCTATAACTATCACCCTCCATCTTCCTCCTAAATAAACAAGAGTGTCTACATACTCCCTCACTGTTAAACTTGATGAATGGGGAGGATTTTTCTCAGATGTTGAGAGTCGTCTGGGATTAGTGAAATGCTTCATCCTTTTCATTCTTATCATTTAATCAAATAAAATTAACATTTGAACATATATTTAGAAAATTACATGTAGAAAAAAATAGATATGATAATAGATGTACAATACTGAAAAACAAAATATACATAGCTATGATAATGAATGACTAAACATATAACATAAGTGGTTGATAAATTAATGGATTACTGCACATAAAATCATTTTTTCCATCAATAATGTCATTTTCATACTCTATAATTACTTCTTATACTTCATCCTCCCTAGAAAGAATAATATTTTAAATATCATGATGTAAAAATAAGTTTGTTCCATATTGTTGATGGGATTAAATTTCAAAGGTAAAATATTGAACTTCATCTTCCATATCAAACAAGTCTCTTTATTTTAAGTGAACAACTACACTCCACCATTCATCCAAGAAATCTCTCACATAATATTCCACTTTCTTTTATGATGATAAGATATATGGATCAAGTAATTCATGGTCACTGATATCAATCAAGTGAGAGAAGTTCATAGTAGTAAATCACAATGAATATTTTTTAATACCCCTAGTAATATCGACCCACTTTAATTGGAATAAAACGACTAAAAATGAATGTTGTAATTTAATTTTATAATATTATTCAACTTTCCATAGTATCCTAATTTATAAACCACAAATATAAAACTATTTTGATTCATGGGGACTTCAAGATCGTGTGGTTGTGGGTCTTCTTGATCGGAACCATTTCATGATCTGTTTCACCTCAGAGGATGGCTTGATTGTCACCCGGTCCAGTGCCCCTCTTGTTTTCAACGGCTGTGGTTTTCACCTCCTTCAATGGTCCTTTGAGTTCAGCATGAATCAGGATGTGGCCTCGAAAGCGGTTTGGGTAAGTTTCCCTGATTTTCCCCTCCCTTTTCAGAACCCTTCGATTATCGGTATGCTGGGTAATCTGGTCGGAAGGTATTTGTGTTCTGATATCCAAACCTCTGCGGTTTGTCATCCAATCTCTCCTCGTGTGTGTGTTGAGGTGGAAGTCTGAAAGGCCCCAATGGAATGGATATGGATCTTAGTTGGTTAAGAGTTCAGATGGAAGTAAAGAGTGGTCTTTGAGTCATGGAATGCGTTCTTCCTAGGGTGCCACCGATTGGTACATTTGGTCTCCAGTTGTCATTGCGGTCTCAGAGGTAGGCATATCACAACTCCAGTGGTAAGTCCAGTTGAGGGGAATGAAGATCAGGTGGAACTCATAGCTTAACATGACCGGGATAATACTGGAATGGGCGAGCGTGAGGAGGTGGATGAGGCTGTTTCAAAGACAGTGGAATCATCCATGCAACAGGACTGTACAGGAGTGGAGCCTAGCTCCCGGGAGGATTAGCTAGCTTTGGTTCCCTCGTAGGCAGAGATGTGTGTGAAGTTGAAGATGCCAGAACCGCGGGTAGTAGATGTTTTTTCCACCACAAATAGGATTTGAGAATTATTCCAGTACAACAGGGCAGAAAGGAGGCCGTGCAGGGAGGTGGAACACATGCGAAGGTAGGGGATACATTGGTTTAAAACGGTGTGAGGGAATGGACTGTAGAGGATGCTCAGGTTACCGGTGGCACCCGTGATTAGGGATGGGAAGACACCAACAAGCATCTGCAGTTCATGGGAAGAGGATATGAAGTAAACACTGGTTTGGACATGGTGCAGGAGACCGCCTTGCTGGTTGAATCAGGGACTCAAAGTGGACAAAAGAGGCCGAATGGAGTGACCGTATTGGAGAACTTATACCCTAACACACTTGTTGATAACCCGACACCTCAGTTAAAGGCTGGGAATGGGGGAAAGAAGAATGGATGGGAAAACAAAGCAGAAAAGGGGGAGTCTCCGGGCAAGAAGAGGGGCATAAAATCAGGGTTGGGGATTAAGATAGAGAACCGCTTTGAGGTCTTGGAGGTTCAATAACCCCCCTTGACACAAGAGGAAGTATCTTCAAAAGATGACAACTACAGTCAACTCTCGGTGGATAGTATGGAATGCGTTAAAGGGAAAGGGACTCATAGCCCTTTAAGGAAGAAGGGGGGAAAAGTAGTTTGAGATTCGAGGAAATGTATAATGGTCCAAGGGAAAAAACCAAAGGGATGCAAGGATTACTCCCATTTTCTAAAGCCGATGGGGACAAGGTCGTCCAAGAAGGACAATAAAAATAGAAGCAAAGTAGTAATGAAAGGGGAAAGTGAAGAGATTATGGTGTGTTTGAATTTGATTTTGCACTCCAAGGAAGAAATATTAGACAATGTCATCCATCCCAATGTCTCAGAAGATGAGATCAAAAGAATTTATGAAAGAATGTTGCAAGTTGATGCCAACGAGGATCAAGAGTTGTGGATAGACAAACAAGACCGAATTCTGGCCCAGGGATTCAATCAGGGCATAATCAACTCAGACGAATTCATCCATACAATGGAGAGAATGCTTACCCCCCTTTAAGAGCTTATTAGAGAGGACCCAGAAACACAGGTTAGTCCGTTGAAATGGGAGCTTTATAGGGTAGCTAACTCGGGTAATCTAAGTCTCATGTTTAATAATTTTGTGAGATATTTTATCACGTAGTGGTCTTGTATGTGAATTTGGTTTCCCATTTTTCTTCAAAATGGATTGATAAAAATTTAAATTTGGATAGAATAATCCATTCACACTAAAAGTGTTGAACTTTTTAGCCTGTTTTAGAGGAACTCAATTCAGAAACATCAAATATTCTGATAAATCAGACTGAGTATCAGTATTCATGATCTAAAAAAAATTAATGTACATTATTATATTTACAAAATATATTTTTCAACATAATACATTTATTGATTGAAATATTTGGGAACATACAAAATGTGAAAACTATTATACAATCTCTTTATTAACAACTTTTGTTATATCTTTTGCATTTATTATTTTTTCTCTTATTTTTATATTTTTTTGAATCCATAACTCTTCAATTAATAGATCTAGAATATCACTACTTAGAAGAACATATCTATGTTCCTGTAATAATTCAATTTCTGTCAATTTACCATTTGAGCTCCTCTTAACTAGGAATTTAATAGAAACAATGATTTTTGATTTCCCTTGTAGTTGAGATTGAGTTGATGTGTCTTCAAAACATCTAACTCATTTTAATCTGGTATCAATATAATCCAAGTATCTAAAAGAAAGGTGAGATAGTCCACTTCCAAATAGCCTTCATAAATAGAGCCTTCAGTTTGATCATTATTTTTCATTTATAAATTCAAATGATAGAGATATCTATGAAATAAAATAAATAAAACATAATTATGTATTTAATGAAGTGCCAATATTTTTTTTAATTATGATTTAAAACATATAAATAATTTACTGGCCCTCCTAATTCAGTTTCCTCTATAAAATGCATAGTTAAATGCATCGTGAAAGTAAACAAAATGGATGAAATATTATCTCCACTATAAAAAGTTTCAATGAAAATCTCTTTTAAAGTTTTTAAATATATAATGGTTATAGAGTTTTACACGTAGTTGTATTAATAATTTAAAAAATTCGAGTACGAAATCAGAAACCTTTTCTGGTAAAAATATACGCAATGCCAATTGTAGTAACTACACTAACAAAATATATGAATTATGGATTTTAAATCCTTGTAATACACGATTCTTTAAGTAAAAAAACCTTGAGATATTACTTGAATACCCATCAGATACCATCACATTTTTTAAAATTTTAAGTAATATATCTTCATCTTAAATTTTCATTGAATCTTTTCCAAGGAAAAATGTCCATTCTCATTTGGCCGGAGATCATGATTTATGTTCATTTTTTGTAATTTCATCTGAGCATTGAGTTGGTATTTCAATTTTCCATGATCATTTAGTAATGTGAAGATAAAGTGTCACAAAAATTATTTTTAATATTCATAACATCAATATTATTCCGCAACAAATTAAATTCCTAATATATAGGTTTTGAGAATATACCTTTTTTACTCTATTATTGCATTCTGATATCAATTGACGATGCACTTTGAACTCATTTCCCACTATAATTTAAATTATGTACCTTCCCAAACATAATTTCAATATTCCCAAGTTGTGCTAATATTTTAGAATCTTTTAAAAAATTTGCAGGTGCTCTACAATCAAAAAACACATTTAATTTTAACTTTTTCAACCAAAATCTATGAGATTAATTGATAAATTTTTGATGACACAAGAATCACCATTTTTTAATGTTAGGTAATCATTCAGGATCAAAATCAATGTTTCCTATAGGACAATGAAAACCCATGTAAGTGTTCCAACCAAATACATTCTCAAGTCGATGGAAGTCACCAACGGTCCACATTAGAGTAGTGTGCATTTTGAACATTATTCTAGAATCTGTATCATATGCCTCAACACTATTTCTCCACAACTCCTATAATTATTCAATTAGAGGTTATATTTATACATCAATATCATTTTGAGTAATTTTTTTTCCGAAATAATCATCAAAATGATAAACTATTTTTTTTACATACACATCTATGGAGGCATATTCTAAGGGATGAAAACAACTGGTCAATTTCTATAACTGATGCTCAAGGTACTAAATGGGTTAAATCCATTGGCATCCAATCCCAGCCACACATTCCTAGGATCAGATAAGAAATCTTGATGGAATGAATCAAATGTATTCGTAGAATTTGAATCTCTTGCATCTCTCATTAACCCATCATTGTTATTATCTATAGAATTCCACATCATGTGCTCAATGATTTTTGATGACATGAATATTATTTTAAATTGAGGATTTAATAACAAATAACCCAAAACCTTGGTATATGTATTCTATTTTTCTTCTTTTTATTATTTTTCTCATTAATATGATGAATCAAATTTCCCACATCACCCATGGAATGAAATCTAGAAGAAAAACATTATTTTCAATCCTTTCTTCTTGAATCCTCTCCCTAATAAATCATAAAATCATTCGGATAAGAATTTTTGGTATAATTCATACCAATCTTATTAACAAGTTTTTTTCATATCATAAAAATAATTGGGGATCATAGTTTTAGGAAATGCATCACACAATAATTCCAATATCATGGACATCACGTTATTTGTAATTATTCATAGGAATTTGATATGATACAACCTCAGTAGAAAAAAATGTTTTAAATATTTCAAGAATACACATACTACTCTTGATTTCTATTATCAACTAAATCATAAAATTAATTTTTCTACTCAGTGAAGTTATATCTTACATTATTCTTTACATAATTAAGAATAGGATCTAATGATGTGTTACAATCTTGATCTAGATGTCCTAGTCCCAAAACATCACTTGTTAAGTTACTATTTTTATCACCCTCAAATAGTTTTTCTAATATGTATTGCAATTGATGTTGCTGTATTTTAGTACTAAAAGAATTGTTTATAAAGTTTTTCATTGCATTTTTTATTGTTGATAAAGTTGGGAACTCATTCTGTTGATTGACAAAAGTTCTCAAACTTTCTGTAACATTTGATTCTCCTAGTCAAATTCAATACAAATATTGAGCTGTGAATTGCTTCAATATCAAGTGTTCATAAACTTAATCTCCATTCAACCATATTCTAAATTTACATTTAGGACATGGATATCTTATTATTCTATTAATAGATATATTTTAAATTGAAAAATCTAAAAACATATCCGAACCCTTAGTATACTGAGGTGTGTTCCTTGGTAATGTGATCCAAATTTCATCCATATACATCACAATGTTCCTACACTTTACAAGGTGAAAAAATTCAATCTAAGAATTAATAAAATAACCGTTAAACATCAATGGATAATATGTTGGAAAAAATAAATTATAAAATATCAACACTTTATATATCAAAACTAATTAGTTCATTATCCATCAAGAAACAAAAATATCACATCACTCACTACCCCCCTCCATTAGAAAACATTTTTTATAAATAATTCTATTCACATAAACCATAAATATATTACTCAACTAAAATTACATCAATATTATCAGTATGAACAACATAAGAAAAATAAAAAGTCAATAAAAATATTAATACAAAAATAAATATTAATCAATATGAAGAAACATCAATGGAAAAAAATCTAACTGTTTCATTTACCTGTTATCCAGACACATATCCTCTAACCTGGGTAGCTAATCTCTAAAAGGAAACACCTTATAACTTGTCTAGAGTTAAGGTAAATTAACAAAAAAATTAAAATTAAAACATAAATTTTTTTAACTATTGCGAAACATTATTGATATTAAACTAGAAGCACCATTGATAATTGACTAGAAGAACCATTATCAATTTCCAAAAATTATACTTAATTCATCTTCCATTAGCATTAAATGGTCTCATTAAAACACCAATTAATATTCACTTCCACCTAAAATCCTTCCACATCATGCCATTGTCATCATTACATCACATAAATCATCTTACCATTCATGTGACTGTATTCCTTTCACATCATCATTGTGTACTATAACATCACATAATATTCAAACATTATTCCCATCATTATTATCACATATCATCATAAATATACCAAATTCATCTTATATTAACAACCATATAATATATATTATCTATCGTAAAGATATATGAAAAATAATTCCTTTTCAAATTGGGAACTGCCCAATATAAAAAAGTGATAAAGGTGAAGAGAGTTAGAATTTTGGCACATCATCAGGTTGATTTTCCATGAACCCAACGAAATTTAGCACTAAACTATGTAGAATCCCATGTAAGTCTTGAGAATATTCTAGTAAATTTTTACAAAATATGTCACATCACGAATGCTGTTTTAGCACACCCTTATGAACCCAGGTAAATTTATCTATGTCAAAAACATTTAAAATATTAAATATATAAGTAGAAAAAATAAAAATTTTACAACATAACTAATAAATTATGTAATAATATTATTCAAAATTAATTTTAAAATTTACTAATAATCATCTACCATGTTATTTAATAAAATTATACTACATTAATTCTAGTCAATATAAAATAATCAATCATAAAAATAATTAATTTAAAAAACATATATATTTTATTAATAGTTGGTTCCCAATAAAAAACTAATTTTAATTTTTGTATCATATAATGTTATTTACTTAACACATCAGGAAAATCCAATATATCATTAATTGACTATATTATATGAAATGAATTAATTAGATAAAACAATAATCAGAATGATGAATTATATTCCTAACATTATAAAATTACTCACATGCATATATAAAATAGAGAATTTAATATAATAAAATCAACACCACAAAAATATTATGTTTTTTATATAACCAATTTCAACCAAAATTATTAGTTTCATTAAAATAAAAATTAACCATTTTACAAATAAAATAATTATTTATGCATAAAAAGTTATTAAAAAATATTTATTATCCAAATAATCCAAAATTTCCATTCTACCATTAATTTTTTTTAACAAAGTATGAAGCTTTAATTTCTATGTGTCTCTATTACACACCCATTTAAATCATTGTGTCCTCAAAAATATAACACTGTATATTAAAGTAGATAGAGATCAATGAGGTAAATGGTTATCAATAAAGAATATATAGATTTATAAAACCTTCAAGAATTTCCATTCTAGAGGAGTCAAAATTGAAATGTAGTAAGAACATGGTAATGAAAATGGGAAACAATAACTAAGAAAAGAAACATTTTTAAATCACAAAGACCTCATGGTATACCCTAACACAATCCAACCAGTACTTCATCTATTAGTAATAGAATAAAATTTATAGTGGAAAAAATAGAAAAAAAACTACACTATACAGGAGAAGAAATGTAGGTGTTGAGGGAGAGGGAGGATTGGGGAAATCATATATCAAGGAAAATGATAAGACCATAGGGGCTCAAGAACTAGTGAGGGAGAGGGTTAGGGGGATTGATTTCTAAAAATGGTGTGATTCCCAAGCACTAGTGAGGTAAAGGGATAGTGAGGCTTGAGTGCTCTGAGGGCGTGTCAGGGGAAAGAGGAGCACCGGCGAGGGGGGAAACCACCAGAGGGATGGCGAGAGGGAGGTGGCTTGTAACACCCTGAGATTTTATGAAAAATATTCTTTTAATTTCATTAATGTCTTGTGTTGTATTCTACACCAATATTACCTTGCTCTATACGCAACACCGTATTAGCTTGCAGTATACGCAACACTATTCTTGGATTGTGTTACACACAATTTTGATAATAGTTATTCTACGCAACATTGAGTATATATATATATATATATATATATATATTCAATGTATAAATGAAATATGGTTGGATTCTGTTATATGAAACAACGCAGGTTTCTTTAACAACACGCAACCCTGACTTGGCTTGCATTACACACAATCGCGACCTTCCTCGACAGCGTGTGTTGTACTCAATACTGGGTTTTAATAAACAACGATATATTATTATAATATTGTCATGAACTAGCCTTTATGAATAGTATTAACTAAATTTTGAATTTTATAACATTATTATTCATCTAACACATTTTCAAGAACATGGTATAAGAACAAAATAATTTTTTTGGGTAAAATAAGTATTTTTCAAAAAATGCAGTTTTTCCGCCTTTTGATGGCGCACCCACTTTAAATCTAGTTTTTGACATGTTTATATGTTAAATTTTACAAAATAAAATTCTTCTTTTGAATCAGGATATAAAAATTTACATTAGATAAAGTTTTGATATTTTTCTGATAACTTTCATATTTTAATGAATAGTAAAAACACGCTATATTTTAATTAAAAACATCTTTTTTCATCATAATATCTTATGTGGTTAAATTATAATATTGCATGGTTTTAAAGTATAAATAGAATATATTTTTACCATTTAATACAATGTATGTAATTATCATTGATTTTACCATGAATTCGTAGGTTAAATCAATTCAATCTTTTGCAATGTTTTAAAGAAAAACCCGTTTTCTTTCGACAACGGGATTAATTTTAATTTAATTTCTGCATATTTTGTGCATTGAATTTGGAAAAATGGATTCCATATTTGGAATAAGTGGGTCCAAATTATGTTAATAATCTACTTTTTATTTTTGGGCATTGTGAATAGTAACTACGGTAAATTTTATTTACTATAGTTAAAGGTAAATCAGGTAATTAAGGGTAAATATAAGATTATAAAATTACCCTAACACTTGTAAAAATCATATTGGATGGATAATAGTAGACCCATATAACCTAAGGGTCGGATTAGATTCATTTTATGGACTTTTGTACATGAAAATAATTTAATTATTATTAAAACCAAAGAATGCGACAACATGTCACTTTCTTAAATCTTATAAGTATAATAATTTTAATTTAGTGATAAACTTCATGAAACTTAGAACGTGAATAGTATCCAGAAATCTAATACAATTATATACATCATAGGAATTTAGTTAGAATTTTTAGGGATTAAATAATTATCATTTATTATGACACAAAGATGATGCAGTAATTGTCTTATTAATGAAATATTGACATAATTGATGTTATAAATGCCCAAATAAATGTAATTTGAGAATTTTTATGACTTAAATTAATTTTATAGGTTAATATGACATGTTATTGTTGATATAAGTAACTTGTTTTGAACTTATCATTCTGTTATTAATTTCATAAAAATCATGTACCATCAGTATTACTTACATACTGATATGTTATTATAAATATGAAAACATTACCGATCTTTTCAATTTCTTTCTTCTTCAACTTCTTCTTCTTTAGTTGTTTCATGATAAAGTAATAACATCAGTATTACTTAAATACTGATATGTTATTATAAATATGAAACAACCCTAATTTACCTTCTATCCATCCTACGGAAAAATGAAATCACCGCGCGTGCGTACGTACGGAATATCGTCTCCACGCCGTGGTGTAATATATTTTCCACCATCACTTTACAAGGATGGGTATAATGGTGTAATGAGTAACTATTTATGATTATTATAAAGTAATATTGATACTGAAATAATATATATATATACTCCAATACAATTCCACGATCATAGGAACGATATCGTCAATCGTGCGTACGTACGGAATACCGTCTCCACGATGTGAAGCGACTCGTTCTACATGATCATCATTACATAATAATTATATAAATGAATTGAATGAATAAATATGATATATGTTACAATAATACCATTCTAGATATAATGTATCTATAACCTTTAAAGAAGAATACGAATTTATTCGGCAAAACACGCATAAGAACAAAAGGCAATAAAGACCCGAGTAACAAGTAACAATGAAATATTACTAACAAGAAGCTAAGAATATGACCATATATGATATCATATCAATATGTATTATTCTGGAATAAGTCAATAAAATTATTTAAACCATTATACAGGAGCTTCGGACATGTACAAAGCAAATCGGACCTAAGGTAAGGGAAATATCGCAATCTCATTTTTATCCGAGATTGTTTATACTTTGGTATTTACTGGGGTGTATTTTATCATCCACATCCATGTTTCATCAATATGTAATATTATTTCCATCCACCTAAAATTTTTTAAATCCATTTTTACCCTTCGGTGAGTTTTTAGTAATATGTATGAAAGGAATCTTTTGTCGTTTTTCGTACGAGGTACTTTTTTTGACTTTTCCGACAAAAGTACGAGAAGAATGTTTTTTTTAACTTATACGGAAAGAATGGATTTTTAAAACTTTATTTCCAAGAAGTTTCCTTTACAAGTTTTCAAGTTTATTTTTAATAAACTTCTTTTATTTTAAAGTCATATGACATGTTAAGAAAGGAAAAATGTTTTTGAAGAAGAAAGGATATTTTCCTCAAGAATGGAGTTCAAGTGTTTTATCAAAATTATTTTCCATTTAAGATAATATAGGGTTCTGTTTTTATCCCTATTATTACATTGATTTGATTATGTTGTGATGGAAATATTTTTATGAATTCCTTTATCTTATATGGATTGTTTTATGATGTCATGTTGTTTAAGAATCCCATTTTTATTACATGGTTTATGCAATGATGTATGGTTTATGATTATGTGGCACACATAAGAAAAGATTCATTATAAGATGGGTGGGACCTATATCTCCCTCCAATGCATTGGGTAAAGATTTTATATCTCATGAGATAGACATGGCTGGAACGGTAGGTTATACCGGTTCAGTGAAACTGGACTGAAACGAGGAATGAACTCGGTTCAGAAAGGGACTTTGTCCACTAAGATAGTCTTGGAAATGAGTCTTGACTAACAAGAAATGATTCTCTATGATTATGTGTGTATGCCACAAAGTTTCATGTTTTAAGTTATGATTATTGGTATTACATTTCACTAATATGATTTATCCCATGTTATGAAATTATGATTTCTTTTGCAGGTTAAGATTTCAAAAAGTTATGTTCTTATGTATATGATGTGATTGATATTTCTTTTGTTTACCCTTACTGAGCATTTGAGCTCACACTTTTATGTTTTCTTTTCCCTAGGATATAAATAAAGGTTTTAGGTAAAAAAAGAAGATCTTTATGGGAGATGTTGAAGATCTTTCACCACGATTAGAAGATCATATTCCGAGTTTCCAAAGACACTAAACAATTACGGTCCTTGTGTGTGTGTTTTTGTTATGTACTAAGTATTACGCAAAAGTAATGTAATTTCCATGTACGTTATGCTTCGGGTCTCTACAGTTGGTATCAGAGGAAAGGTTTAGTCAACCTTTGGAAACTAGGATGCGAAAACGTTAGTGAGATCCCTAGAGATATTTCTAAGATATGTCTAGGGATGTCCTTAAGGATAAGTATACGTATAGGATATAGTACTAGAACTACGGTAACAATATTAGAATTTAACCTAAGATGTTAGATATTGAGGGTGCTCCCCCTTTACTATGTTGTTTTACCTAGCATGATTTTTTCCTCTCACACTATTCTTTTTGGGTTTTAGAAAATGGCTAGAAACAGGAAGATTCATGATAATGGAGGATAAGACGGACAATGGAATGATTTTATTCATGAGAAACCAAATGAAACGGGATATGGAAGTTCAAACATCATTATTATGCCTAATCAGCAATCTCATAATATGATCAATAATCTCAACTTTGGTAAGTTTCCCGACTCAGATAATAAGTGAAAGATGGAGTTTCATGATGATCATAGAGGAAAGAAAGTTCAATTTCCCTCATGTAAATCATGTGGGAAGAGGCATCAGGGAGATTGTTTCAAAAGAACTGGAAGATGCTTTGGGTGTGGAAAAGAAGGACACAAAACCAGTAAGTGCAAAAGAAAAGGTTCAGTTAACACCATGGACAAGGATAATGGTATTGCTATGACATCAACAATGATTAGATGTTTTAAATGGGGAATGTACGGGAATTATGCAAACCAATGCCCTGATGAAAAATCTCATGAAGAGAATCAGCATGGTCATATGGGTAGTATTTATGTGGATGATGATGAGGAGACTACAAATGATATATGAGTTGAAAGAAGTGTTGAAGCTCAGTCGGTTGTTTTAGAAGGTAGTGGAATGATTGTATGTTTATCGAGAGTTATGTTGTATAGTTATTGGTACTATGGAATAAAGAATCATCTAAGGATTATTACACTATTGTTTTTCCTAAAAGTATTTGAAAGTATATGTTGAATGGTACCAGTAACCATGGAATGTTATTCAGATACTTTTGTAAAGTAGATGATATGTGCATAATGAAGGAATAAGAAGATAATGAGATGTTTGATTGTATTCATGAGCTCATGATTGATATAAGGACAAAGTGATATCATGGTTTGATTATATATAATTTTGAGGATTTTGGTATGTGGAAAGTGTTAACTTTTAACTGCATTCATGTTCTCACTAAGGTTCAATGGGTATTCATTTTTCAATAGAATACATGATTAAGGCCTTCGAACGTTTGTAATGTGACCAACAAGACATATCTTATGATATATGGGGATCAACGATGGTATTAACATGCTTCTTATATGAAATCTCTAGTAACCGTTTTCACTATAATATGAAAATGGACTGCAATATTTTGGATAAGCCTAAAGATTGGAATGGATTATGTTGGACATAATTTAGTATTGTTTAAGGATAGAAACTTTTTTTAGATATTATTGATGGGATGATATAGTAATGTAGTTTTAGAAAAAGGACAACCTGCAGGACGGGCGACAGCCCATCGCGTCGGACAAGGATGTGGGAATCGAACCCACAACCGAAGTGTGACTGGCCTTTATCGCCTACCACTGGCCTACAGGAAGTCCCTGTTTAGTAGAAACTAGTTTTATTTTATTAATCAGTTTGATATATGAAGTATAAGTTCATTTTTGAAACCATATACGATTAATCTAACCATAAGATGGACTTATAACTTTTGCTAACCTTTTGTTTGAAAGAGATGGAATGACCCATCATTCTATCACATGATCTGCTAACACATCATGAATAACAAATTCAACTTCATTTCTTTAAGGGATGAAGTGGAAATTGTTCAATTCATGAACAACAGTAAGATTGTACCAAAATCATGTAAGTATTTCTTTTAATTCATCAACTTTAGGGAAATGATCTTGAAAACCAAAAATGTTGTCCTAGTTCCCTTATATCCGATGAATCAGATGGTACCTTAGATCATCACAAATCTATAGCTTTGTGATTGTTGGATTTTTCATAGCCATGTTCTCTACCACTCTCCATCAGAACCTGATGGTTAGATTTTTCTTCCATATCCATATTTTCACCTATGTTATCCTACGTGGAAACCCAATGACGAGTTAATTTGGGTAACCATTACACTTCATACTTTAGTTTTTAAAGCCATGTTTTGGTATTCCTTTTTACGATGTGGGTTTCTATTAAACAAACTTTCGAGTAGTAACCCATTTATAACCCCGACGAATTTCGAGGGAGAAATTCATTTTAAGGGGGGTAGAATGTAACACCCTGAGATTTTATGAAAAATATTCTTTTAATTTCATTAATTTCTTGTGATGTATTCTACACCAATATTATCTTGCGCTATACGCAACACCATATTAGCTTGCAGTATACGTAACACTATTCTTGGATCGTGTTACACACAATTTTGATAATAGTTATTCTACGCAACATTGAGTATATATATATATATATATTCAATGTATAAATGAAATATGGTTGGATTTTGTTATACGAAACAACGAAATATTCTTTCACAACACGCAACCCTGACTTGGCTTGCATTACACGCAATCGTGACCTTCCTCGATAGCGTGTGTTGTACGCAACACTGGGTTTTAATAAACAACGATATATTATTATCATATTTTCATGAACTAGCTGTTATGAATAGTATTAACTAAATTTTGAATTTAATAACATTATTATTCATCTTACACATTTTCAAGAACATGGTATAAGAACAAAATAAATATTTCGGGTAAAATAAGTATTTTTCAAAAAATGCAGTTTTGCCGCCTTTTGATGGCGCACCCACTTTAAATCTAGTTTTTGACATGTTTATATGTTCAATTTGACAAAATAAAATTCTTCTTTTAAATCAGGATATAAAAATTTACATTAGATAAAGTTTTGATATTTTTCTGATAACTTTCATATTTTAATGAATAGTAAAAACACGCTATATTTTAATTAAAAACAAATTTTTTCATCGTAATATCTTATGTGCTTAAATTATAATATTGAATGGTTTTAAAGTATAAATAGAATATATTTTTACCATTTAATACAATGTATGTCATTAGCATTGATTTTACCTTGAATTCATAGGTTAAATCAATTCAATCTTTTGCAATGTTTTAAAGAAAAACCCGTTTTCTTTCGACAACGGGATTAATTTTAATTTAATTTCTGAATCTTTTGTGTATTGAATTTGGAAAAATGGATTCCATATTTGGAATCAGTGGGTCCAAATTATGTTAATAATCTACTTTTTTATTTTTGGGCATTGTGAATAATAACTACGGTAAATTTTATTTACTATAGTTAAAGGTAAATCGGGTAATTAAGGGTAAATATAAGATTATAAAATTACCCTAAAACTTGTAAAAATCATATTGGTTGGATAAGAGTAGACCCATATAACCTAAGGGTCTGATTAGATTCATTTTATGGACTTTTGTCCATGAAAATAATTTAATTATTATTAAAACCAAAGAATGTGACAACATGTCACTTTCTTAAATCTTATAAGTATACTAATTTTAATTTAGTGATAAACTTCATGAAACTTCGAAAATGAATAGTCTCCAGAAATCTAATACAATTATCTACATCATAGGAATTTATTTATAATTTTTAGGTATTAAATAATTATCATTTATTATGACACAAAGATGATGCAGTAATTGTCTTATTAATGAAATATTGACATAATTGATGTTATAAATGCCCAAATAAATGTAATTTGAGACGTTTTATGACTTAAATTAATTTTATAGGTTACTATGACATGTTATTGTTGATATAAGTAACTTGGTTTGAACTTATCATTCTGTTATGAATTTCATAAAAATCATGTACCAAATAGTGTCAAAATTGACATAAATTAGTTTTTTAAAAAAATATTATATTATTAATTGTTATTTAATTTTTAAAAATCTAATTTACGGCCAAATGACTTATATAAGGATATATATATTAATAATAAACAACTTGGGGTTATTTTGGTTTGTTATGGTATGTTTATTAACCATATAGTGTAAGAAAACAAAAAGACACGGTAAAAGTTAAATTTTTTAACTTAGAGTTGAATCTAATTGATAAGGTTAAAATAATAACCTAAACTTGTCTAAATCCTATTGGATGAGATGTTTTAGACCCATACCCACTTTATATTCGAAATAAGACCTTTGAAACCATTATAAACCTAATTTGACCTTAATATAAAATAATATTGTTGAGATTTTCCTAAGGTGCCCCTCTCCTCCCTTATAAAAGGGCACCTCCTCCCCCTCTTCCTCACACCACTTTGAGCCTTAAATCTCGGCCAACCCCTGCCAAAATCTCTTCTCCACTTCCCTAGTATAATCCTAGAGGTCCTTTTCTTCTTCAAAGACCATCCTTAGTTCTTTAAGTGGAGGTTAAGAAAAGGCGCGTCAAAAAGAGGTAATATCCATTACTGATCTTTTTCAATTTCTTTCTTCTTCAACTTCTTCTTCTTTAGTTGTTTAATGATAAAGTAATAACATAAGTATTTATTATATACTGATATGTTATTATAAATATCAAACAACTCTAATTAACCTTCTATCCATCCTATGGAAAAAGGAAATCACCGCGCGTGCGTACGTACGGAATACCGTCTCCACGTCGTGGTGTAATCTATTTTCCGCCACCACCTTAATTGGATGGGTATAATGGTGTAAAGAGTAACTATATATGATTATTATAAATTGATATTGATACTGAAATAGTATACATACACTTCAACACAAGTTCACGATCATGAGAACGATATCATCGCTCGTGCGTACGTACGGACTACCGTCTCCACGACGCGATGAGATTCATTCTCCACATTAACCATTCATTAATGATTATAAAGTATATATAACGAATGATAATGAAATATATGACATGTTAAATCTACTGGATTTATGTATATATATATATATGTATGTCATCTACTTACTTCCATTCAAGACAATAAGGAAAGGAAAACAACGTTCATGCGTACGTACAGACTACCGTCTCCATGAACGGTGTGTTTCATTTCATTTATCTATCTATTATATATATATATATATACTGAATATATATGATATATAAATCATTTTTTATATTCTGGAAGTAAGTAAATCATGATATAATTAATAATAATGTCAAGAACAACAAGTCCAAACACCTACGATAAATGAAACGATTTTACCCAAAACGCTTCTTTAACATGGAATTTACAAAAGAACGGGTAATATAAAGTCATGAGTGAACCATATATGATATCATAAAAATTAATATGATTCTTTAATAAGTTAATTACATTATTTAAATCATTATACAGGAGGTTCGGATACGTACAAAGCATATCGGACATAAGGTAAGGGAAATATCACAATCTCATTTTTATCCGAGATTGTTTATACTTTAGTATATTATGGGGTGTATTTTATCATCCACATCCATGTTTACTCAATATGTAATGTTATTTTCATCCACCTATAATTTTTTAAATCCAAATTTACCCTTCGGTGAGTTTTTAGTAAAAGATATGAAAGGAATCTTTTGTCATTTTTCGTATGAGGTACTTTTTGACTTTTCCGACAAAAGTACGAGAAGAATGTCTTTTTTAACTTATACGGCATGAATGGATTTTTAAAACATTATTTATAAAAATATTCCTTTACATGTTTTCAAGTTTATTTTTAATCAACTTTTTTTAGTTTAAAATTGTATGACATGTTAAGAAAGGAAAAGTGTTTTTGAAGTAGAAAAGATATTTTCCTCAAGAATGAAGTTCAAGTGTTTTATCAAAATTATTTTCCATCTAAGATAATAAAGGGTTCTGTTTTTATCCCTATTATTAAATTGATTTGATTATGTTGTGATGGAATTATTTTTATGAATTCCTTTATCGTATATGAATTTTTTTATGATGTCATGATGTTTAAGATTCCCATTTTTATTATATGGGTTATGCAATGATGTATGGTTTATGATTATGTGGAACACATAAGAATGGTATCATTATGAGATGGGTGGGACCTATATATCCCTCCAATGCATTGGGTAAAGATTTTATATCTCATGAGATAGACATGGCTGGAACGGTAGGTTATACCGGTTCAGTGAAACAGGACTGAAAGGAGGAATGAACTCGGTTCAGAAAGGGACTTTGTCCACTAAGATAGTCTTGGAAATGAATCTTGACTAACAAGAAATGATTCTCTATGATTATGTGTGTATGCCACAAAGTTTCATGTTTTAAGTTATTATTATTGGGATTATATTTCACTACTATGACTTATCCCATGTTATGAAATTATGATTTCTTTTGCAGGTTAAGATTTCAAAAAGATATGTTCTTATGTATATGATGTGATTGATATTTCTTTTGTTTACCCTTACTGAGCATTTGAGCTCACCCTTTTATGTTTTATTTTCCCCAGGATATAAAGAAAGGTTTTTGGTAAAAAAAGAAGAAGATCTTTATGGGAGATGTTGAGGATCTTTCACCACGATTAGAAGATCATATTCCGAGTTTCCAAAGACACTAAACTATTATGGTCCTTGTGTGTGTGTTTTTGTTATATACTAAGTATTCCTAAAAAGTAATGTAATTTCCATGTACGTTAAGCTTCGGGTCTCTACATGGCTAGGGTTTGGGGTTAGGGTTTATCAAAAGGGAATGGGAGGTTCTTGGGGGATAAGTAGGGGGGTTAGGTAGAAAGTGTCATTTTTTAAAAAATTCATAATATTTTGTGGTGGTTTTTTATAAACGGACACTAAATTCAGATAATTATTTTAGCAGCATTTTATTAAACCACCTCTAAAAATGTGCCACTAAACTATGATTTTGGTGTAGTATGGAGGAAGCATTTCCAATAATCATATATGCAGTTTTCCAATTTACACTTCCCTCATATATGAAGGTAAAAAATAAGGTAGAGGTTATTGAGTGGATGATTTCTATATAGATGAGAGTCAAAAGTGTAACTAGTAGGGAATCTTGATGAGCTAAGCTTCAAAAAGTGGGTCATAAATTTCTCAATAGATGGGGTTCTGATCAATAGAGAAACAACATTAGTAGATCCTTTCACATAATTTTGGAATAGGTTTATCCTAAAAATATATCATAGTATTCTCATTTTTAGTTCAATGTTTGTGGGGGTAATTTTCACTAATAGGCTAACTGTTTGATATCATTGGGATAATAGTATCATATGGGAAGCCATGCCCCTTTTCTGTAGCTGCAACTGGTACATCTGAGGAAGTACCAACAGTAAGGGCTATCAACCTTTGTTTAGAATCAAAGGGTATACAGAGTTAGAAAAGGGACAACTCATGATGTTTTTCATCCTTATGGACCTATTCGAGAGCATGTTCATTGAGGTCATTAGTAGGTAGGTAGAGAATTTTGGAATGGAATAATATATGTGATGGAGATGTTAGTGCCAATAAATCCATAGGTCATTTGAGGTATTATTAGTTAATCATATGCCCTTTTTTAGGCCCTGTTTGATATAGAAGATGCACACACCTTATTTTAACCAAATTTAGTTTGTTCCATGGTACTATAAGAAGAGAGACTTTCCATTGACCAGGTGTTAACCACACCAGTTGTAAGTCTTACTATTACTATTTCATGTTTGTTGGGAATATAAATTGGTGATGGGGTAGCACAAGCCAATGGTGTAATTATTATTACCATAGACACATCCATATAATGTTATCCTTGGTATGGATTGGTTGTATTATTTTCATGTGGTCATATATTATTGGAGATCAATGTTATTCGATGGGTGTTAGGAAAGTGGAGACTCTTTTATCTTTTTTGTAAAATCTATTAGTAGATGCTTGGGTATGGGGTGCTCCAAGTATTGTGTAGGTGTTTCTTGATGGATTATTGGGTTATATTGGGACACTACCCCCATAAAAATATGTGGAGTTTAGGATTGTGTTACAACTAGGTGTGTCTTTGATTTTTATGTCTCCTAGTTGAATAGTTCCTAGGAAGTTGCATTAGTTGAGGTTGTAGGTAGAAGATCTTCTATAAATTGGTTTTATTTGACCTAGTGTGTCTCTTTAGGGTTCCCTAGTGTTGTTCACCAAAAATAAAGATGTTAGCATGAGTTTTTTCATATACTAAAAGTATTTAATCAGGTGATAGTCAAGAACATTGACCCCGTCCCAAGGATTGACGATCTATTTTACTAGCTAAATGGGATCAGTTGGTTTTATAAGAATGATTTATGGTCAGGATATTATTATATGAGTGAGAAAGATAATGATATCCTGAATAATACCTTTAGGTTTTATCATTGGAACTTAAAATTTAAATTCATGTCATTCTGTGTCATGAACACACCAACAGTGTTCATGGAGCACATGAAATCCATGTTTTGGGAGTTCCTGGACTTGTTTATAGTCATGTTCATCAACTAAATCATGATCTTAAAGAAGTTATAGGAGGATAATTATGGTCATATTATATCTATATTATATTTTTTTTAAACCTTAATCTCTATGAAATAAAATCTAAGTACAATTTCTAGATGTAGGGGGTGTATTTTCTTGCGAATGTGGTGTCTCTTAGAGTATAGTTGTGTATCAATCGAAGATCAAGATAATGTTTCTTGTAAATCACCCTAGAAAATAGCATAGTTTTAAATTTTCCTTGGTATTTCATGCTATTATTGATGTTATATGTATGATTTCTCCGAGATTTCATCCCCATTAATAGATTTGACTTGGAAGGGCTAGGTTTTTATAATGACTCATCAGTGTCCGGCTACATTCAGTTACATTAAGGAGATATTGATTAGTTCCCCAATACTTAGTTTTCATGAAGAGGGTGTGCTGTTTTTTGTTTTATTTGAATTTTACCATTTGTGCATGGGATTCATGTTGATGTAACAAATTCAAGCGATCACTTATGGGTCTACACAGTTACATCCCCCTGAGAATTACTATTCCATCAAGGATATAGAATTAATGGTGGTTGTGTTTTCACAAAATATTTGGTGGCATAACCTCATTGGTGAGTGATTTTTTGATTTCATAGACCACAGGACCTAAAATATGTTTTTCTATATAGGATATAAATTTACTCTGTTGGAGGTGGATGGAGTTTCTCTAGGGTTATGATTTTCATGACCACATGAACTCTGAGGAAGGGGAATATTATTGTTGATGCACTGAGTCAGAAGTCTTTTGGAAATTTGGTTTAGGATGAAATGGATATTTTGAGAGGGATGGATGATATTATAGTTATGCATCCTGATGTTAAGGAAGTTGGTGGAAGAGGTTGTCTTTATCATATGAAAATAAAATATTCCTGTATAAAGTATGTATAAGAGTCATAGTGGGGAGACTCAAAGGTAGAGGTGATGCATGATTGTGTGGGCCATGGTGAAGCTCTGGAGTGATGGTCAGTGGAAAATCCAATTGGATGTGTTTTAGGGGACTTTATTCATTCCATAGGTAGCACATGATAGATTTCTTCAGGAGTTTCAGGTCTCACCCTATGTAGTGCATTCATATGTTTAGAATATGTATCATAGATCTAAGAAACAAATTTTTACTTATAATGAAGCAGTAAATGGAAGATTTTGTGGCATGATATCTGGTCTATCAATAGGAGAAGTCTAAGAAATGAGTTCCATAAGGGTTGTTGAATCCTTTGGATGTAACTAAGTAGAAATTTGGGTATTTCATTGGATTTATTCCCCAGGTTCCCTCAGACTCAAGGAGGATTTGATGCAGTTTTGAGGACAATGTACTAATTGAAGAAGTCAACAAGCATTCTGGTGATCTATGGATTAAGTGTCATGGTTGTTTTAGCAATATAGTATATGGATAATGCTTCTAAGATTCATGGGGGAATGAGGGCCATAATTTCTAATTAGTATCCTTATTTTACCTCACGTGTATAGAGAGGATTATAGAATGTATTTTCCTCTTAGTTTCACCTAATCACTACTTTTCATCCTCATACACATGGGCAGATACTGTAGACAATCCAGATGATAGAGAATATGTTATGATCTTTCATCATAGATTTTTGTAAACTATGGGTAAATAATCTACCTCTAGTGAAGTCTGATTGTAAAAATATCTTACACACATCTATTGGAATGTTTATGTTTAAGACATTGTATGGGAGGTCGTGTCTTTCTCTTTTATACTAAATAGTGGTCGAGGATTCGACAATACTTGGTCTTAATGTGGTGTAGAGAATGATTGAGAATATCTAAATAGTTTTATAGTGGATGAATGTGTTGATTGTACAACATAAGGCCTATGTTGACAATATTTAGAGGCCTTGGAGTTTTAGTTTTTAGATCATTTGTTCTTAAGGATTTCCCCTCATCATAGGTAGTAGATTTTTCGTAGCAGTTTGAAGATTTTTCCTTAGTTATACAGCCTTTTTGAGTTGTTTAAATGAGTTAGTGAGGTGGAATATCATTTTTAACTTTTACTGTGTCTATAAAGGATCCATGATGTCTTTCATTTGTCTTATCTCTGTCGTTATCTTTACTATTACTCCCATGTCATTGACTGGGGAGAGCTAGATTTTGAGAACCATTTGACATTTGTGGAGGGACCAGTAGATATCTAATATCATTATGAGAATTTAATGAATATAAGAACTATCCACTTGGATAATGTTTTATGTATATTTTTTGTCATGGAGTATAGTACATAGAAGCATGAGATGTAGTTACATGCCTAGTACCTGGAGTTGTTTTCAGTTTTTCCTTGTTTTTTTCTTGGATGATGTGATACATGAATCTTTAGAATTTATGAAATTTTTCTTTACCACTTATTGGTGGTTCATGTTGTCACTTAAATCATATTAAAAGGGTAAAATACCAATCCCAACCAAGATGTGTTATATTTAATACATGTTTCAAAACTATGTGGGTGAGTCCTTGTAACCCAAAGAAGGTAATATCTAGATATGGAGGGTGAGGTTCCTTTATTTGGGCACTTGAGGTAGAATTTTGTTATGGTTTTAGTGGTTTTTGGATTTTGTAATTATGTACTTGAATAGTGTCTATGTTTCAGTTATAACACAATTCATGAGTGGAATCCAAGACCCCTTCCTTTTACTTATTTCTTGTTGAATTTTAATTCTTGACGATGAGAACTGTTTGAGAGCTATATAATGTAACAGTATAGACCGTACAAGAACAATATTATGTATAAAATCATGTGTTGGGGTTGTTCGGGGGAAATTGTGAGGATTTTGAGTATTGAATAGTAAATTTGTTGCTAAAATTTTAAGTGGGGCTGGATTTTGCGTCATGGATTTATATATTGTATCGTAAGGGTAGTGTTTATGGTTTGGAGAGATTGGATACAATGTGAAACCTTGGGGAGAATAATTTTTATGGTTTTTCCATTTTTATCATAGAGTCAGTGTATCATATAGGATTTAGTATGGATTCCTGGATAATGAAATTCTATTCTTTTATCGATTTTAGGGTATCTTCATCATAGAGTTGGGTTTCTGTGTGCCCTCCTTCTTGGCGATTGAATTCTACGGCATGGTGGTTTCACTTGCATCATGGTCCTTAGCTTAGTTTTTTGGATCTATGTCACTATACAAACCATGTTTTATAGACATAATTTTTACAATTCTAAATTTTGTGTGGTTCCTTTACACCATAGTTCCATCACGTGTCAATACATTTTGGTCTTAGTGAAGGGTGTTGCATCATGGTCTTATAATTTCTAATTTTCCTATAAATTTCTAAACCACATAGATCCCTATTTTCATCTAGTATTTTCTCTTGGTTTTTGGGTGGATCCTAGGTTATTTTATATGGCCTTTAACCCTCAATTTATGAGCTTTGATTATATTCTTCTAAATTTTCAGCATCGGTAATTATAAGGTGATTCTCTATTATGCCTTCTCAATTTTACCCTATTATTCATTACGTAGGTGGTTATGATTTAAAAGATAGATGGTTTTGGTTATGTTCTGGATAGAGACATATAGAGGGTGTTATATTATAGGTTTGTATCTATATGTTTTATGATATTAGTCATGAGGACATCCATAATTCATTCCATCCTTACATGATGATTTAAAAAATTCTTGTTTGAGGAAGGGGATACTCATTATCTCCCTCTTTCTATGAAAGTGTGGGGATTTAATTATTTTTTATTCATTTGGGTGGATTTCATGGGTCATATTAAAAATATTCTTAATTGGGTTAAATTGAAATTTAATGGTAATGGGGAGAAATAGAATGTGTTTACTACTCCAGATGATATTATGGATGGAATATTATATTCTTAATGCCATTGCTGAAAATATTTGATCTTGGGAAGCTTACATTTGTTATAGAATATCTGGTTACTAAAACCTTGTAATGTTGGTTTTTTTACCTCACCTTGAATAAATAATTGAGAACTTAGTTATGGATAATGAATTCATTTCCCATGGAAATCTATAATTTGTGTGATAATATGTATGCTATGTAATGAAGTAATGTAATTAAATCCATTTAATGAATCTATGTTGTATAAAATGTTTGGAATATGAAAGTTTTTGTGTGTTTTTATGTGATTATTGTGAATCTAGTGTGGTTATATGAAACCTTTTGGGGATTGTGCGGTGATAGTGGTGACTATATTGGGGGTAGAAAATGTTGAACATCCGAGGGATGGTTGGTTAGCATGAGATGTGATGAGGGTTGATGTGTGTTTATTTGATTTTTGATGTCATGATAAGAGGAATAGGTTAAGGTGATTGTATTTAATATGTTTTATTATGGAAATGGTCTATTTTTTTATGGATTAGATATTATGTGGTGTGGTTTCATTAGCTGTCAGGTTAACAATGAACTAAATTGAAATATTGAAACAAAAATGATATAGGTTGGTAAATGAATAAAGATATGATGAAAATAAATATAATATTTTTTTGAAATTAATTTTTAGTAAATAGATTAAATGAATTGAAGGATAAATGAACATTCCATGTTAATATGAATCAAATATCTTAGTAAATGAGAGTTAGTAGAAACTCTTATTCATGGAAGTGGTAGAACCAATAACTAAGATTTAAAACTTATGTTGATGTGTTTTGTGGTTGTGTGGTGTGATAAATTAATTATATTAGTGGTTTTAATGGATATCATGAGTTGAAATGGTGTCGATACATAGTATTATAGTACAGTTGATGTAAACTCAAAGGTTGGGTGTTGTGTGCTATCTATATATCATGTAATTTATGTTATTTCTTTATATACCCTTCAAGATTTGGATAAATTTAAAAACACCCAAATGTTTCAGGTTCCAAGTATTTTCCCAATCATCTAGTCTGGTGGTGAATCAAATGATAGAACACCCCCTCTTCCTCACACTTCATTCAGTAGTAGTGATATATAAGTTGGTGTTATAGATTACCCAGTGATGCTATAAGTTGGTGTTGTAAATTACCCAGTGATGATGAAGATGTGTTTTTTAGTGCGGTTCATGTGTGGTAGGAAGAGTGAACACAATGATTTGTTTTACATATACTATATTTATGTGGATTAGGTTGTGATGTGATGATGACTGATGCTAACATCAGATTCCAGATCCTTCTGGAGGATGGGATATGTTGGGATGCATCCTAAAACCCATAAAATATGGATGTACATAAAATGAGATATTCATAGAAGCAATGGCATTACAAGATGTTTGAATTTAGGGAATGAGAGTGTAAAATCAGAAAGGAAGTGGTTTTTAGGTGCCTTTTTTATATTCTCTTAATATTATGTTATTACCTTGGATGTTCTATTTGGTGAGTGAACCATGGTAAGGTTGGGATTGGTAAATTGACCTATTTAAGAGATTTTTTGTTATACTATTTATTCACTAGTGCATTACAATGATCTTTTCACATGTGAAGAAGATACCTTGGATATTATCCTACAAAGTATACAAGTATTCTCACCCTAAACACACACACACACACATATGCACACACACACACACACATATATATTGGTTTTTATGATTCCAATAGGATTTTAGGGGCTAAGATGGACATTAATAGCTTGAACATTCTAAATGTTGTCGATTCACATCTATCGGCCTTATATTATGGTATTTTTTGAGACTTTTATCTTTATATATTATCATTATCCTTGAATTGTGTCATGTTTTGGTTTCTCTTTTATATTTTGGGTTGAAGTTTTTTGGTAGTAGATTTATCCTATCTTTGGATCATTATTATCTTTTAGGGTAATGACTTCTACAAGTGAGATTTTTATACCATCAATGTTAGTCACTAATATTGGTCCCAATATAGGCATGATTTAGGTGGTAATTATATCTCTTCCTTCATTATGGGATCAAGAGGATCACCTTTAAAGGGAGGGGATCATGACACCCTCACCCCCTCATATATAAAAGGAGACCCTCACCCCATCACTTATTCACCTACGTTGAGCACCTTAGATTAACCAAACTCTTCATAATTAACTTATTAACTATCATTAACACTTATTAAATATCTTGGTCTCCACAAAAGATCAAAATAATATGGATTAAAGTTAAACCCAAAGGAGGATATCCAAGGAATAGGAATGGGTCTTAACCAGGTTCATTCATGTTTATTTATTCTTCCACATCCTTCAGAACTATTATAACCATACCAATATAATTAAATATATATTTTTAATATAATTAAATATTGTTATGTGTATGGTAAAATAATTTTTTTATCCCCTTTGTATCCATTGGAAAATAAAAACATCACTCCCGCTTACATATAGACTACTGCCTCCATGGAGCGACTTATTTTATTTTTCAACACTACAACAAATGGTTGGTTTTATATATGGATTTAATAAATAAATATTATATTTATGAAATAATTATTATTTTTTTAATTATAAATCATTATCTATCATCCTTTCTTTACATATGTTTAAAAATGAAAAAATCTCCCATGTATATGTGTGGACTACCACCTCCATGAACAACGTATTTAATTATTCATAACCACCTTACATAAGTGGTTCTAAAAATGCATTTAATGTGTAACTATGATATATATTACATGATTAACATTATAAAGGTGATTCAACTATGATCTAGGTATAATAACCAGAACCAACAAATAAAAACATGGATGAGGAACAAAATAATTAACACATCAACAATTAATTCTAACAATAAATTATGAGTAAATGGGTAAAAATAAGTTATGAAATATATAATATATATAGATAGATATATATAAATATATATATGATATATATTAATAATAAATATAAATTTATTATATAAGAGTTTTCGAGTCCCAAATGATTACAATGCCTGCCCAAGGGGTGAGAGGTTACTAGTCATTGGGTGTCATAAAGTGGCGTATGGGCATCATTCCATGATACCTTAATTATTGTACCATATTGTGGAATGTAGTGTTGTTTAGAATGGTATATAATCCACATTAATTTCCCTCCCCATCATAAGGAATTTTCATAGAGTTATGGGAAGTGATCCCTGTTGATGAACAAATATGTGAGGTAGTAAACCAAAATGGAAAATAGTGTGATAGAGGATCCTATAGCCTTAATCATGACCATAAAATTGGTATAAAAGGGGTTTTAAATCCTCTATTTAGTAAAGAAATCAATAAATGGGATTTTTTGGATTCTCAAATGAATGGGGTACCTACCCTATGGGTGAGAGTTTTCTAGAAGTAAGGTGACATAGTTTTATATATGGGCTTTATATAGTGACACTTTGATTATTATCCAGATTTACGGCATGGGGTGGTGATAATAATTGAATATATTCCCCATATATATCCCTCTGCATCACAAGTCCATTTTAGAGATAGATGGATAGTGATCCACCCTGGTAGGTAGTGACCCCTACTGAAGAACAAAACTATGAGGAAGTGTGACACAATCAATAATATTGGGATGGAGAGTCTTAAATCCCCAATTGAGATAATATTAGGATGTTGGAAAATGTACAAAAAAGTGAGGATGCATGCTAGGTTTTTACGTTATAATATCACTTTTATTCAACATTATTTATGAAAAAATACTATTTGGGGGAAATATTAACTCTTCCTTTATTAAAACCAATCTATTTTCCATTCCTATAGCTATTTATAGGGGTTTTGAATATTATTTACATTTTCCCTCTTTTTGGTACTCAAAATCATTGAAATAAAGTTTATAAGAAAAGTTGAACTTATTCCTAATCATGGTTGGGATACTTTCTTTTACATATACATATTATTTATATTATTTCAAGAATTTTTTTCTCTATACTCTAATGATTGTTTAAGGTTATTATCAAAGATCATTTATTTTATACAAGAGTTTAAAACTAAATCTTTTGCAACATTTTTTTCATATGGTTCACTTTTGAATCTCTTTAAAAAAGTAAGAAAATAGTGTTTTTTACATCTTCATCTTGACTAGAATTTCCCAATATCATCATTGTTATTCATTATTATGATTACTTTACAAGTATCCATAGTTTTTCATTTGAAAAAGTTTTCTTATTATTCTATTTTTTTTAAAACAAATAGAAAAGGATATTATTTTCCTAATGATTTTAAAAATGGATTTCACTTCGTGTTTGAATATTTTTATCTTCCACTATACATTTTCATAATTAATCATAGTTTATTATCTATATTCATATATTTTAAACTAATTTAAATATATTTATTTTTAATGTCTTATTTATACCTCATGAAAAATGTTTTGGAGGTGAATTTTAATGTCATTTTCATAAATATTTTATAAAATTTTTAATAAATTTATTTTCAAATATTCTCTTCCATTTTACTCAAAAATTTCTAATGGTCATTCTATTCTTATTAAACAATATTTTTTGATGAACCAATGCTATCCTTTCACCCATTACTGATTTATGGTTTATACCTCATTTTAAACATAATGATTTATAATAATTTCTTTTTCACCCCATCATTATTTTGACAATATTATTCTTCTTTGTTACCATTTTATTTTATATCATGGATATATTTATCATAATTTCAATGTTTATTAAAATGCATTCTTATTACTATAGGTTTTTTTAATTGAAATAATATTACTATGAAAAATATTCATTGACTAGGAAAATATTAATGTTCTGTATACTTGATCTAATATACTTATTTTTTGATTCTTAAGGATATTAATTACAAATTGTACAATTTTTTAATGCATGAGGAATGAATTGGACATCTTTGTGTAATATGTGGGGTCCTTTATATATCTTTGATGCATCATTTGGGTCTCATGAGACAATATAGAATGGTTATCCCAATGTATGTTTTCCCATATAATTATTATGTCTTGAAATGATTCCTGAATGATATATAAGTTTCCTTGGCATGAGGGCTTGATGGTATGTAATAGGACTTGGAATAAGGACTTAATGGTAAGATCATGATGTCTTAGTGTGAGGTTTTGATTATATGATAAAGATTTATTTTATCAAGGATTATTATGTCTATATTTATTCATTTGATCATTATGAAATCTGTTATTGTTTTATATGTGATTTTTTATCCATGAATATGATTCATGATCATTTTATTGAATATATAAAATGTTTATTGATTAATCACATTGTAATATTGTTTATTCCGTAGGTATCAAAGATATATTACACCATAAAAAACCCTTATTGGGCATTTGAGCTCACCCATTTATTTGTTTTCCATTGCATGGGGTATCAAGAAAATATCATTGAAAGATCTCCATGATGAATATGAATAATATTGTTTTCAAGTAGTTTATTAGTTATTATTTATGTTTACCACGTAATATGGAAATAATATATGTATCTAGTATCCCAATAATGCTAAACTCTTTGATCATTTTGGATGTGATCACTTGTAAAATGTCTTAATGTAATAAAGTAAACATGACATTGGGTTACTAGAGTCAAGGTTTTTACAACTTTGTTGTGGTTTTAGTAGTTACAGAATAGTAGATCAAGAGGTATAATCTAATTTCCATTCTATTTTAGAGACCCATAATGAATATCCCTTGAGTTACATTGTGGGGTTGGTATAGTAGTTTATCTGGGTGATAGAAAGGTTCTATGTTATGATATAGTAATCCATGTTGTGTCATGGAAGATGGGTTATAGGTTTTTATGTCACTATAATTTGAGGTGCCATTTTGGCATGGTCAATTTGGATGTGACATGGAGTTTGAAGGAGTCATCATAGTGGCCATTTCATTTTGAGTGTCACTATATTTTTTCCATTATGTTATGGTGTGGTTGTGATTGAGGGTTAGAGTTTTTCATTGCAGAGGTATCCATTACACTATGTTGTTATCCCAGTTTTATATGAACTGCACATATATCATAGCAAGTTTTATTGGATTCTATTAACTTAAAAGGATTGTGGTGTGGCCCAACATCTTTTATCATGGTTTTATGAAAATATATCATTTTCACTATAGTTATTAACCATGTTTTATGATGTTATATATTTTATACAAGAATATAAATTTATAAGACTCTCTAACTTCCATTCTAGTCCCTCTCTCTACCTAGACTCTTGGGAAACTCAAGGGAAAAATTAGATGGCCCTTTAGATTATTCTTCTTATTATTGATCCTCATCTTTTGGAAGTTAATTATTAGTGATCTATGCTGTGTAATCCTACATTTATTCTTTTTTTTACCTCTATTCATCATCTAGAGAAGGTTGTGGTTGTGGGATTTGTTTTGAATGAATATGTATGTTGAATGTGGTTAATTATGGATGTTGTTCATTAGGCTACTGAAGTTTCCATTAGTGTGATCATGATCTTGTCATAGCCTCTTTCTCATATTGTTCTTATACAGTGGATTGTGAAGCTCTGGTTGAGGTAGGGGATTGAATAACTCCCTTTGTTTATGTTTAAATTGTGGGTAATGAATGATTTCATTTTTTAAAGAATCATTGTAGATATATTTTTAATAAATATAATGATATGTTATTAATCTAAATTGATTTAAAGGGAAATATTTTAATGAGTTTATCTTCTTTCATTATTTTCCCCTCTTCTTGATTCTTATTTGTGATATTTCTGTAAATTTTGGATGTTATTGGGAATTTTTTGATAGACATGTGATTTATTTGTAGAAACCACCTTTATAAAATGTTAGTAACTTAAATACGGTAATAAATTTATTTTGTGGAAAAGGTGAAATGTCCTAGAATCATGTTTTCTCTATGGATGAGTGAAAGGTGTTGGTTGATGAAATATATTATTTTATGCCATGAGTTTTGTGTGGTTTTAATTATATTCTTGAGGAATGGTGATTTATGGGGTGATTTCTATTTTTGGTTAGTGGGGATTAATTAGTTTAATTATATTTGGTATTTGGGTTTCACTTATTAGCATGGGATGTGTTGCAGACTAATTTTTCAATGGTTGGTTTGTGTTGGTTAGTCTATTATTGTGGGTTATACAGTGGGTTTTGTGGGAGTTTCCATTGGTGAAATAGTATGATATGGTTATGGATGGGGAATTTTTAGGAAGGGTTACAACTGTCTTTCCATGATTGGTAATAGGGAATGCATAGATTTTTTGGGAATGATTCCATGTCTAGTAAACAGTAGTTTATTTTTTGGTTTCTCAGTGGTGGTGGAATATAATTGTTAATAATGAACTTGAGATGGGTGGTGATATAATTGAACTAAATAAATTAGGAAATGAATTAATCGTTCATGTAATTAATGAGTATTTTATAAAATAGATGTGTGTATCGGTTGTAAGTGGGTTTCCATTGAATATTAAATGGAAAGAATAATTAATGTATTATGAAACACCCAAATATTATAAAAAATAAAATTCCTTTAAATAAACTTTGTATTTGATAGTTTTTTCACACGTATCACTGAATTATAACGATCCATGATGTATAATATGAATATTTTTTTCAAAAAACTTAATAATAATAAAACATCTAGTAAATAAGAATATTAAAGTCAATTTTAAATACCTAAAAATATGATTAAGAACACTTAATGTTTTAAAAATTAATTTTTTAATAAAATTAGGTTTCCTTTATATATTGCATTTTAATAAATTTTATAGTTTTAATTTACCAAATAAACATTCATTTTTTAAATATAATAATAATATTATCTTATATTTTTATGAAATAGTTGATATTTAGGTGAATAGTGAAAAAATAAGAAAATTTATAAAACCATCACTTTTATGGAATTATCATAATACAAGAAAGAATGAAATATTTTTGAAAACTTTGTATTTATATATATATATATATATACATATATATATATATAAGTAAATCATTTAAAAATACGATATTTAAATTATAAAACCCAAGTTTAATGTTATGGAAAATTAATTAATATTTTACTCTAAAAACTCTTTTATTCGCCTATGTTAAAAATTATATTTCATCACATATAGAAATTAAATATAAAAAATAATTTTAATATTTTATATCAAAATTTACATTTTATTTAATAATTTTAATTTCATTTTTAGGCATAAATTTTTTATTAGTAATATTAAATTTAATTCCCATATAATAGTGAAATGGTTATTTTCAAAAACAATTGTTTTATTGATGTTGTGTCAATTTTCTATAATAAATTAAATTTATATATTTTATATAATTACTCTGATATTATTATTACACATATATAAAAATATATTATAATAAATTTAATTAGGGATTATTGTTATATAAAATTAAGAACACTTAAGTGTCAAAACATCTTTTTTCTACGACTATTTTTTATATTTATTAGTTATTAAAAGATAATTTTATAATATTTATGAATTGAATCTGAATAAATAGAGGTTAAATTTAATTTTAGAACATAAAAACTCATAAAATTTTAATCTTATATTTTTAATAAAAATTAAATTACCTTGTTAAACACTAGTAACTAAGGTAAAAAACAAAGCGGTAAAGAGTAAAAGTTTAATGTTAAATGACTCAAATCATGTTTAAAAAACATGTGAAAATACATGGTTAAGTATTGATCTACATAAAACCCTATATAATCAATTTTAACAATTTTAGATCCATTTACCCTTTAATAGTTTTATTTCATCATTAAGAAGTAATGGGTATTTAAAAATGTACAATTTCCACCTGATTATAAAAGGGGCCTCTCATCATACCTTCAAGACCACTCTATGTATCAGTTTCTTATTGAAACTCTTCGCATTTTATCTATGCTATAATTATATATCAAATACATAATACCCTATTTTTTATAAGTTATCCTAAGTACTTCATTTCCATGAAAAATGTCTATAGAAATTTCAATCTCACAACATGAGTAACTCTTACACCTTATCCTTTTCATCTTAATTTTCTTATACCCCCACAAATATTATTTATTATTGAAGGTATTATAATATAATTAATATTATTATTCTGAATATTATTATACTATTCTAATATAACTCTTTTACCTCCCTGCAAAACCATTCAAAAAATGGAGATGTTGCTATGTGTTTGTATGGAATACCATCTCCATGAACAATGAGTTATATTTATCATAAACAATTTACATGGATGATTAAAATTGAAATTTAATAATAAAATATAGTTTATTTAACATAAATAAGATTCTTAAATGATAAATTATTTTATTTTTTACTCCATCTCATTATTTGAAAAATGACTACATCGTCTATGTATTTGCGCTATATTGCCTCCATAGAATGACCTAATTCATTTTTACCTTACCTATTAAAATAGATGAATTTAAAAATGTATATAAAATATAAAAATAATATTTATGAAAATATTAATTTTATATAAATATAATATTTTATTACTTATATGTAATATTAATAATAAATAGATATAGTAAATTTAACCACAGAAAATGGACATCACAAGGTAACTTTCTTAATTTGAGTCCATTTTTTAAACCTATATAACTATATATATTTTATGGTAATTTAAAAAAAAGAATTAAAATATAAAATTATGGTTATTATTAATCTATTTTATGAAACTTTTGATAATGGTCAATTTATAGGGGATGTTTTAGAAAAATTAACCAAACCACCTCAAGTAACCGACATGAGAAAAAACTATATAGTAAATTAATAAAATATAGAAATATTTAAACATTATAATATGATATAGATAAGAATAAGTATATTTGGAATGTTTTTCATAAAAAATATTTTATTATTTAAGAAATTTGTTCATACTAAAAAATAAATCATGACTCGGTGTAAGGTTTTTTTGGATCTTAATTTTGTTTCATTGAGATATGAATCATATCTATCACATGTTATTTTTTAGTATATATAATGGGCATGGATTTACATTTTTAATAAATTTTAATAAATCAATTGGATTAACTAACCCATATAATTTTTTGCATTCCATGGATTTTCCATTTGAAATATTGTGATGATGAAAGGGTTTCTTGATCTCAATTCTGACTCTTTAAGACACGTTATATTTTGTTCACTATTCCTAATTTTATATGGAGTTAATTTAAATTACTTAATATGAAATAATTTTTCTATATTTTTTATTCATGGTGTATAAGAAACCAACTTTTGTTTTTTTTTTCATTCATCTTTTGATTCATATACAACCCAAATCGTAAGGGTGTTTCATCTCAATTTCTTTTCTTTTAGACTAGTTTTTTTTATGCACATAATTTAATTTAAATGTGTGTGTATTACTTGTTAGATATATCATATCATGAATTATAATTTATTCATGGTATATAAAGTTCCACTTCATCCCCTCTCTTTCAAGGGGCTTTTATTATAAAAATTAAGACGTAAAGGATAATGATAACTCAAAACACTTTTTTGAGTTATAATGTATCATATTTAAATTCATATTTACATTATTGGTTTATTCCACCATATATTGTAATTTATATTATTATATATTTGAAATTGTACCTTTTATTTAAATATTACTCCTCTATGAATTTCCTCCCCTAAAATTATGACATTGTTAAGAATAAATCTCATTCTCTTTAAACAATGATTTTCCTCCATGTCCATATTTTCCATTCACACCAATTTTATCCTCTAAATTTGGAAGCCAAATTGTGTTTTATATCATGAGACCCTGATATTTACTGTATCATATATTATAAAGTAGATTTTATTATTTTGTTTTACTATGTTGTATTTCAATAGGGGTATTTACAAATATTAAAAATATTTTCCATACTTTCAAAATAAAATGTTTTATCATCCACTCCATATTCATTTTTTATTAAATTTATGTATTTTAAAATATTTATTATTGAATTTTATTTTAACAAATAATTTTTTTCTAAATTTTTCACTTAAAATTTATAAAAATAACTTTAAAATATGATCTATAACTTCTTATTTTGTTAAAATGTTAAAAATAATCTAAAAAATCTTTTATGATTTTAGAAACATATTTCTATTTATCTCTTGAGGATTTATTTACTTAAAAATTATATTTCCTTAATTTAATTATAAATTATCATTTAAAGTGATTGAATTTTGGGTATTAACCATTTATATTCTTGATTTCAATTTTGGAAATGATATCTCAAAAGGTTACTATTAATGCTAAAAAAATTGATTATTAGAGACGTTGAGGAAGGAATAACCAGTTTGAAGATAACCCGAGCCAAAAAATATCAAAAATCCATCTAATGTAATGTGTTTATGAAGTTCAAACCCTTCATTATCATGGTTCCCATTCCAAAATTCTTCAGGTGACTATGGAAGTTGAGGTGATAACTTCTACGTAGTAGTTTTCCATTCATAGAGCTTCCAAACCTAAGGTAAAACCTTCACAAAACATAATTCTAAGGAATTATATTTGTATAATTAGAGCTCCACACCTTAAAAAACAAATAAATGCCTCTTTCCTTCTGAATTTTCAGGGGATGCATCCATTAAATTTATGAAAAAGACTTTGTATTCCGGAAAATCTAACCATTTCTAGAGATAGAGGAGATGGATTCTGAGAGGTACCCATCTTTCATAGAACAACCTCCTATGGATTCTTGGGAAAATTAAACCATGTTAGAGATTTATTTCATGAAGGACCATAGAATTTGTGTTGGAAGAAATCCCTATGTGGGTCTTTGGGTCCCGTGAGATAATTCTGCTTCATGAAACAAACCCCATGTGAACCATGGATTTACTATGAGAAAGGGCCACACTATTTCATGAAAAATAAAACATCACAATACCTCTAACCTTCATGAGACCCCTTGTGCTTCATGAAACCCTCAACCTTTGTGAACCTCTAACCTTTGAGAAACCCATCACCATTCCTCTCCATAGTTCCTCCTTTCAGTAGACACACTTTCACAAAAGTTGACTTCCTAGGGAATTTTTACTTATCCAAAACTGATTATTCAGCACACCAATACCTCATTTCACTAGTATCATTAACCCTTTTGTCTAACCCCTCTATTTCATGCAAAGAATAAACTATTACTTTGTCTTTTTCTCCTAATAATGGGCACCATAATGACTTTTTCTTTTAACAATAGGCACCCTTATGTTGGGACTCCCATTTATTGCTTCAACATGGTTGTTTTTACACCACACACCACCCAAAGGAATCTTTATAGTATAAATATAAGCTCTGAAGGTGGCATCATCAAGAGAAAATACCCACCTTTCTTGGTAGTAAGATATTATTTGGGATAATGTTATCTTTCTTATGAATGGTCTATCTGGGTGTAAGTCTTGAAAAAGTTTGAGTTGTATAAAATAAAAGTATGTAGCCCAATGTCCTAGTCAAATGATTTTAAACTACATGATAATTTCCTTAAAACATGATGTAAAACTATATCCTTACCTTGTGTGGTGAAAAAAATATTCCACATGTTTGACTGGAATGGGATGACCCCTCACCTTCTACCATATGCAATGAACATAGGATTCCCCATATATGATCATCATAGGATGAAACCTTCTTCCCCACCATGGGATGATCCACCTCCTTTAGGCACCTCACATGCATAATCCCCCCACTATCCTTCCCACCATATTATGATCATCCTCCTTCAATAATTTTTCATGTGTAATCCCCAAACTATAATTCCCCACCATGGGATAATACTTCTACTTTTTACAATTCATACTTTTAATCCCCACACCATTTCTAATTAACACTCCTTCCATGACATTATCATCCCCAAATCATGATGTTAAACTACATATATTGGTCCCATTACACGATCTTAAGATATGGCATTGAACTATGTGTGTTTTGATCATGATATTTTAATAGGGTATGTAGGACACCTCCATGAGGTTTAATCCTAACATCTTGAAAAACCTAGTTAGATTTCAAATCTTCATGAAATCCCTTCAAAAATATAGTAACTCCAAAGTGTGATCATCTTCCCCATGGTAACACATGAATATCCACTTATATGTCCCAATAATATTTTAAACCCATGACCAACCTATCCCCACAATATGTTTAACATGGGGCCAAATTTTCCCCACTAGATGTTCAAACTGTGATCAGCATATACCCAAAAAATAAAAAACCTATAGACCAACTAAAATATCCACCCCATAAAATAAACATTGGATGCTCGGGGTAAAAATCCTCAGATTCCTTAAGACCATGGAAGTAACTACCCCGTTGTAACATCCCCGACCTGAAATCCACTAAACTAGTGCTCCAAACTGGGTGGTTACATGACCTTAAGTGCACCTACCCATATGAAAAATGTTGTCGACTAGCAGCAAGGGGTCCAAATAGTCAATTATGGAGACTATACCCCCTTTTAATCAGAGTAATTCATAGTAGAAGATAAACAAAATAGCATAATAACAACCAATAATACTGGATCATTCATAAAAAACCATTTCCCAAATGGGGTATAACCAAGTTCAATAGTAAATATGTCATTTCATGCTACAAGTTCAAAAGTGAACAAAACCCAAAATGAATACAAACTAAGAAATCTCCAAAATGGTCCCAACACCAAGTACGGGTCCTCCTCCATGCACACCCATGCCAACCCAACTACCTAGAAAAGGAATTTGACCTTCTCCTGACCTGCAAAAATGTTATCTTCTCGGGTATCCAACGGCGACCCGAATAGTGTGTGGGTACAACTTAGTAGGCCACCACCAACGATATCTATGAAATATCTTGTATAAACAAGTGTGTATGAAAATAGGAAATGAATAATAAATTAAAAGGAAAATATTAAGTACCCTTAGCCGGTTTAGGTTTATTACCAACATTTATTACCATTTCTATATCTTACTATTTCATCATGTTTCCCATTACTTACCATTTCCAACACATTTAACATGGTTTCATCAAGCACAAAAAGTTACACGGACTTAAAATACACAATCTCATGCATGAGGAAAACAAACTATTATCCTAACTCACTAGGACAAACTTCCTCATGTAAACCATATCCTCACCTCAAAGCCTCAGTCCATGTGGATGCAACCATTAGGGGAACAGAGCCACAATCCTCTTCACTAACCCATGCTTATGGGTGGAGTTTTGAGCCTCATTCCAACTCAACCCAAGGGTGTAGAACCTCAATTCAATACCCCACTCTACAAAGACATGTGCACTTGCTATATAAATATGTATATTCATCAACCATTCACACAAAATCACAACCATTTCCCAAGGAAAACATAAATCATAACAACAACATGAGAGTTAATACTATTCGTTAATCTATTAACACATTTACCACATTTCCCATCCTTTAGCCACTTATCCCGATTCCCCTTTTATTATGCTTATCTCACTTAGCACTCATTCATTGTTCCTATCTCACTAATCTTCATTCATTATGCCTAAATCATTGGGCTTCATTACTGGGACCATAATCCATTTCTTTATGGTCTTTAATCATTTCCATGTTAACCCAATATCTCTTAGGTTATTACTAAGCATAGGTGCATCACCTAGATTCTACATCAATACAGTCAAACACATCAACATGTTTTTCAAGGATCTACTTAACTACACAACAATCTCACTTGTTCATTACAAATCCCTAAGTCCAAGAGAGTTGGAAGACCCCACGGGTGGCCCTAGATTAACCTCATCACCATCGACACATCCCATGGGGATCGTGAGGGTTTCCATTTACCTTTTTAATAACCATTTTATCCAAACATTAAAAGGGTGATCAAAACATACCAATAGACACCCAAGAACAAAACCTCACATGCACCAATCCATAAATAAATCATGGGATATAAATTCTAGACCACCTACCTCGATTATGTTGGTGAACACGCTCTTTATAGATCCCTTAGATTGTGCTTCAACCACCCTTTGAATATTCATCCTAAATCTCACCCAAAGAGTAGGGTTTTAGATATTTGAAAAGATAAGAGAGGAAGATACAAAACCTAAACTCAAAAGAGAATCAAGGATGGGATTAGACTTACCTGGACCTTCGATCTGCAACCAACGACACCAAAAACACCTTATAAATGAAGGAAATAAATCTCTTGGAGCTCACAGGAGATTTGGTTCGTTCCTAGGGTGAAGAGTGGAGAATGGGGATAAAATTTTGAGTTGGTTATTAAAATCCCAAAGTGGAAAAATTGTAATTTTTTTAAAAGTTTCTGGGATGCATTGTTTACTGCACAGTTTTCCCAACCATGTAGAAACCGTGCAGAGTCCACTGCCAAAAAATCCCCCCTCCTACACTGTTTCTTGGGTTGTCGACATTGTTATCACTAACCATGCACAAACCATGCATCCTACCCAAAAAAAACCCATTTTCCTTCGTTTTTTCTGTCTCGAACCCTCAGAACACCCCTAATCATCCTTAAGGACTTGGGTGGGAAATTAAATAAACAAAAAAATAGATTGAAAACAAAACTTTAATGAGAGCATACCTTCCTAGGATCTAAGATCTTACAACCTCCCAAAATTATAACGGCTCATCCTCCATCCGAGCTCCCAAGCTTCATTGTACTTCCAAGAAAAAGAGATCGGGACACTGAGATCACATATGTGATTCTCGCTCCTAAGCTTCTTCATGAATATTCCCATGCTTCCGTAGTACTCACTCTAAGGGCATAACCTTTCAGCGCAAGAAATTCTCACTATGAAACATGACACGAACCAGATGATCCTCAAAGGACACATCATCCTCAAGCTCGACATTCCCAACATCCACCATGTGAGTTGGGTCAGGCTGATACCGCTGAAGCTACAACACATAAAAGACATAATGTGTCCCTCTATACTGTTGTGGAATAGACAATCAACATTCCACAGGCCTGATCCCCTTCACAATCTCAAACTTCCCCACATACCCGAGCACCAACTTGCCCTGCTTTTGAACCCGTCGGTGACCCAACCTTGGAGACACCTCAAGGAACACACTATCACCCACCTCAAACCCAAGAGGTCTATTCCTCCAATCTGCATACTAATTATACCTACTCTAAGTTTTTTCCATACACTTTCAAATCAACTCAACTTTCTCTGAAGTCTTCTGCACGAGCCTCGGTCCCAACAACATGGTTTCACCGGCCTCTAATCAACACACCAGAGATCTACACGGCCTCCCATAGAGGGCCTAAAATGGTTCCATCTAAATTGTATCCTAAAAATTATTTTTGTAGTAAAATTCAACAACTGATAGGTACTTCTCATAAGAACCACCAAAATCCAACACACAAGCCCTCAACATATCTTTCAACACTTGGATAGTACGCTCCAACTGAGCATCCATCTACAGGTGGAAAGCCGTGCTCAAAATCACTTGAGTACCAAGTGCCTTCTGAAAACCTTTCTAGAAGTGTGATGTGAAACTAGGATCACTATAAAAAACTATATTCTATTGTACACCATGAAACCATACTATTTCCCAAACATACAACTCACCCAACTGGTCAACCATGTAAGTCTCCTGAATCGGTAAGAAATGATCCACTTTCTTTAGCCGGTCCACAACCACCTAGATTTCATCATCCAACCAAGGCATACTTAGAAGATCCACCAAAAAATCCATCATCACATCATCCCACATCCATTCCAAAATGGGAAATGGATGTAACAAACCACCTGGACGTTGATGCTCGTCCTTCACCTACTGAGAGGTAACGCACCATGCCACAAAGACCACAACTTACATTTTCATTCCTAGCCACCCAAACTATCTATGGAGATCATGATACATTTTGGTAAAACCATGATGCACTACCCATTTTGATGCATGGAATTCACACATAAACTCTTCCCACATGCATACCGGAACAACCACACGACCATGAACACAAACAACCTCATCCCCACCGATGACCCAACAAAAAGGTGGATCCCCAGCATTAAGTATTTCCTTCATGGAAAAACATTCAGGATCATTGAGATGACTGTCCCTAACTTGACTCAAATGCATCAAATCAGCTACCATGAAAGAAGGAGTCACCTGACTGTTTTCATCCTGCACCTCCAGGTGCATCTTTGTGAACAAATCCATCACCTTCTACTTGGCGATGGATTCCAGAACCACCTAGTTCTGATCCTTCTTTCTCAAAGAATCAGCAACATTGTTCCCTCTCCCTGGTGTATATACCATCTCAAATTCAAAAAACTAGAGTTACACAACCCATATTCACTACTGAAGATTCAAGTCCCACTGTGAAAAGATATACTTTAGACCATTGGGATCGGTAAACACTATGAATTGTTCCCCCATCAAGTAGTGCATCTAGCACTTTAAGGCATATATCTCTGAAGCCAAATCAAGATCATGAAGGGATTAATTATCCTCATGGGGTCTCAATTGTCTTGACCCATAACCCACAACCCGCTCATCTTCCATTAACTCATCCCCAAGCCCGATACTGGATGCATCACAAAATAGTACATACTACCTACCTGGATAATGTAATATCAAGATCGGTGCGGCCGTCAATCGCTTTTTCAACTCTTGAAAGGCATTATCAAAAGATTCATACAACTCAAAACTAATTCCCTTCTTGGTCAAGCATGATATTAGTGCTACCAAGTGAGAGAAATCTTGGATAAACCTCCAGTAATACCCATCCAAACCCCGAAAACTCTGAACATCTGAAACAATCTTAGGATGATCCCAAGACACGACAACCTGCACTTTCTCTGGATTGACCGACACACCAACCTCATAGATGATGTGACCCAAAAAAAATGCACTTCTCCTTTCCAGTATTGAAACATTGACAGACTGGAGTATAGTCGATGCTCCCTTATGTATTCAGAATGATGTAAAGATGTTGGACATGATCGTCAGGAGTTTTTGAGTACACCAAGATTTCTTCAACAAAGAAAACCACAAACTGATCCAGATAAGGATGAAATATTAGGTTCATCGAATCCATGAACACCTCTAGAAGAGTAAAGGAGAAGTGGGCCACTAGAATATTTAATCTTTAGTTGGAAAATGGTTCTTATACCTGGGATATTGAGGTGGTGGGTCTTCGTGCCAATAAACATTTCAGAAGCCTTCTTGCAGGCCCTCTCGACACAGGAAACGACTTGCCTCTTGACATAGACAGTGCAAAAAACTTCTTATGTAGCATCCCCAACTTGATCACTAACCGAGAAAACATGCAGCTAGAGGCCATCCCAGATGAGAGGGAGATCAAAGGGGCTATCCTTGCTCTGAAACCAGAAAGTTCCCCAGGCCCCAATGGGTTCTCAGTTATGTTCTATGTATTTTCATGGTATGTTATTAAAGATAATATCATTGAGGCGGTGCAGGATTATTTTAGAGGAGGTCATCTCTTGAGATACATTTATGCCTCAATATTGGTGCTGGTTCCAAAGGTTAAGGAGTCTATATCTCTGGGTCATTACAGATCTATCTATCTGTTAAATATCTTGTATAATATTTTAGTGGGTCTGATCAACAAAAGACTCAGCCACCTACTTCCATGGATAATATCTGATGAACAACATGGCTTCATGCAGGGCTGAAATATCAAAGGGGCTCTTCGGATTTCAAAGGAGATGGTCGATTACCTTAACAGAAAGTGCATCGGGTCTAATATCATGATTAAACTCGATATAGAGAAGGCTTACAATAGTATGGGCTGGTTATTTATCCTGAAATTTATGCAACTCTTTGGTTTCAGTATGTGGTCTAGAGATTTTATCTTTAGATGATTTTCTTCCCCTTGTCTTACTGTGGGGCTCATGGGAAGATGCTTCGGCCTCTTCACATCAGTTCGCAGACTATGGAAGGGGGACAATATCTTTCCTAGCTTGTTCATTCACTCTCAAGACGCGCTCTTAAAGAATATCAACAGTGCAATTGCCAACGGACGTATCCTCCCATACAGGAAAAAAGATGGATTGAGCATTATGTCTCACCAGATGTATGTAGATGATATCCTCATCTTCATCAACGGAATTTCATGATCAACATATGGATTTAAAAAGATCATGGAAACCTATAGAAGTTAGAGTGGTAAATATATGAATCACAATAAAAGCAGTGTCTATCTCCCAAGATCCTGCTCTAGTCGGTGCGCTCAGGCCATTCAAGAGAGCCTATATTTTTCTATAAAACACCTTCTGATGGACTATCTTGGTGTTCCCATTTATAATTGGAGAATCAAGAAGGTGGAGTTCAACAACCTAATAAGTAGAATCACTTCCTGTGTCTACAACTAGAAGAACAAGTTTATTTCTTTTGAGGGAAGAATCATGCTGGCCAATAGCATTTTGACATCCATTCCTATGCACACCTTTGCCGTTATTATCCCTCCTAAAGGGACCATCTTACAAATTGGTAAAATCCTGAACTCCTTCATTTGGGATAGAATAAAAGAGGGAAAATTTCATTGGGCTTCATGGCCTTGGATGTCCAAACCACTTGACGAAGGTGGTGTGAACATTTGGAACGTGATGGAGAGCATGCTGGGCATGCATGCCAAACACTCCTGGGAAATCATTTATGGGAAGTCTTTGTGGGGAAGATTCATCCGAGACCGTTATAGGGATGACTGGAACAACTGAGGGAACTGGCCTAGCAGCCTCTCTTCTCTTTACAAATGCATTATAGAGGCTCTTTTGGTGCTCTCGAATAAGGGCGGATGGGTGATTTGTAGTGGTGACATCTGATACTGGAAAGTCAACTGGGCGAGATGAAATCTCTACTACCCTGGGTGCCTCGTGTCGGAGATCTCTTTCGACCAATCCAGGATTTTTCCCACCTTCACATATACAACTCTAGATCATGACCAAATAGAACTTTTCAATAACATTACCCCTTCTGATGAGCCATAAAAGTTCATTTTTTATGACTTTGCATCTAGAAACTTATGCACATGATCCTTCATTGAATCCACCTGCACTAGAAAGGGGGATGATTCATAGGAAAGACACCTCTGGTGTAAAAATATCCAAACAAAAATGAACTTTATGGTCTGGTGGATCCGTAATAGTGTCATCCCGATGGATGAGAACATCCAGAAGAAAGATATTCAGATTACCTCCCGCTTCTTGTGCTTCACAACCAACCACGGAGTCAGTATGGCACCACATTTTTTATAGAGGTTTGGCTAAATTTTCATGGGACTTGGCTGGCCGAAAGATGGGAGTGTAGGGGAATCATGACCTTAAATATGACTTTATCACCTGGTGGTTTCAAGGAACTTAGAACCAACCCTGGGTGCGCAATCTTCACGACATGTCGTGCGCTTCGATTTTCTGGGTCATTTGGGATATGAGGAACATAGAACGTGGAGGTAGTCATAGGTCATATATGTTTCTCAAGGTTCTCTTGCTCACCTTGCTGGAAGAGCTTAGTTGTCTTCTTTATGGAGGGATGTCGATGACTCTTTTGTCCCTGGATGGACCTAGCACAGGACAAGGGAGGTGGGTTAAGTAGAACCCTCCTAGTTCGGGCCTCAAACTCAATGTGGATGGTGCCAGCGCTCAAGGAATTATTAAAGGAGGAGGGCTGGTCCGAGACAATAGAGGATCTATGGTCATTGGTTTCAACACCTATTATAGTTAGAGCACCCCCATTGAATCTGAATCCAGATCCCTGGTCAACGGTCTATCCATCTACCACGATCTCCATATCCCCATCTCTGCACTCGAATCAGAATCTCACCTCTTGGTTAACTTCCTAGAAAACACAGTCAGGCCCCTGTGGTACTTATGGTACATTATTAGGAAATGAAAATTTCTTTTGTGCCATGAAACAACGATTAATCACTCATGGAGGGAGGGGAACTTTTTTGCTGATTGTCTTGATAGCAAGGGAAGCCTTAAAAATCGTTGTATTATCTATGATAGCCTCATGTCTCTTCCTTGGGACTGTAACCTCCTTGTAAGCAATGATGCACTAGGGTTGCATCACATTCGGCCCCCTTGACTCAGTGGGATCCTCAATAAAAAATCATTTTCAGCTAGATCAATCCTAGAAAACACCCATTAACCCCTCATCTAATAAAACATGTCATCAATTCTAGGTGGAGGGTACAAATTTTTCACCATCATCTGATTTAACTTCAGATAATCAACACACATCCTTAACGACCAGTCAACCTTATTTTATAAAAGCATAGCAGATCCCCAAGGATACATACTAGGATGTATGAACCCCTTATTCTCTAACTCCTCAAGTTGAACCTTTAACTCCTGGAGTTATTCTGGTTCCATTCGGTATGGTGGAATTGAAACGGGCTTCTATCTTAGTAGAAACTCAATCATGAACTCCACATCCCTCCTGGGTGGAAACCCTGAGAAATACTCAGTAAACACATCATGAAACTGATACTCTACTAGAGGGAAGATAGGATATTCCCCTGCTTCATAATCAAGCACAATACAAGCTACTTGATCCATGAGCCTACCCAACTACTTGCAAAATGGTCCCGTATGACCTGATCGAAAATCCCACTCTTCGCGATGGACATAAGTGTTTCCCTCAAGTTACCTGAATGATATCATGCGGAGGTAACAGTCTATGTGTTCCCGATACAACACCAACCAGTCCATACCCAAGATCAGGTCAAATCTTGACATCTTGATAAGGAACAAGTCTCACAGGAAACGATCCCCACTGACTTCCAAATAAAATCCCTTAAACTTCCTGATATCTTCCTTTCGTACCCCCAACGGAGTGTCAATCTACATAACCCCATACACACTCCCCATAGGAAAAACCAACACTACCACAAACTAAGTAGAAATAAAAGAGTGAGTGGAAACAGTGTTAAAAACACAATAATAAGCATATAAGATATAAGAATCATACCTCGAATAGTTTATGGGTCATACTTTCCATCTCCAAGTGTAGTCTGAACTGCATGAAGGAGACTAGCACCTCTACCCTAGGCTCCAACCTGTGTGCCCTGCACTACACTACCTTGCTTACGTGGGAAATCTGGTCCCAGAGTACCGCATCCACAACCCCTACTAGTAGGGCCCATGGAGCTCTAACTACCAACCTGATATGAAGCAACTAATCCCTTGACTCCGTTTGGAATTTTCCTAACACCAACATCCATTCTCACCTATTAAGGGTTCTTGTAGAACATCTACACATGTCCCTATCTTTCATATGATTATCACTCAACTGGAGGTCATTGACATTGTCCACGCACGTGCCCCAACCTACCACACTGATAGCAGAACACCTGATCACCACCCTGAAAGGTTGACCCTCTCTTCTGACCACCTTGCACACATCCTCCCAGCTGAAAGATTTCAAAACGATGCTTTCATCCATCGAAATTTGCACCACTTTTCTACCCAACTGTCAAAACAAGACCACCAGCTGAATCTCCCTTCAGTTTCCCTTCTATGATCAGTGCTTGATCCACTAAATCTATAAACATTTTCAAGAGAAATTTATTGACCTAATACCTGATCTCGTGTCTCATCCAATCCTGAAAACTCCTCATAATTGATACCTCATCCCCCGACAACGATGGAACAAAGAATCACAGGTCTAGGAAGTGGCCAATATACTCCATTACCGACATCGATCCCTGATTCAGGATCATAAACTCTACACCCCAGTCTTGCCACAAAGTCTCTGGGTAAAAAATCTCTAGAAACATTTCATGGAAATCTTTCCATAACATCCCCTTAGCCTGCTCAATCTCTACCAGTATGTCCCACAAACTCTTTTCCTGGACCCACAACATATAAGCTTCCAACTTAACTCACTGCCCAACATGAGTTTCTAGATGACCATGTATCATCTGTACATACTTTATCCAGAACTCTACGGCCTTTGGCCCACCCTCTCCAGTAATGTTTGGAGGTTTCTGCAGCTAAAACTCCTTGGTTATATCAAACATACTCAGTTCAACCCATCCTGGGCCCCGATTCATCATTTTCATAAATTAACCAAGTTCTCTCGAAACTTCCCTTCTCTACTTTCCTGGTTCACCACATTCTCTTGCTCTTCTACTGGATGAGTGTTCTCAACAACATCTTCTTGTTTCCCAACAATCACTTGACTTCATGGTGGAATTTTCATACATTTCAAAACATGAGGTTTATAAAACATACCATAAAAAATTTCAAATCTTCATAACAAGAAGGCTCTTCACCATCCACAACAACCCACCATACATACACCATCCCAACAAACCTTGACATTCTAAATCATCACCCAACCATCCCTACCACAGTCCATGGTCCACACAGGGTAAAAAACCATAAACCACAACAAGGATCACACAACATGTTACAAACAACATTTTTAATTCATTACAAACCCTTAATTACACATATTTCATTAATCATCACTTACCATTATTTTATCTTCACCACTTGCATTATTTCATTTATGAAATTTTCCCAATTCAATTATCAAGTTACAATGTGAATTCTATCTTTTATGCATCACACACCCAACCTGTGTATTCCTACCATGATGCATGTCACCTATATCTTTAGGTTCCTATAATGATGCATGAATTCACAACCTCGTTCCATTGAGGCCATGATCCAAATATTAAAAAACCATCACATCACAAAACATGTGCATCACCCAATGATGAAATATCATCAAATGTCACTTTACACAATCAATAACCATAATTCCAACCCTGGATGACTTGGGTTTTCCCTTGTAAATGGGTTAGTTACTCCTAATAATGTGCTCATTACCAAGGCCAAACACATCATAACTCCCGTATACCATCCCAAATTACAAGATTCTATATAAGGAGAAAAAAAACTCCTCTGATACCACTTTGTAACATCCCCAACCTGAAATCCACTAAATCGGTGTTTCGAGCAAGGTGGATACATGAACTTAAGCATGCCTCCCCATACACCAATGTTTTCCAACTAGAGGTGGGGTCCAAATAGTCAATTGGGGAGACTACACCCTCTTTTATCAAAGTAAGTTACAATAGAAGATAAACAAAATAGCATAATAATAACCAATAATACTAGAGCACTCATAAACAACCATTCGCCAAATGGGGTACAACAGTGTCCAATAGTAAATATACCATGCCATGATACAAGTGGAAAAGTGAAGAAAACCCAAAATGAAGAAAAACTGAAAAATCCTCAAAATGGTCCTGACACCAAGTTTGGGTCCTCCTCTACACACACTCATTCCAACCCAATTGCCTAGAAAGGGGATTTTCTCGTCTCCTGACCTAAAAAAATGAAGTCTTCTTGGGTACCAACAGTGATCCAAGAAGGGTGTAAGTACAACTCAGTAGGCCACCACCAATACTATCTACAAAATATCTGATATAAACAATTGTGCATGAAAAAGGGAAATTAATAATAAATGACAAGGAAAAGATTATGTTCCCATAGATAGTTTAGGTCCATTAGAAACATTTATTACCATTTCCATATCTTACCATTTCATCCCATTTCCCATTACTTACCATTTTCAACACATTTAACATGGGTTCATCAAGCACAAAAAAGTTACACAGGCTTAAAGTACACAATCACATGCATGAGGAAAACACGTTGTTATCCTATCTCACTAGGAATAACTTACTTATGTCAACCATATCCTCTCCTCGAAGCCTCAGTCCAGGTGGATTCAGCCATTAGGGGAACAGATCCTCATTCCTCTTCCCTAACCCATGCATTAGGGCTGAAATTTAGAGCCTCAGTCCACCTCGACCCATGGGCATAGAACCTTTGGTCAATGCCCCACTCTACCAATCCATGTGCACAGGATATATATATGTATATCCATCAACCATTCACACAAAATCACAATCACTCCCCAAGGAAAATATAAAACCTAACAATAACATGAGAGTTAATACCATTCCTTGACCCATTAACACATTTACCACATTTCCCATAATTTAAAAACATAGCCCAATTCCTCTTTTATTATGCTTATATCACTAGGAATTCATTCATAGTGCATATCTCACTAGGATTCGTTCATTATTCATAACTCACTAGGCTTCATTACCGGGATCGTAATCCATTTTGTCTCAGTCTTTAATCATTTCCATGTTAACCCAATATCCATTAGATTATTACTAAGTCTAGGAGCATCACCTAGATTGAACTTTAATAAAATCCAACACATCAATATGTTTATCAAGCATCTACATAACTACACAACAATCTCACTTGTTCTTTACAAATCCCTAGGTCTGGGAGAGTCAGCACACCCCATGGGTGGCCCTAGATTAGCCTCATCACCCTCGATGCATCCCATGGGGATCATGAGGGTTTCCATTTACCTTATTAATAACCATTTTCGCTAAATATTCCAAGGGTTATCAAAAAATACCATGATACACCAAATAACAAAACCTCACATGCCAAAAATCCACAAATAAACCATGAGATATAACTTATAGACCACCTACCTCGATTCTGCAGGTGAACGCGCTCTTAATCTTGCCCTTAGATTCGGCTTCAACCAACCATTGAACATTAAACCTAAATCTCACCCAAAGATTAGGGTTTCAGAGATTTGGAAATAGAGGAGAAGAAGATACAAACCATAAACTCAAAAGAGATGAACAAATGGGATTAGCCTTACTCAGAGCTTCGATCTGCAACCAACGGCACTAGAAAACACCTTAGAAACGAGGGAGATTGATCTCCTAGAAATCTTGGGATATTTGGATCATCAAGAGGGTGAATAGGGGATAATGGGGAGGAAATCCTGAGTTGGGTATTAAAATCCCAGAGTGGAAAATTTGTAATATTTTTAAAAGTTTCTATATTGCACGGTTTGAAAAACCGTTCGCAAACCGTGTGGAGGCCACTACCCAAAAATCCCACCTCATGAATGGTTTTCTGGGTTATCCTCATTGTAAGCACTGACCATGCACAGACTATATGGACTAACTAGTAAACCCCCTTTGTCTCCATTTTTCATGTCCGAAACCCTCAGAACACCCCCAAGCCTCTTTAAGGACTTGGGTTAGCACTTAATTAACCAAAAAAGGGATTCAAACAAAAACATAAATGATAGAATACCTTCCCAATATCTGAGATCTTACACTTGTGGATGATATAGAATTCCTTAGATTTTGTGCCTAAGTTTCATCACACATGAGATTCCCTAGACTCTGAAATGTGATGACTTTACATGTGCACTAACATTCCCAACATACAAAAATGTTGAGACATGCACAATGTTACCATGTACTCTGACCATATTTTTATAACCTATCAATACAAAATAATCATAATTAAAAAAAATGGTGGAGGATCCCACCTACATTTCAAAATTATTAATGTAGGGAAAGAACAACACATTGATATGACCCCAGTTAGAAATAATTAAAATAAAAAATGATGCACCCAATGTGAAGCTCTTATCCCTCAACTATGAGAAGAATATTAATACAGAGCACTATAAAATTTGAGAATGACCAGATCCAAATATCTTGCACAATGACCCTACCAAAAAATAGTGTGAATCATCAATGTGGGCATCCCCGATCTAAACCAGGTGATGTTCATTAGGCATCCCCGATCTAAGGCATCATCAACTTGGATCCTCCATCCACCTTGGAAAAAGAAAACTAAAATTGCTAATATTGGGAATTTCCATCACAGGGTGTTTACTAATGATTGGATCTATATATTTCCATTGGAATGATGTCACATAAAATGAATGATGGCCCACAAACAACAGGCATGGGAAAGGGGGATAACAGTGTCACAATCTTGTACCACTCCTCTCACGCAATGATGACTTAATCTTCCATGAATACCAAGGGACCTCACCCCATATCACATTCAGAGATCATCTGGGTAAATGTCATCAATTCCCATGTTTTAAAATACAAGTAATAAGGGTTCATTCAAACTAGGGATATGGACCGAAAAGATCTAGAGATCATGGCACCACACCAGCACCACTATCCATAAAGACTATACTAGGGTAAAGCCCCCCCCCCCAATTCGGACTACGAACCATTTTTGGAGCCACTCTCTATAGTTTCCTGAAAACTTCCTCCCTTACATCGATGAAGTTGGAACATACAAGTGTCACACACAGCAACCACTGTCTAGTTTCCGTGTAACAACCCAAACATTTATCAATGTAATTTCCCTTCATTAATTATGTTATATAGTATAAAACACACACATCACATAGATAACCTAATTTTCATAAATTTAGAATGAAATAAGGGATATTTCTAGAAATTAAGGAATGTATACCAATTTAATAGTAACTTGACCATTAGAATAGTAATTTGACCATTAGGAATAGTGAATTTTCCATTAGAATAGTAACCTCAACTTTTAAGGTATAAATAATATTTGGGTATCTTATGAATGAAAATATAATATATTTATATCAAGGAATAAGTAAATAAATATTTTAAAAAAGAAAAATTAAGTATTAGTATTTTTGCGAAACATAAATGTTTATTTACAAGTTTATAATTAATATATTGATTTAAAAGGAAAATTATTTTCTTCAAATATTATAAAAAATTAATATTCTTTTTCTTATTATTATAAGATATTTTTATGATACTTAATTAATTTTTGAAAGTTTCATAAAATCAGTTATAATATTAATTCGGTATATTTCAAGTGATGATTTTATTTAAAAATTTAATTTGTCATGTTTAGAAAATTATTATCATAAAATCGATCCCATTTTTGAATTTTACAAATCAAAAAATTATTGGGTTAAATTTTTGGAGTTTTTCAAAAGTAGTTGAATTTTTGGTGAATAGTGAAATAAGATAATTTACGAAATAAGATAAATACATGAATATTTGAGTCGTTTTTGATTTAGGGATGATTTAAGCACCCTAATATCTAAGTATCTTTCATTATCCATTATATTCATTGATAAGATTCAAACTGTTGATATTCTTGAGCCAAAATAAAAAAATGAATATAATTATAAAAAATATCCTTCTCCCCCCTATAAATTCAACCTCTTTCCACATCTTCTCCCTACACCAAAAAATACATTAACATTGTCCATATTCTATGAAATCCTATTCCCATGTATCAACCCTATTTCCATAAACCTTTGGTATTAACACAAGACTAGACCCAATTTCCCTAAAGAGGCTCTCAAGGGGAAGAAGTTCAAGAGGTAAAATCCTCTATTATTTTCATCTAATTTTTTTTCAATTTCTTATACACTCCTCACATACTTATACAGAAGTATAATTATAACTCTATTATCTTTTATATAATATAATTTTATTTTGTTAATGTAATAATCCTTCATCAAACCTCTTCCCTCTTCCTTTTATTCTAAAAATGAAAATATCATCTGTGATGTGTTGATAGACCCCCATCGTGGATGATGCATTTTTATTGTTAAAAAATATTATAATATATGTATTAATATTATTTATTATTTTGGAACTAGTATATATGCATAATATAAATAATGAAACATAGCTAGTTTGTGATAAACAAAAAATCACCAAAATAAACTAACATTCATCATTAACAGTTTATCTAATGAACAATTCTAATTTATGTAAAAAAAATTATATATTTAACAATTTAAAATTATATAGGAGTATAAATATCATATAATTCTATTTCTTGAGTTTTTACCCCATTTGAAAAGAACACCCACAATTAAACTCAAGAGAACCAATCATAAAATCATGATACTAACACTCACAAAACGACAAAATTGAAGCTTATAACTCATCAAAAAGACCATAAATTATTTTAAAAATTTATAATAGAAAAACATATATAATAGGTTATTAATTAATTAATTAATTAATATAATTTGATTATCCAGGACATTAAGTGCAAGTGTTGAATAGTTTCAGATATAAGGTAGGGGATTCTCTACGAACCCCCATTTTTGCTTAGAGTTATGATTTTTCTCTCATTACCCAAATATAATTATAAATAATTCTTATATAATACTAATATATTCTGTTTTTATATTCCAAACACATTTACATAGCTCAATTATTATTTCTTTTATGGACAAATACATGTTTTATAAGGTTCCCTTTTCAATTCCTGCCGATAAAGAAGCCCGATTAAAGGGAACTTTTCAATTTATTACCCATTTTCAAGTACATTACATAATATTTTTTAAGAAAAAAATATTTTTATAAAAAAACTATTTTTATCATTAAGAACTTTCTAATTCCATTTCTTGTTTTATACAGACAATTATACCTTTTTCCACTTTAAAGACTCCTTAATATTTTCTCTTAAACTACACTAAAGAGGCTCATTTATAATGATTCTTAAACACTCTTTTTTCATTATTTTTAAATTAATTTTAACATCATTAATCATGATATATGCCTATTTTACCTTATGAATGTCCATTTACGTTTTAAATTCATTTTTTCAGGGAAACTTTTATGATATTCCCATTTGTTATGCCCTATTACATGATTATGATACCCATTTCATTCCATGGGTAACCCTTTTGTTCATGTTTGATTCTTTATGTGTAACACATATCCATAAACATTTTGTGATGGGTGTACCTCTATTTTACTCCAATACATTGAGTAATGTTTAGTATCTTGTGATGTCAAGTTGGGATAGGGAGTAAACATGATTCATTTATGGGACTTTGTCCACTATGTGCAATGGTCTTAGATTTTATCCTTGAATCATGTTAAGGTCATGTTGTATGTTTCTGTCATATTCCGATAATTTCAAGATTACATGATTCCATGTTATCCATGTTATGATTATTGTTTTTATTTATGTTCCATTACTTTTTATGTCATCATGTTATAACTTCTAACCCATGTGTTTTTCTTTACTTCTACATTTATTCCCTTACTGGGATTTTTATCTCATACCTTTTATTCATGTATTCCATGAGTTATTCTATGAATATGTAAGAGATAAAATGAAGTTAGGTTCTATTTATAAAAACTAAATAAAATATTTTTTTATTTTTGTTTTATGATTTCAAATTATGCACCTAATCTTAAAAATACATTAGACTTTATGATCCTTGGTTTGTATTTCATGGCTTATTATGCTTAAAATCATGTAAACATATGTGTGTAGGATAGGGCCATTATATTTTGTATTAGAGCTTGGTATAGTTATTTTTGTAGTTTATGATTATAAAACTTTAGCAATAACCATAGGGATAATTCTATCACTATGGATAACCAATATTTAAACATAAGTAACCACATGTTATGATATACTTTCCATTTATAATTTTATCCTTATATATTCAATGTTACCATTTTATATTTTTTTTAGATAATTATTTAATCCCCCCTAATTGTTCTTTATTTTTCTTAGTTAATGAATGGAAATAGGAATAACCATTCCAAAAATCAATGTTATTGGCAATGTGAGGATTTCTCTAATGATATGCCTAACCTGTTTGAAGCTGAAGTAACACATATTGTGATTATTCCAATTCAGTTATTAAATGTTACAATTAACAACTGTAACATTGTTGATTTTACCAACACATCAATGATTAGAATGATGGAATCTCATAGAAGCACAGGTAATAAAGATAGAAAATAAAAAAGAATCAATTCCCAACGTGCCAAAAATGTTGGAAGAAGCTTCCTAGAAGATATCTCAAGGGGACTGGGATATGCTTCAAATGTATAAAATAAGGTCATAAAGTAACCAATTACCAAAGGAATATTAATAATACTACTAAAAAAATATTTAAATAAAATTCACCCTAGGGTACCATATACAGTTCTATGTCATAGATGTGGAGAAGTTGGGAATTATCTAAGTCAATGTTATATTTTAATTGTTGATAAGCTTAATGAGAAAAAAAATCTTCAGAGCATAGGGAACGAGGAATACCCTATGATGAAATGGATCATTATGACTAAATTACACCTAAAATATACACCATAGTTCTTTTTGTCCTATTTTAGTTCCATTCATGCCAAATTAGCATATCTTTTATTTTTTTCAAAGTACACTGAGTGACAACCCCAAATGAATTTATTTAATTGGGGAAAAATTATGATTATTGCATCATATATTGAATTTTATAGAAATTTACATATTGAAAAATCATATTCTACTTACCTTGGTGGAGTTTGATGCTATTTTGGGCCTCGATTGGCAATCTTTGTATAAAGACAACATCAACTATCAGAAAAGGGAGATCACTCCTCATATACTAAGGCATCCTCTGATTCTATAAAAGTTTAAAGAGGAGGATGTATCTTCTTCATAATAATTGTATCAAGTGTGTATATTATTCCCTTATGAGAAATAATATCTATCACAGATGATTGAGTTAAAGGAGAAATTCATGCTTGAGGATATGCCCATTGTAAGGGATTACACTGACTACACTGATCTGTTCCCTGAATAATTGTCTGTAATTCATCTAGACTAATAGGTTGAGCAATCAATTTAATTTAATCCTATATATACTCATATATCAAATAAATATTATAAAATATCCACTATTGAGAAATATGAACTGAAGAAACAGTTACAAGAAAATTTGGGAAAGATTTTTATATGCCCGAGTGCTTCACAATGGGGGTCACTAGTTCTCTTCATAAAGAAAAATTATTGATCGATGCCTATATGCATTGATTATCATGAGATCATAAAATCATGATAAAGAATACACATCCACTTCTACAGATACATGAATTGTTTGAACAACTATGTGGGTCCAAGTATTTCTATAAGGTGGACCATCAGCCGGGATATCACCAATTAAAGTTTAATAACGAAAATATTCTAAAGACTTCCTTTTGAATGATGTATGGACACTATGAGTTCATATTGATTCCCTTTAGACTCACTAATTCTAAATAAATTTTCATTGACATAATGATAAAACATATTCAAACTAAATCCCAAAACAAAACACATCACACACTCCCAGACAATGCTCAAGCAATCCACCTAAAACACACAACAAACCTGAATGATGCTACTACGACCTTACTTAAACAAAACCATTGGGCGTGATACAATCCCACATTTAACCAAGTAAGAAATTATTTTCTAGATAGTACTGAGAGAGACTACCTCCAACCAACAAAACACCAAGGAGAGAAGCAATTCACTGATACGTGGGGACCCAAATGGACTTCCCACCACATGGGATAACTTAATTTCTGAGATAGAATCAGGACACCAATTAGGGAAGGCCCGAACAGTCTCCCAAGCATAAGGGGTAAACTAACATTAGAATTTTTCCAAGAGAACTTATGTGAGACCCACGATGGGTATCCCCTTTATAAGAACCAACCATCTTAACTAACCAGCATGGGCCGACATGAGAAGACCCCAAAACTTATAGAGTTGGCATGACTTCACGGTTAGTCCGCACAGTTTAGGAAAGTCCTGCACTAATAGTGCAGATAATTCTGTCTGCATGGATTCCTGGCACACGATCACTACTAATCTTGCATAGTCTATGTGATTAACTATTCCATCCAAATCTCAAACCTTTCTCCAAAAACCCAATGTAATTCAAAGGGGTAATAAATGACCTTGGGCGATATCATGGACCTGACGTCCTCCCACCTATTTCCATTGAACGGAAAAAAAAAGCGAGATGAAGAAACCAGAGGATTAAACTATCCCCATAATTCATAAAAAGTATAAGAATTTGTACAATGTTTTGAAGAACACTGGGATTTCCCCTGACTGTGTTCTAACTTCACTTAGAGACCTATGGCTATAGCTCTAATGATTGAAGCATCTTTGGCCTCGTAGTTAGGATTTGGAAACCCCCGAATGGAACTTCTTCTTACAATGCCAGATACATTTACACTTTGATATCATATGGTCTCACCGAGACAAAACACTTTCCAAACTCACATTACCCTAAGCCAACATTTCACAAAACCATGGGCTTATAATATGCACACACCTCACACCTTGTTTCTTCGGGTGGGAAACAAATGAAAGAAAGGACACAGACAAAAACCCTTTTAAAAAATAGAGGATTTTGAAGTTCTTCCAAGGGATACGTACTCCCAAAATAATGGAGACTATTAGAGGATTTCACTACCTTGGATTTTATAGTAAAATGAGCACACGATATGAAAAGGTTTCACTGAACAAGACCATTGAAACTGATAGAAACAATACATTGAAAGGGACCTTATGCAACATCCCTAAACATCACACAATTCCATAAAGTGGCAAAAACATCCAATCTTGGCCATATTTTACACACTAGTGTCCTAACATGAACTCTTGATTTTATGAGACTAACAAAATATCCAAAGTCCCTTTAAGACATCATTCTACTTTGAAAACCATGAATTGCATTCACCTTTGATAACTCAGGCAACATAAGAAACTATGGCCTATTTCAACCACCCACAACCACTCTCCATATCCAAGGGGATCCACATAATCGAAAAAGAAGAGGGGTAAACTCAATCTCCAATGCACAGGAAGAAATTTCATATGTTGATCAACAATAGAATCATCCAATGATGATTCACCATGTGCCAAACATGAATCATACATTAACTCTTTATGGGGGAGTACCCTAGCCAACAAGAAAACCCAAGGACCCAATAAATCTGGTCATTTGGTCACAACATACCACAAAACTGAACCAAACACATGAATGGAGCCACCACATTGACCTCACAAACGTTTCCTCAAAAGAAACCACTAACCAACACTTCATTCCAACTTATCGACGAAACACCAACCTAAAACATCATTTAAAAAAGAGGGGTTATTGAACTCAAAATATCCCACAATAAAAATCCTAAAAACATATAAGCCACACCTCCCAACCAGACATTATCATAACACAACAATTTCCTTCAAAATCATTAAAAATTTTGTTTTGGGGTTGTGCATTTACCAATGGTATCGCATGATCCTCACACGTGCATGTTCACATGCCACACCGGGAACCCACCTCATTTACATACTGACACTCATCTAGTTATGCCATTAAACATCCATATTCCCACATAAACCCATACATTTTGTTTCCCTTAATAACACCAAATATAGAAACCAAACCTTTTCTATTTTAAAAATCAAAACCATTTTAACCACACTTTCCTTTTCTCAAAACCGCTAACCAGGAAATCAAAACCCAATTTAAATCTTACAAACCAATTTAGAAAAGCACCCATAATTCATTAAAATATCACTTTCATTCCTTGGAAAACCATTTCAAAACATTTCAACCAATTTTAAAACACTTATAATATCAGGAAAAACACCATTTCATAAATCTTCATTTAATTAAGAACTCAACTCTTCTCATTTCAAAACAAGGTTCTCAAAATTTCCTAAAACATTTCAAATGCTCAGTAGTTACCAAATAAAAATCTATCTTCAAACCCCATATACAAATTATAAAACACTTAATTCAATTCAAAATTCTTTTCCATGTTTTAGAAAATTCTACTGGAAACATAGTTTTAAAACCCCCTTTAACCTAATTCATACTTTCAAAAGAGGTGTAAACACATAATTTACCCTTTTGAAATAATTCTTAAAATTTAATTGCTATAATTTCATAAATAAAACCATATTTACTTTACAAGAAAATCACTTCAAAAAAATTCACACTCCTTAAAATCAAGTCATTTTTTCTTTAAAACCCTTGTTTCAAAGATTCCAAAACAAGAGACACAGGATAATGTGAGAGGAAACTAGTTTCAGTGGGTTAATTGGACATATGGTTGGTGGCCATATGAAAATAACTTAACCATCACAGAGAGTGTCCTATGGAATTATCCCTAGATCCACATGGCTTTCCAGGACCTGAGAGCTTACTAAGATCATTATCCCAACTCTCTTTCCATTTCCCCTAATCATCATCAAACCAAGATAACTAAAGGACTCAGATAAATCCTGAATTCCCCTAGTGACTTGGATCCTGTCCTGAGGTGTTCTGGCCAAGAACACTACCCAAAACTATAATTTCAAGTCCCAACAATCCTAACTCTAGTCTATCATTATTATTCCCCAAATAACGTGACCCAAAGAGTAAACCTCTTTTAATACCATTTTTGTCATGAACTGAATCTGTTCGCCTCTAATATCGACACCAAACCCTGACCATGAAAAGTCCTGAATGGAATTCCCTATCCCCAAAGGCTTGAAAAAGTATCTAGGTATCAATAAATTTATTTTGGGAATTATTTACCCACATATGAAATCATAAACTATTAAAAAGAATCAATAATATGAATCTGAAATTTTCATGCCAAACAAATCTTATCAAAAAAAAAGATCTTAATAAATGGTTTTAAATCAACTAAAAGAGGTCCAAACATAAATAAAAACAGCATCAAAATCATCAACAAATAGTCCACATGATAATCAGTCATCACCCTCGATCAATATCCACAATATCCCACCATAGGAGGGGACTAACAACCCGAATCATATTCACTTGAGGCTTTTCCTTTACCTAAGTCCAACATAACGAAGTATCCTTACACCCAAGGGGTGTAAGTAGGGTGTGAGCCTAATCCAATTAGGATACAACCCAAATATTACCAATATTATGCAATACAAAGTGAAAAAAACTTGCAGATTTAATATGTAAAGAAATGCGGCGATAAATTCCAAGAAATGTAACTTTCAATTTTAAACAATTTTCAAAGTAAAACTTTCAGAATGTTAAAACATTTAAATAAGAAATTTTATCTACTATAACTTACATCCTATCACACCCTAATAAAAGGGTAAATACCACAAATCCAATGATCTCCAAAACTGGGAACACCCTTAGGCCCTAGATAGTCTTGGGCCCTATGTGCCTCGTACCTCGGTGTAAAGAAACCGTAGAAAAATCCTTTATCACGAATGAGCCACTAGTTTGGAGAATACCCATAACCTAGTGGTCCTTTATCATTGTAAATATTGTTTATTTATAGTTTTCATTATCAAAAATTCTAAGTGAAATAGGAAAAAAAACTCATCTGGATCACTAGCCGTACTAGTACATATCCACCCACCTAGGTACTTGGGCTTCCCCTTTTGTGCTCAAACAATTATCTCATGATAAAAAATACATTATCACATAAACAAATCAGTTCTGGTCATAATAAATTTAAATAGTATCTACACATGTTTTTCACCACTTTCACCACTTAAAAAAACCAATTTAATTTCAATAAAATCACTTCACAAATCATAATAATGTTTTGCACACAAAATCCCTTAGAAAATCCACTTTGAACACCATTTGCATACCCATATTCTTAAAAACATAATTTTCAGCATCCAAATCATTTCTATAAATTCATTACATAATTTATAAATCAAAACCATTGGAACAACATAAAATAGACATGTAAAACACCCAATTTAATACAAAATTGGTGCCCAATTTACCCAATCCTTTTAAAATACCACTTTAAACACTATGATCACACTTATAAGTCACCAAAACAAAACTGGAATCCCAATAAATTTCAATTAAACCAAAAAATGTGTTATAGGTCAGCCCTATATAAACCAATAAGTGGTATCTATGTAAAACCTCCATTTTCACACAAACATGGCACTTAAAATTCATATGCTTCACAAATACCATTAAAACAGATTTATACAGCAACAATCAAAGGTGATAAACATCCAAAGCATGACTTTAATCCCTAATAAATTTCAATAAAATCAACTAATTAGTTATAGGGAATCCCCAAATGAACCAATAAAATATTTCTACGAAAAAACTCTAATTTCACATGAAAATGGCACTACAAGTTAATTTTCTTTACAAATAAAACTAAAACCAATTTTTTTAGAAATAATAAAATGATATAAACATTAAAATTATATAAACATAGAAATCTAATTCACACATATTTCATACACATTGTAATCATCTAACAAATTTGTAAAAACCCTTGAATCTTGGTGTGAAACATCAACTGCACCACCACGGCATCACAAGGAGGATAAACTGAGCCTAAAACCAGAAGAAAAGATCTTGAAAGAAAGGATCAGACCGTAGGTTCAAAACCCTACCTTCTGTACACAAGGATCTTTAAGAAAGACGAAATAAACCCTAGATAATATAGATAAATCAATGTTGAAAATACTTACTTGAAGAATACTTGAAGTTTCCCCATCAAAAACCCATTCAAAAATGAGTTCCAAGAGAGGTTTTGGGAGATTATAGAACTACCATGGAAGAAAGGGTGGAATGGGGGAATAAAGGGGAGAGTTCGGATAAATACTAGGAGGGAAAACATGGAAATTAAAAACATTTTTAACAACCTGGACAAGGCCGCACGGTTTGCTTGCATGGTTTAGAAAACTGTGCTCCCAAACTGTGTGTCCCCATATGCTCACTCAAAAAGTTTTCAAACTCCTTCAAATTCAGGAGGGTACAAGGGGTAAACCTAGAGTGAAATATAGTCCAAGTATAAGGGAAATAATACCCAAAATAAGACCACCTTTTCACCCTAAGACTCATCAAACTCAAGGGTACAAACCACCCCAACAACTTACCCAACAAGGGGTTCCATTATGAGTGTCACAAATCCAAATCCAAACCACCTCAACCTCAATACATCACATTGACAAAATATGATTCCATGTACAATAAAATACTCTTAAGACTAAGTTCATATATCAAAACCACAAGAGATTCCAAAAAATTAAACCCGAAACACCCAGAAACCGAGAGAAATCTAAGAACCAATAGTGGATTTTAATCAAAGCATGGAATTGAAAATCTAGGTGTGGAATCACATAAATTAATATATTTTAATGGTTCACCCTAATAATTCTCCAATTCATTATCTAAATCATTAGTATCTATATATTATAGGTTTTATGATACCTTGGATAATAACCTTAATAATTATTATTTAACACACCTTGGTGATAAACCTTGGTTATATGAATTTGAATGTCTAATTTTATTCTGGTGGCCACATTTTCATGTTATGATACATGATATTTATTTTATGATATTATTTATGTTCTTATTATCATTCCTTACTAATATACCTTGTGTTCACATGCTACATATCTCCCATTTTTTCTTATTGGGATTTATACTCCCTCCTTTATTTTGATGTATGTTCCCAAGATATGAGATACAGTAAAAGTAACTTTATATGAATCTATAATGAATCCTTTCAATTGGATTAAAATATTTTTTATGTTATTCATTTACTATTTATCTAATTTCCATGAAACTAAACATTAAAATATTCTACTTTTTGTTAAGTGTTGTACCACGTAATGAAAGTTTTATGCATTAAAGATAAAGGATATTGTTGTTGGTATCAGAGCATGGATTAGTAATTTTTGGGAATTACAATTTGAAATCATTAGTAAGAACCCTAGTGATATGTATAAAAATAAGAAAACATCCTAAAATTTTGGTGAAGTATTGTGTGAGTGGTTTCCAAGCAATGAAATCCTGATATGGATACTACAAGTGTATGTGGCTCTGGAACAGTTTTACCTAGGTCTAATAACCCTAAAAAAGGGAGCATTGGGATTTGACTTGATCACCACCTAGTGCATGACACTGGGCCTTGTCACACACCTTGTTTGAAACTCTCAAGGAATATTTTTGGTTAATCACATTATTTATATAAAACATTATAAAGGATATATAGAAAATGTAATTGTTATTAGTGGAGATTTGTAAGAACCTTGGGTTTGAGCCTGTAAGACTTTGAAATTTTCTTGATTTTATTCCAGAGCAGGGTGTTTAGACGGAGTATGATTCTAAGCCCTGGTGTGGCCGGAATTAAACTTTAAGTGCATTCACACTGGACACAAAAAATAAATACAATAACTCTTAAATGGTTGCTCGAATGGGAAAATGAGGGCACCGTTGAGTCCAGAGTGTGCCGTTTACCTGAGGAGGGGTGTAACTTTCGCAAGCACGAAACTTCTGTGAAAAATGCCACCAAGGGAGTTTTGGTAATTTAGAGGCCTCGGGCATGGACTTTATAACTTTTTAATGTAGGCTTGGATTAAAATTCCTAGACCGCTGTTGTGCTCAGAACATGATTTTTACCCTAGGGGCCAGTTAACCTCGACCTTGTCGAGTGTTTGGGTATGGGGAATACTTGTGGGTGGTTAAGTTTTTTTCTATTTAAACACATCCACCCCCACCCTTCTTCTTCCCCTAAATTCTTACCTGGTAGATCTCTCTCATCAAGCTTCTCTCCTCTCTTCCATCTCTCCAAGGCGGCATGGCGCTACGACAGATCGTCGGCGAAGCTACGGGCTACGCCCAACGATGTAGGAGGTTACGTTTTTTATTTTTGATTCCCGCATCATCTGTGAATTAAATTTATTGCATCAAAATTCTTTCAAATCGTTGAGAGAAGACCATAGATGTGTAGGGCTCGATTCGAGCTTTCTGACGCCCTTTTCGGATCAAATTTTTGAGTCCTGGGGCGTCCGAGGTGGCCCCGGGAAGTTTTTCAGCCGTTTTCTTCTTCTTCCAGCGGTCGGAACGGTAGTCCGGTGGGCTCCCAGCGGCGGCGGAGGCTCCTAGCGGTGAAGGAGGCTCCCATCGACGGCAGTGAGCTCTCAATGGTAGGCGTCAGTAGTCCCCGGGCGGCGGCGGTCCCAGGCGGCGGTGATCCCTGGGCGGAGGTCGTCGGCCGGGTAAACCGGGGGTCGCAGCGTGCGACCCCATGCAGAGACCGAGACTGTCCTTCGGCGGGTGTGGACTTCAAGTATGTGGCCAAACTGCGCGGCAGGAATGCAGGCTAGTGTTGCGGGCTGGGCCGGCCGGCGCGGGTCGACCCAGGCTGGGTGGACCGGCTGGACCAGGCCGGTCCAGCCCAAAGGGGTTCATCCCCTTGACTTCAGACACCCGTAACTTCAACTACGGGTGTCCATTTTGTGTGATGTCTATGGAAGTGAAATCCTCTGCTTGAGACGATGTTTTTGAAATGGTCTCGGGAATTTTCAATTCCTGAGACGGGGGTTCGGTGGCGCGGCACGCTCGTTAAGTACTACGCCGGGATTCTTCCTTCAGACGGCGTGAGCACATCCAGAGTCCATTTAAGGCGCTGTCAGTGGCATTGTGACCCTGGCATCGAGATGAAGTGATCCAAGGTGGTTTTAGGCATTGAAGCTAGAGTTGAGGTGTGGGCCCCACGGGTCGTCTTTTATGCTTTGAGCAGCGATTTGTGACTTTTTCATCAGACGTCCATTCAGGGCGAATGAATAGTCGTTTTGTAAAGTTTTACCAAGATCATCGTGATGGCGTATTCCTACCGAACTTTTTTGGGACCGAGGTGTGGTCCCCACGAGACCTCGTAAGGGCGTAAAGCGGTGTTGAATAACTTTTTAGTCGGGAGTCCATTTCCAGCTAGTAAATAGTCTATCTCGCGTCTTTTTTCTGCATGGATTACGATGGTATAATCAATTTAGGCATGCAGAACCTCTTTTGAGATCTCATTAAATGTGGAAACATGAAATGGCATTGGGAGGAGGTTCATTTGATGCACTCCGACCCAATGCATGGTCGCGATGTTAACGGAACCCAGAGATGTTTTGGGTAGAGAGGAGTTATCATACATGTTTTGGGTTTACCCTCCAGTAGGGCTGGGAAGTGGTTTACTTACCAGTGTATCATGGTTTAACCTCTAGTGAGGTCGGGCAGTGGGTCACCCATTGACAACAGGGTTTACCCTCCAGGTTGGCTAGGTAGTGGGTTACCCGTTGACCTTTAGGGTTTACCCTTCGGGTGGGCCTGGCAGTGGGTTACCGGTTGACCTTTTGGGGTTTACCCTCCGGGTGGGCTGGGCAGTGGGTTACCAATTGACTTTAGGGTTTACCCTCCGGGTGGGCTGGGTAGTGGGTTACCCATTGACCTTTTGAGGATTACCCTACAGTTGGGCAGGGTAGTGGGTCACCCGATGACTTCTTTCAGACTTAGCCCTTTATATGAGGCTAGTCAGTGACTTTTTTCTGTGGTTATCGGAGCGGGACCCTTGGTTGCGTGATTCAGTTATGAGACATCTTTGACATACTGGACGCTTGGGAATCAGTTATTGATATCCTTATAATTGTTGGCAACATTTCCCGGGCTGAGCTTGGAGTTCGAGATCCCCTTACACACTTGTTTGGGTTTCTTTTTGAGTATATATATATATACACCATAATTTTTTCCCACTCCTTGGGTTCAGTTACTCTCCTTCTAGGATGGGTGAAGACACGCGGGGTATGCCACGTGCTTTCCGTGTCTAGTTCCTCTTGGTTGGATGAGTCTACTCCCTTTCTTCGGTTGGGCTGAGCTGCATTCTATTCACTGCACTCTTTTTATTGTACTTTCACTGTTCCTTGTTTTGTCTACTTCTCACCATTTTGGTACCTCCTTTGTTTCTCCCAAGAGCTTTCGGGGAATCCTACTGAGTATCCTTATACTCACCCCTTCTTGGGCTTTGCATGCACTTGGTGTGCCTTTGCGGATGACAGACAGGTCGATCAGGACTATGGAGGAGCATAGAGGACACAGGAGCTTGGGATGCATTTAGTGGATGTAGTGGGACTTTTAGGTGTGATACTCACCAGCTATTTACATTCATTTACATGTTTCCAGGTTGTATCACCTTTCGGGTTGGGCGCATGTTTTTTCCCTTTTTCTGTTCATTATCTGTCAGTACTTTTCACCACATTACTTTTTTCTATTTAGAGGTTGATGCACGACTCTGGTTGGGTTATAGTTGTTTTCCCTTTGGTTAACTTTTTTACTCTGCACTTCTGCATTGAGTGGGTTGTGTGTGTGTGTACAGGTACATAGTCAAAGGCCTCCCCGATATTATTATGCCTTCAGTCCTTTTCACCAGCCCCTGGCCTATGGAGGCGGGCTTGGGGTTATTGTGGCTCGAGACCGGTTGGGTCGGGTCATGACAAAGTGGTATCAGAGGTGGTTCTTTCCTTGGGGCACTGTTCGAACATCCCTAAAAAGGAATTGATAGGAATATAGGTCAATAGTTTCGATGTGTCTCGAGAGTGGATCTCAGGCCAGAGAGTCCAGTGATGGTACGGGCGGCCAATGTATCCATTCACCAGGACCCTGATAACCCGCTTGTCGACTTGGAACGCTGAGACACTTGTTGCAGGGAACTTTGGAACATGAATCCAGTAGGATTGAGTCTTTGACTATCCTTTTTTTGAGTCATCTATCCTTTGTTATTACTGATATATATATATATATATTCTCATCTGATCGTGGTAATCCTTGATAATTTTCAGGATGCCCCCACGACAGCAGCTAGTCAGGTTACCCTCTCCAGTTCATGACGAAAACCTGGAAAGCGACGAGACATCAATTCAGGGACCCTCAAGAGATCTCCTTCTGCCCAGTGCTTCTGTAGTGGCCCCGCCACCTGGAGAGTGGAAGTTAGTACCGGAAGCATAGGTCGAGGTTGAGTGCAGGATGAGTGTGCTCTGAGACTTTCAGCATCAGTGACCTCAGAAGTTCCACGGAGACCCGGATCCCCAGGCAGTGGAAGACTAGCTAGAGTCCATAGACTGACTTTTCAGGTTGGTATGGACACTAGTGGACCAGATGGTAGCTCTAGCTGCCATCCTTTTCCATGGGACGGCCAGGCGTTGTTGGGGGCTGGTTACAAAGATCAACGACAAGTCTTCTTTCACATGGGATAGCTTCCAACAACTCTTCTGGGAGGAGTACTCCCCCTCTTGTTTATTCTCCATTCGGATTCAGGAGCTTCTGGAGCTGAAGTAGGGGGGGAATGATCGTGGTGTAGTACTCGGCCCCTATGCATCTCTACTTATGTCTGGGTGCTAGAGCGGGCGCTTGTAACTGAGAGTTTCTTGGGTGAGGGATGCCAGCTGGCAGGGCCTAGAAGTGGCCGCTTTAGAGGAGAGTCTTTAGTGACAGGCAGGCTGCAGAGAGCAGAGCCTCGGTCGAGGAGGCCCTTCCGTGAGCAGACACAGGGGCCGGTTCGTACACTGCAGTGGCATCGTGGAGCACCGGGGCAGGCAGGAGAGAGTCGGTGCTATGCTTGTGATGGAAAGGAGTTCTTAGAACAGGACTGCCCAACCAGGCATACTGAGCATCCATGGAAGGCGGTGGGTGCACCATATCAGCAGAGGCAGCGCCGTGACCAGGGATCTACCAAGCGAGCACAGGGTGGTCCTCAAGGAGGCGGCACAGGCCTAGCGGTAGGACCTGGAGGTCCGGGAAGATGTTTCGGGGTCCTTCCACCGCCACCACCGGGTGGCCCACGCCAGGCTCATGGAGCTGGCGGTAGGGGTCATAGGCAGCTTCAGGATATGGGTGTTCGTGACCCCCCAGCACATGAGATGGTTTGAGGTACTCTTTGTGTTTACTCTATGCTTTCTTCAGTACTAGTATACACAGACGCTAGGCACTCTTTTATATCTCTGTTGTTGGTACGGGAGTTGGAGCTTCCAGTAGAGGCACTGACACCTACACTTAGCCTCATGGTTCCTACGGGAAGTGCCTCATTGGTGACCTTTATCTGCAGATAGTGCGAACTATCGTTTGGATGATGGATTTTCACGTGGGACCTACTCATCATCACAATCGAACCTTACGACATCTTCCTGGGCATGGATTGGCTTTCTATGGTTCATGCCTGGATCGACTGTCGTCAGAGACAGGTCAGAGGCATGTTTTCTGATGGGACGAGGTTCACCATCCTTGGTGAATGAGACCTCATGGAAGAGTAGACAGGTACTCTGAGTAGGAGACCATGACCTTTTTCTCACCAGTTGGAGATTATGGATCTTGGAGAAGAAGATGATATTGGCACCTATATCCCGACCGTTGTAGAGGACTACATGGACATGTTTCTCGATGATTTCCCGGGACTACCTCCGAGGCGAGAGATGGAGTTCTAGATTGACTTGCAGTTAGGGACTGACCCGATATCATGTGCATCATATCATATGGAACCAAAAGAGCTTTGGGAGCTATGACTTCAGCTGAATGACCTTCGTGAGAAAGGATTCATCAGGCCTAGTGTGTCCCCCTAGGCAGCTCCAGTTTTATTTGTTAAAAAGGCAGATGGGAGTCTGCGGCTTTGTGTGGATTATCATTGCCTGAATTAGGAAACGATATAGAAAAAGTACCCTTTTCTGAGGATCGATGACCTCTTTGACTAGTTGAGAGGTGTGAAGTGGTTCTCCAAGATTGATCTTCAATCCGGCTTCCACCAGTTGTAGGTTCGTGAGGCTGACATCCCAAATTTGGCTTTCCAATGTTGTTATGGGAATTACGAGTTACTGGTGATGCCCTTTGGCGTGACAAATGCCCCTTCCTTTTTCATGGCTTTGATAAACCAGATATTCCAGTCATACTTGAAACGGTTTGTGGTTGTCTTTCTTGGCAACATACTCATTTACTCTGCAACAGAAGAGGAGCACATGGAGCATTTGAGGATGGTCCTAGACTTACTCTGAGAGCACCAATTGTATGGGAAGCTCTTGAAGTGTCAGTTCTGGATTCATGAGGTTCACTTTTTGTGGAATGTCATTACGGAGCAGGTATTGGTCGTAGATCCCACAAAAATAGAGGCAGTTCTTGCTTGGGAGACACCCAAGAATGCGTTAGAGGTGTGGAGCATCCTTGGTTTGGTAGGGTACAACAAGAGGTTTGTGGAATATTTATCTAGTATTGCTACCCATTTGACTGCATTGATGCGGAAGGGACGACCGTTCTCCTGGACTGATCAATGCCAGAAGGCCTTTGAGGAGTTGAGATAGAGGCTGACCAGTGCACCAGTGTTGAGGCTTCTAGAGGAGGGTGTTGAGTTCGTGGTGTACTGCGACACTTCAGGATATGGGATTGGGTGCATGTTGATGTTGCAGTGGGAAGTGATTTCATACGGGTCGATACAGTTGAGGCCCCATGAGCAAAATTATGCGACTCATGATTTGGAGCTGGTAGTAGTGGTCTTAGCCTTGAGGTTATGGACACACTACCTTCTAGGTGAGCATTTTTTGGTCTACTCAGACCACAAGATCCTCAAGTACATCTTCACTCAGAGGGATTTGAATCTGAGGCAAAGGAAATGGCTGGAGTTTCTACAGGACTATGATTTCTAGATGGTATACACTCCGGGGAAGGGCAACATAGTAGCAGATGCCCTTAGTAGGAAGTCCCGGGCTCGTTTAGTGTGGGAAGAATCAGATCAGTTGGTTTCCCTATGGTTGAACTTGATGGAGAAGGATGGTACATCTTTTTTGCAGTCGATGGTGTTGACTCCTTCACTCCTTGAGCATGTGAGAGAGTCGCAGCTGGGGGATGTCAACAGTGAGGTACTGTGTGGTCAGATATCCATGGGCGATGCACCCGATGGGTATTCTAAAGGAGGGAATCACGAGATCCTGTTCCAGGGGAAAGTTTTAGTACCAATGGAGATGCGGGAAAAGGTGATGTGGGAGTTACACACTTCTCCTTGGCTGTAAATCCCGATGTGGTGAAAATGAACTGAGTCCTTCAGTGGCAGTTTTGGTGTTCTGGAATGAAGCGGAGCGTAGCTGAGTTCGTTTCTCGGTGTCTTACCTGTCAGAAATTGAAGGTAGAGCATCAGGTTCTGGCAGGGTTGTTAGAGCCCCTTGATATCCCGGAGTGGAAGTGGGATGACATATCCATGGACTTCTTCATAGGGCTTCCATGCATAGCAAAGGTCCATGACTCCATTTGGGTGACAGTAGACTGACTCACGAAGTCGGTGCACTTCCTTTCCATCAGGGAGCAGAGTTCGGTGGAGATTTTGAGGAAGATGTTTGTTTAGGAGATCGTCTGACGTCATAGAGTACCCTCGATGATCGTCTCTAATGGTGACGTGTGGTTTACGTGATGATTGTGGCGAGGCCTGTAGGAGGCATTCGGGACTCTGCTGCGGATGAGTACAGCTTTTCACCCCCAGACTGACAGGCAGACAGAGCGCACTATCCAGGTGTGGGAGGATATGCTCAGGGCGTGCATGTTAGACTTTGTCCTGAGCTAGGAGGATCAGCTGCCCTTGGTGGAGTTCGCATACAACAACAGTTACCACTCTACTATCGGTATGGCACCTTTTGAGGCCCTCTACGGGAAACCCTGCAGGTCACCGTTGTGCTGGACGAAGGTTGGGGAGACCCCCCTTGTGGGCCCAGAGTTGGTGCAGGTGATGACGGAGAAGGTGTAGGTTATTCGTGAGTGGACGAGGATGGCTCAGAGTAGGTAGAAGTCCTACGAAGATCGTCGTCACAGGCCTTTGGAGTTTGAGCAGGGGGACCATGTCTTATTGAGAGTCTCTCTGTGGCGTGGTACATAGAGGTTTTCCCGGGGTGGAAAGCTATCTGTAAGGTTCATTAGGCCCTTTGAGATCATGCGCAGGGTTGGTGAGGTTTCCTACCGTCTTGCTCTACCCCCACAGCTAGAGAGGGTGCATGACGTCTTCCTCGTGTCGAATCTGGGGAAATATGTGCACGATCCCATGCATGTTATCGACTGGGGAGAGCTGGACATTGAGGATGGAGACAACTTTGCGGAGCACTAGGTGGTGATTGAGGACTGGAAAGAGTGGACAATACATGTACGGACCATTCCTTTGGTTCGTGTGTTGTGGCAGCACGAGAGGGTTCAGGAGAGCACCTGGGAACGGGAGAGCAAGATGCGGGCTCAGTATCCTGAGTTGTTTTTGTAGTTTTGTTTTTCGGGGATGAAAAATTTGAAGGAGGGAATGATGTAAGAACCTGTGTTTTGAGCCTGTATGACTTTGAAATTTTCTTGATGTTATTCCAGGGCAGGGCGTTCAGACGACATGTGATTCTGAGCCCCGGTGTGTCCAGAATTAAACATTAAGTTCATTCACACTGTACACACCAAATAAACAGAATAACTCATAAATGATTGCTCTGAGGGGAAAACTGAGGGCACCGTTGAGTCCGAAGCATGTCGTTTACCATAGGTGGGGTGTAACATTCACGGGCGTGGCCCTTCTGTGAAAAACGCCACTAGGGGCGTTTTTCTAATTTAGATACCCCAGGCGTGGACTTTATAACTTCTGAACAGAGGCTCTGATTGAAATTTTGAGACCTCTGTTGGGCTCAAAACATGGTTTTTACCCTAGGGTCCGCTTAACCTTGACCCCGTCAAGAGTTCGGGTATGGGGCCTACTAGTGGGAATTTAAGCGTTTTTCTATTTAAACAAATCCACCCCCACACTTCTTCTTCCCCTTCATTATTCCCTATAGGATCCCTCTAAACAAGCTCCTCTCCTCTCCTCCACCTCCCCAAGGTGGCGTGGTGCTATGGCAGATCGTCGGTGAAGCTACGGGCTATTCCCAAGGAGGTAGGAGGTTACGTTTTTCATTTTTGATTTCTGCATCATCTAAGAATTAAATTTCTTGTGTCAAAATGTGTCCCAATCGTCGATTAAAGACCTTATATGTGTAGGGCTCGATCTGAGCATTCTGACACCCTTTTTGGATTGTATTTCCGAGTCCCGGGGCGTCCTGGGTGGCCCTGGGAAGTTTTTCGGCCATTTTCTTATTTTTCTGGCGGTTCCAGGAGTGGTCTGGCGGTCGGCGAGGTGGTCTGGAAGGCTCCCAGCGGCGGCGGTGGCTCCCAGCGATGGTCCGGCGGGCTCCCAGTGGCGGCGGTGGCTCCCATCGATGGTCCGGCGGGCTCCCAGCGGCGGCGGTAGCTCCAAACGGCAGCGCCGGAACCCAGCGGCAGTGGCAGGCTCCCAGCGGCAGGCGGCGTCGGTCCCCGGGCGGCGGCGGTCCCAGGCGGCGGCGGTCCCCGGGCGGAGGTCGTCGGTCGGGTGGACTGGGGGTCATGGCGTGCGACCCCGTGCGGAGACCGAGACCCAACTTTGGTGGGTGTGGACTGCGGGTCTGCGGCCGGACGGTGCGGTTGGGTCGTGGGCCGGCGTTGTGGGTCGGGCCGGTGCGGCCCTAAGGGGTTCATCCCCTTGACTTCGGACACCCATAACGTCCACTACAGGTGTCCATTTTGTGTGATGTCTACGGAAGTGCATTCCTCATCATGAGACGAAGTTTTTGAGATGGTCTCAGTAATTTTCAATTCTAGAGACGGGGGTTCGGTGGCGCGGCACGCTCGTTAAGTACTACGCCGGGATTCTTCCTTCGGACGGTGTGAGCACATCTGGAGTCCGTTTAAGGCACTGTCAGTTGCATTGTAACCCTGTCATCAAGACAAAGTGATCTATCATGGTTTTAAGTGTTGAAGCTAGAGTTGAGGAAAGGACCCCATGGGCCATCTTTTAAGCTGTGAGCAGTGTTTTGCGAATTTTTCATCAGATGTCCGTTCGGGGCGAATGCGTAGTCTTTTTGGCATGTTTTTCCGAGAGCATCGCAATGGCGCAGTCCACCATACCTTTTTCAGGACTGAGGTGTGGGACCCACGAGACATTGTATTGGCATAAAGCGGTGTTAAATAACTTTTTCATCGGGAGTCCGTTTCCAGCGAGTAAATATTCTATCTCACGTGTTTTTTCACATGGATTATGATGGTATAATTTGTTTGAGCATGTAGAGCCTATTTTGAGATCTCATTAAATGTATAAACATGAAAGGGTGTTAGTAGGAGGTTCCTTTGATGCACTCTGACCCAACGCACGGTCGCGATGTTAGCGGCACCCGAAGATGGTTCGGGCAGAGCGGAGTTATCAGACCAGTTCTAGGTTTACCCTCTAGCAGGCCTGGGCAATGTGTTACTTACCAGTGTATCAGGGTTTACCCTCTAATTGGGTTGGGTAGTGGATCACCCATTATCTTTAGGTTTTACCCTCCGGGTGGGTCGGGCAGTGGGTTACCCATTGAATTTTAGGTTTTACCCTCCAAGTGGGTCGGGCAGTGGGTTACACGTTGACCTTTTGGGTTTTACCCTCTGGGTGGGCTGGGAAGTGGGTTACCCATTGACTTTAGGGTTTACCCTCCGGGTGGGCCAGGCAATGGGTTACCTGTTGACCTTTTTGGGTTTACCCTCCCGTTGGGCTGGGCAGTGGGTTACCCGATAACTTCTTTCAGACTTATCACTTTCTATGAGTCTAGTTAGTGACTTTTTTTCCATGGTTACTGGAGCATGACCCTTGGTAGCGTGATTCAGTGATGAGACAACTTTGATGTGGGGGACTCTTGGGCATCAGTGATGGATATCCTTAGAATTGTTGGAAACTTTTTCTGGGCTGAGCTTGGAGTTCGAGATCCCCTTACACACTTGTTTGGGTTTCTTGTTGAGAATATATATATATATCCACACCCTACAATTTTTCCCACTCCTTGTGTTCAGTTACTCTCCTTCTATGAGGGGAGAAGATAGGCGGGGTTTACCACGTGCTTTCTGTGTCTATTTCCTCTTGGTTGGATGAGTCTACTCCCTTTCTTTTGTTGGGTTGAGCTGTACTCTATTCGCTGCACTCTTTTTACTGTACTTTCACTGATCCTTGTTCTGTCTACTACTCACCGTTTTGGTACCTCCTTTGTTGCTCACTCGAGCTTTTGGGGCATCCTACTAAGTATCCTTATACTCACCCCTTCTTAGTCTTTGCCCGCACTCTGTGTGACCTTGCAGATGACAGACAGTTTGATCAAGACACTAGTGCAGAAAACGTTATTTATGTCACCATTTTTGAAGTCGGTTATATATAACCGACATGAGAATCTGTGAAACATGGTTTTTTACGTCGGTTATTTAATAACAGACGTAACAAATGCATTGATTAGCCTTTTAACGTCGATTATTTTAATAACCGACGTTAAAAATCACGCGTGTTCGGTTTTTACGTCGGTTATTTTATAACCGACGTAAAAAACGAGATATCTAGGAATTTTTTACTTCGGTTATTTTATAACCCACCTAAAAAACCAAAGTGCGGGGGTTTTTTTACGTCGGTTATAAAATAACCGACGTAACCCCCCCCCCCCCCCGCTCTTTGGTTTTTTACATCCGTTATAAAATAACCGACGTAAAAAACGAGATATATACGAGTTTTTTACGTCGGTTATAAAATAACCGACGTAAAAAACCAAAGTGCGGGGGGTTTTTTACGTTAGTTTTCAAATAACCGACGTAAAAAACCAAAGCGCGGGGGGTTTTTTTCATCGGTTTTCAAATAACCGACGTTATAAATTTTAAAAATAGTGTATAACATCGGTTATTATATAACCGACATTATTAAACATTTAAAAAATTAAATCCTAGTGGACTGTCATTTACATTTTTTCGATCGATAGTCCGCCGGCTCGTCTCTCTCACACAGTAAACCCTAATCGGCTCGTCGATCGACCTGAGTTAAACTCATTTTGGCTTCATTGTTTATCATCTTTACTCTCCTCGGATCTATCATCTCAACTCGCAACACTCAAGTAAGCATTCCACAAATTTATTTCGTTCGTTTTTTTTCCGGATAGTCTATATTTATGTTTTGCAATTTTTTTGTTTAAACTAGGTTAGATTCTTCCATTTCGAACCCTATTACATCTTTTTTAATATCTTTGGCACCAGACATTCGTTTTTATCTTGAGTGTCTTGTTTTTTTATTTCTATATAAAACAAATTTTGATATATTACCTTGCATTTAATGACTCAAAATCCTCCTATGTTGGAAACATATTTGGGGTTATTTATTGAAGGAATATGGCGCGATTAAAGAAAGATTTGGAATATTTCCTGATTTGACCGGTTTTAATTTCATTATCAAAAAGAAATTTGAGGTATGGTTGATTCATCCATTACTTTTATCCTATATTTCATTTAACGCTCAGGTTCATCTAACAATTTTGTAGTTGGATAACCAATAATGTTTATGTGATTAGAGAATTAAAAGCAATTATCATCATATATAGTGAATCATCCTTGTTGAGTGTCTTATCATAGAATAGTAATCAATCATCCATATTGAAGATGTCATTTTTTAGAAAAAAAACCATTAATGTAAACCATTTATCATTCATTAATTGAACTAAAATAAATATTTACACATGAGTTATAATGGAACATAATAAAATAAATATTTATCATTCACCCTCATAGAGTCTAATAAATCTATGATAAACCATTTGTTTTCTTTAATGGAAACAAATTCACTTTTACCCACTTTTTATTTTTAGAAGACACTAAGCTCCCTTATAATTTCAACCTTCTGGGAAGTATTAAACATCATTATATCCCTTTAAAGATCTAAATGTCACAGAAATATCGTTCATCCATTTTGTCTTATAGGAATCTACTATATATAAGTATACCATTTTTTATATTATTAGTTATGATAAACTCTATCATAACATCATTAATATATGTTTATAAAAATGGGAATATCACAATTCACATGATTTTAGTTGAGAATAATGATAATGTTTTTTATTAATGATAATATAGACATGGGTAATTTTACAAAAAGAATGTGAACTTGAATAATGAATGTTACTTATATGTATTTCACAAGATTTTTTGATTTTATGTCACAAAACTAATTGATGATCGAATACAAAAAATAATTGCACCACCAACCAAAGTGAAACCAGTGTATTGTTCTATTTTAGAAATTCAGGATTCAATCAATGAGATTTTGATTTATTTATTTTTTAGATTTTCTGAATCAAGATACTAGATTCTATTTCAAATGGGTATTTGTTTGTTTTTTGATGTTTCACGATTTTATTTGATTTAGGATTTTCTTTTTCATGGATTACTTCATAAAGTTGTCTCGGTTCATTTGATTTTGTGTTTCTTTTGACACCATCCCCCCTCAATGACTATGATCTCTCATTGCCAGTTTTTCTCTAATTGTTCTCTCATACACCTTTTGGATTTGATGGTTGATTACAAACATATTTATTCAAATATTTAAGCTGTATTATATGCATTTTTTAGGATTATATTGATGTTTTATGCCACTTTATTTATTATTCTATCCAATACTAAGACCCTTTCTAGTAAGAAAAATTTCATAAGAAATACGATTGGACTCTTCATCAAATTTCATGAAAAGTTTTTAAAAATGTCATGTTTAAAAAAATATGTTATATCAAAGATGTGGAAACGGGTGGTGTCTGGGGGGTGTCCAAGGGGGTGGGTGGGTGTGAGTGGCTGTCCACGGGGGTGGGGGCCTATCCAGAGGGTTTTGGGGGTTGTCTGGGGGGTGGGGGGCTGTCCAGAGGGTTGGGGTGTCTAGGGGGTGTTCAAGGGGTAGGGGTGGGGGTGGTGTCCAGGAGGGGTGGGGGTGCTGTCTAGAGGGGTGGGGGCTGTCCGGAGGGTTGGGGGTGTTGAGGGGTGGTCAAAGGGGGTGGGTGGGTGTGGGGGGTTGTCCAAGGGGGTGGGGGCCTGTCCAGAGGGTTTTGGGGGTTTTCCGGGGGGGTGGGGGTGATTCTCAGGTTTACACCATTTTCTCCAATTTTCTATCAACTATGTAGGCGGCATGGTTTTCTTTGATTCAATGAAATTTAAAACTGTTATATCTAACTATATTTTGTTTTAAAAATAATATTCAAGCATATTTTCTTAAATACATATATATTTGTTTTATATTTTAAATTGTTTTACATTCAAATTATGATTTTTTTTCATACAAACATATATTTTTCTTATCTTTAAAATATATATTTTTTGTTGATATTTTTTATAGGTAATAATGAGTCGAAGTTGGATTACGGAACATCAAATGAGCAATGAATTTGAGGAAGGTGTTGATGCCTTTTTGGAATTTGCAAAACGAAATGTTCCAAGTAGTGACATTTTTTTCTGTCCATGCCTGAAATGTTTGAATATGAAGAATTTTAAAAGTAGAGAGATAAAGGATCATCTGATTTGTCATGGTTTTAATCTGAGTTACAACCCTTGGATTTGGCTTGGTGAAACTGGACAGAATGTCACTGATGATGATGATTCGCAAGATGGTAACTCCGATGGAATTGAAGAAATGATTTGCGATATTGTAGAAGAACAAATTGAGATAGAACCGACAGTTGCGCGTCTATGTGGTGATGCTGAAAAACCATTATATCTTGGTTGTACAGATTTTACAGTTTTGTAGGCGGTGTTAAGATTGATTAACCTGAAGGAGAAACATGGATGGAGTGAAAAAAGTTTTATAAAGCTGCTACAATTGATGAAATATATTCTTCCAAAAGATAACGATCTTCCAGATTCACATTACAAATCCAAGAAAATATTATGCCCGATGGGATTGGGATACAAGAAAATACATGTCTGTCCGAATGACTGCATTATATATAGGAAGGAATATGAATTTCTGTCAGAGTGTCCTAAATGTGGGACATCAGGGTATAAGGTGAAAGAAAAATCACAGGCTGTTGTAGAGATTACAAAGCCCCCTTCAAAGGTATTTTGGTATCTTCTTATAATTAATCGTTTCAAACGTTTATTTGCTCATTCACATGATGCAAAAAGGTTAAGATGGCATGCTGAAGGGCGGGTATGTGATGGAAAAATACGTCATCTAGCTGATTGTCCACAATGGAAGAAAATTGATGCGCAATATTCTACATTTGGAAATGAAATTAGAAATCTTAGACTAGGGTTGTGCACAGATGGAATGAATCCATACCGAACCCTCAGTAGAACACATAGTTCATGGCCTATTTTATTGGTAGTTTACAACCTCTCTCCTGAAGTTTTTATGAAGCGCAAATATGTCATGTTGAGTATAATGATCTCTGGTCCAAAGCAACCCGGTAATGATATTGATGTTTACTTGTCACCGTTGATTGATGATTTGAAACTGTTATGGGATGATGGTATTAGGGTGTATGATTCTTATAAAATGGAATATTTTCAACTACATGCAGTGATTTTGTTCACTATAAATGGCTTCCCTGTGTATGGAAATTTTTCTGGATACAGTGTTAAAGGGCATAAATCATGTCCAATTTGTGAACAACAGACGTCATATTGTCAATTGCATCATGGGAGGAAAACAGTGTACATGGGTCATCGAAAGTTTTTTCCTATGGAACACGCTTATAGAAGACTAAAAAAGGCCTTCAATGGCTCACAAGAATTTGATACTACTCCAAAACCTTTATCCCCTGATCTGTATTTTGAGAGGGTGAAAAATCTTGATGTGGCATTAGGAAAGACACAAAAATCTGGTAATGATAGACATATTTGGAAGAAAAGGTCAATTTTTTTTGAGATACCGTATTGGAGGTATCATGAAGTTAAAAATAATATTGATTTCATGCACGTGGAGAAGAATATCTGTGATTCTTTGATTGGAACATTGTTAGATATTAAAGGAAAGAATAAAGATGGGTTGAATGCAAGATTAGACTCACTATCAATGGGAATACATTTGGAGTTAGCTCCCAATCCTAAAGGAAGACAAACATTTCTTCCCCTGGCTTGTCATACATTATCGAAGAGGGAGAAAATTAGCTTCTTTCAGTGTCTTCATGATACCAAAGTGCCTCAACGTTATTCTTCTAATGTAAAAAAATTTGTCTCATTGAAGGACTTGAAGTTGATAGGTATGAAATCACCTGATTGTCACGTCATGATGCAACAAATTCTACCAGTTGCATTGCGTGTAATATTTCCCATTCGTGTCATAATGACTATAATGAAGTTGTGTTATTTTTTCAGTTCAATTTGTAACAAGGCGATTGATGTGAATGCTTTGAACATTTTGGAAAAGGATGCAATTTTTATACTTTGTCAATTGGAAATGTATTTTCCTCCAAATTTTTTTGATATAATGGTGCATTTAATGATTCATCTGGTTCGAGAAATAAAGCTTTGTGGACCTATATATCTTCGTTGGATGTATCCTTTTGAAAGGTATACGAAAATATTAAAGGGGTATGTTAAAAATCTATATCGACCTGAAGCCCCCATTATTAAAAAGTATATTTCTGAGGAGGTAGCAGAGTTTTGTACGAGCTACTTGGCTGCGGTGCAACACATAGGTTTGCCTCCATCTCTCCATGAACGAGTTAATAATGAGGGAAAGGGGATTCGTGGCTTGAAAGTTAAATCATTTCCAGCTGAACAGATGAAGAAGTTATAATCATACATCTTGAATAACATATCTGATGCTCAACCGTATATCACATTGAATATTAATGAGTTGAAACAATGTCATCCAAAGAAGAAAGAAATGTGGATTTTGAAAGAGCACAACAAAACTTTTTTTTCATGGATTAAAAAGACTTTTCTTGGTAGATTAGATGTATCAGAGACATTAAAATGGATAGTGGGTGGTACATGTTTAAATGTGATAACATGGTCTAGTTATGACATTAATGGTTATACATTTCATACGAAAGCTCAGGACAATAGAAGTGCGGTTCAGAATAGTGGTGTATTGGTGTTTGCAGAAGCAATGCATTTTTCGAGTGCTAAGGACAAAAACCCAATTTCTGCATCAAGTGCATATTATGGAGTGATTGAAGACATATGGGAGGTTGATTACTTTATAATTAAAGTTCCCGTTTTTAACTGTAAATGGTTTAACGGTAACAACAGTGTCAGATATGATGAATTTGGAATGACACTTGTTAATATGAATAGATTGGAAGACACAGCTGATTCTTTTATAATGGAAACACATGAAAAACAAATTTTCTATGTAGTAGATCAATCAGATATGCAGTGGGCTATTGTTTTACAAGGGGAAAAAAATATGTTGGTGAGGATGAAGTTGATGAATATGCTGATTTATGTGAGATCCCTACTTCCATGGAAAGATTAACATAACATAATGATGATCATGTTGAAGACATAGTTTGTGCCATAAGGAATGATCACGACGAAGGAATTTGGGAAAACAATCCATTTGTACATTCCTAAAATTACAGGTAACATATGTTTATTTCTTGTTTACATTTATTTTTTCCATAAATGTTAGATATTGTAAGTTTTTTATTTATTAAAACATGTTTTAAAACAAAATAAGTATATGTTTTTGTTTTTTTTAAGTTTGTTTAGTTTAATTTATCATGTTTATAACCATTACATGAATTATATATCTATTATTTTTGTTCACTGACAATTACTTTACCATGTTTACCATGTTTACCAGGTTTACCATTTTTACCATGTTTACCATCTTGACCATCTTTACCATCTTTACCATATTTACAATTGTTTAACATGCTTACCATATTACCAATGTTTACGATTATGTAACTTAGTACACTTTTCTATTTTCTGATTACAGTAGTATTAAAATATTTGAATTTGTATATTTGTGAACTGAAGTTTGTTTTTTTGATGTGAAGGATAATGACAGATCATTCAGATGATCAACCACATGATTCTGTAGAGGAGCATATTGCTGGTCATACCTCGGGGGATGAACATTCACATGCTCCTATTACGACAAAGAGTTCAAAGGTTGGTAAATGTGGGTGCACACATTTACCAAAATTATCACTTACCCGTACACAGGATCAGAGGATAGTCGTTGAGTTTGATGATGATGATATTCCTAGAGGTCTGAATGCAAAAGATTTTAAGAGTTTTGTAGCAACTCAGGCTAAGAGAAAAGTAAGCATTCTGTATGATGATTGGAGAAGTGTGGATAAATCGATTATCTCTCAGTTGTGGGAGAAGATTTTGGTAAGATCTTTTGTCATTATTTGACTATTCTTTTAATGATTCTAGTATATATAATATGTTTAACCTCTTCTTTATCAGATGACATTTGATATTCCTGACACTGGAGGAGTCAGGAAGAAATGCTTATCGTTGGCTGCCAGTAGATGGAGGGATTTCAAATCAACCCTCTCATCTGATTTCATTTATGGTCATAGGAGTCATGACAATCCATGTCGTATATATCCTTTTATAGATGAAGACACATGGAGACAGTTTTTTGAAAGTAGAAGAAAAGAGTCATTTCTAGTAAGGGCAATGCAAACTTTTATAAACTTTCTTATATAAATGATGTTATTAATGTTTTGTTAATGATTTCTTATTCTTAAATTACAGCAAACAAGGAAAGCTCATTAGGATATCCAATCTAAAAATGTATACCCTCATTGTTTATCTCGGGGAGGGTATGCATTATTGGAAGAACAAATGATGGCGGAAAAATTTCAACAACTAAGAGCCGAGTCTTCAAGCTCTAGAGAGGTGGCCCCTCCATCCCCTCCATCTAGTCATGAAAAATGGAAGAGAGCTCAGAAAGGCAAAAAAGGGCAATATATTTCGGAATAATCGAGAATCGTAGCTGAGAGGATTGTAAGATATCTATTTTATTTATTTAAGTTAACTATTTTCTTCATATAATTTCAATCATTATAGAAATGTTCAATTAATTAATACAGGACTCTCTTGAGGAGCAGAGTTCAGAGGATACATTTACAGGTACTGGGAGGGAAGATATTTTATTTGCACCATTGGGAAGGCCCGAACATCCTGGTCATGTAAGAGGATATCTGGAAGGTGTATCGGTAAGAAAAGTGTTTCCACATTATTCAACTTCTAACATTGAGGGGGTTTATAAAAAAAATAGAATCCTTGGAGGCTGAAGTTCATAATATTAATGCGACGATGGAGGACAAGATTAGAGAGTCGATTCAGTCTATGTTTGTAGAAATGAAAAGATAATTTCATACTGCAGCTCCCAGTCCTCCACCTCCCCCTGCAGACCCCATTATTTATCCTCCACCTCCCCCAGTAGCTCCCACTCCCCCACCTCAGCCTGCGGTCCCCATTTTTTATCCTACGCCTCTGCCGCAGCTTCCTACTTATTGCGAGTTATATGTTGATTATTATCAACATCATATAGTAGCATATGAGTTGGTATATTGTATAGGAGATACAGTTCATCATCAACAATTAGAGGTAGAGAATCAGAGGGTCACTGTACATGATATTATAGATAGATCATCTAGGGTACCAATACCTACAGATGAGGTGGCGACAGTTGGACAGAGTATCAGCCATTTTTTAATTTGGTCATCCAGACTTCTTCGACTCATTACCATAGATGTATGAATGTTATATCTTTTATTTTATTTTTTTATTAAAGTTGTTTTATCATTTGAAAAATAATATATTTTTCAATTTTTTTTTACAGGAATACTTCAAAGGTAAAGAAATATTGTATAGACAACAACAAAGACAAATGTCCATGACATCAGATACAGATTCAAATGGTCTTAACAGATTTTCAAGATATTCACATTTGTTTTCGGGTTATTATGAGTTTCCAATGGAAGCTCATGTTTGTGGACGTGAAATAAGAGTGGGGATTATAAAAACTAATATCATGGAGCATGTTACTGGAGATAAGTTGGGCATCAACGTGGTGAAATTTTTTTCCATGTAAGTCTTAACACCTTTTCCCAGCGTTATATTTATTAAAAATGTATACTTATGTATGTTTTGTATTAGGAATCTTTATAAAATTTGTGAGAGGAATGAGATGAAAGAAGTATATGGATTCATGTACCCGCAATTGATTTCCCCTAAAGCATGTGCATTGAATGAGGGACAAAGAATGGTTTATATTGCTGAAAGATTTGAAAAGAATATAATCACACAATGTTGGATGATGACTTTTTGTGAGAGGTATGAAACACATTTTTCTCAAAGAGTTAATTATCTTTTAACATAAAAAACCACTAACGTCAAATTTCCTTTTATCAGTGATCATTGGATGTTAGGGGTTTTTTGCCCAAGGGAGAAAGCCCTTTATTGGATATGCTATGTCCATGGTGATGTGCGGGAAAGTTTTAAGAATATATTGGAAAAGTAAGTTTCAATTTCTCAATAGTTTTATATATTATAATGAATTTTAAATTTAACCCATTCATATTATTTTCTAACAGTGGATGGGCCTACTTTCGAAAAAACACAAAGAAAAGAGGTGGAAAGATCAAATATGTAAATGTGAAGGTAAATATCCATTTATAATTTTTACTTTTTGATTTATTACATAAAAATAATATATTGAATTTACACTCATTCAAACAGAATTTTCATGAACAACAAGGTCTCATCGAATGCGGATATTATATGTTAATACTTATGTATGAAATAATAACAACTAGGACAATTGTGAATTTTGACCTGGTACGATTTCCTCTTAAACTTTTCCATAATATTTCAATTTGATTTATTCATTATGAATGTTAAATACTTTCTTTTTCATTTGTAGCTTTTTGATGACCCTAAACCCTATACTGCTGAAGACATCAAACACTTACAAGTGGAGTGGTCAAATTATTTTACAGGTTTGATTGACTTTTAGTTTTTTGTAATTTAAAATGTAATTTTGAATATTGTCATTGTAATTGTGTATTTGGTAGTTGTTTAGGTTGGATTTAGTTTTTTTTTGAAGTTGACAGTGTAAGTTTTGAATGTTATATAAGTGAATGTTTAATTTTGCTCTGCTTCTTGTTTTGGTTTACTTATGATGGTTTTTATGGTATGGATTTGGGTCTGTGGGGGAGGGGTTCCAAGGGTGTGGGGGTGTGTTCAGTGGGGTTGGGAGGTGTCCATCAGTCTGGGAGGGCTGTCCGATGGGGTGTGGGGACAGTCCAGGGGTGTGGCAGGGTTGTCCAGGGGTGTGGGAAGGCGGTCCAGGGGTGTGGGAGTGCTGTCCAGGGGTGGGGGGTATACATGAGGGTGGGGGGTTGTCCAGGGGTGTGGTGGGGGCTGTCAAGTGGGTCAAGGGGTGAGGGGGTGCTGTTCAGGCGGGTGGGGGTTGTCGAGGGGTGTTTGGCGATGTCCGGGGGTTGGGGGGAAGTCCAGGAGTGTGGTGGGTGCTCCAATGGGGTGGGGGAGGGCTGTCCAAGGGGTATACATGAGGGTGGGAGCTCCAATGGGGTGGGGGAGGGCTGTCCAGGGGGTATACATGAGGGTGAGGGCTCCAATGGGGTGGGGGAGGGCTGTCCATGGGGTATACATGAGGGTGGGGGCTGTCTAGAGGGTAAGTTTTATATGTTATCAATGTACATGCTTAATTTTGATCTACTTCTGTTTTTGTGGTACGATTTATTGATTTGTTTTCTGGTTGATTCTGGTGGAGAGCAGATGACTGCATTCAATTTTAAAAAAAATGGGTTTATCACATCGGTTATTTAATAACCGACGTGATAAAAGACCTGGAAAATGGTTTATCATGGCGGTTATATAATAACCGACATGATAAACCCCCCTCCCCCCAGTTTATCATGTCGGTTATTAAAAAACCATCGTGATAAACCCCCCGCCCCCCGGTTTATCATGTCGGTTGTTTAATAACCGACGTGATAACCCCCCCCCCCCTATGGTTTATCATGGCGGTTCTATAATAACCGACGTGATAAACCCCCCACCCCCCGGTTTATCACGTTGGTTCTTTAATAACCGACATGATAGACCATTTCCCCATCCTTTTATCACGTCGGTTTTTTAATAACCGACGTGATAAACCATTTTCTGGGCCTTTTATCACATCAGTTGTTAAATAACTGATGTGATAAACCCTTCCCATTTTATTTATCATGTCGGTTCTAAAATAACTGACGTCATAAACATCGCGATTTTATGTTTTTGAAGTCGGTTTTTAAATAACTGATGTCAAAAACGTTATTTATAATGTCGCCCGTATTAACATCGGCTAGAAACCGACGTAAAAAAATGAAAAATAACCGACGTAAAAAATATTTTCTGCACTAGTTAGACTACAGAGGAGCATACAGGACACAGGAACTTGGGCTGTATTCAATGGATGTAGTAGGACTTTCAGGTGTGAGACTCACCAGTTTTTTACTTTCGTTTACCTGTTGCCGGGTTGTGGCACCATTCAAGATGGGCGCGTGTTTTCCCCTTTTTCTATTCAGTATCAGTCAGTACTTTTCAGCACTTTACTTTTTCCTATTTAGAGTTTGATGCATGACTGTGGTTGGGTTATATTTTTTTGCCCCTTGGTTTCCATTTTACTCTACACTTCTACATTGAGTGGGTTGTGTGTGTGTGCAGGTACTTAGCCAAAGGCCTCCCCGAGATTGTTACGCCTTCAGCACTTGTCCCCAACCCCTGGCCTATGGAGGGGGGCTTGGGGTTGTTGCTGATCAAAACCGATAGGGTCGAGTTGTGACAAGATTAAAAGAATAACATAATTAAGGAATTATATTTACTACATAGACTTACTTAAGAATTAAAACATTTTTAAAAGTAATATGTTTCTCACTCTCATTTTCTTATTTTAGGAAATTAATGGGAAATAGGAGAAACTGTCTAAATGATGAGTGAAATAGATAATGTGTTGATGACCTTCCTATAATTATTAAAGTTGTAAATACCTAAACATATCATACAAGGATATAAAATCCTAATGGATGAATATTCATTACAAAACATAACTATTTATGCTAGAATCATACAGGTTTAGTGCCTTTGAAAAATTGGATAAATAGAAAACTGGTTCATAAGGGAACTACATCATCTCCTTTTAGGTTATTCATAACTAAAACCCTTCTTAGACATATCAGATATAATAACTTTCTTCATAACCTAGGGAAAGGATTCATAAAAATGGGTAATCTCATATTCTTAGTATGGTTAAGCAAGGTAGATATCCATTTAACATGATCATAAGGGTTTGATAATGTGATAATGATATTTTAGAATCACACCCTACATATTATAGGCCATAATCTTGTGTCTTGACATAAATGTTGGCAGTTCATAAGAGGTGAATCATAAAGTAATAAATGAACATGATCCATAAAATCATACCATTAGCATAAGACATAGAATTGTGGAATACAAATAAGCATATAAAATCACTTCCATAGTAGTCAAGGATTTACTGTCAAGACTATAATAGTGGATTGGGTTCACTCCCCAAACCACCATAGTCTTTGTGGTTCACTCTAAAGGATATCATAATGGATTGGGTTCACTCCCAAAACCATTTTAGTAGTCAAGGTTCACTCCCAAGGCTATCATAGTGTATTGTTATCACTCCTCAAACCATCATAGTGGTCATGGTTCACTCCTATGACTATCATAGTGGAAAAAGTCCCACCCTGAATTGGGTTCACTCCCCATTCTAGACTTTTTTAAATCATGAGATATCAATATTTATATAATGAATTAGAGGGATATATAGGTCCCACCCATTACATAATCCCTAAATTTTTGTTTCAAAAGATCATAAAACATTCATCATATCATAACCCATAAAAATTAAATAGGTTTCATAAACATTTCACTATAGAATAACTTGTAGTAATGAAATGGGTTTTATAAACATTTTATCATAGCATAACCCTTAATAAATAAATAGGTATAATAAATATTTCATCATATCATAACCCTTGGGAAAGAAACAGGTTCCATAATATTTTTCATCATAATCATAAATAATTTTGAGAAATAATAAGGATGGTATCATCGGATCATATCCATTATAAATCTAAAGTAACATCAGAGGATGTAATCTTACATGAAAAATAATTTTTAAAGATCACTTGAAACATTTCTTTAAGAAAATAATTTTTCCACTATAAAGCACTTATTTAAATTAAAAAAATCAAAATATTAAAGAAAACAATTATTTAAAAATAACCATGGAAACCTATAGAGAAATATTTAAATCATTTATTGTTCATGATGGATAAAATAGTGTTTATTCCTTATACATTAAAAAAATATATCATTCACATTTTTAGTAAAATTCAAGAGTATAATTTTCATAAAATGATAAGTGGATTACTTTAAAAGAATTTTTTAAACAATTAAAACATGGGTAAAAATATTTTTAAACAATCATTTAATAATGGTATAAACTCTCTTGAATATTTATTTAGAAAACAATTAAATGGAAGGAAATGGATTTTTGATTGAATAGAGAAATAACATTAGTTTTTCTTTAAAGAATTATTTTATACTCTTGAGTGCATAAATAGAAGAAAATACAATGAAAAAAATCTATTCTCATGAAATAAAAAGAGAATAAAAAATAATGAGTTTCCTGGGATACATTTCCTAAAATTTCATCATTTGAAACTTAATCATAACAAATCTCTATAAATAATGAGATTGTAACATAAAACCTTTACCATATTGTTATATTTTGAATCATAAGCCCCATGAAAGAATGAACCATATATGGATATGTAAATAAAAATTAAATACATAATAATAATCATAAAATACAATCATAAGTAGTATATATACCCCATAAAATAAATAAGTAGTGAATAAGTCATGTGTCTCATTGGAATAAAAGTGAGAATAATGTTCCTTAAAAACTTCGGTAACTTTTGAATCATAAGCCCCATGAAATATTAACTTTAAATAAAACATTAAATATAATTATAATAAATAAATTCATTATATATAATTTCAAATGTTCTATATAGACACCTCATAAAAGAATATTTGTTCATAACATAACATATTCCCCAAAGAAGACAATTTGAGATAATAATACCTTAACACTTTGGAAACATTGGAATCATCAGACCCATTAAAGAATAAAAAGAAATGAAACTTTAAATATCATGAAAATAAGGATATTTATGATATAACTTTCCAAATTTGTGGTATATACAACACACAAAATAATCGAGTGGTGAATATAGAATAACTCTTCTATAAGTAAAAGTGAGACTATAATTCCCTAACTTATGTATCATATTTCTTTATACACATTTGAAACTACTATATAATAAATATAAGTTCATTATAAATATATTAAAGAAAAATAATAAAGTAAATAATTTTATATATGATTTACACATAACATTTTATGGCTTTTTTATTAACATTTCCCTGTTGAAATCACGTTTCGAGTAATTACTACTTCGTTTTTCATCTATGTTTTGGTTTGGTATCTTCGGTCCTTTTACTTTGATCACAGTTACATCATATATATAATGTTAAAAATGATATAATTATCATATATATTCATTATATATGTATTTATATTAATCCATATAATTTAAATATAAAAAATGAATTTCATTATTCATGGAGATGGTAGGTCATACGTATGCATGAACATTATCTCCATTTTCTTGATGGATGGTATGAAAGAAGGTTTAATATTAATTAAACTTTATAGATTAATTTTTATATCATATATATAATATATATTCATTAAATATATCCATAATACTATCCATGTCAAGATAAAATGAAAAATATATCACATCGCTCCGTGGAGGCGGTAGTCCAAGTGTACGCACGAGCGACATTAACATTTTCCTACAGATTCAAAGGTAAGAATTTATTTTTGATATTATAATTATATAAGAATAAATATATCATAAATATCGTGTATATATATATATGCTTTAAATCCATCATTATATCCAACCTTAAGAAGCGGTGATGGAAAACAAATTACATTGGTTTGCAAGGCGGTAGTCTACCGTACACACGATTGATGGTTTCATTTTCACTTGATGGGATAGGATATGACTATAGATAATCCCATTAAGAAAATAAAATCTTCATATATTTTATATAATTTTTTTATTATATTGGAAATATTATGACATGAATGAAGGTAGTAATAGAAGAAATAAAAAAAGAGCGTAGTGAAGAAAATTAACTTCGTTTTGAAAAACCTCTTTTGGATATCTTATTAAGGACACTAGGGTAAGTATTTTTTGAAGAAAAATAACTTGGAAAAATTTATAAGGATTATTTTGAGATATTTTTTAGCTATATGGCTTAATAGGTGTTAAAAATTGAGGGGAGGAGGTGGCCTTTTAGAATTGAGAAGGAGTGGAATTTTTGTAAATACCAAAAACTATTCAATAATAGGGAGTCACTCTCAACCCCAATTCCTCCAAAATTTCTAAATAATGTATTAGAGTGAATATATAGTTGATGAAAACAACCAAAATATAAAAAAAATATGTTTAAAATTTTTTTTTATAACATCAAAGTTTACTTACTTTTACCATTTTAGAATTCACTATGGTAACTAGTTTTTTACCTTGGTGATTTATCATTTAAGACTAAAATTAAAATAATAATTATTGAATAATTTTTACCCACTAGATATAAATATTAAATCCAATTTATAAAATAAAAAACCTGTGTGTGTGGAAAAATAATTTCAACACTAGATCATGTAACGCAGAGAACCCATGATTTACCCTTTACTATAGTAATGAAGTTTTTACTATTCAAGGGTCAATATAATAATTATAAAAGAAAAATTATTACATTAATGGACTATGGTTGATATTTATACAAATATATCAATAAATTATCAAAGTATAGTATTTTTTTAATTTTACACCATTTAAAAAAATATTATTTACTATAAAATAACATTAATGTCAATTTTGACATTATTTATTTAGTTTTACATTAAAAACATCAAGATAAAGGTGGAATTTGAATATATTATTTTTCACAACTATATATCATGTTATATTTATATAAAAAATTTAGTTAATTCAAAAATTTATTAAATTGATATTACTTATAATATTTTTAGTATTGTTTTTTTTAATTTTTCTATTAATTAAATAATGATTATGTTAGTGTTGCGTAAGCATTTAAAGTAATTATATAATTAATAAAAACTAAAAAAATATCTTCATGAATTAAATTCCATTATTATCAAAATTACCACTAATCTTCAATCACATCTTGATTTATTTTCTTATGTGAACATAAAATTAAAATTTAAAAGTAGGATGATGAAATTTTGTAGTTTTCATTACTTAAATTATTATATTGGTCACTTTCAAGGAAAAGTGTCATGCAAACACATAAAAATTAATACTAAGGAAATAAGGTTCGAAATATTTCCATTAAATAAAATTTAGAAATGTATTTTGGTTATTTAAACCTTTATATTTTTAGTTTAACCCCCCTGTTAAACATATTTAAACCATAGTTGTAGTAATTAATTTTTACTTTTTTAGTATTTATTCCTACCAAAAATTATGTTTAAACTATTATATAATATTTATTATTATTCAGAATATGGAATACATTTTACAATATTCAATTCAAAAAAGTTTAAAATATTAATTTGAAATTAAACTCGTAAACGCGTCAAAAAAATTACTTTCCAAAGAAATTTATTTCATAAATATAAAAAGATTATATATATAAAAATAATAATTAAACAAATTCTATGAAATTAAATTAGATTAATAATAATATAATTTAACTAATTTTTTTAAATCATTTTAAATTAAAATCTCATTTATTAAATACTTTAAATGAAAATATAGTTTTCAATAAAAACAATATTTTCAATATTAATTAAAAAATAAATACATTCATAAAATTTTTATAAATTCACACTAAGATGATTTTAATAATTTTATTTCAAAAAATAAGGTCATTTTATCAAATAATTTTTCAAAAATTGTCAAAAAATAATTTTTTTTATTTTTTTACAAAAAGTACTAAAAACCATTTTTTTAGAAAATAAGTATTTTCAAATTGTATAAATACTTTAATGAACATTAAGTACATATTTATCAATATATTTTCCATTTATAATATATTTATAACTAATTTTCAAAAAAATATTCATATTCATACAAAAAAAATTTAGTGGCTAGGTCAAAATGGTTATATTAAATCATAATATTTTAAAAATATATCATGATTCATTTAAACTTAAGGTTGCATGAAACAAAAGATATCAATGAAATTAAATTTATTTGAAAAATTATATCTCATATAATATAAGGGTGTTACATTCTACCCCCTACCACCCTAATAAAATTTTTCATCACAATTTGAACTAGTGCTCAGAATTCAAGGGTTTAACATTTTAAAATCACTTTGGAGAAAACCCACATCGTAAAAACAGTTAATACGAAAACATCTTGAAAAGTGGTAAATAATACATACAAAGTTAATATATAATAACATTTCACTAGGTTTCTAAATAAGATAATGTTATTGGGAAGTGAAAATATGGACATATAATAAAAATTAATTTTCATATATCATTGATCACAAGAAATTCAATGATCATAAGAAATATGATGACCAAAAAACCATAAACCAATTAAGTGAGAAAAATACCATAAATTCATCCGAAATTAAGGTATTAGGAAAAAAAATTGTTTCAATATCCTTTCCCTAAATTTGAATAATTTACATGAAAAATTATCCTTACTTGATTTATTTCCATTTCCTAAGAACAATCTCATCCTTTGGTTTTGTTTTGATCAATTTCCACTTTATATCTTATTAGAAGAAATTAAGATGAATTTTTATGGTTGAAGCACTAAAATTAGCTTCTAATGAATCAAAAGATCCAGAAAATAATGATAATTCATTCCATAAATCTCTAATTGTCATCAAAACCAAACTTTTTAGAAAAAGTTATCCAATATGGATAAATATTCATATGATGAATTAATACATTAATCTCTAAAACCTCATCCAAAGTTAATATTAAACCATTTCATAAATTTTTAACCATAATACCCTTACAAAATTTAAAAATGATAACTAAGGTCTCTAAATTTCCATGATCAACTCAATAATAATCCCCAAAATATCATAAAGTATCTCTTAGTTGTCACATACAGAATATGGGAATACCTTGGTCTTATATTCTCTTAAAACATGCTGATAACCATAATTACCGTAAAACCTCAATAAAAACATACATTCTTCTTTATTATTTAAATAGCCTAGAGATTATTGAATATATTTCATAAATCCAAAAATATATTAAAATACATCAATGATAACATAAACTAATTTTTTATCAAATCATTGATCTGTTACAAGGACATGAATACTATCAAATTTCCTTTATTCTTGTTAATAATCTCTTTATCCCAACTAAAAATGTTATCTCAACATCAAGAACATATTAAGGGTTATATTTACCTTAATTATGAATTTAAACATTAAATATAACTTTTCTATTAAACTGTTTTACTAGTTCATTTGTACCATTCAATATTTAATGAAAATTTTATACAGAAAAATCCTTATATATTTTATGATTCGTATAACATAATTCTTGATTTACAATACATAATCACTTCAATCATTCCACTTAATTCTTAAACCATTAACTATGGTTAATCATCTTATTCATTAATACCTCCTTTCATTCGTATTTAATTTGTAGTATCCTCACCATCAAGAGAAAAACCTTAACTCATAAAAACTTGTTGATCCTATTGTTGATATTTTCCCCTAGGATATTGATTCACATAATACCCATAATTTTCATATTTAAAATATTCAACCATTGATGGTTCCTTAGGGAAACCAGTATTTTATTCCATTTAATAAACAAAACCAAACTTTTTTTCTTGGTAATTACTTACTTTATACCCTTCTTATCCACACATAAAACATATTCTCATTCCTTTGAGACATTCCCTTGAGTTCTTATTCACACATTCTTTAAATGTAGTAAACATAATATTATTTCCTCCATGGTATCCAATACTTGAGCTCTCACCAAACTCTGTCCTTATATTATTTGTTGAGTTCGGTAGTTGTTTAAGCTGAAAGTTTTTAATCATACATATTGATAATTGATTATAAATAATCATAATATCCTTCACTATAGTCATCATACTAATTTTTTTCTCATTAACACATTTTCTATCACATTCAATTTTAACCTTGTTCTTTCCAGTTCCCTCGATTGACTAAAACCAAAAACATAGTTTTATAAATAATATTCATAATGGAAAACCAAATAATCATGAAAAAAAGATTAGAGGGTATACAGAATAATGACACATTATTTTAAATATATTAAACCTTATGTTTAACCTAGTTCAATCATGGTCACCATCTTTTCAAATTCTTCATTATGGTTCATAAATAGTTTTTGAATTTCCAAAATATATCTCCCCAATATTGTCAAACTAGGTGTATAGAAAGTCTTATTTTGTGCACAAGGTATTGATCGATTCAAATTCTAATACACCATTTTTATAGTTATTACCCCTTTATACTACTGTATAAAATCCACACCCACTTGTGGAATATAAACAAAAATTAAATTTCTTGGAAACCACTCAATCTATCCTTCCCAAAAATTCTATGATATTTTCCTAATATTATAATTATTCTTAGACATATCCATATATAATTATTAGGTATACACTGAAGTTTTCTCATACTAGTTTCCAAATATTAACTAAACCTTACACCGATGCCAATCGTAAAGTCCCAAACTTATCATTCGTCGATATCGCATATTAATAGATGAATATTGATTACATAACATAATAATAAAATCTAGAATCATATAGGTCTAATACATTTGTAAAATTAGAAAGATGGAAAACTGGTTCATAAGTTAACCACATCAAATCCTAATAGGTTATTAATAACTAGAACCGTTATTAGACTTATCATACATAATACCTTTTTTCAAATCTTGGGGAAAGGAATCAAAAAAAAGGGTTAGCTGAGATTCTCATTAAGGATAAATAAGTAAGATATAACCGTAACATGAGTACAATGGTATTAGAAAATTATAATAACATTTTTAAAACCATACCCTACATATCATAGATCATAAACATCAGTCATGTCACAAATCATGGAAGTTAAAAATACATGAATCATAAAGGAATCAAATAACATGAGTCATGGAAGCAAAACATTAGTATAATACATATAATTGTGTTATACACATAATCATAGAAAATAATTTACTTAATATTCAAGTATTCACTGAAAAAACTATCATAGTTTATTGAGTTCACTCCCCAAACCATCATAGTAGTAATGGTTCACTCCAAAGGTTATCATGGTATATCGGGTTCACTCCCCCATACCATCATTGTAGTTAAATTTCACTCCTAAGGATATAATAGTGGATTGAGTTCAGTCCTAAAACCATCTTAGTATTAAAGGTTCACTCCCAAGTCTATAATAGTGGATTTAGTTCACTCCAAAAAACCATCTTAGTAGTCATAGTCCATTTGCATGAATATCATAGTAAACATAGTACCTTACTGAACTTGGTTCACTCCCCATTCCAATATTGTTTATCTCATGAGATATCCATCTTTACCCAATTAATTAAAAGGATATATAGGTACCACTCATCACGTAATCCAAACATTTGTGCCCACAAGATCATAAAAAATTAATCATATTATATCCCATGAAAAGAAAATTGGTTTTATAATAATTTTTACATATTATATACCATGGTAAATAAATAGGTTTTATAAAAATTTCCTCACAGCATAACCCATGGGGAAGAAATGAGTTTCATAAACATGCCATTATAGCATAACCCGTGGGAAAGGAATAGATTTCATAAACATTTTCCTCCAGAATCATAAATCATATAAAGAAAGAATAAGGATGGTATCATTAGATCATAACCTATTAAATATTAAGAAACATAAAAGGATGTCATATTTTATGGAAATTTATTTTGAAATATCATTTGGAATATTTCTTGAGATAAATAATTTTTCCAATTTGAAACACTTATTTAAAATATAAAAAATTAAATAAATTATGGAAAAATTTTTCTTTAAAAATAACTTTGGAAAATTTTTCATGATAATTTAAAAAATTTATTGTCTATGACAATATAAAATACCATTACTTCAATATAGGTTAAAATAAATATTTATTTTTAATTTTTAGTAAATTTAAAAAGTACATCATTCGCAAAATGACAAGAATATTCCATTAAAACAATTTTGTAAAAAAGTAAAACATGGGTAAACATTTATTTAAACAATAATCATATTAGGGTAAAAATTTCTATAAATTTTTTTAAGAAAACATGTACATTGAGAAAAAAGGATCATTTATTAAAGAGAGAAATAATATCAGTTTTCTTTAAAAATTGTTTTTGGACTCTTAAGTATATAAAGATAGTAAAATGAAAGTAAAACATGTAATTTCAAGAAAATATCCATAGTAGATAAAAAAAATCATTAGTTTATTGCGAGATATATCATGATATTTCATCCATAGAAACTTAATCAAAAATAATCCTGATAAAAAATGTTATTATGATATAAATACTTTACCACTTTGGTATCATTTGAATCGTAATCACTAGGAAAGAAAGAAACATTAATTGATAGAAAAATCCCTATAAAAATCATAATAGTAATCATAAAATATATTCATGGTTATTATATACACCACATAAAATAAAAAATTGGTGAATAAGGAATTAGTCGTAGAGAAATATTAGTGAGACAAATCCCTTACACACTTTGGTAAATTTTGAGTCGAAAGCATCATCAAAGAATAATATAAAATTAAATATTAAATATCATGAGAATAAATTAATTAAACATTTATCATGTAAAAGGTTATTTATAAACAACTCATTATAGAATAAGGGTTCATAATATAGAATATGTCCCAAAGAAGACAATTTGAGTCAAAAATCGCTTACCACTTTGGAAACATATAAATCATAAGGCCCATTAAATAATAAAATGAAATGAAAATTTAAATATCATGAAAATAAGTATATTTATAATATAACATGTCAAAAGTATTATATATACACCACACAAGATTAATTTGTGGTGAATATTATAATGCCCCAGCCTTAAACCTTACTTAATCTTGAGTTATTACAATATTACACATTGAGTATCTTTTCAAGTTTAGAGTTTTAGAGAATTAGATCATAAAACTTGCATTACATTCCACATTTAAACAAAGTGGTTACATAAAAGATAGTATTCATTTTTTCCCATCAACGGAAACATATTTAAAAATAAAACATGGATTCTTTCTTGACACTTCCTTGACACTATCATCATATCATGTACCTTTCCCTTGACATGTGAAAAACATTTCAAAAAAACTTGGGATGAGCATAAAAATATCAATAAGGGTTATAAAAATATGGAAAAGAAACATGAGTTCATATATACATAATAATGAAATCATACTTCACCCATAAAACATAATCACTTTAACATACATCATCAAAACATGAATAAATCATAGAAATCATAAGACATAAAGGTAACTTGAGGCATTCATAACATTCTAACGTAGGGAGTAACCCTCTTGGTTACATTTGGAATACCCACCACAGTATATTCCCTAAATCTCTTCTGAGAAACCTTAATGTTTCACTCCTTCACATTACCCAATGCATTGGAGAGCTATATCGGGCTCACCCGCCCTTAGTTTATCACAGAACCACCCATCTTCATAATAATTCCCAAGAACCATAACATAATCGTATCATATAAAACATACATAAAGAAAACATAACATTTCCACATTTCAATAATCGTATCAGTTAAAACATACATAAGGTGATAAGGGTTCTAAATCCACCCATACAATAGTTTTTGGACATGTGTAGTTCTTAGATTTTACATTATCTTTCCATTTTATTTAAATCGTTAAATAATGAGGTCATCGCTGCATCATCATTATGTCATAAATAATTTAATTTATTTAATGTCTAAAAATTATAAAAAAACTACTATGATGTAGGAAATCTTTTTAGCTTTCCAATTAATATTTATAGTCAAAAATCTGACTAGTATAACCCCATGTAAAAATTGTTTTAGTTAAACAACTCATGTTTGTGTCATTTTAATTTTAACATTAAATAAAAAGGTATTTATGTCATTTTCCAACCAAAGTGGCTCCATGGGGTCCCCAAGTTGACCCATGGATTGTCTTGGTCAGCCATGACTCATCCAATGAGGGTAGGACATGCATCTAGGTCATTTCATTTTATTAAAACATTATTCTTACCTTAAACTACACTAATTACCTCTAATCGCGATTAAAAACTTAATAAGTTACTATTCACCAAAAAATTATTTTAATCCCATTGAACCACATTTTACTTCTTAATGAAAACCATGTATGTCGGATTTTTGAAATTCAAAACACAAAGGTAGAAAATTTTCATTTAAACGGAAAATCGGTTTTTATAAGTACCACTTAGTGGTTTCACTATTCATCAAAAATTGAAGTTTTTTAGAAAATTACCAAAAAAATCACCCTAAGCTATATTTGATATTACGAATTCAAAAATGATGTCTATTTTACAAAATTCATAACATATAAGTTACATTAATTAATTTATTAATTAATTCCTACTGTCAGAACAAATAGCGTGTTTTTATGAAACAATATATATCAAAAGATTGACACTAGGTTAAGTCAAATTTCAAAGTGAAATTAATTCCAATGACCACTATTTGATTAAATGGTAAAAATATATTCTAATTACACTTTAAAACAAATTCAAAATATAATCTAATCATATAAATAAATTAGATTAAAAAGATGTTTTGAATTAAAATACAACATTTTTCACTATTCATTAAAAATTGAACTTTTTCGGAAAAATACCAAAAATTTACCCAAAGTAAATTTTGATGTCCCGATTCTAAAGAAGAATTTTATTTTTGTCAAATATAACACATAAAATTGTCAAAAAGTGGATTTAAAAGAGGTTCACCATCAAAAGGCGGTTAATCGACCTTTTAAAGAATATTAGAATGTTTACGCTTAAAATTGGATTCATTCACATTTTTAATCCTCTAACATTTATTGTAAAAAGTAAAAATATTTGACAAACATATATAATCATTTTTTAGTTTGTTCTATTCATTCCCGCCATCACAACAGCTAGGCGTTAACTACCATTTAAAATAATATTATTTTATTATTAGAGTGCAACGTAAGATTCCCAAGAAACTCATTGTTGCGTGTTGGGTACGCCATTGAGAAAATCATCCCCTTTAAAGTTATATTAATATTTTATTCACAGATATGGATAAATGTGAAAATGTCATACTCTTTATTTACCTGGTGTGTTTCAAATATGGTATAAGCTTTCCAGAAATAAAAGACATACTAGAAATCCCTTAACTTAAGTCTCAATTTTTTTGTACACGTACAAACCAAATATAGTTTTATTATAAATATATTACAGAACCATATTCAAATATATCATACCATATATTATTTACTTATAACCTTTTATCACCTATTTGTTGACAATTCCTTATTAATGTCACATTTTAGGCAATAACTTATTTGTTTTCTTGTATGTTTTGGTTTTGTAGTTTTGGTCCTCTTAAATTGATCACGGTTCCATAATCTAAATAATATTTAAAATGGTATAAATATCATATATATTCATTATATATTTTTTTAATGTAATCCCTAATATTTATAGATAGAAAATTAATTACACCATTTATGGAGACGGTAGGTCGTAATTACGCATGAACACACTTTTAATTTTATCAACTAATAGAATGAAAATAAAGTGACTTTTAATTCACCTTTAAAGAATAATTATTGTATCATATATATCATATAAATTCATTAAATATATCCTTATTACCATCCATGTCAAAATAAAAAGAAAAATTGACCATATCCCTTCGTGGAGGTGGTAGTCTATAAGAAAAATCGACATTATTATTTTCCAACAGACTAAAATATAAGAAGGTAGGTGTGATGTTTTAATTATAAAAGTACATTGTTTTAATAATTATAATATATATACTATTAATACATCCTTATATATATATATATATCTATAATGTGTGGTGATGGAAAATTAATTACATCGGTTTGCGTGGCGGTAGTCCGTTGTACACACAATTAACAGTTTCATTTCCAATTTGATTGGAGATGAGATGGATATAGGTCATGAAATTAACATAATAACATATAATTATATGGTATATTTATTTATCTTATTTTAATTATTAATAAATGAATAATGGTGGTAAGATAAGGATTAAAAATAAATATCTTAGTGAAGACAATTACCATTACATAGAACAACCTCCTTTGTATCTTTTCTTAATTACCCAAGGGTTGGTATTTTTGGGAGACCTGAAGCTATATAAAATTTATAAAAAAATTTGGGAGATATTTTGGTAGGTTTTTTTATCCAAATGTCTTAATAGGTATTAATAATTTTGTAGATGATGTGTCCATATATAATTCAGGATGAGTGGTATTTTTGTAAATACAAAAAACTATTCAAAAATATTGAGTCACTCGCAGCCCAAATGCCTCAAAAATTGGTAAATAATGGATTATAGTAAATATATGGTTGATAAAAACTTAAAAAACATTAAAAACACATGTTTTGAACATTTTTTTCTTTAACCTCTATGTTTAATAACTTTTAACATTTTAGTTTTCACTATAGTAATTAATCTGTTTACCTAGGTAATTTATCCTTTAAGACTAAAAACAAAATGATTCTTATTAGATAATTTCTTCCCAATGGTTTGAAATATTAAATTCAATTTATAAAATAATAATACTATATTTCGGGAAATTAATTTTAAAACAAGTATAGGTAATGCAAAAAACCCCATTTACCATTTGCCATGGTAAAGACGTTTTAATATTTAGGGGTCAGTATAATTATTATAAAAGGAAAATTATGTCCTGAATGGGGTATGGAATATATTTTTAAATATATAAAAATCACATGGATGAGAATTGGATTTTTATAAATTTTAAATCATTTAATAGAATATTATTTTATTATAAAATTAAATTAATGTCATTTTTGATACTATTCATTTAATTTGAATTTAGAAACATCAAGACAATAGGGGAAATCAAATATATTATTTTATAACTTGTATAAAATGTCATATTTATTTAAAAAGTAATCTTATATAATAATTAGTACAATTTATAATAATTTTAATATTATTTGTATCATTTATTTTATTTTTCTATTAATTAGATAATTACTATATTGGAGTTGAGTAAGAATTTAAAGTAATTATAGAATTACTAAAAATTAAAAATAAATTACCCTAATAAAATTAAATTCATTATGATAAAAATTAACATAAATATTTTTTTCACATCTTTATTTTATCCATTTGTTAACACATTATTGAAATTTAAAAGCAAGGGGGTGACATTTTGTCATTTTCTATTCTTAAATTATTATATTGGTCCCTTCCAAGGAAAAGTGTCCCAAAACAAATAAAAATAGATCCTAAGGTAATATGGGTCAAAAAATGGCCATAAAATAGAATTTATACAATTATTTGGGTGTTTATAACCCATTCCTTTTTAGCTTAACCTCGGTAAACATGTTTTAACGATAATTGTGGTAACTTATTTTTACTATTTTTACTATTCATTATGACAAAAAATTAAGTTAAACTTATTATATAACGTTAATTGTGATAATTATAAATATTAAATCCATTTTACAGAATTCAATTAACATAATATATATAATTTAATTTAAAATTAAACTCATAGAAATGTTGAAAAAATGACATTTTAATGAAAAAGTTTTCATAAATATAAAGAAATTATATCAAAGTCCAATATAAAATTGGTTCGAGTGACTAAAATTGGTTTAATAATAATAAAATTTAACTAATTTTACTTTTAAAACAAATTTAAAATTCCGTTTAACTTTTTCAATGCTAAAAATTAAAAGGAAGTTTTAAATAAAAATTAGTATTTTTTACTATTCATCAAAAAATTAATCTCTTTAGAAAATTCTCAAAAATGAAATATATGATAATATTGATATGTTAATAAAAAATATTTAACATAATAAATTATATTTTAAAAATGTTTAAAAAATTTATTTTATTATTTTTACAAAAAATGACAGTAATAATTATTTTTTAAAAAAATATTTATTTTTGAAGTGTAAAAAGATTTTCTAAAAATTAAGTACTCATTTATAAATATATTTTATTTATCTGAAATATTAATACCTAATTTTAATAATTTTTTTATTCCTATTCATAATATCGAATTTAACAGCTATGTTAAAAGTCACATTAAATCAGATTATTTTAATAGTATATCACAGTTTGTTTAAACTTTGTGTTGCATGAATTAAAAGATATTAATGAATTTAAATTTATTTGAAAAAAATATATTTCTTAAAATATTAGGGTGTTTCATCCCCCGCCCTCACCTTAATAAATTTCAACCTTATAATTCTATCTTATGTTCAGAATTCAAGGTTTTAACATCTTAAAATACCTTTATAGAAAACCCACATTGTAAAAAAGGTTAATAAAAAATAATTTTGAAATAGGGAATGAATACATACGAAGGTAATCTAGAATAACACATAACTAGGTTTCCAAATATGCTCAAATGGCCCGAAGGACTTCTTTTTTTTATTATAGATAATCCTCATTTTAAGGGTTAAAGGGGAACCCGTACATGACCCGTAGGTCCAAGGCACAAGGCCTGACATGACCCATAATACATGAACTGAAAGCCCAGAGGCATACCATGCCCAATACATGACCCGTATGCCCAGCCCACTAGAACTACCACTCCCCAGCTTCTACATCATTTATTTCCTTTAGCTCCCCACCTGCATTACTGATCGGCTAGCATTTCCCCGTACAAAGTTGCATGGTTCCTGGTCCCGATGGCGGTTGTCATACCCTCTCATTCTTCTAATCCGGTTAGCTCTACTTCTGGTGACTGCTACTGGTGCTCTGATCCTCATCTGGGGCCTGCTCTGTGTGAACTGGGCTACTTCATGGTCTACAATGGCCCGAATTCCCTGTGGTCAGAAGGCCTTTGAAGGCCCGAAGGCCCTGAGACCCGTAGGCCCAAACCGGTGGCCCGAAAGCCCAAATCAGGTGAATAGTCCGGCTGCTACAGTACCAAACAGTGCCTGCTATAGTACTTCTACAATTCCTTTTACAGTACTGCTACAGTACCCTGAAATTTACCTCCACCCGGTTTTGAACCTAGGTCTCTTGGATGCCAAGCAGGAGCCCTTACAACTCGGGTATGGGCTCGTTGGCCCAAATATGTAAACATTAGTGGGATGTTAAAATATGGACATGGAATAAAAGTAATGTATGTGGATCATTATCTTAAGAAATTCAATGATCATAAGAAATTTAATGACCACAATACCATAAACCAATGGGGGGGAAAATATCATCAGTTCATATAAAATGAATGTCATAATGGAACATTTTTATTTCATGGTACTTTCCATAAAGTTGATGAATTTATGTGAGAAAATAACCTTACTTGATTTGTTTATATTTCATAAGAACAATTTCATCTTTTGGTTTTGCATCGATCAATTTCCACTTCATCATTTACTCCAAGAAATTAAGATGAATATTTTATGCTTGAATCACTAAAAATAACTTCTACCAGATCAAAGTATCCATAAAGTAATGATAATTCATTACTTTGATCTCTATTTATCAAAAAAAATAAAATAGTTAGCACAAGTTATCCTCTAATCCATTTTTTTATTTTATAAAATCCACTTTAGGGTTTAGTGGGAACTAAACAAACCCAAAAAAAAATATGGAAACACCCACTATGACAAAAAATAAAAAATAGTCACTAAGAAATCATATTAAAACTTAAAAATAGAAAACATCAAAATACCAAAATTCCAAATTTGAAAAAACCACATCAAACCTAGAGTCGTCGACTACCTCAGGCCGCAATTTTGAGTTGTGATTCACCTCCTGCATCGGGGTAGTTCACCTCCACATAGACAACCATGCCGATATTCCCTTTAATAAGGCATCATTATGAGATTCTCATCACCATCATCAACAAACCAGTAGCTGAAAATAACCAACATCAACAAACCTGATCACCTGAAAACCGCCTCCACATAGTTACTTGAATAAGCATCATCTAGTATCAGAACCTCCAAAACCAAAACACCAGCACTATTGAAGGACCTCACCATCATATGAAGATCCAAAAAATCAGAAAAAACATGTCACACCACCATCATAATCACCAAAGGAAAACTAAAAACACCTTGCTATAGAAGAAATAAACACATAAAACCATACTTTTTGCATTCAGAACATTTAACTATTGATGATTCCATAAGGAAACTGTTACTATATTCTATTGTATTATATAAAAGTTTTAGTTTTTTCTCATCAATTACCTACTCTAATACCTTGTTATCCGAACATAATACATCTTCTTGTTCCTTTGATAAATTCCCATTGATTTCTTCTACCCACATTCTTGACATATAGGAAACTGAATATTTATTAATTCATGTTGTCCACCACCCAATCTCTCAGTGAACTCTGTCCTTATCATCTTTACTTATTTTTGTATTTGGTTAAGGTTAATGTTATTAATTATATATTTTGGTAAATTATTAGTCATAATTACAATATCCTTTTTTAAAATGATTATCCCACTTGATTTTTCATTTACACATTTCATATGACAATCAACATTAACCCAGTTTCTTTTAGTTCCTACCATTGTCTAAAACTAATAAGAATATTGTGAGAAACAATATTCATAATGGGAAACCATATAATGATGAAAAATAATATATAATATATCCTACAAAATGACACCTTATTTTCAAAATGTGAAATATTAGGTTTAACCCAGGTCCTTCATGGTCATCATGTACTCAAATTCTTCATGATAGTTCATAAAGAGATTGTGAGTTTCAAAAACAAATATCCCTAGGGAATGGTAAACTTGGTGTGAGGTAAGGCCCATTATCATACATTGGGTGAAAATTAAGTCAAACCCCAATACATACTTTTTGGAGTAATTCCCCTAGGTATAATTGTTCTAGAGCCACATCTAATTGTAGTATACAGGGAGGGATATAATTGTTTGGGAACCTCTCACTCAATCCTTCGCTAAAATTCCAGGACATTTTTCTATACCTTGAATTATACTTAGACATATCCTTATAGATATACTTAGGGATATCACTAAATTTTTTCCATCATAGTTTCCAAAGGATAAAAAACCTTTCTTTGATACCAACTGTAAAGACCCAAACTTCTCATACATAGATTTCACATCTTAATAGATGAAATTTATTACATAACATAATGATCTATGCTAGAAATATATAGTTCTAGTTCATTGGAAACATGTATACATAGAAAATTGGTTCATAATTGTACTAAATCATCTCCTACAATGTTATTCATAACTATCACCCTTCTTATAAATATCATACATAGTACCATTCTTCATAACCTGTGAAAGGAAACAAAATTTAGGGTGAAATCAGATGCTCGGTAAGGATAACCAAGAATGATATGAACATAAAATGACTATAAGGGTATGAAAACATGAGAATAACATTGGAAAACCATACCCTGTATATCATAGATAAAAAACATGATCCCTGTAATAAATATTGTTAGTTCATAAAACATAAATCATAAAGGAATCAAAGAACATGATCTATGGAAGCATATCATTGTCATAAGATAGAGAATTATGGCATACAAATAAGAATAGAAAATAATTTCCTCAGTAGTATAGGTTTCACTTATATTACAATCATAGTGGACTAGATTAACTCCCCAAACCATTATAGTGGTCAAATTTCACTCCCAAGGCTATTATAGTGGATTGGGTTCACTCCTCTAAATATCATAGTAGTGAAGGTTCACTTTCAAGTGTATCATAGTGGATTGGGTTAACTCTCCAAACCATCATAGTAGTCAAGGTTCACTCTCAAGGCTATCGTAGTGAATTTATTTCAATCCCAAATCCACCATAGTATTTACTGTTCACTCCCATGACTATAATATAGGGTAGAGTTCCTTACTGAATTTGGTTCACTCCCCATTCTAATTCTTTTTATCTCATAAGATATAAGTCTTTACCTAATGCATTAGAGGGAGATATAGGTCTTACTTATCACATAATACATATATTTGGGTTCCATAAGATCATAATACATTCATATATCATAATCCATGAAAATGAAATGGGTTTAAATGAAATTTCATCATAGAATATCATGTGGGAAAGAAACGGTTTTCATAAACATTTTATTGTAGCATAACCTTTGGGAAAGAAACAGGTTTAATAAACATTTTTCATCATAATAAAAAATCATAAATAAAGGTAATAAGGATGGTATCATTGGATTATGTCCTCAGTAAATCTTTATTAATATATAAGGATTTAATCTTATATAGAAAAATATTTTGATATATCACTTGGAATATTTCTTGAGGAAAATAACCTTTCCACTTTGAAACATTTATTTAAAATATAAATTATTTTCCAAGTATCAAATAAATAATTTCCATTGAAAATATCCATTAAAAATTTTAATTTAAGATTTAAAACATTTATTTTTCATAATATTATAAAATATTATTCATTACATACATGTTAATATAGGGATTCCGTTCACATTTTTGATAAAATTAAAAACTACATCATTTTTTGTTAAAAACTAGAAGAATATTTTGAATCCATTTTGTAAAAAATTAAAACATGGGTAATAATTTATTTAAAAAATAATTGGTGAATAGTAAAAACATTATTTAAAACATTTTAGAAAACAAATACTTGGAAGCAAAAATATTTTCAATTGAAGAGATAAATAATGTCGATTTTTCTAAACAAATATTTTAGACTCCTGGGAATATACAGAGAGTAAAATGAAAGTAAAAGATTTATTTTCATGAAATAAATATAATAGAGGAAAATTTATTATTTTATTTATATATATATCATAAAATTTTATCACTGGAAACTTAATCATAAACAATCTCAATAAACAATGAGATTGTGATCGAAAACATATACAAATTTGGTATCTTTTGAATTGTATGTACCATGAAATAAAATAACATATATAGATATCTAAATACCTATAATAGTCATAATAATAATCCTAAAATATATTCATGTGTATTATATACACCACACAGAAGAAACAAATTGGTAATAAGGCATGTGTTTGATAGAATAAAAGTTAGACGAAAATCCCTTATATGCTTTTGTAAATTTTGAATCGTTAGCCCCCTGAAAAAATAAATTTAAATGAAACTTTAAATATCATGAGAATAAAATAATTCAAGGTATATAATGTATAAGTGATTTTATATACACCTTATAAATTAATATTAGTGCATAAAATAACATATTTCCTAAAGAAGACAATTTGATAAAAAACCCATACCAATTAAGAAACATTTGAATCATAAAACCAATTAAAGAATAACATGAAATGAAACATTAAATATCAAGAATATAATTATATTAATTATATAAAATTTAAAAGGGGTATTATATAGACCATAAAAAATAATTGAATGTTGAATATGGCATAAGTCCCCCAAAAATAAAATTGAGACTAGAAATACCTGACCTTAATTAGTGAATTTCTTCATACAAGTTCAAACATCCAGTATCATAAATATAGGTTTATTACATGTATATTAAAGAACCATATTAATATATATAATACCATATATTATGTACTTATTACCTTTTATGAACCATTTATTCACAATTCCTTATTAAAATCACATTTTAGGTTATAACTACTTTATTTTTCATGTATATTTTTGTTTGGTAGTTTTGATAATTTTACGTTGATCATGGTTCCATATTATCCAGAATTATAAAATTATATAAATATAATATATATTCGTTATATATTTATTTAGATTAATCGATAAAATTTAGATATAGAAAATGAATTACACGGTTCATGGAGACGGTGCGTCATACGTACGCATGGATATTCTTTCTATTTTTCAGGAATGGAAAAAAAGAATGGTAAATATTAATTCAACTTACAGGAATCGTTTTTATATAATATATATCATATATATTCATTAAATATTACCTTATTACTATCCATGTAAAAATAAAATGAAAAACATATAACATTACTTCATGGAGATGGTAGTCCACACGTACGCATGTGCGATGTTATCGTTTTTTAATGGATTGGAAGGAAAGAAGTTAGTTGTGATATTATAATTATATAATTATAATTATTTCTAAAAACTTATATATATATATATATATATATTAAATTCATCATTATATCCATTTGTAAGAGGTGGTGATGGAAAACAAACTACATCAATTCGCAATGTGGTAGTTCACCGTATACACGACCAATAGTATGTTTCTCATTTGATGGGAGATTAGATGGATATAGGTCATGAAATTAACACAATAACATATATGTATATGGTATATATTGGTGTAATTATATTATAAATAATAGTAGATGAATAAAGGTGGTGAGTGAAGGATTAAAAAATGAGCGTAGTGAAGACAATTATCTTCACATAGAACAACCTCCATTGGATATTTTATTAAGAACCATATGGTTGGAATTTTTGCGAATAAAAAAGATAAAAAAACATATATAAGGTTGTTTGGGAGAGATTTTTCAGGGTTTTGTTGAACTAAAAAGTACTAAGAGGTGTGAAAATGTGAGTGGAGGAGTTTTCCTTTTATAATTGAGGAGTGGAATTTTTGTAAGTACCCAAAACTATCCAACAATAAGGATTAAATATCAACCCAAATGCCTCAAAAATTGATAAATTGTGTATTTTATGGAATATATGGTTTATCTTCACCTCTACTACACAAAAAAATGTTTTTAACATTTTTTTTCTTAAACTATATGTTTACTAACTTTTTTCATTTTAGTTTTCACTACGCTAACATAAATTTTTACCTATATAATTTACCATTTAAGAAAAAAAATATAAATTAGTCGATAATTTATATCCACTAGTTAAAAATATTAAATCTAATTTATAAAATTAAAAACCAATGTGTGTGGAAAATTAATTTTAACACAATTGCATAAAACGTTCAAAACTCCGTATCACCCATTACAATTCTAACAATGTTTTTACTATTTAGGGGTTAAAATAATTATTATAAAAGAAAAATTGGTCCATGAATAGAATATTACTTTAATATCATGTGCCTTCCTTGTAACATCCTAAGTAAATAAAGAATAATAAATTTTCATATTTATTAATATTTTTGAATTAAATATTGATTTATTTTAAATGGGATTCTATGTTCGATGGTGTACCTAATACAAAACAACAGGTTTCTTTGAAATCATACGTTGCACACAATGTTTGGTCATACTGCAAAATAATAATATAATATTATTTCAAATAGTAGTTAAGTTCTAGCCATTGTATTGGCTGGATTGAATAGAACTAACTACAGTATGATTATACATGTTTGTTATATGCATTTTACATTCATCCAATAAAAGTTAGTGGCTTAAAATGTGAATGAATCTAATTTTAATCAAAAATACTCTAATGTTCTTTAAAAGGTCGATTCACCGCCTTTAGATGGAGAACCCTCTTTAAATATAATTTTGGTCACTTTTATATGTTCTATTTGACTAAATAAAACTATTTTTTATAATCAGTACATCAAAATTTAATTTGGGTAATTTTTTCGTATTTTATGGTAAAATTCATTTTTTAATGAATAGTGAAAAATACTGTTTTTTAATTCAAAATTTCCTTTTAATATAATTTATTTATCTAGTTATATTATCTTTTTAATTAGTTTTAAAGTTTATTTAGATTATATTTTTACCATTTAATTCAATTTTGGTCATTAGAAGAAATTTTACTCTTAAATTGGACAAAAACTAGTGTTAATCTTTTGATAGTTATTATTTCTTGAAAATATGCTTTTTTGTTTTGAAAACGGGAATTAATTTTTAATTAATTAATGAAACTTATATGTTTTTTATTTGGTAAAATAGATAAAAAAAATTATTTCAGAATATCAAATATATATTATCCTTAATTTTTTGTATTTTTCTCAAAAGCTTCAATTTTTTATGAATAGTGAAAACACTAAGTAGTAGTTAAAAAACAGACTTCTTCATTTAAATGAAATTTTACCACTTATGTGAATTGAATTTCATATATCCAAAAAACATGTTTTTTATCTATAAGTAAAATGTGGTTCAATAAGATGAAAATAATTTTTTTGTGAATAGTAACTTTTGACTTTTATTTACTGTGGTTAAAGGTAAATAGGGTAATTCAAGGTAAAAATAATATTATAATAATATAAAATTACCTTAAAACTTGTCCTAACCTTATTGGATGAGTCATTTCCAACCAATACAATCCATGGGTGAGATTTTTGGCTTTTGAAACCAATTTGGGTTAGATAATGACATTAATAACTTTTTATTTAAAGTAAAAATAAAAATATCATAAACATGTATTGTTTTGAAAAAAAATTAATGTTGGATTTTATAATTGATATATTGGTCTTTAAATATTAATTATAAATATAAAATGATTTCCTATATAATTTTATTTTATTTATAATTTTTAAACATCAAATAAATAAAATTATTTATGACAGAATAATGATGTAGTGTTTACCTCATTAATGAATGATTTAAATAAATAAGATTATAAAAAATAAAATAATATCCAAAACCTGTAAAATTCTTTTTTAGTGGTTTTATTTCAAACAAGATTCATCTTATATTTTACTTTAATAAGTTTTGGATCTTTAGAAACCAAAAATCTTTATATAATAAAATAATATTTTCAAACTTTCGTAAAGAGCCCCTCCTTCCCCTTATAAAAATCCTTCACCTCTAACCCATTACTCACACCTCTCAAGCCCATTGGATCATACAAACTCTACCCAAATAATCTTTAAAGATCCATATTTTTCACCTGTAATCCTTTCCTTAGGTAGAAGGTACCTCAAGAAATCCTTTTGGTTCAAACCGAAGGGAGTTACCCGATTTAAAGGTATCATCTTCTCTTAAGTTATTTTTTTATTTTAGCTCTCCAACCCCCATAAACTTTTATTATTACCTTATTTTATAAAAACACCAGTATCCTCCATATACTATGTTGTTGATATGATAATAATTATAACTACACTTACACACACCTCCGTTTAATGGGTAAAGAACATATTGTTTCTGTGGACGACAAATTACTGCCTCACAAAACATCAATTGTTCAATCTTCTCCTACCACCTCTTATAGTGGCCATTAATATGGAACTATATTTACATGTGATATATATTATATTTATATTGTCTTTATACTTCGGTATTTTTCATTTATATCATACCTTTATGCTTTCTATAATGGGTAAATACAATAATTTCATTTGAGGAAGTGCAGACTACTGCCCCCTCAAAGTGATATGACTCATTCATGCCATACATGGAACATATAAAATATGGTGTTAATTAAATTAAAGAAAATATATATTATAATTTAATTATAATATACCTTTGTGTTATTAATTTTTCATTCCATTAAATATAAAATAGAAATGAAAGTCAGGTTCATGCGTACGTACGACTTACCGTCTCCATGAACGGTGTGTTTCATTTTTTAAATAAAAATGATATGGGATATTATAAAAACATATAAGCAAGATATATCTGATATATATGATACCTAAATCATGAATATCATTCTGGAGATAATGGAATTTTGACTACATGGACAATGTGTACTTATAACAAGTTCATTTTTTACTAAATTTCCGAACATCGAAAAAATGTCTGATATGAACTCAAATAATTAACTAATTTTTATAACATGGTAATAAGTCATATAAAAGGAATAATAAACTTGATAAAGGTTCTTAATGAAGTATAAATTATCTTAAGTTTATTATTGAGGAATAACACGAAACATACGAGTCAATTCGGACACTAGGTAAGGGGTTTTCATCTCACATTTTATTCCAGTGAGATTCATGATATATTTACCAAAATTTCCTTTTGTATGGTGTATGTACATCCCATTATTTTATTTATTGTGTTATATAATTTAATTTATTTTTATTTACATCTTAATTTTATGATCCTTCTTTCATGTGGTGTATGTTTCGTAAGTTACCAAATTGGTAAGGGAACCTCTCACCGTACACATTTAGTCAAAGACTTCTTTTATGTCATGTCTTTTAATATCCATTTTATTATGTCAGGATATGTTACTGTATATCCTTATTTCTTTAGATTTTATTTCCATGTGATGAGATACCATTTTATCTTTCATCAAGTCATTTTTTGAATTATAAAGTGACGTCGTTATCCAGTCGAATTTCTATAAGAGAACTTCTGAACCCAATTTCAATTCTTTGGGTTAAACTTCCAATTTTTGATTATGTCGTGATATGAATATGTTTTAATGACCTTTTATTGTTTTACACTTAATATCCACTTATATTGGGTGTATTCTTATTTTTCACACATAATTATGTCATTTATTTATCCTTAATATAAGGATATGATCTTTGTAAGGGACTTTGTCTCAATTTAGATTCCATTGAGACTTATTTTTTGTTATACAACAATTCACTTTCATATGGTGTATATACTTCCCTTTTACATATTATATCATTAATCTCCATATTCTCATGATATTATAAGATTTTTTTAATAATATTCCTCAATTATTTTTATTCAAGCATCTCTCATTTGGTTATAACTCTTTGAATAAAATATTGTTTTAAATGTTTTAAAGATTTATTCTTTTAAATCTTTATCATTAATGTCTATGTTTTAAAAATGGTTTTAAGGATTTATTTATTTGGACATGAATGTTTTGAAATTAAAATTTCTTTCAAAAGCTTCAATGTGGAATGGGACACTTTGAATCAAAAATATATTTACAAAATGTTATAAATGGTTCTGAAAATGGTTTGATAAAGCATTGATTATGTAAATATATTTAAATGATATATTGTGATTAAAATGTAGAAATGTTAATTTTATTTTTTGTTTGTTTATTTTTTATGAATATGTTATAGTTCTTGGGTATTATTTACGTATATAGGTGGTTCCGTGATAATCCTAGGGTGGGTGAGATCGAGACAGCTCTCCAATACATTGGGTAACGTAACAGAGGTAAACATTACTGTTTCTCCTAATAGATTTAGGGAATATACAGTGATGGGTATTCCAAATGTAACTCCCCATATAGCTGTAAAATCTAAAATGTAATTATGATATGGATTCCATAAGTTACCATTAAAATTTATTATTTCAATGTGTTATTCCTAAATCTTAGGATTTCATGAGGTTTGTTAAAGAGATTATGTTTTTTATGTATTGATGTACTAATGTTTTCTTTATTTATTTTATAACCCTAACTGAGCTTTTTATGATCATACCATGTTTTTGAAATGTTTTTTATAGGGTATAAGTCAAGTTAAAAGAAATTAAGAACTTAAAAAGATTTATATCATGAAAAGAATAATTTTTTTCTTTTCAGATTTTTTATTTTTTGAAAAAATGGATACTGGGTAGAAGTGTCTTATTTGTAATTTTTGAGATGTAATGTAATAGTTAGGGCCTAATTCTCTAAAACTATAATCTCTAAAAGATCCCAAATGTGAATTATTAACTTAATTAATGATTATCTAATGTTTAAGGTTGGGGCCTTATAGTTGGTATTAAAGTTTGTTTTAGATAACTTTACAGATTCAGAGTTTTTGTTAGACACATGGTTAATATTTATGTCTACTATTTAAGTTAAATCCTTATATTGTAACTTTTTCAGATAAGGAAAGTCTATTATAAATGGAAGGAGGAGGATCTCAAATGATATTCCTATCTCTTTCCAATGACTTTATTGCAATAATTATTACAAATTCATGCACAGACAATTATGAAACATTTTATAACATACAACTCACTTGCAAGTAATTGTATCAGATATCAAACACCTCCACTATACCACGATACCATCATGGGTCATGGGTTGTATTTAATCAAATCCTATTTTCTTAATATTATCATATTTTCCAGAAAAGTAAATATTATCAAATCATTTTCAAATATTTTACCTCATCACAAGATTTTAAAGTATATTATTATTTTGAAAAAAGTGTTGAAGAAGGATACCGTTTAGAACCTATTTATATTTGATTTTAAATTATAGTCTCTCATCACATACTTATGGTATTTTAAAAGGACCATTGATTTAATTTTTTTACTCAAACTCAATCCACCTATTTTTTTAAAAATCAAGTTTTATCATATGTTTTGAAATTATATGTTATACATGATTATTTTCCGAAACTATTTTTCCACGATCACCCATATGACCCATTTTGTACAAGGTGTATTTGGTTAAAGGAAGAAAATGATTTTTTAGGATATCTAAATCATTGTTTCAATGCATGGACCTTCTACCTATGTGAACCAGATAACGATAAAACCATGTGGACACAATGATCAAGGTATGATGGTCTTTATTTTGGGAATAGTTTTATTTTATCATATCAAGGTTAATTAAAAAATGAAAATATATATAAGTATTCATTAAGATTTTGAGGTCTGAAAGAGTTGGGATGAAAATGATAGGTATAAGAAAACCTTTGAGGTTAAAATATGTTAGGTTTATTTTTGAGTTTTATAAAATGTACAACCTGTAAGATGGGTGACAACCCGTCACATCCAGCAAGGCCATGGGAATCGAACCCACAACAGAAGGGTGACAAGGGAGAATCATCTACCACTGGCCTACATGAAGTCCCGGGTTTGTATGAGATATTACTTTAGTTAAATTATTTTATGGAGAAATAATAAGTTGATTTTGGGAACTTATGTTTTATCAAATGGATATCCTTAGTATAGGAAAATGATTTGATGATTAAATGATAAAGGTTATTTTGGAAGATGTTCTCTCTTTTGGGGAAACACTATATGCCTAAGAAAAATAGAATACTATGGGATTTCATTTATGTAATAACGGTTGGAATTTTATTTTGGATGAATCTATGTTTTATGGATATTTGGATTATTTATGGAAATGATTAACCAATCATAGAGAATATGTGATTAGGTTAATTACAATTCAGTAAGAGACTTTAAGAGTATTTGATGTTATTTGGAGATAAATGTTAAGATTTACTAAGGAAGACTATGTGATTAAATCCTTTTGAGTTTTGGGTTTCAATTTAGTTTGGTTTACTTTGAATAATTTTATGGACAATTGTTTATTTAATAGTCTTTGTTGAACTTTGGGTATTGTTTGTCAAAATTTAGAGATTAAGAATAATATTTCCTTTTTTAAAGTGTTATCCTTTTTTGGGATTATCTATTCTTGTACAAACTATTTTGGTTTTGGTTAATTTCAAAAGACAGGGAAAATATATAGTTCATCTTTTGTGGATTATGTGATTCTCTAGAAGTTGATTCCAGTACTTCAGATGTGAAAAAGTCATATTTAATACTCATAATTTAGAGAAAAGATGAGTTTTTGGTGGAAACTTATTAAAGGATGAAACTCTACTTGAACTGTAAGTATATTTATGTATTTACTTAGTATATCTCATAAATAAATTCTCTAATTTTATGAAAAGGAACTTAAAACAAAATAAATGTTGTGTGTTTACTTTTCCTACTGTCAAACCAAAGACTGTTTAACCTATCACAAGTTTGTGATTTTATGGTGGTTAACTTTCTCCTAATCATGTTTTCTATCACGCACCATCAGAACTTGACTCTTAGTTTTTCTTCCATATTCATGTTGTATTATATGGAATAATAGTATGGGTTATCTCTGGTGACCTTTGTACTTCACTTTCTTTCTTTTAAAGTGATTGTTTTATTGACTATTTTTCTAATGTGGGATTTTTAAGGAAGTTTCCAAGCCCAATTTTAAAATTGTGAAGACGCGATTTCTAAAAGGGGGAAGGATGTAAAATCCCAAGAAAATAAAGAAAAATATATTTTCATATTTATTAATATTTTTTAATTAAATATTAATTTTATTTTACGGGGGATTCTATGTTGTATGGCATTCCCGATACTCAACAATGGGTTTCTTTGAAATCTTTTATTGCACATAATGTTGGGTCATACTGAAAAATAATAATATAATATTATTTTAAATGGTAGTTAATTCCTAGATGTTGTATTGGCAGTAATTAATAGCACTAACTACAATATTATTTTACATGTTTATTAAATTTTTTTACATTTATCTAATAAAATTTAAAGGCTTAAATTGTGAATGAATCTAATTTTAAGCATAAATACTCCAATATTTTTTAAAAGGTCAATTTACCACCTTTTGATAGCGAACCCTCTTTAAATCTAGTTTTGGTCACTTTTTTTGTTCTATTTAAAAAAATAAAATTCTTCTTTTGAATTGGGACATCAAAATTTTCTTTGGGTAAATTTTATCGTATTTTTCTCATAAAATTCATTTTTTAATAAATAGGGAAAAAGACCACATTTTAATTCAAAACTACCTTTTAATATAATGTATTTATATAATTAGATTATATTTTTAATTGGTTTTAAAGTCTAATTAGATTATAATTTTACCATTTAATCCAATTTTGGTAATTGGAAGATATTTCACTCTTAAATTGGAGAGAAACAAGTGTTAATCTTTTGATAGTTATTATTTCATAAAAACACGGTTTTCTGTTTTGAGAATGGGATTTTATATTAAATTAATTAAAGAAACTTCTATGTTTTGAATTTTTTAAAATATACATCATTTTCAGAATTCGTAATATCAAATATAGCTTATGCTTAATTTTTGGTATTGTTTCTGAAAACCTTCAATTTTTGATGAATAGTGAAAACACTGAGTAGCAGTTAAAAAACTGACTTCTTCATTTAAATGAAATTTTACCACCTCTATGAATTGAATTTCAAAAATTTGACATACATGGTAGTTATACGTAATTAAAATTTGGTTCAATAAGATGAAAATAATTTTTGGTGAATATTAGCTTTTGACTTTTGTTTACAATGATTAAAGGTAAATAGGGTAATTCAAGGTAAAAATAATACTATAATTATATAAAATTACCTTAACACTTGTCCCAACTTTATTTAATGATTCATGGCCAACCAATAAAAACCTTGGGTGATATTTTTTGCCTTTTAAATCCATTTGGGTAAGATTATCACATTAATAACTTTTTATTTATAGCAAAAATAAAAATATCATAAACATGTATTATTTTGCTAAAACAATTTTAATATGGGGCTATATAATTGATATATTTGACTATAAATATTCATTATAAATCTAAAATTATTTCCCAAATCATGGTATTTTATTTATAATATTTAGACATTAAATAAATAAAATTATTTATGACACAATAATGATGTAGTGTTTACCTCATTAATGAATGTTTTAAATAAATATGATTATAAAAATTAAATCATTATCCAAAACCTGCCCAATTCTTATTTAATGATTTTATTTTGAAAAATAGTCATCTTATCTTTGACTCTAATAAGTTTCGGTCCTTTATAAACCAAAAATCATTATATAATAAAATAATATTTTCAAACTTACCTAAAGAGCCCCTCCTCCCCCTTATAAAAAGCCCTCACCTCTAACCCACTATTCACACCTCTAAATCCCCTTGTCTCATCCAACCTATACCCAAATAATCTATTAATATCCCTATTTTCCACCTAGAAGCCTCACCTTAGGCATAAGGCACTTCAAGAAATCCTTTTGGTTCAAACCAAAGGGAGTTACCCGATTAAATGGTAACGTCTTCTCTTAAGTTCTTTTATTTTATTTTACTTATCCAACACCCTTAACTCTTTTTATTCCTTTATTTTATTAAAAAATCATTATACTCAAAATAATAGGTTTTTTATATGATAATTATTTGAACTACACTTACAGACACCTTTGTTTAATGGGTAAAGAACATACTATTTGTGTGGACGGTAAATTGCTGCCTCACGAAATGACGATTGTTCAATCTTCTCCTACCACCTCTTATGGTTTCCATTAAGATGTAACTGTAATTACATATGATATATATTATATTTATATTGTCTCAATACTTTTGTATTTTTCATTTATATCAATCCTTTATGGTTTCTATAAAAGGTAAATATGATAATTTCATTTTAGGAAGTGTGAACTACCGCCCCCTCAAAGTGATATGACTCGTTCTTGCCATATGTGGAATGTATAAAGGATGGAATTAATTAAATTAAATTAAATAGATATTATAATTTAATTATAGTATACCTATGTATTATTAGGTTTTAATTATTTTAAATATAAAATATAAATGAAAGTAGCGTTAATACATACGTACGGCTTACCGTCTCCATGAAAGGAGTGTTTCACTTCATAACTCCAAATGATATGGAATATTATAAATACATATACAATGAATATATGTGATATATATTATATCTAAATAATGAATATAATTCTAGAGATAATGAACTTTTGACCACATGGGCAATTTGTAATTATAACAACTTCATTTTTTATTAAAGTTCCGTACATCGAAAAAAAATGTTTGATATAAACTAAAATAATTAACTAATTGTTATAGCAAGGTAATAAGTGATATAAAAGGTATAATAAACTTGATTAATATTATTAAGAAATTATAAATTAACTTAATTTTATTATTTAGGAATAACACGGAACATACGAGTCTAGTCGGACACGGGGTAAGGGGTTTATATCTCAATTTTTATTACTATGAGATTCATTATATATTTGTCACTATTTCCTTTTGTGTGGTTTATGTAATACCCATGATTGTATTCATTATGTAATATACTTTAATTTATTGGTATTTATATCTTAATTTTATGATCCTTCTTTCATATGGTGTATGTTTCGTAAGTTACCAAATCAGTAAGGAAACCTTTCACTCTACTCTTTTTGTCAAAGACATCTTTTATGTCATGTCTTTTAATTTCAATTTTCTTATGTAGGGATATGTTATTATATATTCTTATTTTTGTAAATTTTATTTCCATGTGATGAGATACCATTTTCTCTTTCATCAACTCATTTTCTTAATTTTAATGTGATGCTGTTAGGCTGTCGAATTTTCGTAAGGGAACTTCTTAACCCAATTTCAATTATTTGGGTTAAAATTCTACTTCTTGATTATGTCATTCTAGGAATTTTTGTGAATGACCTCTTATTTTTTAACACTTAATATTCACTTATATTGGGTTTATTATTATTTATCACACATAATTATGTCATTGATTTATCCTTAATCTAAGAATATAATCTTTGTAAGGGACTTTGTCTCAATTTATATTCCATTGAGACTTATTTGTTGTTATACACTAATCCACTTTCATATAGTGTATATATTGTCCTTTTACATATTATATCATGAATATCCATATTCTCATGATATTTTAAGCATTGTTTAATGTTATTCCTCAATTATTTTTATTCAAACATCTCTCATTTGGTTAGGAACTCCTTAAATAAAATATCATTTTAATTGTTTTAAAATTTTATTCTTCTAAATATTTCTCATTAATGTCTATGTTTTAAAAATGATCATAAGGATTTATTTATATGGACATGAATGTTTTGAAATTAAAATTTATTTCAAAATCTTCAATGTGGAATGGGGCACTTTTATTCAAAAATCACTTTACTAAATGTTTTAAATGGTTTTGAAAATGGTTTGAAAAAGCATTGATTATGTCAATATATTTAAATGATATATTGTGATTGAAATGTCAAAATTTTATATTTCCTTTAAGTTTGTTTTATGTGCTATGAATATGTTATATTTATTCGGAATTTTTTACATATACAGGTGGTTTTATTATAAACCTAGGATGGGTGAGCCCGAGATAGCTCTCCAATGAATTGGGTATTGTGAGGGAGGTAAACATTAATGTTTCTCCCAATAGATTTAGGGAATATACTGTGATGGGTATTCCAAGAATAAATCCCTATGTAGCTATTAAATATACAATTTAAATATGATATGGATGTTATAAGTTACCTTTATAATTTATGATTTCTATGTGTTATTCATAAATCTTATGATTTCATGCGGTATGTTAAAGAGCTTATATTTTGTATGTATTAATGAACTAATGTTTTATTTATTTATTTTATAACCCTTACTGAGCATTTTATGCTCATCCCAAGTTTTTGAAATGTTTTTCATAAGTTATAAGGTATGGTAAGAGAAATTAAAAGCTCAATAAGATTTATATCAAGAAAATAATTATTTTTTCTTTTAAGAATTTTTATATTATGAAAAAATGGATACTGAGTAGAAATGGATCCTTTTTAATTTTTGAGATGTAATGTAATAGTAATGGAATAATTATCTAAAACTCTAAACCTAAAAAGATCCTAAATGTGAGTTATTAAATTAATTCAAGATTATGTAATGTTTAAGGTTGGGGCCTTATAGTTGGTATCAAAGGTCGGTTTAGACAATTTTAGGGAATAGAAGATTTGGTTAGACACATGGTTAGTCTTTATGTCTACTCTTTAAGTTAAATCATTATATTGTAACATTTTCAGATCAAGGAAATTTTATTACAACTGGAACTGATGACTTTCTTTCAATAATTATTGAAATTTCATGCCCAAGAGATTCTAAAACATTTTCTAACATACAAATCACTTGCTAGAAATTATTTGAGATATCAAACACCTCCACTATACCTCGATACCATCGTGTATCATGGGTTGTATTTAATAAAATGCTATTTTCTTAATATTCTCATATTTTCAATAAAGGTACATATTATCAAGGAATTTTCAAATATTTTAACTTATCACAAGATTTGGAACCATATTATGATTTTGAAAAAGGTGTTGAAGAAGGAGACACTTTCATAACCTATTTATATTTTCTTTTAAATTATAGACTTTTAACACATACTTATGGTATTTTAAAAGGACCATTGATTGAAAATTTAAACTCAAACTCAGTCTGACTATTTTATAAAAAACAATTTTTATCAGATGTTTTGAAATTATATGTTATAAATGATTATTTTCTGAAACTATTTTTCTTTGAACACCCATATAACCCATGTTGTACAAGGTGTATTTGGAAAAAGGAAGCAAATTATTTTGAAGGATGTCTAAATAATTGTTACAATGCATGGACCTTCTCCCTACGTGAACAATACGACGATAAAACCATGTGGACACCATGATCAAGGTATGATGTTATTTCTTTTGGGAATAGTTTTATTTTATCATATGGAGTTGAAATAAAAAAAATGATAATATATATAAGTCTTCATTAATATATTGAGGCCTTAATGAGTTGGGATGAAAAAGATATGTATAAGAAAACCTTTGAGGATAAAATATGTTAGGGTTATTTTTTAGTTTTATAAAAACGTGAACCTGTAAGATGGGTGACAACCCATCGCATCCAGCAAGGCCATGGGAATCAAACCCATAACCGAAGGGCGAAAAGGGTGTCTCACCTACCACTGGACTAGGTGAAGTCCCGAGTTAGTATGAGTTATTCCTTTAGTTAAATGATTTTTTGTATAAATAATAAGTTTATTTTGGGAACTTATGTTTTATTAAATTAATATCCTGATTATAGAAAAATTATTTGGTGATTAAGTGATAAAGGTTATTTTAGAAGACGTTCTCTCTTTTGTGGAAACAATATATGCCTAAGGAAAATAGAATACAAAAGGATTTCATTTATGAAATAATGGTTGAAATTTTATTTTTGAAGAATCTATGTTTTATGGCTATTTGGGTTATTTATGGAAATGATTAACCTATCATAGAGAATATGTGATTAGGTTAATTACACTTTAGTATGTAACTTTAAGAGTAGTCGATGTTATTTGTAGATAAATGTTAAGATTTACTGAGGAATACCGTGTGATTAAATCCTTCTGAGTTTTGGTATTCAATATTAATTTGGTTTACATTGAATAATTGTATGGATATCTATTTATGGAATGGTCTTTGTTGAAATTTGGGTAATGTTTGTTGAACTTTTGATATTAGTAATAATATTTCTTTTTTTAAAAGATTATCCTTTTTTAGGATTACCTGATCTTGTACTAACCATTTTGGTTTTGGTTAATGTCTAAAGATAGAGAAAATATTTAGTACATATTTTTTGGATTATGTGATTCTCTAGAAGTTAATTCTAGCACTTTAAATATGAAGAAGTTATATTAAATACTCATCATTTGGAGAAAAGATTAGTTTTGTGTAGAAACTTATTAAAGGATGAAACTCTACTTGAAATGTATAAATATTTCCTTAATTCCTTAGTCAATATCATAAATAAATTCTCCTTCTTTATAAAAAGAAACATAAAATAAAAAAATTGTTTTCTATTTACTTTTCCTACTGGGAAACCAAAGACCATTTAACCTATCACAAGTTTGTGATTTTCTGGAGGTTAACTTTCTCTGAATCATGTTTTCCATCACTCTCCAAGAGAACTTGACACTTGGTTTCTCTTCCATATCCATGTTTTCCTACATAGAATTCTAGTATGTGTTATCTCAGGTGACATTTTTACTTCACATTCATTCTTTTAAAGTGATAGTTTTATTGGATCTTTTTGTGATGTAGGACTTTTAATGAAGTTTCCAAACCCAATTTTAAAATTGAAAAGACGCAATTTTTAAAAGGGGGAAAGGATGTAACATCCCAAGTAAATAAGAAATAATACATTTTCATATTTATTAATATTTATGAAATAAATATTAATTTAATTTTAAGGGGGATTCTATGTTAGATGGCATACCTGATATGCAACAACAGGTATCTTTGAAATCTTACAATGCGCACAACCTTGGGTCATACTAAAAAATAATAATATAATATTATTTTAAAAGGCAGTTAATGCCTATACATTGTATTAGTGGGAATTAATAGAAATAACTACAATATGATTATACATTTTTTTTAAATGTTTTTTACTTTTATCCAAAAAATATTAGATACTTAAAATGTGAAATAATCTAATTTTAAGCATAAATACTCTAATATTCTTTAAATGGTTGATTTACTGCCTTTTGATGAAGAAACCTCATTAAATCTTGTTTTGGTCATTTTTATATATTCTATTTTACAAAATAAAATTCCTCTTTAGAATCAGGACATCAAAATTTACTTTGGGTAAATTTTATGTATTGTTTCTGATAAAATTCATTATTTTAATGAATAGTGAAAAATATTGTATTTTAATTAAAAAGCACCTTTTAATATAATTTATTTATATGTTTATATTATCTTTTTAATTGGTTTTAAAGTTTAATTAGATTATATTTTTAATATTTAATTCAATTTTTTTCATTGGAAGAAATTTCACTCTTAAATTGGACATAAACAAGTGTTAATCTTTTGATAGTTATTATTTCTTAAAAACACACTTTTTTTTGCAACATGAATTAGTTTTAAATTAATTAATGAAAATTATATGTTTTTAATTTGTTAAAATAGATATAATTTTTTGAATTATAAATATAAAATATAGCTTAGGCTTAATTTTTGGTATTTTTCTGAAAAACTTAAATTTTTGATGAATGGTGATAACACAAAGTAATAGTTAAAAAACTTACTTGTTCATTTAAATGAAATTTTACCACTTATGTGAATTTAATTTAAAAAATCAGACATACATTTTTTTATCACTATGTAAAATTTATTTTAATAAGATGAAAATAATTTTTTAGGAATAGTAACTTTTGAATTTTGTTTACCGCGGTTAAAGGTAAATAGGGTAATTCAAGGTAAAAACTAAAATTATAATAATATAAAATTACCTTAACACTTGTAATATTCTTATTATATGAGTCATGGGTGACCAATAAAATTATTTTGTGAGATTTTTGTTTTCTAAAATCCATTTGGGTAAGATAATTGCATTAATAACTTTTTATCTAAAGTAAAAAATAAAAATATCATAAACACGTATTATTTTGATAAAATAATTTTAATATGGGGTAATATAATTGATCTATTTGAATATAAATATTAATTAGAAATCTAAAATCATTTCCTATATCATGGTATTTTATTTATAATTTTTAGATATCAAATAAAGAAAATTATTTATGACACAATAATTTTGTAGTGTTTACCTCACTAATGAATGATTTAAATAAATAAGATTATAAAAATGAAAACAATATCCCAAACCAGTCCAATTATTATTGAATGATTTTATTTGGAAAAAGATTCATATTATCTTCTACCTTAATATGTTTTGGACCTTTAGAAACTGGAAAACATTATATAATAAAATAATATTTCAAACTTTTCTAAAGAGCCCCTCCTCCCCCTTATAAAAATCACTCACCTATAACCCATTACTCACACCTCTCAAGCCCCTTGGATTTTCCAAAATCTGACCAAATAATATCTTAATATTCCTCTATTACATTTATATTCCTTACCTTAGGCAAAATGAACTTCAAGAAATCCTTTTGGTTTAACCCAAAGGGAGTTACCCGATTTAAAGGTAGCATCTTCTCTAAAGTTATTTTCTTTTATTTTACTTATCAAACCCCATAAACTATTTTTATTCCATTATTTTATAACAACACATATATCCTCCATATACTATAGTGTTGATATGATAAGGATTCGAACTAAAATTACACACACCTACGTCTAATATGTAAAAAACATACTGTTTCTGTGGATTGCGAATGTCTGCCTCATGAAACGATGATTGTTAACACTTCTCTTACCACCACTTATGGTGGCCATTAAGATGTAACATTATTTACATGTGATATATATTATATTTTCATTGTCTCTATACTTATTTATTTTTCATTTATATCATAACATTATGGTTTCCATAATGGGTAAATATGATAATTTCATTTGAGGAAGTGTGGACTACCACCCCCTCAAAGTGATATGACTCGTTCATGACATAAGTGGAACATATAAAGTATGGAGTTAACTAAATACATAACATATATATTATACTATAATTACATTTAAATATAAAATATAAATGAAATTAGTGTTCTTGCATACGTACAACTTACCATCTCTAAGAATGGTGGGTTTCATTTCCTAAGTCCAAATGATATGGAATATAAAAATACATATAAGCTGGATATATATGATATATATGATATCTAAAACATTAATATAATTCTATAGATAAGGTAATTATTACCACATGGACAATTTTTAATTATAACAAGTTTATTTTTAACTAAAGTTCCAAACATCAAAAAAATATTTGATATGAACTCAAATAATTAACTAATTGTTATATCAAGTAAATAAGTGATATAAAAGGAATAATAAACCTGATAAAGGTTCTTAAATAATTATAAATTAACTTGATTTTATTATTCAGTAAGAACACAGAACATATGAGTCAATTCGGACACGAGGTAAGGGGTTTTCATCTCACTTTTTATTCCTGTGAGATTCATGCTATATTTGCCACTTTTTTTTTGTGTGTTGTATGTACTGCCCATGAATGTATTCATTTTATAATATACTTTAATTTTTTTTATTTATATCATCATTTTATGAACCTTCTTTCATGTGGTGTATGTTTCATCAGTTGCCAAATCGGTAAGGGAACCTTTCACTAAACTCTTTTAGTCAAAGACTTATTTTATGTCATGTCTTTTAATTTTCATTTTCTTATTTTGAGGTATGTTATTATATATCCTTATTTATTTACATTTTATTTCCATGTGATGATATACCCTTTTCTCTTTTATCAACTCATTTTACTTAATTTTAATGTGACGTCGTTAGGGTGTCAAATTTCTGTAAGGGAACTTCATAACCTAATTTTAATTCTTTGGTTTAAACTTCTAATTCTTGATAATTTCATTCTATGAATATGTTTGAATAGCCTTTGATTTGTTTACACTTCATATCCACCTATATTAGGTGTATTTTTTTCACATATAATTATGTCATTGATTTATCCTTAATCTAAGGATACAATCTTTATAAGGGACTTTTTCTCAACTTATATTCCATTGAGACTTATTTGTTGTTATACATCAATTCAGTTTCATATGGTCTATATACTTCCCTTTTACATTTTATATCATGAATCTCCATATTATCATGATATTATAAGCTTTGTTTAATGTTATTCCTCAATTATTTGTATTCAAGCATCTCTCATTTAGTTAGTAACTCTTTAAATAAAACAACATTTTAAATGTTTTAAATATTTATTCTTCTAAATATTTCTCATTAATATCTATGTTTTAAAAATGTTTTTAAAAATTTATTTATATGGACATGAATTTATTGAAATTAAAATTTCATTCAAAAGCTTGAATTTCAAATGGGACACTTTTATTCAAAAATCTCTTTACTAAATGTTTTAAATGGGTTTGAAAATGGTTTGATAAAGCATTGATTATGTCAATATATTTAAATGATATATTGAGATTTAAATGTGGAAATGTTATCTTTCCTTTATGTTTATTTTATGTGTAATATGTTATAGTTATTGGGAATTGTTTACGTATATGGGTGGCTCCCTCATAAACCTAGGTAGGGTGAGCTCATGATAGCTCTTTAATGCATTGGGTAACGTGACGATAATAAATGTTAATGTTTCTCCTAAGAGATTTAGGGAATATACTGTGATGGGTATTCCAAGTGTAACTCCCCGTGTAGATGTGAAATCTACAATTTAATTATGATATAGATTCCATAATTTACCTTTATAATTTATGATTTCTATGTGTTATTGACAAATCTTATGATTTTATTAGGTAAGTTAAAGATCATATGTTTTGTATGTATTGATGAACTAATGTTTTGTTTCTATATTTTATAACCCTTATTGAGCTTTTCATGCTCACCCCAATTTTCGAAATTGTTTTTCACAGGGTATAAGGCAGGGTGAGATAAAATAAGAACTCAAGAAAATTTATATCAAGAAAACAATTATTTTTTCTTTTAAGAATTTTTATTTTATGAAAAAATGAATACTAAATAGAAGTGTCTACATTGTAATTTTTGAGATGTAATATAATATTTAGGGCCTAATTCTCTAAAAATATAAACTAAAAAATATCATCAATGTGAATTATTAACTCAATTCATGATTATGTAATGTTTAAGGTGAGGGCCTTATAGTTGGCAGCAAAGGTCGGTTTAGACAACTTTAAATATTCAGATTTTTTGTTAGACACATGGTTAGTATTTATGTATACTCTATAAGTTAAATCCTTATATTGTAACTTTTTCAGATAAGGAAAGTATATTATAAATAGAAGGAGGAGGATCTAAAATTACATTCCTATCTCTTCCTAATGACTTGCTTGAAATAATTATTTCAAAGTCATGTCCAGACAATTCTGAAACATTTTATAACATACAACTCACTTGGAAGGAATTGTTTGAGATATAAAACACCTCCGCTATACCAAAATACCATCATGGATCATGGGATGTGTTTAATCAAATCCTATTTTCTCAATATTCTCATATTTTCCAGAAATGTAAATATTATCAAGTCATTTTCAAATATTTTACCTTATCACAAGATTTTGAAGTATATTATTATTTTAAAAGAGGTGTTGAAGAGGGGGAAACTTGCACAACCTATTTATATTTTCTTTTAAATTGTAGTCTTTCATCACATACTTATGGTATTTTAAAAGGACCACTGATTGAAAGTTTCAACTCAAACTCATTCTGACTATTTTATAAAAATCAAGTTTTATCAGATGTTTTAAAATTATATGTTATACATGATTATTTTATGAAACTATTTTTCTAAGAACACCCATATGACCCATGTTATATAAGGTGTATTTGGATAAAAGAATCAAATTATTTTGAATGATATCTAAATCATTGTTGCAATCCATGGACCTTCCACCTACGTGAACAAGATGAAGATAAAACCATGTGGACACCCTGATCAAGGTATGATGTTCTTTCTTTTTGGAATAGTTTTATTTTATCATATGGAGGTGAAATAAAAAAATACAATATATATAAGTATTCATTAAGAATTTGAGGTCTTAAGGAGTTGGGATGAAAACTATAGATATTAGAAAACCATTGAGGTCAAAATATGTTAGGGTTATTTTTGAGTTTTATAAAAAGGACAACCTGTAATATGGGTAACAACTTGTCGCATCCATCAAGCCTATGAGAATCAAACCCACAACCAATGGGAGATAAGGGCACATCACCTACCACTGTCCTACTTGAAGTTCCTGGTTAGTACGAGTTATTCCTTTAGTTAAATGATTTTATGGATCAAGAATAAGTTGATTTTTGGAACATATGTTTTATCAAATGGATATCCTTAGTATAGGAAAATTATTTGTTGATTTAGTGACAAAGGTTATTTTGGAAGATGTTCTATTTTTTGGGGAAACACTATATGCCTAAGGAAAATAAAATACTATTGGATTTCATTTATGGAATAATAGTTGAAATTTTATTTTGGAAGAATCTATATTTTATGGCTATTTGTGTTATTTTTTAAAATGATTAACCTATCATAGAGAATACGTGATTTCGTTAATTACACTTCAGTATAAGTCTTTATGAGTAGGTGATGTTATTTGGAGATAAATGTTAAGATTTACGGAGGAAGACTGTGTGATTAAATCCTTCTGAGTTTTGGGCTTCAATATTAATTTGGTTTACTTTGAATAATTTTATGGATAGTTGTTTATTTAATTGTATTTTTTGAAGATTGGGTATTGTCTGTCTAATTTTGGAGATTAGGAATAACATTTCTTTTTTTAAAGGATTATCCTTTTTTGGTATTATCTGATCTTATGCTAACCGTTTTGGTTTTGGTTAATGTATAAAGACATGGAAAATATATAGTTCATCTTTTGGGAAATATGTGATTCTCTAGAAGTTTATTCTATCACTTCATATGTGAACAAGTTATATTTAATACTTATCATTTGGAGAAAAGATGAGTTTTTGGTAGAAACTTATTAAAGGATGAAAATCTACTTGAAAAGTGAGTATATTTCCTTATGTACTTCGTCAATCTCATAAATAAATTATCTAAATTTATGAACAGGAACTTAAAAAATGTTTTATGTTTACTTTTCTTACTGGGAAACCAAATACCATTTAACCTATATAAAGGTTTTGATTTTCTAATGGTTAACTTTCTCCTAATCATGTTTTCTATCACTCTCCATCAGAACTTGACACTTAGTTTCTCTTCCACATCCATGTCTTCTTACATGAAATAATAGTATGGGTTATCTCAGGTGACCTTTGTACATCACTTTATTTCTTTTAAAGTGACAGTTTTATTTAATCATTTTCTGATGTGGAACTTTTAATGAAGTTTCCAAGCCCAATTTTAAAATTGCAAGGACATAATTTCTAAAAGGGGAAGGATGTAACATCATAAGTAAATAAAGAATAATACATTTTTATATTTATTAATATTTGTGAAATAAATATTAATTTTATTTTAATGGGTATTCTTTGTTCGATGGAGTACCTGATACGCAACAATAGTTTTTTTTGAAATCTTACGTTGCACACAACATTGGCTCATACTGAAAAATAAAAATATAATATTATTTTAAAAGGTAGTTAATGCCTAGACATTGTATTGGTGGGAATGAATATAAATAAAAAAAATATTATTATACATGTTTGTTAAAAGTTTGTTACTTTTATCCAATAAAAGTTAGAGGTTTAAAATTTGAATGAATCTAATTTGAATAATATATACTCTAATATTCTTTAAAAGGATGATTTACCACCTTTTTTTGGAGAACCCTATTTAAATATAGTTTTGATCTATTTTATATGTTCTATTTTAAAAAATAAAATTATTATTTAGAATCAATACATCAAAATTTACTTTGGGTAAATTTTATGTATTTTTCTGAAAATATTCATTTTTAATGAATAGTGAAAATACTATATATTAATTCCAAACTGCCTTTTAATATAATTTATTTATATGGTTAGATTATCTTTTTTATTGGTTTAAAAGTTTAATTCGATTATATTTTTACCATTTAATCCAACATTGGTCATTGGAATAAATTTCACTCTTAAATTGGACATAAACAAGTGTTAAACTTTTGATAGTTATTATTTCATAAAAACATGCTTTTTGTTTTGACAAAAGGAATTGATTTTAAATTAATTAATGAAACTTATATGTTTTTAATTTGGTAAAATATACATCATATTTTGAATTTGAAATATAAAATATATCTCAGGCTGAATTTTTGGAATTTTTAGAAAACCATCAATTTTTGATGAATAGTGAAAACAGTGAGTAGTAGTTAAAAAACCAACTTCTTCATTTAAATGAAATTTTACCGGTTCTCTAAATTGAATTTCAAAAATATGACATAAATTTTTGTTATCATTATGTAAAATTTAGTTCAATAAGATGAAAATAATTTCGGGTGAATAGTAACTTTTGACTTTTGTTTACGAAGGTTAAAGATAAATAGGGTAATTCAAGGTAAAAATAATATTATAATAATATAAAATTACCTTAACACTTGTCCTAACCATATTGAATGAGTCATGTCTGGCCAATAAAATCTTTGGGTGAGATTTTTGGCCTTTGAAATTCATTTGGGTAAGATAATGACATTAATATCTTTTTATTTAAAGTAAAAATAAAAATATCATCCATCCATCCAATGGCCCAAATGCCTTCATTTTTTATTGATTTTTTATAATCCACCTTTCAAGGGGTGATGTGGAACCCTTACAAGGCCCTTAGGCGTAATTATTACATGGCCCATAAGCCTTAGAGGAATTCATTGGCCGTAGGCTTCAAACATTACATGCAACCCAGACTAAGTATTTGGAACTACTCCTCCCCAACATCTTCATCATGAAATCAGCTCTCCACCTTTGCATGGCTGTTTGGCTATGATTTCCCATGCATGCAAAGAATTTTCTCGATGTCAGGTTCCACACCCTCTCATTCTTCCAAATCTGTTTAGCTTTTGCTATGTTGAAAGCTCCTTGCTCCTCCTCCTTCTAAAGGGGGTTGCTTGTAGGTTATCTGGTTTGCATCAGCACTTAAGGTGGCCCAAACGCCTTAAATTGGCCCAAAGGACTTACTCATCCAAATTTCTGGGTGTCCTGAAGGCCTTAAAGGACTCAGGGACCAAATTGATAGCTCGAAGGCCTAAATGGGAGAATATTCCTGGAAACTACTGTGCCAAACAGTGCCTGCTATAGTTCCCGCTACAGTACCTACTACAGTTCTGCACATTCCCTACTATAGTACTATTAAAGTGCTACTATAGTACTGAAAATTAGCCTCCACCAGGATTTGATCCCGGGTCTCTTGGATGCACTTAAGGAGTCCTCACCAACAGGGCTGAGGCTCATGTGCAAAATATCATAAACAAGTATTATTTTGCAGAAAAAAATTAATGTGGGGTTAGATAATTGATATATTTGACAATAAATATTAATTATAAATCTAAAATTATTTCCTATATCATGGTATTTTATTTATAATTTTTAATAATAAAATAAATAAAATTACTTATGACACAATAATTATGTAGTGTTTACCTCATTAATGAATGATTTAAATAAATAAGATTATAAAAATTAAAACAATGTCAAAAAACTTTACAATTATTAATTAATGATTTTATTTCGAACAAGAGTCATCTTATCTTCAACTTTAATAAGTTTTGGACGTTTTTAAACTGAAAATCATTATATAATAAAATAATATTTTCAATCTTACCTAAAGAGCCCCAAATCCCCCTTATAAAAAGTCCTTGCCTCTGACCCATTACTCACACCTCTCAAGCCCCTTGGCTCATCCAAACATTGCCCAAATAATCTCTCACGATCCCTCTCTTCCACCTAGAATCCTTATCTTAGGCATAAGTCACTTCAAGAAATCCTTTTGGTTCAAACAAAAGGGAGTTACCCGATTTAAAGGTCACATCTTCTCTTAAGTTCTTTTCTTTTATTTTACTTCCACATCCCCATAAACTCTTTTTTTCCTTTATTTGATAACAACACCAGTATCCTAAATATACTAGGTTTTTTATATGAAAAGTATTCAAACTACACTTACACACACCTTCGTCTAATGGGTAAAGAATATACTATTTTTGTGGACGGAGAATTATTGACTCACAAAACGATGATTGTTAAATCTTCTCCTAACACCTCTTATGGGGGCCATTAAAATAGAACTGTATTTACATGTGATATATATCATATTTATATTTTCTCTATACTTTTTTATTTTTCATTTATATTATACCTTTATGGCTTCCATAATAGGTAAATACGATAATTTCATTTGAGGAAGTGCGGGCTACCGCCCTCACAATTTGATATGACTCATTCATGCCATACGTGGAACATATAAAGTTTGTAATTAATTAAATTACATAACATAGATATTATACTATAATTATAATATACCTATATATTATTAGGTTTTAATTCCTTTAAATAAAAAATATAAATGAAAGTAGTGTTCATGCGTACGTACGGCTTACCGTCTCCATGAACGGTCCGTTTCATTTCATAACTTCAAATGATATGGAATTTTATAAATACATATACAATGTAAATATATGATATCTAAATCATTAATATCATTCTGGAGATAATTTAATTTTGACTGCATGGACATTTTTTAATTATGACAAGTTCCTTTTTTACGAAAGTTCTTAACATTGAAAAAATGTCGGATATGAACTCAAATAATTAAATAATTGTTATAGAAAAGTAATAAGTGATATAAAAGGAATAATAAACTTTAAAAAGGATCTTAAGGAATTATACATTAATGTAAGTTTATTATTCAGGAATAACACGGAACATACGAGTCAAGTCGGACACGAGTTGAGGGGTTTTCATCTCAGCTTTTATTCCCGTGAGATTCATGATATATTTGCCACTATTTTTTTGTGTGGTTATGTACTTACCATGATTGTATTAATTGTGTAATATAATTTAATTTATTGTTATTTAAATCTTTATTTTATGGCCTTTCTTTAATTTGGTGTATGTTTCTTAATTTACCAAATAGGTAAGGGAACCTTTCATTGTACTCTTTTAGTCAAAGACTTATTTTATGTCTTGTCTTTTAATTTCCATTTTATTATGTTGGGATATGTTCTTATATATCCTTATTTCTATATATTTTATGTCCATGTGATGAGAGACCCTTTTCTTTTTCATCAACTCATTTTTCTGAATTTTAAAGTGACGTCGTTAGTCTGTCAAATTTCTGTAAGGGAACTTCTTAACCCAATTTCAATTATTTGGGTTAAAATTCAACTTCTTGATTATGTCATGCTAGGAATATTTGTGAATGAAATATGATTTTATTACACTTAATATCCACTTATATTGGTTGTATATTTATTTTCACACATAATTATTTCTTTGATTTATCCTTAATCGGAGGATAAAATCTTTTTAAGGGACTTTGTCTCAATTTATATTCCATTGAGACTTTTTTGTTGTTATACACCAATTCACATTCATAAATTGTATATAATTCCATTTTAAATATTATGTCATGAATCTGCATATTATCATGATATTATAATCTATGTTTAATTTTATTCTTTAATTATTTGTATCCAAGCATCACTCATTTGGTTAGGAACTCTTTAAATAAAATATCATTTTAAATGTTTTAAATATTTATTCTTCTAAATCTTTCTCATTAATATCTATGTTTTAAAAATTATTTTAAGGATTTATTTATATGTACATGAATGTTTTTAAATTAAAATTTCTTTTAAAATATTAAATGTGGAATGGGAAACTTTGATTCAAAAATCTATTTACTAACTGTTTTAAATGGTTTGGAAAATGGTTTGAAAAATCATTGATTATGTCAATATATTCAAATGATATATTTTGATTGAAATGAGGAAATGTTATCTTTCCTTTATGTTTGTTTTATGTGTTATGAATATGTTATAGTTCATGGAAATTTTTTATGTATAGGGGTTGTTCCCTCATAAACCTAGGGCGGGTGAGCCCGAGATAGCTCTCCAACACATTGGGTAACGTGATGGAGGTAAACGTTAATGTTTCTCCTAAGAGATTTAGGGAATATGTTGTGTTGCGTATTCCAAGTGTAACTCCCTATGTAGCTATGAAAGCTACAATGTAATTATGATATGGATGCCATAAGTTATCTTTATAATTTATTATTTCTATCTATTATTCATAAATCTTAGGATTTCATGAGGAATGTTAAAGAGCTTATGTTTTCTATTTATTTATGAACTAATGTTTTCTTTCGTTATTTTATAACCCTTACTGTGATTTTTATGATCATCCCAATTTTTTGAAATGTTTTTCATAAGGTATAAGGAAGGGTAAGATAAAGTAAGAACTCAAGAAGATTTATATCAAGAAAAGAATTATTTTTTTCTTTTAAGAAATTTTAATTTTATGAAAAAACAGGATACTGAGTAGAAGTGTCTACTTTTGTAATTTTTGATATGTAATGTAATAATTATGGACTAATTCTCTAAAACTCTAAACCCAAAAATATCCTCAATGTGAATTATTAAATTAATTCAATATTATGTAATGTTTAAGGATGGGGCCTTATAGTTGGTATCAAAGGTTAGTCTAGACAACTTTACGGATTCAGAGTTTTTGTTAGATGCATGGTTAGTCTTTATGTCTAATCTTTAAGTTAAATCCTTATATTGCATCTTTTTCAAATCAGGTAAATTCTGTAACAAATGGAAGGAGGAGGATCTCAAATGACATTCATATCTCTTCCTGATGACTTTATTGTAATAATTATTTCAAATTCAAGCCTAGATTATTCTAAAACATTTTCTAACATACAACTCATTGAAATTAATTGTTTGAGATATCAAAGACCTCCACTATGACTTGATACCATTTTCGATCATGGGTTGTATTTAATCAAATCATATTTTCTCAATATTATCATATTTTCAAGAATTTTAAATATTATCAAGGAATTTTCAAATATTTTACCTTATCACAAGATTTTGAAGCATATTATGATTTTGAAAAAGGTGCTGAAGAAGGAGACCCTTACGCAACCTATTTATATTTTCATTTAAATTATATTATTTCAACACATAATTATGGTATTTTAAAAGGAACATTGGTTGAAAGTTTCAACTCAAACTCATTCTGACTATTTTATAAAAATCAAGTTTTATCAAATGTTTTGAAATTATATGTTATACATGATTATTTTCCAAAATTATTTTACTATGAACACCCATATGACCCATGTTGTACAAGTTGTATTTGGATAAAGGAAGAAAATGATTTTTAAGGATATCTAAATCATTGTTTCAATGCATGGACCATTTAATTATGTGAACAAGATAATGATAAAACCATATGGATACCATTATCAAGGTATGATGTTCTTTCTTTTTGGGATTGTTTTATTTTATCATATGGAGGTGAAATAAAAAAAATGACAATATATATAAGTCTTCATTAATATGTTGACGTATCAATGAGTTGGGAAGAAAATTATAGGTATATGACAACCTTTGAGGTTAAAATATGCTAGGTTTATTTTTTAGTTTTATAAAAATGTCAACCTGTAAGATGGATGACAACTCATCACATCCAACAAGGCCATGGGAATCAAACCCACAATAGATGGGCGACAAGGGAGCATTTCCTACCACTGGCCTACATGAGGTACCTAGTTAGTATGATTTATTCCTTTAGTTAAATGACTTTATGAATCAAGAATAAGTTGATTTTGGGAACTTATTTTTTATCAAATGTATATCCGTAGTATAGGAAAATGATTTGGTGATTAAGTGAAAAATGTTATTTTGGAAGACGTTCTCTCTTTTGGGGAAACACTATATGCCTAAGGAAAATATAATACTATAGGATTTCATTTGTGGAATAATGGTTGAAATTTATTTTGGAAGAATCTATGTTTTATGGCTATTTCGGTTATTTATAGAAATGATTAACCTGTCACAGAGAATATGTGATTAGGTTAGTTATACTTAAGTATGAGACTTTAAGAGTATTTTATTTTATTTAGAGATAAATGTTAAGATTTAATGTATAAGACTATGTGATTAAATCCTTTTTATTTTTGGGTTTCAATATTAGTTTTGTTTACTTTGAATAATTTTATGGACATTTGTTTATTGAATGGTATTTGTCGAACATTGGGTATTGTTTTTCAAATTTTGAAGATTAGAATAATATTTATTTTTTTAAAGGATTATCCTTTTTCGGATTATTTTATCTTTCACTAACCATTTTGGTTTTGGACATGAATTTTTTGAAATTAAAATTTATTACAAAATCTTCAATGTGGAATGGGACACTTTGATTCATAAATCTCTTTACTAAATGTTTTAAATGGTTTTGAAAATGGTTTGAAAAGGCATTGATTATGTCAATATATTTAAATGATATATTGTGATTGAAATGTAAAAATGTTATCTTTCCTTTATGTTTGTTTTATGTGTTGGGAATATGTTATAGTTCTTCGGCATTTTTTACATATACGGGTGGTTCTATGATAAACCCAGGATGGGTGGGCCCAAGATAGCTCTCCAATGAATTGGGTAATGTGAGGAAGGTAAACATTAATGTTTCTCCCAATAGATTTAGGGAATATAATATGATGGGTATTCCAAGTGTAACTCTCTATGTATCTATTAAATCTACAATGTAAATATTATATGGATGTCATAAGTTACCTTTATAATTTATTATTTCTATGTGTTATTCATAAATCTTATGATTTCATGAGGTATGTTAAAGAACTTATGTTTTGTATGTATTATTGAAATAATGTTTTTTTTATTTATTTTATAACCCTTATTGAGCATTTTAGGCCCATCCCTAGTTTTTGAAATGTTTTTCACAGGATATAAAGTAGGGTAAGAGAAAGTAAAAACTCAAGAATAATTATATCAAGAAAATAATTATTTTTTTTCTTTTAAGAATTTTTATTTTATGAAAAAATTGATACTGAGTACAAATATCTCATTTGTAATTTTTGAGATGTAATGTAATAGTTATGGCCTAATTATATAAAACTCTAAACCTAAAAAGATCATAAATATAAGTTATTAACTTAATTCAAGATTATGTAATGTTTAAGGTTGGGGCCTTATAGTTGGTATCAAAGGTCGGTTTAGGCAATTTTAGGGAATATGAGATTTGGTTAGACACATGGTTAGTCTTTATGTCTACTCTTTATGTTAAATCATTATATTGTAACATTTCTAGATCAAGGAAAGTTTTATACAACTGGAAGGAGGAGGATCCCAAATGACATTCCTATATCTTCCTGATGACTTGCTTTCAATAATTATTACAAAGTCATGCCCAGGATATTCTAAAACATTTTATAACATACAACTCACTTGCAAGAAATTATTTGAGATTTCAAACACTCATCTATACCTCGATACCATCATGGATCATGGGTTGTATTTAATAAAATCATATTTTCTTAATATTACCATATTTTCAAGAAAGGTAAATATTAATAAGACATTTTCAAATATTTTACCTTGTCACAAGATTTGGAATCATATTATGATTTTGAAGAAGATTCTGAAGAAGGAGACACTTGAATAACCTATTTATATTTTCTTTAAAATTATAGTCTTTCAACACACACTTATGGTATTTTAAAAGGACCATTGATTGAAAATTTAAACTCAAACTCAGTCTGACTATTTTATAAAAAACAATTTTTATCAGATGTTTTGAAATTATATGTTATTCATGATTATTTACCGAAACTATTTTTCTTTGAACACCCATGTAACCCATGTTGTACAAGGTGTATTTGGAAAAAGGAAGAAAATGATTTTGAAGGATGTCTAAATAATTGTTACAATGCATGGACCTTCTACCTACGTGAACAATATAATGATAAAACCATGTGGACACCATGATCAAGGTATGATGTTATTTCTTTTGGGAATAGTTTTATTTTATCAAATGGAGTTGAAATAAAAAAATGACAATATATATAAGTCTTCATTAAGATTTTAATGTCTTAATGAGTTGGGATGAAAAAGATATGTTTAAAACAACCTTTGAGGATAAAATATGTTTGGGTTATTTTTTAGTTTTACAAAAATGACAACCTGTAAGATGGGTGGAAACCCGTCGCATCCAGCAAGGCCATGGGAATCAAACCCACAACCGAATGGCAACAAGGGTGCCTTGACTACCACTGGCCTAGGTGAAGTCCCTAGTTAGTATGAGTTATTCCTTTAATTAAATTATTTTATGGATCAAGAATAAGTTGATTTTGGTAAATTATGTTTTATTAAATAGATATTTGTATTATAGAAAAATGATTTGGTGATTAAGTGATAAATGTTATTTTGGAAGACGTTCTCTCTTTTTTGGAAACACTATATGCCTAAGGAAAATAGAATAGAAAGGTATTTAATTTGTGAAATAATGGTTGAAATTTTATTTTGGAAGAATCTATGGTTTATGGCTATGTGGGTTATTTATGGAAATGATTAACCTATCATAGAGAATATGTGATTATGTTAATTACACTTTAGTATGTGACTTTAAGAGTAGTCAATGTTATTTGTAGATAAATGTTAAGATTTGCTGAGGAAGACTTTGTGATTAAATCCTTCTGAGTTTTGGTATTCAATCTTAATTTGGTTTACATTTAATAATTGTATAGATAGTTTTTTATTGAATGGTCTTTGTTGAATTTTGGGTATTGTCTGTCGAATTTTTGATATTAGGAATAATATTTCTTTTTTTAAAAGATTATCCTTTTTTGGATTACCTCGTTTGTACTAACCATTTTGGTTTTGGTTAATGTATAAAGATAGAGAAAATATTTAGTACATCTCTTTTGGATTATGTGATTCTCTAGAAGTTAATTCTAGCACTTGAAATATGAACAAGTTATATTTAATACTCATCATTTGAAGAAAATATGAGTTTTATGTTGAAACTTATTAAAGGATGAAACTCTACTTGAAAAGTAAGAATATTTCCTTAAGTCCTTAGTCAATATCATAAATAAATTCTCCTACTTTATGAAAATAAACATAAAATAAAAAAAATGTTGTCTATTTACTTTTCCTATTGGGAAACCAAAGACTATTTAACTTATCACAAGTTTGTGATTTTCTGGTGGTTAACTTTCCTTGAATCATGTTTTCTATCACTCTCTAAGAGAACTTGACACTTAGTTTCTCTTCCATATCCTTGCTTTCCTACATAGAATCCTAGTATGGGTTATCTCAGGTGACCTTTTTACTTCACTTTATTTCTTTTAATGTGATAGTTTTATTGGCTCTTTTTATGAAGTAAGACTTTTAATGAAGTTTCGAAACCCAATTTTAAAATTGCAAAGACGCAATTTCTAAAAGGGGGGAAGGATGTAACATCCCATGTAAATAAAAAATAATACATTTTCATATTTATTAATATTTTTTAAATAAATATTAATTTCATTTTAAGGGGGATGCTATGTTTGATGGCGTACCTGATACGCAACAACAGGTTTCTCTGAAATCTTATGTTGCACACAACATTGGGTTATACTGAAAAATAATAATATAAAATTATTTTAAAAGTTAGTTAATGCCTATCCATTGTATTAGTGGGAATGAATCGAAATAACTACAATATGATTATACATGTTTTTTAAATGTTTTTTACTTTTATCCAAAAACAAAGTTAAATGCTTAAAATGTGAATGAATCTAATTTTAAGCATAAATACTCTAATATTCTTTAAAAGGTCGATTTACCGCCTTTTAATGGAGGACCCTCTTTAAATTTGGTTTTGGTCACTCTTATATGTTCTATTTTACAAAATAAAATTCTTCTTTAGAATTAGGACATCAAAATTTACTTTGGGTAAATTTTATGTATTTTTCTGATAAAATTCATTATTTTAATGAATAGTGAAAAGTATTGTATTTTAATTCAAAAGCGCCTTTTAATATAATTTATTTATATGGTTATATTATCTTTTTAATTGGTTTTAAAGTGTAATTACATTATATTTTTATTATTTAATCCAATTTTGTCATTGGAAGAAATTTCACTCTTAAATTGGACATAAACGAGTGTTAATATTTTGATAGTTATTATTTCTTAAAAACACACTTTTTGTTTGGCAACATGAATAAATTTTAAATTAATTAATGACACTTATATGTTTTTAATTTGGTAAAATAGACATAATTTTTTGAATTATAAATATAAAATATAGCTTGGGCTTAATTTTTAGTATTTTTCTGAAAACCTTCAATTTTTGATGAATAGTGATAACAAAAAGTAGTAGTTAAAAACCGAATTCTTCATTTAAATGAAATTTTACCGCTTATGTGAATTGAATTTCAAAAATCAGACATACATTTTTTTATCAATATGTAAAATTTATTTTAATAATATGAAAATAATTTTTGAGGAATAGTAACTTTTGAATTTTGTTTACTACGGTTAAAGGTAAATAGGGTAATTCAAAGTAAAAAATAAAATTATAAAAAAATAAAATTACCTTAAAACTTGTACTAATATTATTGTATGAGTCATATATGACCAATAAAATCCTTTTGTGAGATTTTTGTTTTTTAAAATCCATTTGGGTAAGATAATGGCATTAATAACTTTTTATTTAAAGTAAAAATAAAAATATCATAAACATGTATTATTTTGCTAAAACAATTTTAATATGGGGTTATATAATTGATCTATTTGACTATAAATATTAATTAGAAATCTAAAATGATTTCCTACATCATGTTATTTTTTTATAATTTTTAGACATCAAATAAATAAAATTATTAATGACACAATAATTTTGTAGTGTTTACCTCATTAATGAATGATTCAAATAAATAAGATTCTAAAAATGAAACAAATATCCAAAACCAGTCTAGTTCTTATTGAATGATTTTATTTGGAACAATATTCATATTATCTTCTAACTTAATATGTTTTGGAACTTTAGAAACTGCAATTCATTATATAATAAAACAATATTTTCAAACTTTCCTAAAGAGCCCATCCTCCCCCTTATAAAAAAACCTCACCTATAACCCATTACTCACACCTCTCAAGCCCCTTAGATCTTCCAAAATATGACCAAATAAAATCTCAATATCCCTCTATTACATTTATAATCCTTACCTTAGGCAAAAGGCACTTTAAGAAATCCTTTTGGTTTAACCCAAAGGGAGTTACCCGATTTAAAGGTAACATCTTCTCTAAAGTTATTTTCTTTTATTTTACTTATCAAACCCCATAAAATCTTTTTATTCCTTTATTTTATAACAACACCTATATCCTCAATATAATATATTGTTGATATGAGAAGGATTTGAACTACACTTACACACACCTATGTCTAATATGTAAAGAACATATTGTTTCTGTGGATGGCGAATTTTTGCCTCACGAAACGATGATTGTTCAATATTCTCCTACCACCACTTATGGTGGCCATTAAGATGTAAATGTATTTACATGTGATATATATTATATTTACATTGTCTCTATACTTATTTATTTTTCATTTATATCATAAAATTATGGTTTCCATAATTGGTAAATACTATAATTTCATTTGAGGAAGTGCGGACTACCACCCCCTCAAAGTGATATGACTTGTTCATGCCATAAGTGGAACATATAAAGTATGGAGTTAACTAAATACATAACATATATATTATAATAGAATTATAATATACCTATGTATTATTAATTTTTCATTCCTTTAAATATAACATAGAAATGAAAGTAGTGTTCATGCGTACGTACAACTTACCATCTCCAAGAACGGTGGGTTTCATTTCTTAACTCAAAATGATATGGAATATAAAAATACATATCAACTGGATATATATAATATATATGATATCTAAAACATTAATATCATTCTGGAGATAAGGTACATTTGACCACACAGACAATTTTTAATTATAACAAGTTTATTTTTAACTAAAATTCCAAACATCGAAAAAATATCCGATATGAATTCAAATAATTAAATAATTTTTATATCAAGGAAATAAGTGATATAAAAGGAATAATAAACCTGATAAAGGTTCTTAAATAATTATAAATTAACTTCAGTTTATTATTCAAGAAGAACATGGAACATACGAGTCAATTCAAACACGAGGTAAGTGGTTTTCATCACACTTTTTATTCTCGTGAGATTCATGCTATATTTGACACTATATTTTTTGTGTGTTGTATGTACTGACCATGATTGTATTCCTTGTATAATATAATTTAATTTTTGGTATTTACATCATCATTGTATGAACCTTCTTTCATGTGGTGTATGTTTCATCAGTTGCCAAATCGGTAAGGGAACCTTTCACTAAACTCTTTTAGTCAAATACTTCTTTTATTTCATGTCTTTTAATTTTCATTTTCTTATGTCATGGTTTGTTCTTCTATATCCTTATTTCTGTAATTTTTATTTCCATGTGATGATATACCCTTTTCTCTTTTATCAACTCATTTTACTTAATTTTAAAGTGACATCGTTAGGGTGTCAAATTTCTGTAAGGGAACTTCGTAACCTAATTTCAATTCTTTGGGTTAAACTTCTACTTCTTGATAATTTAGTTCTATGAATATGTGTGAATATACTTTTATTTGTTTACACTTAATATCCACTTATATTGAGTGTATTATTTTTTTCACATATAATTATGTCTTTGATTTATCCTTAATCTAAGGATACAATCTTTGTAAGGGACTTTGTCTCAATTTATATTCCATTGAGACTTATTTGTTCTTATACACCAATTCAGTTTCATATGGTGTATATACTGCCCTTTTACATTTTATATCACTAATCTCCATATTATCATGATTTATAAGCTTTGTTTAATGTTATTCCGAAATTATTTTTATTCAAGCATCTCTCATTTGGTTCGGAACTATTTAAATAAAACAACATTTTAAATGTTTTAAAGATGTGTTCTTATAAATATTTCCCATTAATATCTATGTTTTAAAAATGTTTTTAAAAATTGATTTATATGGACATGAATGTAATGAAATTAAAATTTCATTCAAAAGCTTCAATGTCAAATGGGACACTTTTATTCAAAAATCTCTTTACTAAATATTTTAAATGGTTTTGAAAATGGTTTGATATAGCATTGATTATGTCAATATATTTAAATGATATATTTTGATTGAAATGTGTAAATGTTATCTTTCCTTTATGTTTGTTTTATGTGTTATTAATATGTTATAGTTCTTGGTCATTATTTACATATATGGGTTGTTCCCTCACAAACCTAGGGTGGGTGAGCCCAGGATAGCCCTTAAATGCATTGGATAACGTGATGAAGGTAAATGTTAATGTTTATCCTAAGAGATTTAGAGAATATGATGTGATGGGTATTCCAAGTGTAACTCCCTGTGTAGATGTGAAGGTGACGTCTTCTCTTAAGTTATTTTCATTTATTTTACTCATCCAACCACTTAAACTATTTTTATTCCTTTATTTTATAACAACATCAATATTCTCAATATAATAGGTTGTTTATATGAGAAGGATCTGAACTACACTTACACACACCTCTATCTAATGAGAAAAAAACATATTGTTTCTGTGGATGGGGAACTACTGCCTCACGAAACGATGATTGATCAATATTCTCCTACCACCTCTTATAGTTTCCATTAAGATGGAAATCTATTTACATGTGATATATATTATATATATATATTTTCAATACTTCTTTATTTTTCATTTATATGATACCTTTATGGTTTTCATAATCGGTAAATACGATAATTTCATTTGAGAAGTGTGGACTACCGCCCCCTCAATGTGATATGACTCGGTAATGCCATACGTGGAACATATAAAGTATTGAGTTAATTAAATTACACAACATAGATATTATACTGGAATTATTACATACCTATGTATTATTAATTTTTCATTCCTTTAAATATAAAATATAAATCAATGTAGCGTCCATGCGTACGTACAACTTACCATCTCCATGAACGGTGTGTTTCATTTCTTAACTCCAAATGATATGGAATATTATAAACACATATGAACTAGATATATATGATATATATGATATATAAATCCTGAATATCATTCTGTATATAATGTAATTTTGAACAAATGGACAATTTTTAGTTATAACAAGTTCATTTTTTACTAAAGTTCCAAACATCCAAAAAATGTCAGATATGAACTCAAATAATTAACTAATTGTTATAGAAAGGTAATAAGTGATTTAAAAGGATTAATAAACTTTATAAAGGTTCTTAAGTAATTAGTAATAAACTTAAGTTTATTATTTAGGAATAACACGGAATATAAGAGTCAATTCAGCCACGAGGTAAGGGGTTTTCATCTGACATTTTATTCCTATGAGATTCTTGCTATATTTTCCATTATTTACTTTTGTGTTGTGTATGTACTTCCCATGATTGTATTAATTGTTTAATATAATTTAATTTCTTTTTATTTACATCTTAATTGTATGATCCTTCTTTCATGTGGTGTATGTTTCGTAAGTTACCAAATCGGTAAGGGAACCTTTCACCGTACTCTTTTAGTCAAAGACTTATTTTATGTCATGTCTTTTTGATTTCCAATTTATTATGTCAGGATATGTTATTATATATACTTATTTATTTACATTTTATTTCCATGTGATGATATACCCTTTTCTCTTTCATCAACTCATTTTCTAAATTTTAATGTGACGTCGTTAGGCTCTCAAATTTCTATAAGGGAATTTCTTAACCCAATTTCAATTCTTTATGTTCAACTAATACTTATTGATTATGTTGTGCTATGAATATGTGTCAATGAACACTAATTGTTTTACACTTAATATCTACTTATATTGGTTATATTATTATTTGTCACACATAATTATGTCATTTATTTATCCTTAATCTAAGGATGCAATATTTATAAGGGACTTTCTCTCAATTTGCATTCCATTGAGGATTATTTGTTGTTAAACACCAATTCACTTTCATATGGTTAATATACTTATATTTTATATATTAAATCATGAATTTCCATATTATCATCATATTATAAGCTTTTTTTAATTTTATTCCTCAATTATTTGTATTCAAGCGACTCTCATTTGGTTAGGAACTCTTTAACTAAAATATCATTTTAAATGTTTTAAAGATTTATTCTTCTAAATCATTCTCATTAATGTATATGTTTTAAAAATGTTTTTAAGGATTTATTTATATGGACATGAATGTTTTGAAATTAAAATTTCTTTCAAAATCTTCAATGTGTAATGGGACACCTTGATCCAAAAATCTTTTTACTAAATGTTTTAAATGGTTTTGAAAATGGTTTGATAAAGCATTGATTGTGTCAATATATTTAAATGATATATTGTGATTGAAATTTGAAATGTTATCTTTACTTTATTTTTTTTTATGTGTTATTAATATGTTATAGTTCTTGGGAATTTTTTATGTATATGGATGGTTCCGTGATAAACTTAGGGTGGGTGAGCCCGAGATAGCTCTATAATGAATTGGGTAACGTGGTGGAGGTAAACATTAATGTTTCTCAAAAGATATTTAGGGAATATATTGTGATGGGTATTCCAAGTGTAACTCCCTATGTATCTGTGAAATCTACAATGTAAGTACGATATGAAAGACATAAGTTACCTTTATGATTTATGATTTCTATGTGTTATTCATAAATATTATGATTTCATGAGGTATGTTAAAGACTTATGTTTTGTATGTATTGGTGAACTAATGTTTTCTTTCTTTATTTTATATCCCTTAATGAGCTTTTTATGCTCATCCCATGTTTTTGAAATGTTTTTCACATGGTATATGGCAGGGTAAGATAAAGGAAAAACTCAAGAAGATTTATATCAAGAAAAGAATTATTTTTTTCTTTTAAGAATTTTTATTTTATGAAAAAATGAATACTGAGTAGAAGTGTATACTTTATAATTTTTGAGATGTTATGTAATAGTTAGGGCCTAATTCTCTAAAACTCTAAATGATAAAAGATCCTCAATGTGAATTATTAACTTAATTCATGATTTTGTAATTTTTAAGGTTGGCGCCTTATATTCTTGGTCTATTAATTTTCTAATTTTGGGTGTTAGATGTATTTCATAGGAGACCTGAGGAGGATTCATGGAGGTTGGAGCTGCAGGGGTGTTGTAGTAGGAAATTCACATCATGCATGGTTTACACAACATGTAAAGGTTATTCGTAGGGTGTACAGCCTGTGAATTCATGGATTTAAATTGGGTAAGGGTGATACGTGAAACGAATATACTTCATGTAAATGTAATTCATGATTTGTAATAATTAAATACTAAGGAGACATATTTTTCAGAAAAAGCTTAAATTTTCAGAAAACCTATGGTTTATACTCACTATAAATTTTACATGATTTGAAAATAGAAAATTTCTATATTTTAATTTATTTTCTCATTCAGTAATCCTCATTTTCCTGAACCCTCTGTCCTCTCATTTTGTGGTTATCCCTAGTTGATTTTGATGGATCTTATACCCCTCTTTCTCTTGCCTCGATCTATTGGTTCTGGTTGATCCTCATTGGCAATCTGTGGAATATTATTCTCCCTTATTGGTGGTTTTCTCTTGTTTTTATTTTAGTGACCTTATACGGTGGGTTGATTTTGGTTTTGGGTTTGATTTGGGCTGTGTTTTAATGATCCTTTTATGTGGTTTATGTCGATCTCTGATCTCATGGTGCGGGTGTGGTTTCGGTTTCTTGGATTTTCTTCTTTTCCCTATTGTGTTCAGTGAGTTTTAAAAGCTTCTTTGACATATGGAATCCATCATTTCACTTTATTGTGTATCATGGGGTATGGGTTTACTCTTTTTTATATATGGTATATATGGTTATGATAGCTTAATAAAAGAAAAATAATTGGATAATTGAAATTGAAGAAAAAAAGTGGAATGATTCACGTGTTCTTATAGATTTGATATTTTTATGATATGATTGATTATACGCACTCGATGTCCCACTAAAAATTATGGTCGTTGGGAGATTTTTTGTGCTATATGATATGTGTTGTAACTTTTGTGTCTATCGGGATTATTATAATATCACCCTAAAATTGAAATTGGCTAACCACTTATATTTAGAAAATGAAATGGTTTCCCTAGGATTATGTATCTTATAATAACATCCCTAAAATAAAGTGAAATGTCATAAAATCTCCCCTTTTAAATCTGTAAAATGGTATTTAATTTTTTATGATGTTTGGTCATGATTTTGGAGTAGCGATGTGTGGTTGTGATGCGATGTGAGGCTGATGGGTGAGATTTGGTTGTGCTTTTGGGGGGAGAGGTCGTAATTGTTGGCTATGATTTTGGGGTAGAGAGGTGGTGGTTGTGTAGCTATGATTTTGGGGAAGTATGGTGGTGGTTATTCGGCTTTTCTTTTGGGTGGTGAGGTGGTGGTTTATTGGCATTATTTTGGGGTTGTGAGGTGGTGGTTGTTTGAACCAGTTTTTCGGGTGGTGAGGTGGTGGTTTCTTGGCTATGATTTTGGGGCAGCGAGGTGATGGTATAATTGTGTTGACGGGATGATTTTGATGTGTCGTTGTGCTGTTCAATATGCCAAGATAGTCATGGAATGAAATATTTAATAATGTTTAAAATGGTTTGGGTTTGGTTTGGTTAATGGGATGCAAATAGTTAATGAACAAATAAATGATGGTATGTGTGGTTAAATTTTGTTATTACTTATTAATGAAACGAATGGTCTCGATAATGGAAATTGTTTGGAAAAGTGAAATTTGACTTATGGATTATGTGGTGTTATTCATTTAAAATTAGAAGCAAAATTGGATATTTTGTGAGTTATACAGTGTTTGATAGGGAACCCATATGTTTTTCTTGTGTTTGGATATACATATATAATTTTATATTTCTTGTGATTTCTATATGAACCCCTCTTATGTTGAGAAATATATGTTGACCCCTATATATTCATAGAAGAGGTGTTTTCCCCAATATCCTGGTGTTGAGGATGGATGGATGGCTACCTAATATTCCCTGCTCTCTCTTATAGGTGAGTACATGTGTACAGGCTATGATGGACAGAGGTCTGTTAGTGCACTAGGTGATGACCAATGTGTTTTTGGATGATATGTGATATGATCTTATTGTGGGGTAGTGGCTCTGGTTTTTTCTAGCGAGATGTGATAGGACAATGCTATGGGGTGGTGTACCATGTGTTTTTAAGAGAGTTTTGATATGTTTGTGTTATGAGGTAGCTTATGGTGAGGGTCGTTCATGGTAGTAGGAGGGAACGATGTTGATGTCCTTCATGTTCATGATACCCTACAACTCTGGTTATGACTGTAATGTGATGGACTAGGTTTTTCAAGTGAGTTTTGATGTGACCATGATGTGGGGCAGTGCCCCATGTGTTTTCAGGCATGATATTTTGTGATCGTGATGTGGGGGAGTGGTGTATGTTATTCAGAAGATATGGTAGTTCCACTACATATGATTTTGGTGTGTGAGAGTGGAAAATCAGTGGGAAATCATCGTAGGGTACCTTTAATCAATATTATTTTTATTATGTTACTATACTTGGATTTTTTTTACTTGGTGGTAATTCCTTAGTGATGTTAAGATGGATAGTTTGCCTATTTAAGTTTCGTTGGTTGTGCTATTTTCTCATGGGTGCATTAGTATTATTCTTTCACTTGTGCATAAGAGACTTTGGTTTTTCTAATGAGTATACTTGTATTCTCACCCAACATATATAAATTGATTTTTTGGTTTTAGGGACGAATATATAGATCGTGATGTACATTACTAGCTTAGATCCTTGGATATCTACTGTGTCGTTTCTTTAGATTTTCTATTGGGTGTTTACTTTGGAGACTTTTATCTGTATCAATTTGTTTTATACATGCATATTGGATGGTTCTCATTTATTTTTATATTATTTCATGGGTTTTATTTTGTACAATTCGACTTATCTCCTGGTCTTATATTATTATAGGGGTAATTACTCCAAATTTGTGTCATTTTTATACCCTTGGTTCTAGTCACCAACCGAGGGCCTAAAATTATAGGTACTCGTGGTTCATTCCCTCTCTCCCAACATTGTGGTATATTTAGTGAGAGGTTTTTGTGATATAGTGGTATCAAATGGAAGTGTTTGAGAGAAATGATGGAGTTTGGAGTTAGGAATAGTAAGGATTGCATGGTTTAGTATGAAAATAGTTCCATTTTACCTTGGTTCATGACATAGGCCAGGGATACTTGCTAAGACATGGGATTTTACAAACCCTCATGATCCAGGGAATGGACTCTAAGCTTATTGAATGACCAAGTAAGGTGGACTAGTTTGTATGGTAGATACCTAAGAGATGTACATTCATCATGATGAATTGTGTTCTTCTTTAAGTTGGGTTGTTTCGGGAATGTTTAAATGAATAAAGTAAATTAAAATGAATCTAAATAAAATTTCATGCTACCAAGATTAGGATGTTCTCCTTGTTTTTAAAGAATGGATCATGTTCATCATATGTGTGTGGCTCTAAAAATTTAATTTTTGCAGGATGATATGGTTGATCAACGTAGGGTTAATTAGGTAGAGGAGGATGAGGCTTGGAAGAGATCATTATGTGCTTTTCATCAGAAGTATTTTTGGAAGTATGAGGTTAGTTCTTTATATGTTGAGATGGATATCTATCTAGAGGATCTTGAGATCCTATTTATTTTGATCTTGGCCCTGGTGGGATGTCAGGTCCCTTTAGCGTTTTGTCAAATATAGGGAGCTACGTGTCAGTGGTGGATGTTGTATCTGGGAGAGAAAAATGCGGCATATGTTTCATGGGTTGAATTTCATATTGATTTCTGATTAGAGTTCTTTTCATCAACCATGAAGGTGGTAAAGAGGTATTAAATTACTTCTCTTAAACATGGGGTATATTAGTGCTGGATTTGGGAATAAAGTTCAAGTAACTTTTGTTCTTTGACCGAAATTTTTTCCATATGGGTTGTCTCATGTTAGATGTCTTTAAGAGGCACTTTGTCCTTCTATACAGTATGAATTTACTCCTTTTACATTGCCAACGTATCTGTAGGTTCATAATAAGTCCAATATTATCAAGAGGATTCACTCATGAGGAGGTTTTCTGTAAATGGGGAATCATTAGGGTTTCTTAAGGGGGAGGGTTGTTAGTGGAAGGTCTCGGGCACTAGGTTTTTCAAGGTTTCAACCAACAGGGATACAACCTCAGCATCTTCCTTTCCAACCTTCTAGGTCTAGTGGTTTTCTTTATTTACATAGTGATATCAGTATAGTGTATTTTAGTTATGGGGTCTGTAGAAATTTCAAGAACAAGTTCACAGTGGTTCCTCAAGATTATTTTGGTGTTTGTGGATAGGTTCATTTCCAGCCTCATTAAAGTTCCTAGTGATACTATTTCAGTAGTAGGGTAAGTAGTAATATGCTCTGTCGAGGGGATATGGAGTGAGTATTTTTTGACCTTAGGATGTTCCTCGTGTTCCTGGGCCTCATCCTAAGCATGTTCATGGAGTACATCGATATCACAGAGATAGAGTAGTTGGGTGTAGTTAGTTTTACGTGGTAGAGGTGGTAGTTCCAAAGGGGTAGATATTTTCATAGGTATGATTGGTTTGTTTAGCACTATTTTTTGTGCCTTGTTTTATTTATGATATTTTCACTCCTTTGTTTCACACACTATATTTTGTGCTCTAGTACTAGACACATAGAGGCTTCTCATACCCTCAATGTTTACTATGGTAATCGAAAGACATAATATCTTGTTTGATGTGTACTGAGGATTTAGAATGGTGATGGTTCTACATTAGTCCATTTTAGTTCTTTTCTTGCTATAGATGTAGTCACACAATCTTATCCTTGACATCAAATTTTTGTATTCCATTCATTCAATTATCAACTGCTTCCATAGGAGAATAATTTTCTCATATGTGGAAGGGAAACATGTTATTTTTGTTGGAGAGTTGGGTTATCAGGTAGGCATTCAGCATGTGGAGCCCCTTATTTATTTATTGTCTTATTTTTTTAGTGTAATTATTAAAAACTATGTTATTAGAGTTAACTATTGTGTCATTTTGGGGTGCTCTATTGTTGTTTTCCAAGAAGGAATATGGTAGTTTGAAGTTCTATATAGAATAGTAGAGGTTAGATTAGTTAATGGTCAAGAACCATTACCCTATCCCAAGAATAGAATATATTTTAAACCATTTGATAGGGACGGGTTAGTTTTCTAAGATTGATCAACATTCTGAATATCAACAATTGAGGTCGAAGGAGGGAAATATCCTAAAGTGTGCCTTTAGATATAGGTATAGGAACTCTGAGTGTGTATTCATGTCATTCAGTGTTACAAGTTATCTAATCATATTCATGGGCCAATTTTATCTACCAATCCTCATCATAGGCTTAACATGGGATTAGGGAGGTTGTTATGTTATCTGGGTGATTGAGGATTGGTAGATAAAATTGGCCCACTTCTTAGCGATCAAGGAGTCAAGTGGAAGGATGCTTTGGATAAGAGTTGTGTAGATGTGGTGGTGTAGTTACATGAATATATGAGGTCAATTATCTTAGATATGGATGTATTTTTTACCTTGAAATTCTTGAGGGTATTATAACATTCCTTTGGCTCTCAATTATGCCTCAGTAATGCTTTCCACCCTCATACAGACGGGCAGATGGAGCTGACGATTTAGACATTGGAGGATATATTTGTGGGCATGCATCTTGTACTTTGGAGGATCTTGGGTACAACACTTTCCCTTGTTTGAGTTTTCTTATAATAAAAGTTATTAATATTCTAATGACATGTCTCCTTTGAAGATTTTTACGGGACATCATGTCATTCTCCATTATGTTGTACGAAGGTTGGGCGGGTAGTATTTCTTGGACTTGATGTGGTGCGTTGAACAAAAAAGAAGGTTCATATTATTTGTGAGAGAATGAAATTCATGCATGACCAGCATAATATTGATTCAAATCACAAGACGAGTCCCTTTGAGTTTAAGGTTGGGGACCACATGTTCTTGAAGGCTTCCCCTTAACATTGTAAGGGAGGTTTAGAAGAGGGAGTAAGATTTATCCTAGTTTTTGGCGGCCTTCTAGGTGTTGGGTGGGGGTTGGAAAGGTGTATTATTATTTGTAATTTCCACCAAAGATGGAGAGGATTCCTGAAATATTTTCCCTATCTTAGCTTCATCAGTATTTTCACAATTAATCTCGTGTCAATGACTAGTGAGAGTTGGATATCAAGGGCGATGTGACATTTTGTGTGTGGATAGCAGAGATCTAATATCATCAAGAGAAGGAACTTCATGGATAGAATATTCCCTTGGTTCATTTGTTATGGATTCATGGTGTCCTAGAGGAGAGTACTTAGGAGTGAGAGACTTAGATGTGTTCCCAGTACCTGGAATTGTTTTGAGATTTCATTTCTCTATTTTGCTTATTATGTGATGTTTGGACCCATTTTTTATCTAATTTTCTATTTCTTCTGATGTGTGATGTTTGATAAGTTTCTAAATATGAAAAGGGGAGGACCTGATTCCTAATCGAGATGCACTATACTATGATGAGATTAAACCCACATGGGTGATTCAGTGCCACCCAAATAAAATAGTATCTTAACATCGATGATGGAATACATTGATTGATAAGTTGAATGTAGTGTGGTTCATTGGTTGTATTGGTTGTTGGTTTTAATTATGTGGAGGTGGGATTTTTTTGGTGATGTGTCTATATAATGAAGAGTTTGTGAGAGATGTTTTGTGGCTATTTGGTTTGACCTATATGGTTAGTGGTATCATTTGAGGTATGATGTGATCTTGATAAGTGTCTCATGGGGTGGTTTCTCAGACCCCTTTTTTGGGGTTTGTTTTTGATTCATGAGCACAGGAATAGTTTGAGAGGCATTTGATGTATTATAATATTCCTTCTCATCCCATTACTTTGATAGTTTTGGGTGTTTGAGGTGTTTCGGAGGATTCCTGAGAAGGATCCATGGAGGATGGAGCTACAGGGGTGTTGCAATAGATAATTCCTATTGTGTAATGTTTACATGACATGTAAAGGTAGTTAATTGATTTTATAACTGGAAAATTAATGAATTTTAAATCATCTAAGGGTGATCCATGAAACAAATACACATCAAGTGAATGCAATTCCTAATTTTTAATAATTAAAGGATGAGGTGACATCTTTTTCAGTGAAATCTAAAATTTTTAGATAATCCATGTTTTATATGCCATGTAAATTTTTTACAATGTGAAACTAGTGGGTTTACATACTTTAAGTTATTGTCTTGGCTAATTCCCTTCATTTTATTGAACCATAATCCCTCTTGTTTTGTGGAAATCCCAAGGATATTTTGATGGATCTTCTAGCCATATTCCTACTGCTTCAATCTACTGGTCTTAATTGATACCTATTGGTAATATATGGTATGTTATTCTCCCATCTTGGTGGTTTTCTCTTGTCATTATTTTGGAAACCCACTATGGTGGTGCATTTTTTTTATGTGATCTAGGATGTGTTTTGATGATCTTTTGATGTAGTGTAGGTTGATATGTTATTTCATGGTGTGGTTGTAATTTGTAGGAATTTCTTCTTTTCCCAACGGTGTTTAATGAGTTGGAAAAGCTTCTTTAAGGTAGTTAATACTATATTTTTCTTTACTTTGTATCACGTGTAAGGGGTTTACTATTTTTTATCTATGGTATATGGTTGTTTTGGATTAATTAAGGAAAAATAATTGGATAATTAAAATTTAAATGGGAAAGATGAATGATTCACATGTTTTACAATATTTTATATTATTGTGATATGATGGATTGTATGGTATTGATACTCTACTAAAAATTTTGGATTTTTGGGGCTTTGTTTGTACTTGATGATATTTGTTGTAACTACTATTTCTATTGTGATTGTTGTGATATCACCATAAAATAGAAATTGGCTAACCGCTTATATTTTTCTAATTATATGGTTTCCTAGGATTCTGGATTGTGTGATAAAACTCCTAAAAATAAATTAAAATTTGGTAAAATACCCCATTGTTAAATATGTAAAATGTTCATTGATGTTTTTTTGTTATGTGGTCATGCTTTTGGGGTGGTGATTTGTGGTTGTAATATGATGTGAGGCTGAGGGATGAGATGTGGTTGTGTTTTTGTGGTGGTTTTCGGATATGATTTTTGAGTGGTGAGGTGGTGGTTGTGTGGATGTGATTTTGTGGTGGTGAGGTGGTGATTTTTTTCAGGATTTTGTGTGGTGAGATGGTTGTTGTTTTCTATGCTTTTGGCGTGGTGAGGTGGTGGTTGTTTGGCCATGTTTTTGGGGTGGTGATGTGGTGGTTTTTTGGAAATGATTTTTTAGCGATGAGGTGGTGGTATGATAGAGATTATGTGCTACTTGCGTTGTGTGGTCACGTTTTCCTAGATTATTAGGTAGTGAAAGAATAAATGGTTGAATAATTTTTGAAAAGGATGGGGTTTGTTCTAGTTAATTGGATAGAAATGGTTAATGAAAAAAAATAATTGGTTGTTTGGTTAAATTTGGTTGATACTTATTAATGAAATGAATGGGATAGATAATGAAAATTGGCTAAAAATATGGCATGTGGTTTGTGGGTTGTGTTCTGTTATGTATTTATAGGTGGAAGAAAAATTGACGATGTTGTGAGTTGGTTAGTGTTTGATTGTGAACCCATGGGTTGGTCTTGTCTGCAAATATATAGATATACTTGTACATTCCTTTTTATTTTTATATGCACCCCACCTGCATCAATCACTTCATGTTGACACCCATATATTCATAGGGAGGTGTTTTTTACAACCTACACATGTTTAGGATGGATGGATGGCTACCTTCTCTTACCTGTTATCTCTCATAGGTTAGTAGGTATTCACATGTTGTGATGGTCGTAGGTCTGTTAGTGTACTAGGAAATGGCCAATGTGATTTCAGGGAGATGTGATATGACCATGTTGTGGGGTGGTGGAATAGGTCTTTTGGGTGAGATGTGATCTGACCATGTTATGGGCTGGTGAACCAGGTGTTTTTGGGTGATATGTGATATGTATGTATTGTGGGGTGGCTTATGGCGGGGGTCGTGTGCGGTGGGATGAGGGCACAAGGTTTATGTCCTTCAAATTCATGATACCCGACTACTCTGGTTATGGTTGTGATTTGATGGTCTATGTGTTTTCCGGAGAGTTTTGATGTGACCATTAAATGGGTGGTGGATCATGTGTTTTCGATCTTGATGTGATGTGACCATGTTATGGGGAAGTGGTATATGTTATTTAGAAGCAATCAGAGTGTCAGGACGTATGATGTTGGGGTGTGAGAGCAACAAATTTTTGGGAATGTGGGGTGGGGTACCCTTTATTGATATAATTCTTATTATGTTACTATACTTATCTTATGTTACTTCATGATCATGTCTTGGTGATATTGGGATAGATATTTGACCTATTTAGGTGTTGTTAGTTGTGTTGTTTACTCATGGGTTGATTAGTATGATTCTTCCATACGTGCATGAGAGACTTTGGTTTTCCCACTGAGTATACTTGTATGATAACCCTATATATATATATACTATTTTTCAGTTTTATAGGAGGAATATGTGGACCATTCCAGACATTACTAGCTCGGATCCTTATATATCTCTTGTGTTTCCACTTTATCTTTTCTTTTGGGTATTTACTTTGGAAAATTTTATCTGTATCAGTTTTATTTAAACACACATGTGGGGTGGTTTTGGTTTCTTTTTATATTATTTCATGGTGTTTCTTTTGTATGATTCAACTTATCTCATTATCTTATATTACTACAGAGGATAATGCTTCCCATTTCATGCTATTTTTATACCCTTGGTGCTAGTTGGAAACACTACGGGAATTTTACCCTTTACCAATGGTTCATAACTGTTGGTAAAGGTTGGGAAACCGTTGGTATATTATATACCAACAGTTTCCCAAACCGTGTCTAAGTAAGCCATGGGTAAAGGCTTATACCAACGGTTCTGTGTAAATCATTGGTATATATGTTAAAGTAAGAGATATACCAACGGTTTCACAAACCATTGGTATATGTTACCCTTATACCAACGTTTTAAAACCGTTTGTATATAGTGTACAATATACATCCAAAGGATATACCAACAATTTTCAAAATCGTTGGTAGAAGTTTATTCCAATGGTTATAACAAAACTGTTGGTGTAATATACATCAAAAGGCTATACCAACGGTTTTGAAAACTGTTGATATAAATATGTTGCAGCTCCACAGCAGCCAACAGCCACCTCCAACCTGCAACTATCCATGACCTGAAACATAGAGCCAGAATCCAAAAGCCTACATGGGATGTTTAAAATTCATCCAGAATTCAGAAATTTAGAAATTTAAAATTCATTCCTCACTCAAACCACAATAAAAGAGAAAAATCCAGAATCCAATAGATCCAAAATCCAATACATCCAGAATTAAAATGCAATAACACCCATAACACCAATACAAAATTAAAATCAAATACATCCAGAATCCAATATGCATAACAGTATTCAAAATTTAGAATTCATTACCAATACATCCAGAATCCAATACATCCAGAATTTAGAAATTTTGAATTAAAAATCAATAACACCCATAACAGTATTCAAAATTTAAAATTCACGCCTCACTCAAACCACAACACCAATACAAACAAGAGAAAATTCCTACATGTTATAGGAAGCACATGGGATGTTTACTCATGGTCTTGGGTTGACTATCTTAAAACCAACAGAAAAACATAGGTAGAGTAGATGAGGATCATGATAACCATAATAAATAAAATCGTAGTGGTCATGTGCTTAGACCTAGGATGAGTTATAGCAAGAACTTGGGATGTTTATATTCCTCTAATGACTATGTATCCATGTATAAATGGTTCTTGATGTATTAGTGGGAAACATTGGCCAATCTCAACATATGAGATGGGTTACCAGAATAGCCTACATGTTTTTCATAGACTTTGCAATTGGAATAATGGGGTATGTGGATAATTTTAATTTGGTCTCCTAGGTGTGATGTGAGATGAATTCCCATTTTGGGTAGTGGGTATGAATATTCAATTATGTCTTTGGTATTGGGTTCCTAAAGGGACTTTGGTTTGGTCCTAGAACCCATTGTTTGAGGATGGGATTGGCATATTAAATGTCATGTGTTTTAGAATAGGGTTAGGAGTTCCTCACATGATAAGTGGATTGTGTGAGGTTGGACCATGGATCCTTGTGTCAAAGTATAAACACAATCTGAATATGTTTGGTCAGTTTTCCGTATGCCAGTTGTTTTCACTTAAATGTTGTCCATTTTAAACAAAAGAAAGAATATTCAAGTGATACCAGCCACACCATGCCTTAGATTGAGGCGGTCTTGACTCGTACACAACACATATGACACATGGATCATTGTCCTAAAGTATCATGGCAATCTGAATGCATTTGGTCAGTTTTCCGTATGCCCGTTATTGTTTTCACTTAAAATGTTGTCCATTTCAAATAAAAGTGAAACACTTTGAGTGGTACCAGCCACACCATGCCTCATATTGAGGCGGTGTTGACTCTTACACGTCACAAATGACCCATGTATCTTTTTTCTAAATTATTAACACAATCCGAATATGTTTGGTCGGTTTTCCATATGCCAGTTGTTTTTACTTAAAAGAGTATGAATTTTAAACAAAAGAAAGACACTTCGAGTGATACCGGTCACACTATGCCTCAGATTGAGGAGGGTTTGACTCGTACCCATCACAAATGACTCATGGATCGTTATCCTAAAATATCAATAGAATATGAATGCATTTGGTCAGTTTTCCATATGCCATTTGTTGTTTTCCCTTAAAATGTTGTCCATTTCAAATAAAAGTGAGACACTTTGAGTGGTACCAGCCACACTGTGCCTCCGATTGAGGTGGGGTTTACTCGTACACATCAAAAATGACCCATGTATCATTTTTCTATAGTATCAACACAATACGAATACATTTGTTCTGTTTTCCGTATGCGAGTTGTTATTTTCACTTAAAATGTTGTACATTTAAAATAAAAGTGAGACACTTTGAGTGGTACCAGCCACACCGTGCCTCGTATTGAGTATGGGTTGACTAATACACATCAAAAATGACCCATGGATCCTTTTTCTAAAGTATCAAGACAATCTGAATATGTTTGGTTAGTTTTTCATATGCCAGTTGTTTTTACTTAAAAGGGTGTCCATTTTAAACAAAAGAAAGACACTACAAGTGATACCGGCCACACCGTGTCTCATATTGAGGTAGGGTTGAATCATACACAACACAAATGACCCATGTATCCTTTTTCTAAATTATAAATACAATCCGAATGCATTAGGTTAGTTTCTCATATGCCAGTTGTTGTTTTTACTTAAAATGTTGTCCATTTCAAATAAAGGTGAGACACTTTGAGAGTTACTGGCCACATCATGTCTCAGATTTAAGAAGGGTTGACTCATACATGTCAAAAATGATCCATGTATCCTTTTTTTAAAGTATAAACACAATCCAAATGTGTTAGGTCAGTTTTCCGTATGCCAGTTGTTGTTTTTACTTAAAATGTTGTCCATTTCAAACAAAATAATGAAACTTCGAGTGATACCGGCCGCACCATGCCTCATACTGAGATGATTTTGACTCATACACGTCACATATGACCCATGGATCATTGTACTAAAGTATAAATATAATCAGAAAGTGTTTGGTCAGTTTTCTGTATGCATGTTGTTGTTTTCACTTAAAATGTTGTCCATTTCAAATAAAAGTGAGACACTTTGAGTGGTACCAGCCAAACTGTGCCTCATATTGAGGCGGAGTTGACTCGTACATGTCAAAAATGTCCCTTGGATCATTATTCTAATACATCAACACAATCCGAATACGTTTGGTCATTTTTCCGTATGCTAGTTGTTGTTTTCACTTAAAATGTTGTCCATTTCAAATAAAAGTGAGACACTTTGAGTGGTAATGGCCACATCGTGCCTCGGATTGAGGCGGGGTTGACTCGTACACAACAAAAATGACCCATGGATCCTTTTTCTAAAGTATCAACACAATCCAAATGTGTTTGGTCAGTTTTCCGTATGCCAATTATTGTTTTCACCAAAAATGTTGTCCATTTCCAATAAAGGTGAGACCCTTTGAGTGGTACCAGCCACACCATCCCTTGGATTGAGGCGGGATTTACTCATACATGTCAAACATTACCCATGGATTGTTTTTATAATGTATCGAGACAATATTAATACGTTTGGTCAGTTTTCAGTATGACAGTTGTTGTTTTCACTTAAAATGTTATCCATTTCAAATAAAAGTGAGACACTTTTAGTGGTACCGGACACAATGTGCCTCTAATTGAGGTGGGGTTGACCCGTACACAACACAAATGACCCCTGGATTATTTTTCTAAAGTATCAACACAATCTGAATACTTTTGGTTGGTTATCCGTATGCCAGTTGTTTTTACTTAAAAGAATATCCATTTTAAACAAAAGAAAGACACTTCGGGTGATACCAGCCACATCGTGACTCAGATTGAGGAAGGGTTGACTCATACACATCAAAAATGACCCATGGATCGTTTTCATAAATTATCAACAGAATCCAAATGCGTTTGGTCTATTTTTCGTATGCTATTTGTTGTTTTAACTTAAAATGTTGTCCATTTCAAATAAAAGTGAGACACTTTCAGTGGTACCATCCACACCGTGCCTCAGATTGAGGTGGAGTTGACTCTTACATGTCAAAAATGTCCCATGGATCGTGTTTCTAAAGTAACAACACAATCATAACACATTTGGTTGGATTTCCATATTCCAGTTGTTGCTTTCACTTAAAATGTTTTCAATTTCAAATAAAAGGGAGACACTTTGAGCGGTACCAGACACACTGTGCCTTGGATTGAGGAGGGGTTGACTTATACATGTCAAAAATGACCCATGGATCCTTATACTAAAGTTTCAACACAATTCAAATAATTTTGGTCATTTTTTCATATGCTATTTGTTTTTACTTAAAAGGGTTTCCATTTTAAACAAAAGAAAGACATTACGAGTGATACCGGCCACACCATGCCTTAGAATGAGGTTATGTTGACTCTTACACGTCAAAAATAACCCATGGATCCTTTTTCTAAAGTATCAACACAATCCAAATGTGTTAGGTCAGTTTTCCGTATGCCAGTTGTTGTTTTTTCTTAAAAGGTTGTCCATTTCAAATAAAAGTGAGACACTTTGAGTGGTACCGGCCACATAGTGCCACATATTGAGGCGGGGTTAACTCATACATGTTAAAGATGACCCATGGATCCTTTTTATAAAGTATCAACACATTCTCAATGCGTTCAGTTGGTTTTCTGTATGCCAGTTGTTGTTTTTACATAAAATGTTGTCCATTTCAAACAAAAGAAAGACACTTAGAGTGATACCAGCCACACCATGCCTCGGATTGAGATGGGGTTGACTCATACAGGTCGCATATAACCCATGGATCATTTCCCTAAAGTATCAATAGAATCTGAAACTGTTTGGTTGGTTTTCTATATGTCGGTTGTTGTTATCACTTAAAATGTTGTCCATTTCAAATAAAAGTGAGACTCTTTGAGTGGTACCGGCCACACCATGAATGGATTTAGGTGGGGTTGACTTGTACACAAAAAAATAACCCATTAATCATTTTGATAAATTATTAACACAATCTGAATACGTTTGGTCAGTTTTTTGTATGCCAGTTGTTGTTTTCAGTTAAAATTTTGTCCATTTCAAATAAAAGTGAGACACTTTGAGTGGTACCGGCAGCACAGTGCATTGTATTGAGGTGGGGTTGACTCTTACACGTCAAAAATGATCCATGGATCCTTGTGCTAAAGTATCAACACAATATGGATGTGTTTGGTCAGTTTTTCGTATGCCAGTTTTTGTTTTCACTTAAAATGTTGTCCATTTCAAATAAATGTGAGACACTTTGAGTGGTACCAGCCACACTGTGCCTTGGATTGAGGTGGGGTTGACTCGTACACATCAAAAATGACCCATGGATCATTGTTCTAAAGTATCAACAAATCATGAATATTTTTGGTCAGTTTTCTGTATGCCAGTTGTTGTTTTCACTTAAAATGTTGTCTATTTCAAATAAAAGTGAGACACTTTGAGTGGTACCGGCCACACCGTGCCTCGGATTGACAGGGGTTTGACTCGTACATGTCAAAAATGACCCATGGATCCTTTTACTATATTATCAATGAAATATGAATGTGTTTGTTCAGCTTTCCATATGCCAGTTGTTGTTTTTAGTTAAAATGTTGTCCATTTCAAATAAAGGTGAGACACTTTGAGTGGTATCGGCCACATCATGCCTCGGGTTGAGGTGGGGTTGACTCATACACATCACAAATGACCCAGGGATCCTTGTGCTAAAGTCTCAACACAATCCAAATCTCCAAATAGATCTTAAGGGTGGATCTCCTTTGATCCTTGGGATCCGAGACGTTGAATTAAGAGTGTGATTGTCTCCGGAATCAAGGTAGGTGGTTGGTGCTTGGTAATAAAGTAATAGTAATGGAATGTTAATTATATTGGAATTTAGGGTGAACCTTGAAGAGATCTTAGATTGGGATTAGTGACCTTATGATGTATTGATTGGTGTGATTATGTCGGTGATACACAGTTATGTGAGGTACCTAGTGGAGGATGAGGATATATGTGGCGGAGTTTATGCATGGTAGGAGGAGGGTGGGGGCTATCCAGGGTCCAAGATGGAGGGGGTTGTCCGAGGTCTAGGGAGGAGGGTGGGGGCTATCTGAGGGGCTGTCCAGGGGTTTGTCCAGGGTCCAGGAATGAGGGTATGGATGCTGTCGAGGGGGCTGTCCAGAGGGGTTGTCCGGGGTCCAGGGAGAAGCGTGGGGGGCTGTCTAAGGGGATGTCTGGGGTCTAAGAAGGAGGGTGTGGGTGTCCAGGGTCCAGGGAGGAGGGTGGGGGGCTGTCCGAGGTCCAAGAAGGAGGGTGGGGGCTATTAGGGGGGGTTTTATGGGGTCTAGGGAGGAGGGTGGGGGCTGTCCGGGGGTTGTACAAGGGATTGTCTGAGGTCCAGGGAGGAGGGGGGGTTTCCGAGGTCCAGGAAGGAGGGTGGGGGGCTGTTCAGGGGGCTGTCTTGGGGGCTATCTGGGGGTTGTCTGGGGGCTATTTGGGGTCCTGGGAGGATGGTGGGTGGATGTCCAGGGTCCAGGAAGGATGGGGGGTGTCTGGGGGCTATCTGTGGTCCTGGGAGGAGGGTGAGAGTATTGTCCAGGGTCCAAGTAGGAGGGGGTTGTTCGGGGTCTAGGGAGGAGGGTGGGGGGGGGGGGGTTGTTCGGGGTCCAGGAAGGAGGGTGGGGTCTGTCCGGGGAGCTGTCCGGGGTCCAGGGAGGAGGGCGAGGGGGCTATTCGGGGGGTTTTCCTGGGTCCAGGGAGGAGGGGGGATGTTCGGGGGTTTTCCAGGGTCCAGGGAGGAGGGTGGGGGTTGTCCTGGGTCCAAGAAGAAGGGGGAATGTCCGGGGTCTAGGGAGGAGGGTTGGGGGCTGTCTGGGGGGTTGTCCGATGGGCTGTCTGGGGGGGCTGTTCGGGGCGCTGTCTCGGGGGCTATCCGGGGGGCTGTCTATGGGGCTGTCTGGGGGGTTGTCCCGAGTTTTGGTATAGTATTTACATATTTTCTAATCAAATTATTTCAAGGTTAAACAAATAATTTCATTATATCAACTTCTAATCGGACCACCAATTTTCTAAATTCCACTAAAAATTTACAATTTCATTAAAATACAGAGATTTCACAGCAAATCATCAAATCAAGTTTTATTATTTATAGATAAAAAAATAAAGATAATGTGACCTAACTGATCACACATATATTCAAGCACAAAAAATCAATAAACATCAAAGGTCAGCAATATCAGTAGAAAATGTAAAGGATCAATCTGTCCCTCATCACCATCATCTTCACCCTCACCCTCATCCTCATCATCATCCCCGTCATTGTCCCTGCCCTCCTCCTCACCCTTGTACTCATCCTCGACCTCCTCATCGCCCTCCTCCTCTGCCTCGGCCTCCTCCTCGCCCTCCTCCTCCGCCTTAGCCTCCTCCTCACCCTCCTCCTCCTCCGCCTTAGGCTCCTCCTCGCCATTGTCTCGACCACCACTAGAACTGCCACCTGGTACAACATATATAGAACGCATCGATGACATATATTCATCACAAGAAGTGTTTGCCTCTGGTGGAAGTTTTGAACGTAAAGCTTCCATCAATTTCATAAATGCAGTGTTTTCCACAACAGATTGTTCTTTCATATTTGTAGCCATTTTTTCAGCCTGTTCTTTCTATGCCTTAACTTTCTGCAACTCAGTGTCACTACAAGTCATACCTGAGGAGGGCCAATACCTCATCAGAACTACACTCTTCCGAGGTCGGCAGCGTACTCTACCAGGGTGCTCATCTCACAACACCTGATGTAAGTGATCATTTGGCCCAAAATTGTTAGGTTCCTTAGCATTAAGGGCCTCTAAAAATCCTATTACAAATATAAATAGATTATTAAGTTAAAAAATATAGATTAAAATTTTAAATATAAAAAGAAAAACTTACAATCTACTTCTGAGTTGGTTCATTAACACCACTTCCATCTTTCTTCTTTCTACTTGAGAAAAACAGTTTTTCTCGAGGCACATGTCCTTCTATATTCAATTTATGAATCTACAATGACATGGAATGTAGGAAACCATAATTAAAAATAGGATACCAAAAAATAGTAATTTCATAACTAAAATTATATAACAACTTTAGCAATCGAATAAATTATGGAGGAAGAAATAGAAAGTGTAAATAGTAAAGAAGAATTATAAATTGTCATACCTGTTATCTCTCATGATATAGCACTATAGTACGTCCTAATGTGTGGATGTATTTCATAGCATAAATGTTTTTTTTTATTTCTTACAGATGCATCCTAAATAAAATTCAATAATTAGTAATAACAAAAAACATGAAAATTTTCTTTTAAATACCTCTAATTTGATTAATACCATAAATTAGAAAGTTGTACAATGAGTAATCATCTTTTGATATTGTTCTAACGAACAATAATCCATGATAGGGACTGCCTCTAACTCTATTCCCACTTTAGCACACCAGCCAATGTACAACTCATGCTTATAGGCTCTCCAAAGCTCACCTAAATATTTTAGACATGTTGGTCGTGGACCCTCACCATCGAATAAATTAAACTGCAACTGACACCAAAATGTTAATTAATATAATTACAAAAATTAATATATTGCATTAAATACAACATATTTTTGTACCCATATCTCTACCCAGGCATTATCCTTGACTTCATTTGGTAGTTGTCTCCATGAGAGTGGGCTGACAGGAATGATGTCAGAGTATTTGGCAAGCGTCGCCAAAAACCTTCGACATTTCTGCCCTGATTTTCCAATCATCTGACTATCTTCATTGTAGTCCACCATCAACTACGTGCGGAGGTTCCACGCTGCTTGCATGCGTATACACTCTCGCCCCAGCCTCCTATCAGTAGATGTATCTGTTATGAAATAAAAACAAATATTTTATCAATACATGTTATAATGAAAATAAATAATGGTGTAACAATTTGTTAGGGTTGTATAAGTATACCTGCAATAGTCTGATCAATGGGCATTGCTAGATCTGCAAAAACTGAAGGAACACCCTGTACAGATGGAGTGAGTCCCAATGTATGATCTGTAGGGACAGACTATGGTGGAGCAGGAGTTGAAGAAGATGGAATATAAAATCCTGGAGAGACTGAAGCAGTAGTAAAAGAATATGACTGGGATGGCTGGACAAATTTTGGATGGGGAGTGGGAATCATCATCAGATATGGTTCAGACAAGTGAGGAGGGTCAGATGTAAAGGGTGGTGAAAACATGGGAGGACTAAATATCCTATGTGTCGCTAACGGCACACTAGGATCAGAATGTGGTATGGATGGTATGTCAGTGGGAGGGGCAGGGTCTAATCGGGTATGCCGACCAGATCGTCTAGCTCCCGTACCACCCCCTCATACGAACACCCTGAGTACCGGGACCACTACTAGGCTACTCATCAAATAATTATCTAATAATAGATGGATCCTGAAAAAATGTTTAAAAAAATTAATCTCATGACATTATATATAATTTAAATAAATATATTTGAAATAAAATACTCACTCTAGGCACTAGTGGTGGAATGCCTAGTTCAGTCATGCGGCGATTGTTGTCCATAATCTGTTTTCATCGCCTCTCTTCAATTGGTTTCATTTTCTACATTTGAAAACAGATATGGAAGTAAATAGGAATAGATAACTAATTTGTAACCCAAAAAACTAAATAATTGAGAAGGAATAGGGGGATTCATGGATAATTTAACTAATCATTGTTTTAGGTGAGCTTGAAAAAATATATAATGAAGTCAATAAATCGTACAATATGTAATAAAAAAATTTAATTTTTAGTAGGATGGTTATTTACTAAGTTTCATCAATATATTAAAATCATGGAACATTGATTCTACAAGATTCATAAGTGGAAAAGAAATTGTCAAAATTAAGGAAAAATTTAATTTCTTTAGCTCAGGTAGATGATACAGGTTTCGATACATGTTTTGCAGAAGAATAAAAACAATCATGTTCACTACCTGGTAAAATGTTAAAGAGAGGTCTTAAAGTCATACAAATTTTGTACAAATCACAGTTGAAGCATTGAAATGTTCACCAAGTTATAAATTTTGGTTTTTTAGGTTTAAATACAGTTCAATTCCAAATTTGAAAAAGCAATTCAAATAAAAATTTCAACCAATAAACATTGAAAATTCACATAACGGTCAAGTCGGATACAACATATTTGTAATAAATATTAAATAAATTTGAATAGAACCAACCTTAAAAACCCAACTCGAGGTAAACCAAAAGAATTAAGAACATGAATGGATGATTTTATATATTTCCCACCCCAACTTCAGGTTCCCAATCAACACTGACAATTTAGTAATTGGAGTCATCAAAAGAAATTAATGGATTGGTTCCAATGGTAGTAGGGATGGTGTAAATTCCATCATCCCCATCATCAAAAATATATATTGGAATTACGTCAACTATGACACCAAATTCATGTCGAAGTTGGTCTTTGACATAAAAAAACTTGTTTATCCATTGATTTCAATACATATGGTTCTTCGGTAGCAAGAGTGTGAGTAATTTTAATTACTCGAAATCCACAATCATCAATAAATGTCCCATGTATTTTCATCGAATCTGTTAGGTCAACTAGGCTGATACCCTGAGAGGGGGGCTGAATCAGGGTATGACTAAATAAAAATTAAAGCCCGTTCTGATCTTGTTTCGCTGTTAAGCAAAACAATCTTCTCTCTCTTTCCTGCTGCACAATATAAACAGAAAGTAAAGCAAGCACAGGACACAAAAATTTTACTTGGTTCACCGCTAAGGGCTACGTCCAAGGAGCATACGCCGACAGGTTGTCGGTCGTACCAAGTCCACTAAACTTCACTAGCTGTGGATTACAAGGTTTGGGATAGATCACTTCTATGCCCAGGCTCACTGCCTTTACAATGTTTAGGGTCAGCTCACTGCTTTCCCAAGGGTCACTCCCTGTTTCTCTCTCTCTGGCTCACTGCCGGTGGAGAGGATCACCTTCTTCCTCTTCCTAAGCTCACTACTCTTGGAAGGGATTCACTCACAGTTTATAGACCCGTAGGTCTCTTCATTTCCATTAAGGAATGCATCTTTCTCTGTATGTAGATGCTCTGTTGAAGTTCAACTTTCACTCGTAGATGAATACCCCTTTGCCACTATCCACTAGGCAAACAACCTTTTGAAAGACCTTCGAAAAGCACCCTACAATGCGAGGTTCCCAATTTCGCGAAGCTCAACCAAGCCTTCGCGAAGCTCCTGCCTTTTCGCGGAGCTCACTCGCGAAGCTCCTTCGCGAAGCACGCTCGCGATGCTCAAGCCGTCGCAAAGCAACGACCCTCGCGAAGCAAAGTAAGCCAACGCGGAGCTCGAAGGTTTCGCGGAGCTACAATAGCCGCCGCGAAGCACCTCTTTCGCGAAGCACACTGGCTCCGCGAACCACCTTCGCAAATCGAGAGCAAAGTATTTTCTCTGAAAATTCTCTCTACTTCGTTCGAAGGGGTCGGCCTCTATTTATAGGTGATTCCACCGACCCTCGTCCCTTCCGCGCGAAGTCAACGCCACGTCTTCTCAAATCGCGAAGCTCCAAAGTTTCTGTCGGAATTCTGTCCAAATCGCGAAGCTCCACAGCAATCTTCCGTTCGCGGAGCTTGACGTAGTCGCGATGAATCACCGTCAACTTACCTTCGCGGCTCGCGCCTTCGCTGCGAAGCTCCCTCGCGAAGCCCAACATTCCTTCACGCCTTCGCCGCGAAGCTCTCTCGCAAAGCCCATCTCCGCCGCGATGCGCTTCAGCCTCTGCCGTTCGCGAAGCTTGACGTAATCGCGAAGCATCACCGCCTCCATTCTTCTGGTCTTCGCGATTTCCAAACCATGCATCCTATCTTCGCGAAATTCATGCATTTGCCATATGAAATTATGCTCTTCATGGAAATCCACTTTTCGTGATGCTCACCAAACTCCAAATTTTGGACCCCAAAAATTTGGCAAACACTGGGAAATGGCACCACCTTGTACTGCTCTTTTGTACCGCCTCCAGATCGTCCTTTCCTTTGTCATAGTTCTTTGTCAACATGGAATGTCAACAAATTCTCGGGAACTCGACAATTCTCCATGGAAACCTGCTTTGTCAACAAACACAATCAACCCAAAAATACTGCAATGTTACCTTGAGGGATTTTTTCCCAACATAATCAAACTAATGGCATGTCATCATCATGACTCATCCATGAGAGTAATAATCCAACACTATTATTTTTTCAACGACTCCATAATAACCCACATTTTCAAATTGCGGTCTACTATCTAATGCACTGGTATAACAATCTGTTGTGGAAGTAACCATAACACCATCATGTTGTGTTCTCATGTTCTTTTCTCGATCAATGACAATAAATTTGTACCCATTGATAACAATTTATTTATAGTCATGAACCATGGAATTTGGATCAAAAGCTAAAGCTCTTATTTCCTCAGAGACAGAGTCAGCAGAAAAACTAAATACCTACGATATAAATGAATATTAAACTTAATTAAATATTGATTTAATTATTTTAAACAGTAATATTTTTACCATCAATTTTAACCAAACAGAAAACTCTTTGTTATGAAAAGTATCCCTCCTTCTCAAAGATAAAGAATGATTCTTTCTATTTATCATTATTTTATATTCCCTATAGATAAAAAATATGAATAATTTAACAAATATATATGTAAGATATACATATTCAATTTATTTACCTAATGTAGTCATTGAACAAATCACAGTTGAACAAAATTGTGCGATGTGCCATCTCTCGCTCTTCAAGAATTAATGTCTTCAATGTATATGATCCAAGAATTCCTTCTATTTGAGTAAGTGATGGAAAAGTAGGTTCAATTTTCTCATACTGTTCTTCTTCATTTCTCATTGGATTTTTCATTCTGTTAGTAAGATCAAACAAATACATTGAGCAGAAATCCACACATTCTTGATCCAAGTAACCATTCATGATAGAACCTTCGGGATGATTCCTGTTTCAGACATAAGACTTTAATGTGTACATATTTCTATCAGATGGATACATCCAATGAAAACAAATAGGTCCTATGAGAAGTATTTCAGTGGGAATATGGACAGTTAGATGCAACATGCATGTGAAAAATGATGTAGGAAATATTTTCTTCAACTCACACATGAAACATGCCATTTATTTTCACTGATACGCACAGGATGCAATTCTGGTCTGATGCCCCAATCCCCCAAGTCACGTCGAGACCATAAATCATCTTTTTTATTTACCTTAACATTTACAAGTATTGAAAGCAACATTTCAAATATATTCTTTTCAATGTGCATTATGTATAATTAATGACGTAACAAATTGGTTGACCAATAAGGAAAATAGAAAAAGATACTCCTCTTCCCCCAATTGTAACAAGTTTTAGTGGAAACATTCTTTATCTTTCTAGATTTCATTTGACCCTTCCCAAATGAAAAACTAAAATCTTTCAATTCATTAAGCACATCAGTTCCAGACATACGCTGATGTGGATCATCGGTCTCTATGGTATTATCAAATCTCGACGATTATTTATATATGGATGGTCCATTGGAAAGAATCATTGATGTCCCATAAAACTGAAACTACAGCGATGTTTCAATCTTCTGGATCGTGTATTCTTCATACAAATAGGATATGACATTTTCCCTTCATGATCCATCCAGACATCATTGCACAATCTATAAAATCATTTATCATCCACATAAACACAACACGTATTTGAAATATGTCTTTCGAATATGAATCGTATGTGTACACACCCACATCCTAAATAATTTTTAACTCTTTTGTTAAAGGTTGCATGTATACGTCAATATCAATGTCCGGATGAAAAAGGCCAGATATGAGTATACTCCTAAAAGTGAAAGGTTTTTTCATTAACAACCATGGGGGAAGATTATAAATGTGTATAAAAACTATCCATGTGCTATGCGAAGTAAGCATCTGCCTAAATGGATTAAAACCGTCGCATGAAAGACCCAGCCTCACATTATGCACGTTAGCTGCAAAATCAGAATATCAAGCATAAAATCTCTACCATGAAAATCCATCTATAGGGTGAACCAACTCATCTTTAGTCTTATTTCTCTTGGTATCATGTCATCTCATTTTTATTGATATTTCATCAGACATAAAAAGATTATGGAGTCTGGGGATCTATGAAAATTGTAACATTACTTTATGTGGCACGTGAGATGGTGTTCCATCAGATTTTGACTTCCAGTGGAATGTGCAACATTTTATAAGATCTTTTGTTCAGCGGTTTCCTCCCAGAATAAACTGAAATCTTTCGGGCAAGCAAGAATTTTGTTTCTTGAAAATCAAAGTTTTTCAAATAACTTACATTCCATATAGTGGTTTGAGGGAATATCTACATCATTTATAAGTAAATACTTCAATAAGGTAAGAAATTTATTGATTTCTATATTATAAATCACATATATATTTTTCCCATGAAACAATCATATTAAAAATTCCATCTTTTTCATTTCATCGCACTGTCGATATACTGGAGTCGTGGCAGCGTCATTCAATTTTTTCACCCTAACAATATCATCATTTTCATTATATGCATCATCTATCCTCATATAAAAGTATTATTGAGTATAAATCCTTTCTTTTTCATGAATTCGAATAAACAGAAACCGATCATATAACAAATTCTCCAGTCCAGTCCGTTAATTTCGATCATCAGCAATTTGAGATTTCATTTTCTCCCCATTGTGATACCACACATAGTATTTTTCTTGAAAACCATATTTTTTTATGTGGTAGCTGACTTCTTCACAGCTCAACCAAGTTCTACCAACACAATTGGAACATGGGAAGTGTATGCATCCACTATCTGAAGCATTGTGAAATGCAAAATCTAAAAATCTCTCCAAATTTTTTTGAAAATCACTTGAGATCTGATCGTTTTCATACATCCAACTTCAATCCATTCTGTAAAATGAATTTTTATAAGTCATTTGGTCATAAGTAATTCAATAAGGTTGAAGTTTAATAAAAAATATATTTAAGTAAATGATAAAGGAAGGAGTTTTTAGTTGATGTAGTGAACTATTAAAACAATGTAAAGATGTACTAATTCAGTTATGTGTGCCTAAATTTGAGGTGAGATGTGTTTTGTACTTTTTTCATTTATCACATACAAGAAGACACCATAGACCTGATAGACCATTGTTCAATATATTACAAAGTGAAGGCTTTTCATGAAAGATTCGAAATTTGTAAAGAGAGTTTTTTAAATAATTTATTGATGCTAAAAAATGGAAATATTGTGAAAAGTTAGTACATTTTAGAACACCCAAACTAAAGTCTACAGAAAGTACCATGTCACCCTACTAAAAAAAGGAAAACCACCTACCCCATTACCCTAACCATCCCCAATCACTTCACAAGGATCATCCTTATATTTATTACCCAAATCAATAAAATATTAGTAAACAAACCATTTACCATCTTTGAGTGGGGATAAATCTCACCAGCACCTCCATTAGTCGATATAATTCACTAACTACATAAAAGGAGTGACTATGAAGAAGTAAAATCAATTTGATTCATATAATCATGACACTTGAATTGTAGAACAAAAATAGAAAACAAATCAAACTGTACTTATTATGTATGTCATGCCACACAAGTCACCACTTGGTTTAAGTCAAATCAAAATAGAAACAAAGAATAATAGATGAAAAACATTAAAACTAAGTTAAGCCTTACATATTTGGAGTGTAGAACTAAAAAATTGATTGAATTCAGATGGATTTATAGGGAGGAAGGAGTTCACAGCCTATGTAAAGAGAGAGGCCTCTGGTTTAGAATCCAAGGGGGACTTCCCCAAGGATTCCTAAATCATAATCACTATGAATCCAAGGTAGATTTTCCCAATGTATTCTAATATAAATCATCATTAATACAAGGGGGTTTCAAAATGGAATTAAAATCTATGTTTTTAATGTGAATCCTTGGTTGGTTTCTTCAAGGAATTCCAAATCATTAATCAAAGAACAAGTACTCAAAAATTAAATTAAATTTATTTATATTCATTTTCAATAGGTCTCATATAAGAGGCACATGCCATAGGTCCCATTATGTGTTATAGGAATCCCAAATCATTCACTCATGGTCAATAACTCATTATTGAAACCCCTAGGGTCATACCATTCATTACCCGATTAGTTTCCCAAGTCAAGCGCACCCCTCAGGTTAGGGTTCACCTGTGCTGGGGCTTCTGGAAATCGGGGGAAATGCAGAGTTATCTGCTTCTGTGTAATTAGGGGAGGGTTGTCCATAGGGGTGGTGGGGCTTTTCAGGGGGTACGAGGTGTCTAGGGGGGTGGGTGGGCTATCCATGAGGGTGGCGGGGCTATCCAGGGGGAATGGGGTGTCTAGGGGGTGGGTGGGTTGTCCACGATGGTGGGGGGATGTCCAAGGAGTACGAGGTGTCCAAAGGGGTGGGCGGTATGTCCATGAGGTTGGGGGATTTCCAGGGGTTATTGGTGTCTAGGGGGTGGGCGGGCTGTCTACGGTGGTGGTGGGGTGCTCAAGGGGGTATGGGGTGTCCAGGGGAGGCGGACTGTCCATAAGGGTGGCGGGGCTGTCCAGGGGGTAGGGGGTGTCCAGGGGGTGGGAGGGCTATCCACAGGGGTGTGACTGAGGGCTATGAGATTTAATTGGACGGTCATTCATGTTATGAAAAACAAACGGTGGGTGTTAAAAATTAAAATAGTATTTTGTAGTGAAAATCCAATTTGGTAGGATTAGTGACTTGATAACATGATGGTGTCAAGTTTTCAATTGGGAAAATGTTGGGGTATTGGATTCTAAAAGGCTCTCACAACCTTACAAGGATATATCATTTCAAGAAAAATGTTTTGTGGGAGAAGGAATTCATCCTATATAGTTGATGTCACTTTTAGATCATGTGATGCCTTACTCGTCAAGATCAATAGACAAGAACAAAAACCAAAGAGGCCTCAAAACTATCTAAATCTCTAGAAGTGATGACTTCCCAGTTCTTATTGGTGAACTATGTAAGTGATGACTCCCCACCTATACACCCCCCCACCTCACCCCCAGCAGACTCCCCCTACACAACCCCCCACCCATCCACTGACTACGCACCCCCCACATGCACCCCCCCACTTGCACATCCCCCCTCCCTCACCCCCACCGGCACATCCCCCTCCCATCCACCCACTGCACAATCCACCACCCCCCACCTACACAGACCCCCCCCCCCCCACCCCCACCTATACAACCCCCCCACCTCACCCCCAACATACTCCTCCACACTACACACCCCCACCTGTACATCCCCCTTCACTCATTACACCCCCCCCCCCACCTAAACACCCCCACCAGCACACCCCCTCCCCTCACCCACTACACCCCCACCCACTGCACCTCCCACCACCTACACCCCCTCACTTCAAATAAATTTATTCACACATGAGAGCAGAACAAAGAAAAAAACAAATTAAATTGAAATTGTTGGGTAGCATACTACCAGAACCTCAGGTTTAAGCCAAATCAAAACAAAAAACAAAATAATAGATTCAAAACATTAAACATAATGTACAACTAACATATTTGAAGTATAAAACAAAACAACTTTGTAATTGAAGATGGATTTGGTGGAAATTTTCCGAGCGAGAGAGGTATTAGGTCTCGGATTCATCACTTCAATCACGTGGATGGGAGATCAGGTTTGCTGGGAATTTAGGGAAAAACTTTCCCAATGGTTTTAAAAAACTTTTGGGAAAGTTAAGATTTACCAATGGTTTAGAAAAACTGTTGGGAAAGCCTTCTTAATTTGTAGATTTCCTAATGGTTTCTTCAAACCATTGGGAAATACATCACTAACTCGAAATTTGCCTACAGTTTGAATAAAATATTGGTAAAGTACCCATATACCAATGGTTATATTGAACTGTTGGTATAAAAGTGTTGGTAAAACCCAGTTTCCTAGTATTGCAACCTAAGGCCTACTAGAGGTGGGACTCGAGGGTCATTATCTCTCTCTCCTCATTGTGATATCTTTGAAAGGAGGGGGAATTAAAATTAATGAGTTTTTAAAACATATACCAATCACTTGGTTGATTAAAGTATTTTTTAGGTATTATAAATCATTTAATAAAATATTATTTATTATAAAATGACATTAATGTCAATTTTGATACTATTCATTTAAGTTTACTTTATAAACATCAAGAAAATAGTGGAATTAGAATATATTATTTTAACACCTATATAAAATTTTATATTTATCTAAAAACTCATGTAATTTAATAATTAATTCAATTTATATTACTTTTAATATTTTTCATATTATTTGATTTATTTTTCCATTAATTAAATAATTACCACATTTGTGTTGCTTAAGCATATGAAGTAATTATATAATTACTAAAATTTAGAAATAAATTACCCTCATGAAATTAATTTCATTATTCTAAAAATTAACATCAATATTCATTCACATATTACTTATTTCCCTATGTTAATATGTAATTTAAATTTAAAATAAAGAGTGTGAAATTTTGACCTTTTCTTTATATAAATTATTATATTGATCACTTCTATGAAAAAGTTTCCCAGAAACACATAAAAATATATCCCAAGGATATTAGGGTTGATTTATGGCCACAAAATAGAATTTGAACAAGTATTTGTGTCATTTTAATCTTTATATTTTATGTTAAACCCCCCCCCCCCTTGGTAAACTTGTTTTAACCTTAACCATGGTAATTGATTTTTACAGTTTTTCCTTTAATTGTGAAAAAAATTAAGTTAATTAATATTATATAATATTATTTATTATAATTATAAATACGGAATCTATTTTAAAAAAATTCAATTCATATAATTTTTATAATTTTATTTAAAATTATCTCACAGACGCGTTGAAAAAATTGTTTTCCAAAGAAAACATTTTTATAAATATAAAAACAATTATATCAATATTCAACAATAGATTGATTATAGTTAGATAAATTGGATTAATAATAATATAATTGAACTAATTTTACTTTTAAAACCATTTTAAAATACCATTTGACTTATTAAATTATTTAAACAAAAATCCAGTTTTTAATAAAAATCAGTATTTTTTACTATTTGTCAAAAAATCAATCTCTTCAGAAAATCATTAAAAATTCACTCAAAGATAATTTTGATATTTTGATTCCAAAAACTAATTTCAATTTATAAAATAAATTTTTTAATTTTTCAAAAATTAATTTTATTATTTTTCTATAAAAATCAATAAAAACCATTTTTTAGAAAAGATATATTTTTGAAATGTATAAAGACTTTACTAAAAATTAATTAATTATTTATCAATATATTTTATTTATCTAAAATATTCATACCAAATTTTTAAAATTTGGTTATTCTGATTCATATATTTGAATTTAATAGAAAGGTTAAAATGGTCACATTAAATCATAATATTTTAATAGTATATCATGTTTCATTTAAACTTGTCATTATTTGAAACACATGTTATCAAAGAGATTAAATTTTTTTAAATCATAAAATATAAGTTTGTTATATAATATGTAATGGAAAATTTCATGAGGTTGATGAATCAACTCTCTTGCATTACGAATAATAACCTGAATCATTTTGAGTGGCCAAATTCACCTCAAAGGGAAAAACATGTAGTTGTATACTTCATGAATCAACGAACACCTTCTATTAGAAGATATATTGTTCCATTAATTGATGAAAATTGGATTAAATCTATATAAAATTTATTTTCTATAACCTATTTTTTAGATTTGTTAAAATTCACCTTGGAAGTATACTGCTTAAAATGAGAATTTGATTAGTAGTGAACACTGATTAAGAACACAATGCCAATATGAGAGATTGATTATATAGGGTGAGAAGTGTTCAGTAAAATATTTTCCAATAAGTATTCTCCCCATTCTATGTGGACAAAAATATATAAGGAATTATTAGAGATAAAGTATAATGAAAATTAATAGGTGGTAAGATATGAGATGAACTTTACATGACCTGCTTAATACACCTCTATCTTTGTTATGGACCCTATGGGAAAGGTTGATAGGTTCTTTAGTGGACTGAGACCCCATGTGTGAATGAATCTAGAAATTCAAGACTATGAAATCTATGAAGAGAGTGTTTGGAGTGATTTCAAGGCATAAATTGCGTTTGGAGATACTTAGTGGTCACATAGTCTGAATTAAAAGAATAGAGTAATGGATCCAAATTCATAGAATAATTTTGATCACAAAAGGAGGAAATAAATTATAACTATCAATGTGAAAAAAAAATTTGGGGAGAATTGTTCAAGGAATTAATTACATAGAAGTAGAAATTTATTAAGTGTGTAAGAAATTTCCAAATATCTTATAATTTTCATAGCGAGGTGTAATCAAAACATCTTAATACAAATGAAGAGGGAAATATGGTGAAAGAATAGCCTAAAGTTTAATGCTTCAATTGTGGAAAACATGGACACACTGAAAATAAATGTAAAAATTAGAATATAATGGAGGTAAACCACCATCAATCATAGAATAGACCAAGGGATCAAAAATCTTACTTTTTCAATCATAAAGGCGAAAGTAGAGGCTCTAAATGATTTGGTGGTAGGTACACTCATCATGCTCCCAAAGATAGCAAGTACTTTTTTTGAATATGGTTATATGAATTCCTTTATTTCATAAAAGTTTGTAAAGAATTTAGAATAAAACCTATAACTTATATAATTATAGTTATCAATTAAAACTCTCATATGAATAATCCAAGAATAAATAGTGTATTAAAACTCTAGTATCAAATATAGAAATAAAAATCTCAATGAAAATATTGATGTCATTCCGATGGTGGAATTAGACACTATACTAGGGATGGTATGGTTCTAAAAGTATAATGCTAACATTAACAGTAGAAGAAAGGAAATTTCATAAGTTTTGAATGTACTTTCTAGAGTTATTTTCAAAAGAGTGATATCCCAACTAGAGATTTTTCTAGAAGAACCTCCCATATCCTTCTTTATGGAGATGATCAGTAAAGAAGGATAATAAAATGAATGTATAAGGATTGATAATTTCCCCATTTTTTTGGAATATATTTATCTATTTCCTAAAGAGTTACATAGACCTCCCCAAAATTGAGGTATATTTCTCTATTTAACACATACATGAATCCAAACTAATATTGATGAACCCATATAAAATGGAATATGTGGATTTACAAAAAATTAAAGCATCAAATTCGAGATCATTTGGGGAAAGTTTTTATTTGACCAAGTGTGTATCCTTGGGGAGCACAAGTTCTCTTTGTAAATAATAAGGATGGATCATTGTGGTTATGCATTTATTATAGACATTTTATTGGGGCCATAGTGAATAAAAAATATCATATTCTAAGGATTGAATATTTGTTCGACCAGATTTGAGGGGCTCAATTATTTTCCAAGATTGAACTTTTATCGTGGTATAATTAGTTAAGGGTGATAAAATAAGATATCCCAAAGAATACCTTCTAAACAAGATATGTTAATTACAAGTTCGATGTTTTTTCCTTTGGATTGACTAATTCTCCTACCATATTTATGGATTTGATAAGTAGAGTCTTTAGGGACTAACTTGATAAATTGTTGGTGGTCTTTATTGATGATATTATAGAACATTCTAAAATTAATGAAGAGAATGAGGATTATCTAAGGGTTATATTAAAAAATTAGGAAGAAAAAGCTAGTTGGTAAATTTATAAAATGTGCTTTTTTTGTTAGAACAAGATGATTTTATAGGATATGTCATGACCAGTTAAGGAATATCAATGGATCTAGCAAAGACAATTGTCATGGAGGAGTGACCATATACGATAACTATAACTAATATTTATAGTTTCCTTGTTCTATCAGGATACTATGGAATTTTTTTGAAAAAAATCATGGATCTGTAATATACTAACCGAGTTAACTTGAAAAAGAGTTAGGTATATATGGATAAAAGAGTGTGACGAAATTTTCCAATAATAGAAAAAGAGGTGATTTAGTTCACTTGCATTAAGGTTTTTTATCTATAGTGATGAATCCCTAAAAGGGCTTGGATATATAATCATGAAAAAAGACAAAGTGGATGCTTATAAATCACTATAGTTAAAACCTCATGAAGAGAACTATCATATTCATGACCTGGAGTAAGATGCAATCATCTTTATTCTAAATATATGTAGACCCTATATTTATGGGGAAAAGTTTGATATATACATAGACCAAAAAAATGTTAAAGTATATATTCACACAAAAGGAATAGAACATGAGACAAAAAAGGTAGTTGGACATTCTTAAAGACTGTGACTATTTAATTCATTTTCACCCTTAAAGAGAAAACATATTCATATATACATTAACCAAGAAATATCCTGGTGTTATTTCCGTGATGAGGATTAGAGAATATCCATTAATCAAGGACCTAACAAGGTTGGACATGGGAATCATAAGGGAAGGTACATCATCAATCTTATCCCAAATTATTTCTTAAACTCCATTACTAAATAATATCTAGAAATCTAAAAAAGATTACCCATTTATGAAAAATAATATAGAGGAGGTGAAAATGGGAAGTTTTCTAAATTCAATATTGATCAAGATGGGGTACTGAAATTTTATAAAAGGCTATGTATTAAATCTATTATAGAGATATATAAGGAGATAATGGATTAATCTCATAGTTCTGCATTCACTATACATCCCAATCACTAATATGTATAGGGACCTTTACGATCAGTAATGGTGGGAAAAATATGAAAAGAGATATTGATGAATATACTATAGGTTTCTTTGGGTGTTAACAAGTGAAGGTAGAGAGAAATCTTTCTAAATGGGTATTACAACCACTACCCATATGTATATGGAAATGGAATAACATCACTATGGACTTTATCATAGACCCTCCAAAGACTTCCAAGGTTAAAAATTCTATATGCTTAATCACCAGAAGATTGAAAAATTATTCTTATTTCATTACCATAAGATATTATTTCTCCCTATAATTCCTAGCTCGCCAATATATTCAAGAATTAATTTAACTTCATTGAGTATCATTGTTGATTATTTCTGATCAAGATCTAATATTTACTTATAAATTCTCTAAATAACTTTAAAAGGATATTAATACATAAGTAAGTTTGAAAATAGAATATAATCATAAAATTGATGGGTAGTATAAGAGGACTATTAATAAATTGGAAGACATGTTATGGGATATATTACTTGATTTTTAGGGGAGTTTTAACTAATATCTTCTTCATGTTTAATTCTCTTATAACAACATCTTCCAATAGATCATTCAAAATGGAACCTTTTGAAGCTCTCTATGAAAAAATATATATTACTACAACATTTTGGGATGATATTAGAAAAGAGAAACTATTGTGGCCATAAATTGTTAATTAAACAACATAAAAGATACTAGTTATTTAAAAATTCATCAAGGATTCCCAGAGTCTATTTGGAGGAAATACATGAAATTTCATGTTAGGGATCATGTTTTTCCAAAAATATCACCATGGATGGGTGTTATGATATTTAGAAACAAAGGGATACTAAATCCAATTTATATTCATGTTGGAGTGGTTTATTATTGATTAGAACTATCTCTAAATATTTCCAATTTACAATATGTCTTCAACATGTCTCTAGTAAGAGAGTATATATTAGACCCAACACATGTACTTTATAATATTGGTATAGAGTTGAAACCTAGCTTTTAATATGAGGAGTAACTGATCTAGATCCTTTATAGAAGGGAAAACGTGTTAAGGAATAAGAAAACATTACATTTTAAAGTTCTATAGAGAAATCACAAGTTTCAAGAGGCAACTTAGGAACCTAATGAATCAATAAAGGATAAATACCCCCATTTTTTGGAGGAAAGAGTTAAATTTTGGGTATACAATTTATTAAGGGTTGGTAGAATGTAATGAATAGAAACATTCATCTATGATTAATAAAAGTTACCTTTTTCAAAATGACTATTTTATTATATTTTAAAATGTAAGTACATATAAAAATATTACAATAAAAAAATTAATATTAAATTTCATGCGATAATACTAACTACTACAACTAAGAATACTATAGGAATATGAAAACCAAATAATAACACCCATGAACTGATGTACACCATAGGATCAAACACACGCATTAATATTAAAATTTCAATGAAAATTTTTAAAAGAAAAATAAACTTTAATAATATAATTTAAATTATCAAATTAATTGTAAAAAACATTGGGAATAAAGTAGTAAATGTTGTATGAATGGTGGAGTATATATATATATATATTATAGGGGGAAAGAGGCCATTGGGATCTGATCATTACTATATTTTTGGAATATATAACTATTGGTTAATATGATCATTGGGTATTATTACCATTTTTAATAATGTTACCAATAGAATTAGTGTTTAGTAAGGGTAATGAAAAATGCTAATTGATGTATAAAAGATAAATGATGACCTTAATCAGTAGAGTCATGCCATTTATAGCCCATTTATTAGAACTTTAGAGGTAGGTAGTGTCATATGGGATCTTCTTTGACTAATCCAAATAAAATCTTCAACAAGTGATGCCTTAATGAAATTGATTATTGGATAAGTTCAAGTTAGTGGATATCACCACTAGGAGAATATTAGTTGAGTCACCCCTTTAAACTACCAACATCAAACACCTTACCATTAGGGTATATACTAGTATAATAAAGAGTTATTTATCTAAAACTTAGTATTATAAAAGTTTAATTTCATTTGTATAAATTAAATGGTTATTTTTTTAATCTCATTTTGATTATTGTTTTGTTTAACAAATTATTCGGGAAAATAATAGGAATTTGATAAATTTATTTTTGGATACAAATAAAATTTTGTTTTTAGAAAATATATATACTATTATAATAAAATTAGGTATTCTAGGTAAAGTTTAATATCATGAAATATACATTTAAAACACTATTTATTTTATTATAAATGATAATATAATTTTATAATGTCCTAGGAAATTTTTATACATGTTAGAAATTTGACTATGTCATAAAAAATGCTATTTTTCAATAAATAAAGAATTTATTACTTAAAAGTTAAAATTATCATATTTTGAGAACTATTTAGATAAAATAAACATTATTTTTGAATTAAATATTTCAAAATTAGGATAGGGTAAATTTTTGGGAATTTTCTAAAATATTTTATTTTTCAATGACTAGTTGAAATATAATTTTGTGTTTTTGGTATGTTTTATCACTTCATGTATTTTTAATAATTAATTTAATATAATCCACACCCTAAAATATACTGTTTTTTCAATATTATTTATTTTAATGGATTTAAATCAATTTTCAAACCTATAAATGACTTTGCAAAGTATAAAATAGAAATTATGATTTTAAAAACTATATTTTGTGGGAAAAACAATTTCTATGTCCAATGGAATGTTAAAATATTTATTTTTGTTCTAATATATTAAAATATTATAAAAAATTAACCAAATGTCTAAAAACGTGATCTAAAACCATGTAAAATCCATATTTTTCATTTTCCACAACCTAGAATTCCAAAACTATATTTGAAAATTATTAAACACTTCCTCCTATTTTCCTATAAATACACATCCATCCCCCATTCCTCTCTAGTAAGAATTCATAATCCATGAATTTATGGTCATTTCACCTCTAAAAAAATTCCTCTTAGGTTTCCGAAATTCATCAAGGTTTCATCCTCAAGTTTCAGGAAGAAACTCTTCACGGTAATGGAATTATCCTCTTCCCCTTTTCCATTCAAGTGTCACTTTTTGTGTATCTCTTCTAGATGTAAAATTAATTTATTTTATTACACTTTTTATCATACCATTACTTCCAAAAAATGTTTTATCAATGGTAAACCTTCATCACCTCTCATTTTACACTTTCATTAATCAATGTTGTATACCCATCATGCTAACAAATTTATTTCATTAATTTCTCTCTTTCACATGACAAATTCTAATATTTTGAATACCCAAAATTTTTTCTAATCCATGGGTATTCACCTAGATGTAAATAAAATTTATTAATTTTATTATTTATAAGTAAAAAACTAAAATTACATTTGTTGGGTTAAAAATGATATAATGTTCAAGTATTTAAACAAATATCTATGCAATTTTTTTATATGAAACCTATTATTTATTCTACACAATATATTGATGAAATTATTTATTATGATCAATTTAGCTCACATGAATTAATAATTATTAAGGGTGATCACTGATACCACTCTAATGCATTTGGTAAATAATTAATTTCAATAGATGATATGTTTTATGATACCTTTTTGAATTACCTTAGTTTTATTATTTACAATTCCTTGGTAATGAACTATAGTTATATGCTTATAAATGTCTCATTTTAATATTGTAGCCACATTTCCATTTTATGATTCATGATCTTTGTTTTATGATATTCCTCATGTTATTATGCTCATGCTTTAATGATAGGCCTCATTTTCATTTTCTAAATATCTTGTTTGTTTATTACCTTACTAGGATTTATGCTCACCTATTTATTTTTATATGTATCCCTAGGATATGAGATATAGTAAAAGTCGCATAGGATAAACCTATAAATAATCCTTTACAGTGAATTATAATATATTTTATGTTATTCGTGTATTATTTTTATAACTTCTAAGAAACTAAAACTTAAAAGATCGTGTGTTTTTCAAGTGTTTCACCTTGTAATAAAATTTTTATATATTAAAATGGATGGATTTCATATGAATAATTATTAAGAAATAGTGAAAAATCTATGTATCGGAGTAACTACTTCTTAAGAAGAAAATTTTTTATGTTATTAAACTGAAAAATATAGATAAATTATTCATTTTATGACTTTAATTTCATGTACATATCAATATATTCTTTCTTACAAAAGAAATATGAGAACAGGGATGCATTCCATATGATAAATAAATTGAAAAATATCTATTAGGAACATAAATATAATGAGAGGATTGAGGATTAAAATTCATTTTTAAATGAAATATGATAAAATTAACTTTTATATCTTCTCATATACTCAACGGGATTTGATATTTCAATTACTTGGGGAGGTTGGGGAATCAATTAAGGATTGATCATGATATGAACTTCATTCTAGAATTTTTTTCTAAAAAAAGGTTTTGATAGTTTATTATAAACTATAAAATAAATGAGTTCAATAAAATTTTACCCAACCTCCCCAATATACAAAGGATTTATAATAAGGAAAGTATTAGATCAGTCTTTATTATTGTATTGACAATACAAAAGGGTGAAAGTGTAAGGTAAAAGAACCAGATTAGAGGGACAAATAGTCACCCATGATCACCAAAACCTAAGGTTTTTATCAGAAAGGATAGTTAGTGCTTCCATTATGGTGAATCTAGTCACTAGAGGAGAAATTTTTGAGAATACCTAAAACGTTTAAAGAAGGATCATGGAGAGTAAACATTTGGTTTTAATGTTATAAAATTTTATTGAACTATTTTGAAAAATATATTATACTGAATGTATATTATAAAAAAATTGAAAAATGTATATGATTTTGAAACTAATAATAGACTAGTTTTTATATATTGAAGTATTTATTCACTTTATCGATCAAGATCTAGTATATCAAGGAGGTGAATAAGAGGATTACTTCATAACTCTAATGGATCTTAATAAAAATGTGTATTTTTCATATTTTTCTCTTATATGATAAGAATATTTACTTATAAAAATTATTTATTATGAATAATATTTTATGATGATTTTGATAAAAAAGGGTAAAATTGATTTAATTCTATAACATCTTTGAAAATAATATAAGGATAAAAAAATTTCTACCCGGATATAAGATTTTATCCATGATTTTTGTTAAAATTTTGAGGTAAATTTTTTCCACCACCCATATGCTTGGTCAGGTTACTATGTGAGAAATGAGTTTGGATAAGATATGTTATAAAAAAAAATTAGATTCATAAAGATTATTGTTGAAGCATATATTTAAGTGGTTGATTTTCATTTTATAATACTTGTTTTTTGATTTACATTAAATTTAAGTGTGTGTTTTTAATGTGCACGAATGATTATATTTTGAAACCATAAGATGTTTAGAATATTAGTTTTATCCATCTAGGAAGAATTTATAAGACACTATAAATTCACAATCCCTGGGTGTGCATATTTATATTTTTTAATGAAGGTATGATAAGTGTTCATGAGTTTCATGGAGTTAAATACTGAGATCATTTGAATGATTCTAAAGGAGTCTGGAGGTGTTGGTGGAGAGTGTTTCTATTCATTATTTTTTATTTGTATATATTCTATTACTCTATATTATGATTCATGTGTTGGGATTTATTTTCTATATTTTTTGGTTGTATAAAAAGTAGGAATTTATAGATTATTTTATGATAATTTGAGCATGTTATTGGTAGTACTCATCTATTTATTTTTATTGGATGTTTATTTTGGTATTTTTTATTTTATGGACCATTTACGTGTAAAAAACTCCCTAAATGGTATCCTTAAACCCTCAATAATGGTACCAAACCTCCAGGGATTGAGGAATTCACTTGAGATCATGTGTAATTTAACCTCGATAGCACGGTCATACTAGGGTGGGACATTAAAAAATTTTATCAAAACTATTTATTTTCTTTGGTCTTGAAATTTGTAAAGTTTGTAGGTTATAGATTATTTTAAAGGAATTTTTATGAAAGTTGTGCAATTTTTCCTAGACAACAAAAACATTTTGTAAGACAATGTTACTTAGTTTTTATTGGTTTTTATTTTTTGTGGTTTAAAAATATATTTTAGGATGAGGTTATCACACATTTGAGAGTGAATAGTGTGGAAATAATGAATCATTTTGGAAATTAGGGACATTAAATATATATTGATGTGCATGTGATTTTTATTGAATTTTGTATTGATTTTAGGATTTTATTTTATTCTAATTATTTAATAATTAACAAACTAATTCTTCTTTTAATTAATATATTATTAATAATAAATTTTTTATCTAGAATAAAATAGATTTTCATGATGATACAGTGTGAGTTTTTGGGTGGTTAGTTATTTTGTGTAAATATGATTTCAGTTGTTTATTAAAAAGGGTTTTATTCATCAATTTGAGAAAATTCCTAAAGGGATTACAATAATTTTTTAATATGGTAAATTAAAGTGGAATTTAAATAATAATGTTTTTATATGGATAGTTTTTATGCAGTTGTAGTTTTTTTAAACATGCTTGTGATAAGGAAATATTGGTAAATTCTATATTATTTTTCCATAATAAAGATCATAATTTATATAAATTTTATGCATGATTTTTATTTGGATGAAAATAATTTCCATTCCTTATATGTTATGTGAAAAATATCAAGTTATTGGGTAGTTTAAATATTAAAGTGGTTAAAAAAATTTGGCATCCTAAATGGTAAATTAAGTGAATAAAATACTATTTTTATTATAGAGAATATCATTTTGATTGTTTTTAGATTTTGATAAATCTTTAAGATCATGATATTATGTATTTTATATTTTAGTTTTAGTATGTTTTGTGAATATAAATTATTGTATGTTATTTGTGTAAAGAAAAATATGGGTATCAGTGTGAGTTTAATTAAATAAATGGTATATCTTGGAAATTTTAATTAGTATTTAGAATAAATAAGTGTCATAATTAGGTGTTATGGTTTATGTTAAAATTATAATTCACATAACCAAATGTTTAGTGGATAATTCTAGAATGATGAAAAAAATATGTTTTTGTTTTTATTTAAATCATAAAGTAATTGGATTTAATTCTTATCTAGTCAAAACATGTTGATGTGAAGTTAGAATTTGAATATATTGGATTTAAATTTTTATAATCAAGCATGTGGTTTTTTAGGATGTTTTAATAATAAATTATCGGTTATTGTAACAAGTTTTACTTATAAAATATCATGTCAAATGAAGTGATTAATTGAAACATGGTAAATGTTATTGAAATTGATTAACTATTGTAAAGATCATATGAGAAAGAAATATTTGATATGTATCCTATAATATTTTTATATTGGCATTATTAATGTGCTGAGCATGTTGAATTAAGTAAAAATAATAATAACTGTGATAGGTGTTTATTAAAAAAAATTGGGAATAAATTATTAGTAAATCATGTGATTAATTAGAAATTTATTTGAGAAATCATGTTTATATTCGTGATTTTTCTGGTAGAATAAATTTTTTATTGATGATTTTGATGATTTTGATGATTTGATTTTTTTCTAGGATATGAAATATATTTATATCTAGTTTGATTTAAAAATTCATTGAGGTTCTGAAATTTTTTATTGGAGTGATAAGGTGGATCATTTAAATAAGGTTAAATTGTTACTTTAGGTGGTGTTTTCTTTCATTGGTTTTTTTGTATCATTGGAGTGGTGTATATTGAATTAGACATGATAATGAATTTATGAATGTTAATTATTTATGGGTTAAAATATTATTAGTCAATAACTTTATAGTGGGTGCATATAGACTGAGTTTAGTGAGATTGTTGTTGAATTCAACTTTCATGTTGAATTTTAAGTTATATTGTCATGATATGAATTTCATGGGGTAATGCTTTTAATTTTATCTTATATGGGTAATAAATATAGTGGAATGTTTCTTTGGTAATGAGTATTCCTATGTCCGGGTGCCTCATAAAGTTATATCCTATTATAGGGGTTTTTTGTGATGGTATTTGGGAATTATAAGTGAACTGATGTCTTGGTGATGTATTTTTTCACTAAATATTCACAAAGACCCTTCTTTTGGATAATAATCATTACTATGGGGATTTGGTATTGACCTTGATCATTTAGGTATGTGTTTGATTTGATTATGATTCTTTTTAGTTTATTTTGGTTTTGATTTAGGGTTGTCATTGGGAATTTTGAGTGAAGAGAGGTGGAGGGAGAAGAAAAGGGAGGTATACTTGTTTAAATTATTTTAGTAAGTACAACTAAGTGCATCGTGTGGGGTACTAGATTCTTGGTGAGTATAGTAGAATCTTTGGTTACCTTAGTTGCCACCATGTAACCTTATGGGAGTTGAATGGGTACCCATTGGGATTTAGGGATACTTTTTTAGAGTAGTAAAATCAAATATTTACATGGTCATGGGATTAGACCTAAAATCCGAGATATTCTTATTTATGGGTCTTTTTTAATGAACATCGAATGCTATAACAACTCATCAAATTTTCCCAATTATATATTTATTTATTCTTGGAATATCAATGATCTGTTTATTATATAGGATTCTCCTCAATGAGTATATCGAATTCCCTTTTTTGTTATAAGAAGAAAATGTTTGACTTCTAATACATCCTTATTTTTTCCCTTATAGTTAATTGTGGATTCTTAATTTTTGGTATTTAAAAGAGGATTTTTTTTCTAATCCATTAATAAATTGCTGATAAAACTTGATATATGTGATCCCAAACATCTCAAGGTTTATAAGTCACTACTATAGTGAATTTTGTCTATGTGATGTTTCAAGTTACTTGTCTTATGTGTGTTTGTGATGGAAATTTATAATAATTCAAGTGGAACTAAAATTGATAATTTAATGTGAATTAAAGAGGTGGTTTATGAGGTAAAATCATCTTTGGATTGTGTTTTATTGATGGTAAATTCATAGGTGTTGGAGTTTAAAGAGGATTCGGGTTAACTAAAATTTCATAATGAAAAGGATATTATGTGGTTATTTATTACATTAAAACATTGTTATGTTAACTTGATTGTCACATTTTTAATAATCATTAAATGTTTTAAATTAGTATAAATCTAGAAAACAATGTTTAGAGATTTTTTAGTGTATAATTATTGATGTGATGCGTTAAATAATTTCTTAAAGTGTTGGAAATACTATATTGATTATATTTTTTGGATGAAATTTGATTATCATTAGTTAAAAATAGTTTAATATATCTCTTATCTGTTTTTTGGACATGTTAATGGAATTTTTGATGTTTTTTCTTCCTTGTTTATGTTGAAAGTCCTTTTTTGTGATGTTATAATCCATTTAACACTTATGTTTAAGTAGATATTGGGTGAATGAATCAAGTTAGGGTTAATGAAATATGTGAAAAATTAAATGTTTTTATGGGGTATTTTTAAAATAGGTTTTAGAATGGTAAAACTTAATGTGTTGGGGATTGAATTTAGGGGTTTCCATCCTTTAATTTCATTTACGTGTCTTGGAGATCCCTAAGGGTGTCCTATGAGAAATCATGGGTTGTGTGTGTGGTTATGAATGTTAAGGTTATGATAATATGATAAAATTAATGAGTATTAATGTTTTTCCATGCATTTTAAAATTGATAAGTAAGTGATTACTTGATGAAATCATGTAATAAGCACTTGGGTGGTGTGTTTTTTTATTGAGGCTTAAACATGATAATTTGGTAGAACCTAAATATCTGTTTTGAATATGTTTTGGTATAACCTTGGGGTAGATAATTCAATAATGGAATTATAAAATGGTTTAACATTGAAAATATTTTAAAATAATGTAATGTGTGTTTTTAATTCAATTTAGATTAAAGATTAAGGTTTTTAATTGATGGATTAAATGGTGGTTATATCAAAAAACTTATTAGTATTATTCTTCAAAGGTATTGGTGTTTATATTTTCTTTCAATTTTTCGGTAATTTGGTGAGATTTTGTTATTTCATGGCTAGGTAAAAATTGGTCTTAACATGGGTGATAGGGTGAATATTAAAATATTATTTCTTAATGGTTTCATATCATTAATTTTTTTGGGGTATTTTAATTAGTAAAAAAATCTTCAGAACAATAAATTGGGAAAAAATTTAAAGGGAGTTTAATGGTATATTTGGAATAAGTAATTGTTCTGTAATTTAGTGTAATATTCCTTGATTATTTCTAAGTCTAATATCATGATTTTTATTTATGAAGATATGAATGATATGTCTTTTGAAATGGAAAAATGTGTAATTAATGATGATGTTAAATATAGAAAATGTTTTTTATAAGAGTTAATTGGGTGTGTATGAATGAATATAATTGTTCAATTCATGGTGGAATTAAAATCTGGTTGAGTGTTAATGGAATTATTATGTTATAATTATGTGATGATGAATTTTTTTTGAAACATGCTTTTTGATAAAATTAAAGTGACTTATGTATGATATTATGAAGTGTTCATTATTTTACAAAGTGTAGCTTCTAGATTTATTTTACATGGGATAGAAATGATTTATGATATGAGATAACCAAAGGATGGGAAATTATTCAAGTTAATAATTTTGATAGGATATATAGAGATATTTCTTGATTACAGAAATAAGTGGATTTTTCTATTATTTTGGTAGTGATGTGAGTTTAAAACCCAACAGATTATACCAAATGGTGGAATATGTTATGTTTTTGGAAATATAAGGATTATTACATGTACTGAGATGGCTTGCTATGTGAATCATAAGTTTTGATATGATATGTACTAACCAGTTCTAGGTTCATATGTAATATGGATGAAGCATGTATTTTCTTGACCACTCTGATTGATATGAATTTGAAACTTAAGGAACCAGTAAAATTATTGACAAATTTTATTTTTTGATGACAAAGTGTAAGAATTATTGGAATCTATTAATAAGTTTTTTTGGAATTTTTTATAATGATTTTTAAGTGATATGAGGTGGTTGAAGAATCTTTGAGAAGGTTGGAGTAGGTTATGAGTTTTATTGAAGTGGATTGGAAATTTGGATTTGGGGAAAATTAGAAAATTTCACTTTGTGTAAGATTTATTCTAACTATATATATTTTTGACATCATTTAGGGGAGGAGGAAATAAAGGAAAAATCCAAACAATTTGCACATGGGGAGGCTCAAAACCAAGACCTCCCGAAATACCACCATAGGAAACAACCATAAGTTTTCTCCCTTATTATGACTCCATATATATAAATATGATAAATAGAGAACTTTAAAAGGGACGTTTATATTTTTTTTAAGAGTAATTTTAACTTAGTAATTAAATACTGAAAAAATGCATGATATTTTTATAAGGGTAAGATGAATTTCACAAGAGTCATATGGACTCCATGTAAGAGACATTAAAAACATAAGAGTAACTTTTAATTTCATAAGAGTCAAAAATAATTTTTAAGGTTTATCTAAAAATAATAAGGATCAATGAATATTTCATAAGGGTTAGATGCATTTCAAAAGATTAATATTACTCTTATGAAATATCATTCTAAGTGAAAATCAAAAAAGGCACAAAAGAACCAATAAAATTATAAAATTCATTTTAATCATATAAAAACCCACTTTTGTTTGAATATTTGAAAAAACCATGATATTTTAAAAATAGGGTGACTATAATGATCATAAGAGTCACCTTAAAGAAAATAGTTAAATAATTTCTAGAAAATTCTTCAGTAATTTAAATGGGATGATGTTGTGATGTTCTCCAATTCATTAATCACATAAAAAATATTGTATTATGATTCAAGATGAGTTTTAAGAGTGTTGTTTTATAATGATATGTTTCATATAAGGAAGAAAATTAAGGGATATATCAATTGAAACTAGTTTATTGAAGTAAAAAGATGAGATCACTACTTGAGCATTTGATAATTATAAAATGTATATATTTTTAAATTATTTATAGTGATCACGAATGAGAGAAATAAATGAGTATTTTATATAAATAGATGAAATAATCAGATGGTTATTTATGGATTATGATATGAGGTATATGGTATACTAACACATATGAACCATTAAATCGTAATATAATATTTAGAGATCATGAAAGCACACCCCACATGATTGGTTTATTTAGAAATCATGTGGTGGATCAGGTTGCATAAATCTATTAAGATAATATTTTGGAATGTGATTAATAGATTTATTTATTTTATTTACAGTTTAATTATAAATTTTTTATTAAGTGGGGAATATTGGTAGAATATGAGAATAATGACAAATATTGAGGGAATGAGAATAATATAAAAATTGATACTTAATAATGGAGTTTATAAGAGAATAAAAACATAAGTATCTTGAGTATTTAGTTATTCATGATTGAAAAAAATATCATTTAGGTTTTTTATGAAGTGAGTCAGGCTGACAGATCTATATTTATCACTAAATATTAGTTTTTTAAGTTCTAGAAGAGGTGATAATTTTTTGATTTGGATTTTTAAATACTCAAAAAAGACCAACATTTTTACTAAGTCTAGAGTAAAAGTTCTAGAACTCTTTTTATTCATGGGTGTTCTTTTAAGAATTCAGTGATATAGTTTAAACATTATATATACCTATCGAGATACAACATATTATTCTAGGTAAGTGGATGTTGAACCGGCCATATGGTTTCCTCTAGAGTAAAATCTATCATTGTAGGTTTTTATTGGAGTATGGTAACTTCTTAAACAAAACTATGACAACTTTTATATACTATTGAACAAATTATGACTCTAACTCATCTTAATCACAATAGAGTATGCTCCCACCTTGGGGCTAAACCTTGTAAAAAATTCATGTTCCCTATGTTATTTACTTTAAATTATTATCAGGTAAGGTTGGTATTAATATTTTGAGTTTATTTTCTCATAAAAAATCCTAGAGGCTAATTTCAAGAGAAATAAATTATAAAAAAACATCAATGGTTCACCCCCCATCTCTATAGTGAAACCCATTCTCAGAGAACTTCAACTAGAATCATATCATAACTTGGTTACCTATGTTGGATCCTTATATTTCTAGATATGGATAATATAATTTCATTTAATAATAGGGTGTGTGCCTAATTTTTATGGGAAAACTATCATGTCTATAAGAACATTATGTTACCCTATCTTCAAACACTTGGATTAGAGATAGTTTATTTAGAAATTGTTGGATTTCTATCGATTGAAAGAAGTGAAAAAATTTATTTTGTTGTTAATAATAATTTATAAGATAATTTAAAATAAATAAATCATATTCTTAAGTACTTAACATACAAATTTTATACTAAGGTGATGTTACTTCAAACAGAAAATAAAATATGAGAAAATCTAGAATGCACAATTAAAGGAAATATAAGAGTTAGAGAAGTTAGGTTGTTATATTTAAAAATATAAAAATATATAAAGAATAAAAAGTTGATGAATAATTTACAAGAGTCAATAAAGTATTCAACAACATCAAATTCCATAGAAAAAAATTGGAAGATTCTAAAATTATAAATAAGTTAATGAAAATATTTCTAGAAAGTTTTAATCCTAAGAAATTTGATCTTAGAGATAGAAATGATATAATTCTTTATTAATTTTATTACATACTCATTTCTTATAATATGATAAGTAATCCAATATTTAAAAATAATATCAAGGATGATATAGTTTTGAATACATAGGGAAACTTCAAAGAAAAGATGAAGAAGTTTTAGATTTGAGTGAATATAAAGATGAGGAAGAAAATGCAGAGTATAATATTATTATATCTCTTATATTAAGAAAATTAAAAAAGGGGAATTGAATGTATAAAATAAAAATACTAATGAAATTATTTAATTTTGGAGTAATTATTCATTTTTCAATCATCATTCCTAAGAATAAATGTGGTAGGTAAGATATGGATGAACAAGATGAGAAACCTTAGGAGAAGAAATGGGATAAAAGATAAAATAAGGGTTTGATATAAACTGAATGGGATAAAAAGTTTCTTATGATGAAAAAATAAGTATAATGGGAAAATAATAGGAATGATACTCCACTTCATTGAGTCAATTAGATGAAGAATCTACTAAAAATTTTACAAAATTCGTGACTTATTTTGAAAAACATGTAAAATATTCAATAAGTAAAGAATAAGATGGTGAGATAACATATATGGAGAATATGTTGAAATCTAAATGTAAATCACATATTGAGAATAAAACCACACTTAATAATATAATTAGGTTATTAAATAGATAAAATTATAATAAGTAAAATGTAAAGGAAAATTATATCTGTAGATCATGGCGTTGCATTTGGTGTTAATAAGGATTCAAGTGTTAATAAGTTGTCAATATGTGTATAGAAAGTTAATGATGGAAGTTGTGCCAATGATTGATGTTCTGATTATTAAAGTGATGTTAATAATTCAGTGAAGATCCCACTTTGATTATGGAAGAAGGTTGTGAATCAATTATGACTATTATTTAGCTGATCCAAAGTTCCAAATACTTGTATCAAAGTGATACATGTTAACACCATCATAAATAAGACCATGAAATACTCAATTTAATGAGGAGAAAGAAGATCCATCCAATGTCTTATAATGGGATGAAGGTTGTGAATAATATCATATGATTGTTTGAGATAGTTTTCAAAGTCCAAGATATGTATTAATAGAGAACACATCCCTCACAACAAGGATAAGGCATGCCTTATTCCTTAATGCATGAGGAATGAAAAAATTATCCATGCATCATCTATGATTGGATCAAAACAACATATTGAAGATCTTTGAATTCATGATCTAATAAGAAAAGAAATATGATGTTTTTTAAAATATCTTTGGAATTCTAATTTCAAATATAATAGAAGAAGAAGAAAAGTGGAATGGGGGTTTGGAATTTTATATTTTTGAATACTTAGTTTTATAGTAATTATTTTTTTTATAATCTTTTAGACCAAAAAAATTAGGCCAACTAAGGAGGCCAGCTGAGCTCCTCATCCTCAAGAACATGCAGGACCTGAGGGTCAACTGCACCTGAGGTAATCCCTCAAGGAAAGCCCTGCATGAGGTAAGAGCGAGGACCATGTATAAGATCGCAGGTGCACGCATGGTGGTGAACCTATGTGGAAAGTGCATAGTGGGTGCTAGGAGCACCCCCATAGGAAGAAAAGTGGGCATATAAGTGCACCCGCAGGGTGAACACAGTATGGGGCGATACCGTGGAGAGAAGAGGGGAATTATGAGTTGAGGTTACGATGGCTTTTATGATAAATGATATACATCCCATGCTTCCGTTTTGATGTGGGTCAAGAGTTTCAAAATGCAGAAATAATCATATTTTTCCATCTAATCCCATGTACACTCTCAATCGCACATCTAATTTGCAGTAAACAATCTAATTGGGACTGCTCATCTCATCCCACATCTCATCGATTGAATTGGAGCCATCTGATCTCTTTCACTTAGTTATCTTTAACCTCTGGACACCCCTCATGAACTCGTGAACTACTGATGATTCCATAAACCTATCTCGTCACTTTGGCCACCATTTGAGCTCATTCTATGCTTGTATGGATCTTCTATATAAAAAGAAACACATGCATGTGTTAACATTATCATGCAATCATCAACTAGAAGAAACACGTCTTGGCCGAGACAATGCAAATATGCCAAGGTTGTACCATTTTATGTTTGCAAAGAATGTGATTTTCATGCGTTCAAAAACACATACACATGAGGATTATACTCACTAATAAAGAAGGACCCGCATTGAAAAGAAAAAAACCGACAGACTTTAATTAACAATTATCCCATGTTTGAAGATTTCAAAATGCCGCATATCTCATGTATTTAAATTTTGATCTCCACGGAATATCTTGAGTATTTTGAACGCCGAAGGAGGAGTCACCCTCGCCTAAAAAATGAGTATCTAGAGGTGAGAAAATATGATTCCATTCCTAAAAAATAATCTCTTATTTCTATGAATAAAAAGATATAAAGAGAACCTCTTTGGATTGTTAAAGGAAAAGTCTCATGCCTCCCTTACACGAACAAGAACCACGCACCACTTTTGGTTCGCGATGAGAAGAACCGCAAACCCCTTGGTTCATAAAAGAAGTTTCAAACTTACCTTGCATGAAAGAGGCTACACCCACTTTGCATATAACCTCTCAAAAACATGATAGGTTTTTTAGAACCCTCATCGTGATTTGTAGACACCACAAACACACAACCGGTTCTATACATTCTTTTTGTGATTTGAAAAGAATGAACCAAGATTTTTCTTGGTTCTATGAAGGATACACAGAAAAACCTTGTGCATGAAGGATAAGAACTCATGCCCTACAATTTGAAAGAATAATAAACACCCTCTTGATTTCATCTTTTAAATATATTCTATTTTCAGGGGGGGGTTTATTTGAAGAATAAGCTGGTTTCATGAAGTATGAAGCTTGTGAGTGTTCTATTTGAAGAAGAAGTAACTCAAGTCTTTAGAGAAGACAAAGAACCCAAGATTTTAGGTGTATGAAAAAGAAGAATAAAGGAATTCATGGCACACATTATTACATGAGCATGAGGTGAAACCAATTACATTAAAAGAAAACAAAAGAAAAAAGTGTGTGTGCACATGTGAAGGGGGATAAATAAAAAGAAAAAATTCCCTTTGAACCCAAATTAAAAAGAACAAGTGTGTGTGTGCTCAGACCCAAAAGAAGAAGATAAAGAGAAAATGATAAAGATAAGAGATTTTGTGTGTGCTCAAAGTGTTTTACCCATAGAGGTTTTCACATAAGGAAGAATAAAAGGAAGAGTTAATGAATGCATGCACATGCATACTTAAAGAAATAATAAAAATTGTGTGCATATTGAGAAAATAAGAGAAGACGGTGCATGTTTAAAAGTAATAAACCCAAGCATACAATATTTCATGAACACGTTAATGTGTGAAAATCATTGAGATATCTAGATACAAGAGGTATCGTATCCCATACAACCCATGCATGAATTAAGTGAGTTTTGAGACTGGAGCCAGACATAATTAAAGAAGTTCTTCTATCTGAGTTTTCAGTAATTGAGATTCCAAGAAGGAATATTGAGATAATATTGGGAAGAATCACTCTTGAATTCTTGAAGAGGTTGTGTGCACCACTTACACACAAATTAGTGAGGTCGGGTCTTCATTAAATGAATAAAGAATTTCCTGGGCATTGTTGAGATGAGTACTAATCATAAAAGTGATCAGATTTATTGGGCAAGGACAACAGACCTTACCAAAGGATGTTGAAGATTCTTGAAGAGATATACAGGCAAGTGTGAATCAGAAATCCTATTTAGATAGAGCATAATATCATATATAGTGAATTAATAATGAACTTAAATAAGGAAGCTGCTCATGTCACTCGAGATATAAAAGACCCCTGTGTGATTCAAGGAGAGTAAGAATCCTTTAATGGGACTCTGAAGCAGGCTGGTGGACTCTCGTAGCACTGTGGGATGCAGTATAAAGACCCTCATGTGGGAATTAAGATATATAAAATGGGACTCTATATCAACCATTATAATTAATAATCTAATTATAGTGGAGAATGCGTGTTGGGGAGAATAACCAACACAGCAAGGAGTATGTCTTTGAACTAAACCTTTTAAATCCTTGTGTTCGGTGCCTTTACATTAACATCATCATTCGAGGTAAGGCTTAGATACACAAGAAGAGTGGATCAAGGAATTAACCATCCATATAGGTTTAATTGAAAAGAATCAATTAGTAAAAATATTTAAAGGGATCGCTGATTCACCCCATCCCCCTCTCATTGATTCACACTAATCTAGTCACTTCAATTGGTATCGGAGGGAATGTCACCTATAAAATATCCAATGGAGTCTTTATAAAGTGCATATTTTAAGAAATTAGTGAGAAACCTCAAATGGAGAATTCTTCCAAGACTCAATAAAATAGAAATAATAAACATGTGAGAAAGATGAAGAATAATCTTACTATTAATGGAGAGACACCTTATACTAAAGGTAATATGAAAGGTGCAACAAGTGATAATTCTTTTAATTCTTCTGATGAAGAATGTTCAAGTTGTGATGATGATAAATCAATTAGTGGTCTTCAGACTACACTCAAATATCATCTAAATAAAGTCCCTAGAGAAGTGGAAATTCACATTGTTTCAAGAATTAGTGCTCTTCAAGATGAAAAATTATAGCTGGAAGGATAAGCTAATTCCATGGAAGAGGCATTGGATAAAAGGTTTGGTATATCCAACACTCTCACAAAACTTGTGAAGGAAAAGGAAGAAACAATTTCTATTTACAATGACAGATATGATAAAGTCGCTGAAAAATTGTAGGAAATTATTTATAAGAAAGAATTATTTGAAATGGTATTTCTAGAAGCCTTCCCTTCATTTGAAAATTTCCACAATGTTTCTATGGTTGTAAAAGATTTTCAACTAGAAGACAAAGCCAACAAGCTAAAAGAGCTTGACATTTATTTTCAACAATTAAGAAATGTTCATGAATAAAAAATAACAAATATGAAGGAAAATTGGTAAAGTAAATTGATATTAGTTGAGGATGAAAAGAAGTCTTTCAACATGAAATGTTTAGAATTGGAGTTGAGATTGAAAAATTAGCAATCACCCCAAGATGAAACTTTCCAATTAGATAGAAGAAGAGATGTTTCCACTCAAGATTTCTTTGAGGAAAATTATTCCAAAATAAGTACTATATCATCCTTTATTTCAATTGAAACATACTTTAAGATGAATTTATCCCATAACCTAGTAATTTCTATTTATACTAATGCAGTTTCATCTGCAAGTATAGATTTATAGCCAAAAACTAGGAAGATGTGGATGGATAAAAATTTCAATACATCCATCAAAAATTCATGGGTGGATACTGGAATGATTAAGAAGATAAACTACCAAAAGGATTCTCCAATGAAATAAAGACAATTCTAGAAACAAACATGAACTAAATCTATCCATACTGATACAACAAGAAAAAAAGGATATTTTTTGGCTATTTTTGGTGTGGTTGGAAGTTTGGGCATCAGGCCAATGAATTTTGACATAATATTTCAACATATGAAAATTTTGTAAGGCCTATATTCAGGGAAAGTAGATGTGAATAAATGAATCAACCTACAATGCTAAGGAAGAATGCACATATGAAGAATAATCTTTCTACTAAGAACAGATTTGAATATCTTGAATAATTTTGGAATGGGTGTAGTAAAAGTGGTAAGAGTTGTCATTAATGTTGGTTTAGTCCCACCATACATCATTCATATCTTGATAATAAACATAGACCACTACAAAGGTAGTATAAAGTGAAAAGAGTAGAAAAGTATTATATTGGGAATATGAAAAACAATAAAGTCAATAAAATAATGAAACAAACTATTACCAAGAAGAAGTCTAAGTAAGATTATAATAATTTCATCTAAACAAATAAAATATCTTCTACTGTGGAAATAAAGTCCATACCATAGATCAATGAAAACAAGCGATGTAAATTAATGTAATCAATCTCAAATTGAAAGGAGAATCAACATAGAAGAATACATGATTCATTAAAGACATTCCTAAAGATAATTTTTATAATTTTCCTAATAAAGGTAACTTGAAGGCATTGAAGAAGCCATGTGTAAGCTATAAGCTAAAAAAATCCAAGAAGTAGTGTTTAGTAATATGTCCTAATCAATTTGAAATTGCAAGAGAACTACAAAAGGATGATAATAAATTACTAGTTAAAGCTAAGGAAGAAAGTCAAATAGATCATTCCATATCTAGAATAATTCTGATTTCATGATAGGTTGTCAAAAAAATAACAACCCAAGTGTCTCACAAGTACTATGTGGAAGGTGCAAGAAGGCTGGAAATCATGAAAACAAATGTTTAACTATTTTACCATGCTAAATGGAGAAAATTGAACAACATTCACTAGTAAAATCTACTTTACTACTGATATATGTGAAGATAAAAAATCCACACAAGTTGATGGTGAATGTAAGTAAAGAATCCATGCTGACAATGAAAAATAAAAATTCCAAATAGAGAGGATAAATCAGAATGAAGAGTGCCAGACACTTTAGTGTTGCATGGAAAGGAGTTCATGGGTTGAGAGAAAATTCTCAGTCCCATTTCTTCTATTAAGAAGCTCAAAAGTGTTCCATATTATTCCCTTATATTTTTTTTATATGCATGCGCTTACATTTTATGGAATTAAATGTGAAGGTCATCATTAAGATGATAATTGGATGATCAAAGTGTAAAACTACAAGTTGGGCTAATTATTCATGATTTGACACTTACTTGAAGTGATCCATAATGGAATATTATCAATATTCATATCTTCAAGCTTATTTGATGATATTCTCAACCATGGTAATTCAAAGGGAGGGAACCCCTTGAGGTGGAGAAAACATGAAAGAGTTGATATCAAGGATTATTTCATGACAAACCTTGAAATTCATATCATCTCAAGAAGTTGAAACTTGAGGTATTCCAATCACACTTTAATCCCTTGTTCTTAATTGTACTTATCGTGGCAATTAAGGGGGAGTGATTTATTGAAGACAAGATGGGATGAAAGGGGGATATTTATCTTTGCAATTGAATTTTTTAATATGTTTAGTGAAGTATGTTTAGGATTTAGCATTTCATTGATAAATATAATTATCTCCAATACCTTGGTCAAAAATTTCAACATTCTGAGCAAGATTTCACATGTATGGTTGTTTATGGACAGCATTGAAAACCTTGGTCATCTCTCTCTTGTTTTCTACACAAGGTTATCCCAATTAGTCGTAAAGTTGATTAACTGAATGTTTTGTTCTATGTGAACCATGTGAAATCATCCCTCTATTAGAAATATTCCAAAAGATATTATTGAAAGGGAGGGGACATGTTTTTGAAGAGACACCACTAACACCTTTGAATTTAGTTTCCAATAAGGGGGAGAAAATCTTGGAACACAAATTGACCCAATCAAAGTGTGCTTAAGTAATATTGACAACAAAATACAAAGGGGAGAATTTTAACGCATGGTGTTGAATTTTTTGTCATTAAGGAGTCAAGTGTTAGTAAGTTGTCAACACGTATATGGAAAGGTGATGATGGAATTTGTTCCAATGATTGAAGTGGTGATGCTTAAAGTGATGATAGTAATTCATTAAAGATCCTAATTTGATTATGGAAGAAGGTTGTGAATCAATTCTGACGATTTTTGAGCTGATACAAAGTTCCAAAGACTTGTATCAAAGTGATACATGTTTACACCATCATAAATAAGACCATGCAATACTAAATTTCATGAGGATAAAGAATATCTATCCAATGGATTCTAATTGGATAAAGGTTTTGAATAATATCGTATGATTGTTTGAGCTAGTTCTCAAAGTCCGAGATATGTGTTAATGGAGAACACATCCCTCACAATAAGGATAATCCATGTATTATGACTTAATAAAAGAGGAATGAAGAAATGATCCATGCATCATCCATTATTGGTTTCTAACAACGTACTGAAGATCTTTTGGACTCATCATCTAAGAAGAAAAGAAATATGATATTTTGGGGAATATATTTGGAATTATCATTCCAAATAGAATAGAATTAGAAGGAAAGTGTAATGGTGGTTTGAAATTTTATATTTGTGAATACTTAGTTTTATAGTAAGTAGTTATTTTTTATATGCCTTTATACTAAAAAATTGGTCCAACCAATGAGGACAACCAAGGTCCTCATCCTCAACCACATGCGAGACTCAAGGGTCAACCATTCCTGAGGGAATCCCCCAAGGAAATCTATGAATGAGGTAGGATAGTGGGACATTTATAATCCCCTAGGTGCACGCACGGTGGTGAACCCATGCGGTGAGTGCATAGTGGGTGCTAGGAGCATGCCGGGAGGACGAAAAGTGGGTGCAGAAGTGTGTCTACAGGGTGAACACGGTACGGGGCGGTACCATGGAGGGAGGAGGAGAATTATGAGTTGAGGTTGTGGCAGCTTGTATTATAAATGTGTTACATCCTTTTTCTACCTTCTGATGTGGGATAAGAGTTTAAAAATGTGAAAACAATCGCAGCCACCCATCTAATCCCACGTAATCTCTTAGCCTCACATCTAATCTACAGTAAGCGATCTAATAGGGACTGCTCATATCATCCTGTATCTCACCGATTGAATCAAAGATGTCTGATCTCTTTCACTAAGTTATCATCAGCCTTCATCCACCCCTGATGCACCCGGAACCCAGTGATGATCACGGACACCGATCTCATCACTCCATCCACCATTTGAGCTCATTATAATCTTGTATGGATCTTTTGAAAAAAAATAAACACATGCATACCTTAACATTTTCAGACATGCATCATCTCGAAGAAACACTTCTAAGGAACAGCGTTTAATGGAAACAAACTTAGATACATGGTGTAACAATTATCCCGCATTTGTATATTTCAAAAAACCATAGATCTTGTGCATTTAAACTATGATATCCACAGAATATCTCTATGATTTTGAACGTGAAAGGATGAGTCACCCTCTCTTATAAAAGGAGGATCCCAAGGTGAGAAAAGATGCTTCCATTCCCGAATAAAGAAGCTTCTATTTCTCCTAAGAAACATAGGTAAAGAGAACTTATTTGGTTCATAAAAGGTAGATTCCCATGCCTCCCTTCTGCGAAGAATAATTGTGCACCACTTGTGGTTTACAAAGAGAAGAACCATGAACCCCTTGGTTCACAAAAGAAGTGTGGTGCATCCCTTTCACGAAAGAGGCCTCACCCTCTGTGCATAGAATCTATCAAACATGTGATAGGTTCTTTGGAACCCTCATTGTTCTTTGTATAAACTACAAACACACTACCAGTGCTACGCACCCTTGTTGTGGTTGGAGAAGAACGAACCAAGAGTATTCTTGGTTTTTTGAAGCAGTCCCATGTGAACCGTGGGTGTGAAGGAGAAGAAATTGTTCCCTCCTATTTTCACGAAGAAGAAACACCCTCTTTCTTGTATATTTTATATATATACTGATTAAAGGGGGTTTTATTTGAAGAATAAGTTGGTTTCATGAAAGATAAAGCTTGTGAGTATTCTATTATAAGAATAAGGAACCTGAGTCTCATAGAGAAGACAAAGAACCCAAGATTTAAGGTGTATGCAAAATAATAATAAGGGCATGCACGGCACACCAGAATATATCCGCATGAGGTGAAACCACTTGAATACAAAAAAAATAAATGAACAAAGTGTGTGTTCACATATGAAGAAGGAGTAAGAAATAATAAGAAAACACACCCTTTGAACCCTAATTAAAAACAACAAGTGTGTGAGTTCTAATACCCAAAAGAATAAGAGAAAGAGAAAAGAAGAAAGAGAAGAGATTGTATGTGTGATCAAACTATTTTACCCATAGAGTTTTTCACACAAGAAAGAGAAAAAGGAAGAGTGTATTCATGCATGCATGCACATGAACATGTAAAGAATGAATCAAAAGTGTGTGTGCATATTGAGAAATGTAGAGAAGACAATACATGTTCAAAATCAAGAGACTCGTGTTTTCAATCATTCATGAACACATACATGTGTGAAAATCATTGGGATATCAAGATATAAGAGGTATTGGATCCCATGTAATCCATGTATGAAGTAAGTGAGTTTTGATACTGGATCCAGATATAATAAAAGAAGTTCTTCTATCCGAGTTTTTATTAATTGAGAGCCCAATAAGAAAAACTGAGATGATATTGTGAATAATCACTCTTTCATTCTTGAAGAGGTTTTGTACACCACTTTCACACATATTAGTGAGTCTGGGACTTCATCAGAAGAATAAATAATTTCTTGAGCATTTTTTAGATGAGTACTGATTAGAGAAGTGATCATATTTATTTTTTAAGGCCAATAGACCTTACCAAAGGATATTGAAGATTATTAAAGAGATACACAGGCAAGTGTGATTCAGCAATATTGTATGGAGAGAGCATAAGATCGTCTATAGTGAATCAATAAGGGACTTAATTAAGGAAGCTACTCGTGTGACTCAAGAGCTAGAAGACCCCTGTGAGATTCATGGAGGAGAATAAGTCTTCAGTGGGACTCTAAAGTAGGCCAGTGGACTCTGGTAACACTGTGGGATGCAATATAAAGACCCACCTATGGGACTCATGAGAAATACAGTGGGACTCTGTATCGACCATTGTAATTACTAATCTAATTATAGTGGAGAATCTATTTTTGGTAGAATAACTAACATAGTAAGTAATAGGTCTTTTAACCAAACCTTATAAATCCTTATGTTCAGTTCCTTTACATTTATAGCATCATTCTAGGTAAGGCTGAGAGACACAAGAAGATTGGATTAAGGATTTAACTATCCATAGAGGTTTAATTGAAAATAATCAATTAGTAAAAATATTTAAATGGATCACTAATTCACCCCCTCCCCCTCTTAGTGATTATCACTAATTTTGGCACTTTAATATCAAAAGGGAAGTAACTTATATTGATGAAATTAAAAAAATGAAAGTTTTTGGGAAAGATAAAATGATGAAAGATCTTGAAGAAAAAAATCTATAAAAGTAAAATAGTTAATAAAGATACACTAAAAGTTTATTTAAGATAAGAATGTTCTAAACAATATAAGATATTACATCTAAAAATAAATATAAGTTAAAGTTAAACCATTACATGTTGGTGAAAAGATGAGTCAAAAGATTCAAGTTAACTCTTCTCCTAATTATTCTCAAAATAAACCTATTACTTCTAAAATTTCATGATCCAAAACCATATATGGATCTATTGTTACTAATAAAACCTATATGAAGCACACGTATACATCAAAGGATGATAATATTATTTCAAGAATAAATCACTCCTCATTAAAAAACCACTCTATAAATATTATCTAGTACTTCATAAGGATGACCCCATAATTTTTGTATGAATCATTTGGCCTTGTGTAAAAATTAGTATCCCTATTTTTATTTGTCATATATATACATTGGAATGAATACTTTTTACATAAGGATCATCCCACTATGTAAACATCAAATGGCCACTCCATAAATTTATTGCAGAGCTATGTAAACATCAGTGGGAATCTATGTAAACATCATTCAATGATACATATACATAATTTACATTATTCATGGTTGAATTAGATAATTTTCAAGGATTAAGTGATCTATATAGTAATCAACCCTTGTATGCATAAGTTTTATTTGGTTTCTATGAAAGCATGAACTATTATACATAAGTATCATTCCTTAATGGAATTTCAAAAATACTGCAAACTAAATATTAGAGTTTCAATATTTAAAATGTGAAGTAATAATTCATGTGGGATGATACAAGATATTTTTTAAAGTTTTTAAAATATAATAAATATATTTTTAATCCTTGTTAAAATTCTTGATAAGTGAATTTATGATCATTAAAAATGAAAAAGGAATATTAAATGTTAATTTTTTTAGAAATAAAATATACTAATTTTTTATCAATTTCCAAGAATAATTCGGATGTTAAATTGGTATCTACTCAAGATATTGTTCAATGATTCTTGTTGAGTTATAAAAGGTTTATTTATATTCTAATAATAACAAAACTATTTTATATCTGGGTTAAATATGAGGCTAGCATTGTTGAATCCTGAATAAAATAGTAATTTGATGACTGTATTTTTTGAGGATTTTATAAATGAAGAAGTAAATTTTATTTATGATAAGTTTTTAAAGAATATAAAAAGATTTTAATTTCTAAATTTTATGGTTAGAGGTTCAAATCTAATTTTTTAGAAGTTCTAAAATCCAATGGAATTTAGTAACTCAACATGGATATGTGGTCCTTGTCTTAGAACTGTTGAGAATCACGTGTATTTTTATGAGGAACCAAAAGTAGTTATTATATGATTGTTATTTTTAATAGATCATAAAATGTTATCTATGTATTCCATTTGTGGATATTAATGTCTATTGAATTAAATTAATTCACTCGACTAGTGATGCTTCGATATTATAATAACTTCTAAAAATAATATTGAATAGAGAGAATATATCATGGGATATACACACAACCTATTACAGTAAAGTGTGTAGAAGAACTAAGGAATATCCAAGAGAACTAGAAGATATCAAGATGAAATAAGGCTAAGAAAATAAATACCTAAAATTTTATAAATAGAATAAAAATTAATAGAATAAATTTTGGATTTCATTAATTGTAGAAAAATACCATAAAAAACTGAGTATATAGTGTAGTGAGGAAGATACAGGAATATGGTGATCTATAGAGAGTTTGAAGACCTGTAGAAATAATCAATTGAAGGTATTGTTTAATTTATTAAATAAGATACATGATTATAGAATTGATACAGCCTATTAATGGAGGAAGATTATATTCATTTTTTGAAGAATAAACCAAGAGCTGATAGAGGTCTTTCTTGATGTGGATCCAAATTTCATTGGTGCACAGTATGAATTTTCATTCTCTAATGGGACTCCAAAGTATGAATATTGTATAACTCTACATTTTTTTGTGAATCACCATGATATAAGATAATAACTTCCCACAACCTTTTTAAATAATAATAATGTTATAACAGATAAACTATGGGTTGGGGGGATAACCTACCATGGTAAGGAGTAGGTGTTCCCGACCGAACCTTCTAAATCCTTATGTGTGGTTATTATTTTATTTATATTTCTCATAAAGTGAGTATTATTTCTTAATTCATTAGTGTATTGAGGTAAAAACTTACCATAGAGGTTTATATTAATAGGAGAACTCGTAAAAAGAAAAAGGGATCCCTAATTTACCCCCTCCCCATCTCATAGATTTCATCGATCAAAAGGAACATCAAGTGTCATCAGAGCATATATTCCTCTAAAAGATATGAGAAGGATCCAAGTATGAAGAACCTAAAAAATATAAATACTAAGGTTATTTTATCTTTCTATGATATGAAATATCATATTTTTAATACTAATATTCTTTCCTACCTTCTTTTTCTTGGCTTGGAAGTGATAGATGCTACAACGGTGTTATTTCCTCACATAGTTTAAGATTCCCAACAACCATAATTGAAAAGATAAATTTAAAATTATATGGAAAATATAAAAATTCTATATTGATATATCTAATATAAAATGTATATACAAAATTTTTGGGACTTTAAACTATAAAGAAAATTTGGGACAAGATGAGAAGTAGTTATGAAGGAAATATCAAAGTGAATGAAGACAAGATGCTTGTTTAGAGGAAAATATTTGAAGACATAAAAAGGATTGATAAGAAAACTATCAATGACTATTTTAGTAGATTAAATGAGATATTTATAAATATATGAGGGTTTGGTGAGAATCTATTCATTATAAATTAATTAATGATAAAATTTCCAAATATATTTGATCCTAAGGTCTCATCATTTGAATAATGGAAGGATCTATCTTTGGATAAATTTTATAATATTTCCATAGAATATATGATAATAAAAACTTATTCATTTAAAAAGAAGTAAAAAATGAAATGGATTTGGAATTCTTGAGAAAGTTGAATATAAAATATTAAGGAGCTGCATAATATTAACGAATCATCCCAAGGTTCCATACAAATCAAGACCCAACACGACTCTATAGTAACCCAAAGGGTATTCTCGATCCCCATAAGCTTTAAAATAGTTCATGGGTATCAAAAATTCTCATTGGTAATGGTTTTAATTTCATTTAAAATATAAAATAATCCAACAACAAGAATTGATAAAACATCTAACCAAACATGTAACAATCAAAAAAAATTCATGGAAGCATAAATAACTACAACTAAAATAAAACATAGTATAAGTAGATACATAAACATCCCAAGACCAAATGGGAAATATAACATCCTGATATAAAAACAAAATGAGAAAAAAAAAACCAAATAGTTCTAATAATCTCCACCAGTAACCCATGTTGAATCATCACATGCCACTCATTCATCTATGGATGAACAAAACCGAAGAATTGAAATAGAGCTGGCTATTTGAAACCTATAAAATGAATTTATAGGAATAAGATAAATATACTAGTATTTATCTACCAACTTTAACTATAGAAATTACTATTGTAAAATAGTTCATAATGTTTAAGTTTTAAAATAATATTTAATAATAATTTTTTCACATGTTTTGTAAAATAGGTGCAATGAAATGACACTTACACTTATAAAAAATCACCATTTCTTATAAAGAGAAAAAAATATGGATAAACATTTAAAAAAACATTTCACACCCATGGGAGGATGGATTTTAAAATCATAGAAGCGTACTAAAACACCATTTATCCCTCTTTCCAAACTTTTTATAAAAACTCCTTTTTCTAAACAACCATAACGGTAAACCATTTCATAAAAATATTTTAAGAAATAACCAAATCAATTTTCCTTTTTAAAATTCAATTTCAAACCATTTTAAAACAATATGTTCGAATATAAACCAAACACACTCATGGTGATATATAAATCAAACAGAGGTACCCAATCATCAAGGGTACACAATACAAGAACACAACCAGACAATAGCACCAATATTCAAAAAAACCAAGGTAAAGAAATCGAGTAAAGAAAATAAAATCCCCTAAGTTATCCATGTAATGACCTAGAATTGCTGGAATAATTACTAGGCTATAGTAATAAAACTTGAACTGGAAACGAGAAATCTAGCCAGGCATTTCTAGAATTTTCTATGTCCCTAGTTGTCCCATTGAACAATTCAAAAATTAATGACCCAAGATCTCCTTTGAAATAATGGGAACAAAAAGGATTTATATCTCATAGTTCCTGCCACCTCTTCTAATCTAACCATCTAAAAGTATCCAAGAAACACTCCTAATCTGTCCTGATTTATAGCTTCCCACATCATCCAAAAAAACAAATATAAGATGACGTTGCGGTTATTCCTCTCCATTTATTCAAGATCCACCCCTTAGAACTAGTTAGTGATTACATCATGCATATAGTTCCCTTTATATATGAAGATTGTAATTTAGTTCATGGCATCCCAAAGGCTCATATCCCATTCACTCTTGAAAAAAAATGTAAAATTGATTCATGTTCTGGGTACTCACAGTACCAGCATCTCAAATCCAAGGAAATACCTTTTCTCAAAATTCTTTCATCAGTAGGGATAGCCTGGTTTCTCAATTTCCAAATGATGAAGTTCATTTTCATTGGAAATTCATTGCACTATAACTTTTTGTCCCATTCCACACGTTCATTATCTGCATACAACATCGATTTCAAGTCATTCCCTATAAACCTACCGAACCTCGAGCCTGTGAAACAACATTTATCTAGTTTTTCATTGATGATAATACTATCAAATACCTCCTTCTTTTATCTACTCAAGATTGTATCCATCATTATGGGATACCTTCTGGAATCTTTGAAGGTCTCATTTGGAACCGAGAATCATGGGAAAAATAACTTCTCACCATGCTGATTATCCTTCCATAAATTGATTTATCCTTGTCCCACAATCCATCTAGTGGAGTCATGAAGGTCTCCCAAATGGATGAGCATACATTTGGAGAGGTTCACAATCTTTTTTCTTATACTCCTCCAATATTCCTAGTGATCTTCTCATCTATCTCTCATAGAAGAATCCAACAAATACTCCCCTTCAAAAATATCCCATGCAAGTCGCGCTTTCATGGAACGCATGGTTTAATAAACATCTTAGATACCCAACCCACCTTCCACTATCTTTTTTCCATATGATTCCAAGAATCCCAGTGGCATTGGCATGTTTTATTAGCATCTCATAGAAGCCTTGTCATGAACCTCTCTATATTGCCAATATCCCCTTTAGTAAGGTTGATGATAGAGATAATGAGCATTAGAATTTAAATCAAAACACTATTGATAATAGTGAATCTTCTTCCAAACTAAAGGAACTTGTTATTCTAATAGGTAATTATTCTTGTGATCTTGTTGATAATGTCATTGAATAAGTCCTTCTCTATCCTTTCAATATACATTGTTGAACCAAGATATATCATAGGAAAATGTTTCCTTTCAATACCCAAAATCTCTTGGATGTCTCTACTATACCTACCTGAGCATTTATTGGAGATAAAGACATTGATTTTACTTGTCTTAATAGCATGGCCACTCAGCTTCCCATAAATGGACATAACCATCATGAAATTCAGTAGAGATCTATGACTACCATTAATAAATATGAGAACATTGTCCATAAAAATAAGGTCAAAAATGATACCATTCCCTGACTTATTGTAGTATGGCAGGATCCTCCCATTCTCCATGTTTTTTTGAATATTCTTAAAAAGAGCATATTGAACCAAAATTAAAATAAATGTGGATAGTAAATCCCCTTACCTGACTCCATGGTACTTTTGAAGAATCCAAATCCCTTCCCCAAAAGAGATATGGTGATCCATAGGGAGGAATAGAATCTAAAACATTGGTTACAAAACCAATCATGGAAGCAGAATTTTCTCATAGCATGAATAATAAATCTCAATTCAATTTTATCATATGCCTTGTCCATGTTGATTTGAATGAAAACATTGTAACCCATAGTTTTTTTGTTGATATCAACCACAAACTCCTTTGAAATTCCAATTTCCCCATGAATGTGGCGAACTTTCACAAACTCATGTTGCTAGTTGAATATCAGATGTGGAATAATTATTTTAAGTCTCTTGTAAATGAGGGAAGCTATAATTTTTTAGGATACATTTCATAGGCATATAGGCCTATATTGGTTGAGATTTGTAGGATCATTCACCTTAAGAACTAAAATTACCCTATAGGCACACACACTTATATTCAGGGAGCCACCTCTAAAAAAATCCTAAATATATTCAATAACAATCCCTTTAACAAAGTCCAAAGAAGTGACATAAAAGGCTCTAGGGAATCCATCAGGATCCGAATCTCTATCATGATTCATACCAAAAATGGTGGTTTTGATCTCTTCCTCATAAATAGTTTCCATAATATAATTATTATCCGAACTCTCCACCCTACTTGGTAAGTAGTCCACGAATTTTTCCTCTTCTCATGTCCTTCTAAAACCACCATTTCATTTAACACTTAAACCCACCAAAATATTACCAAAATGTTCTAGATTCATTTTCCCTATCACATTCACATAATAAATTTAATACCCATTGTCCATTTTAAGATTTATTCTCATTTTATTCATTTTCTCATTCAGACAGGCTTGGAAAAATGCATTGTCTTGGTCTCCTTTATTTAGCCACCATGTACTGGAATTGATTCTGTATGCCTTCTCAATTTCTATTAATTTTTCATCCAATAAAGAGTGATTGTAATATAGGATAACAAATTTTCCATCATCCTAATTCCATTGAATCTCCTCTTTCAGTCTTTCAATACCTAATTTTAAATTCTCAAGACCATTATCTTCAATTGGGTTTGACATCAACCAAACTTGGATGTCTTTCTTAAGATGTTGGAGGAACCTAGAAAGACCCACACAATCTCTCTCTACATCTATATTTTCCTAGGATTTTTTCATCATTTGCATGAATCCCTCTATCTAGTTCCAATTTCTAGAATAACAAAGAGTGTAATTTTCTATTTCTCCTCTTCTTAGCTCTACTAACAACAAGTCATGTTCTGTACGAAAATGTGTTAAGTGAATAAAAAGTATCGGAAAAGGATTCTAGGCCATGGTGGTTGGATAAGAACCTATCCAGATGGATCCAAATGTGGTTGGATCCCCTAAATTTATTACACCAAGTAAAATTATTTCCAAAAAACCCCATATCAATTAGACCCGATGATAATATAAAGTCTTTGAGGTCATGCATGCCACTATTGGAGATTATCATTCCTCTTCTCTTCTCATCCATATCCATGATTGAGTTAAAATCCCAGCCAACATACTAGAGTGTAATTCCCAGCTAAAAGGATTCTAGGTGATGCCAATTCTACCTCCTCCTCAGAGGGTCACCACTACCATAAACAAAGGAGAATAAAATAACTACTCCTCCATGATTGATCTTGGTAGTGATACACTGATACATATTAATAACCATTATGATTTCAACATTATTTTTTCAACACATCCAAATATTCCTGTTATCAGAATAAACATGCAAAAAATTCCTGCAACCCATTCTCTTTGAAAAGACATCGATCCTGTTAGTGTCATTTTTAGGTTCTAAAAGATAAAAAATAGAGGCTTTATGTTTTCTAGAAATAGACGTAATAAAAGTGAATTTTTCATATGTCCCAAAGCCCCAAACATTATAGATAATGGGAGAAAATATTAAATTAAATGCAAGTTGTCCTTCCATCTATAAGTACCTGATACAAAAGCTAAACCAACCTTGATCATATCATTAGCTTTAGATCAGGTCACAGGCCCTACGGACCCTGAAGTAGAAACCATCTTCACTGGAATGATTATTTTTTTCCTCAACACTCCCAAAGGTTCATCAAGAAATGAAAAACTATTATAAAAAGTAAGAGTAGAAGAGATTGTTTCCATCTCTTCTTGTAAGAGAGAAATAAGGAGCATTATTTGAGGAGAATCTCAGGAAGAATGGATTTCCTTCAATACACTCTCTAAATAAGCCTTCTCTTGAGACTTCTTATTGACCTATTTTTGAGCATCAGAACAGAAAAATGGGGATATCTATATAAAGTTTGGATATAGTAGTGTTGAAACCCAAAATCTTGAAGGATAAGGAGAAATTTCCCTAGTTAAATTTGTTTCATTTCAAACGGACAGCTAGCACATTTTCCAGAGGATTGTTGTTGGAGGCATGGTGTTGACAACGTCAGACGACACCCCCTCCAGATCATGCATGGATGAAAAATTTTAGACAACACCATTCTCATTCAGATGGGTGTTAGATAAAAAGATATTTGAACCTTCCAACCACGCATTTTCTAGCATGTGAGATCCAAAATTTGAATTTGAAAGCCCTGCCTCTCTATCACCAGAAACCTCTAACTCTACAACTATGACCCCCAGATCTGCTCTCAGATCTTCAAGATAAAACTTCCCCTCCAGCTAAGGAACCATATTAGAACAAGAGGGGATATCTGATGAAATTCTTGTAGGATGCTAGTGAAAGGACCTATTATATTCCACTTGTTTGCAGAAATCTGTCATGTCACCCTGGAGGCCACACTCGATACAAAATATAGGCATGGCCAGAAAAATAAACCATTTCCACCACTTGAAGATTTCTCTAGACCTAATAAGAATACGTGATGGGAACTTATTTTCTGGATTCATCTCAACACAAATATATAGGTTAGACATGTCATGAAGGTTGTATGTTTTCTCGTCAGCACAAAGAAACAACCCCAATGAATCTCCAACTGAATAGAGGATCAAGGGATTGTGAAGTGGTAACAGGAGACCATAGAGTTTTATCTAAATAGAAATCATAATCAACTCTCTTAAAAAATGATAATCCCATGACCACTGAGAGAGATTTAACCTCCACAAACCACAATTCCACTCTTCCCTGGCCTAATAATTTACAAAATCATCCCTAAGGATGAGGTGAATGAAAAAAAAAGAAACCCTAGAAAGATATAACATGGATTCCAGATGTGGAAAGCCCCAGGAACCAAAAAAGGATTTGAAAACCCAATAGAAGTTTTTTCATGACCAAAACATGCCACCAGAAAGAGCTCATGAAAGGAAGCATCATCATGCAATTCATCCTAGGACAGCTCAATAAATGGTGAGTTGTCAACCACCTCTAAAGATCTTTTCATTATATGAATCGAAGGAGAATGAGGGAAACTGATGTTCTCAGAAGTAACTAAAGCACTGGAAAGTACCTCCTTTAAGTATTTATCTCTAGATACATCATTACGCACTCAACGTGAAAGAGAAACAACTACTGAATGAGGGGATCCAGGAGACTAGAGGGAAGTATCACCAAGTGCAGTAGGAGTAGCCATCTCATCTCCTATTAGAAATCTAGCATTATTATTTTCCTCCCACTCTATATTCACACCATTTGAAAACCACATTTCTAATATCCTTTGAGAAAACATTTATCGAACCACACTTTATAAGTAAACTCAAAAATTGAACCATTTCTATAAAATCCCTTTAGAATAATCACACCCCTTTTTAAGGGAACTCAAACAATTCAAACCATCCTTTTGACAAAACCACACTTTCCCCTTCTTAAAATATATTAAGTCAACAAAAAAACATAGTCTACTTTTTTTAAAAAAAATTGAAGTTAGAATCCCTTTTATTTCAAAAAAATGACTTTAAACCATCACACGCATGTTTTAAAGGTAAAACCTATGTCAAATCCCCTTTAAAACTTTTAATTAACTTTTGAAAGACTACCCATGAATTTTAAAAACCTTTTAAAATATGAAATAGGTCCATATAAATTATATAAAACTTTGGAAAATCATTTAAAACCAAAAATGGGTTTGTTATAAAAAAAAATTCATAAGGAACCATTTTTAAGCGATCCACTCTTCCATTTTCATAAGTTCTCCACATGCACCATGTATATTCCAATCGCATAACCCATTTGAAATTAATTTATATCATACTACATGATTATAAAATTAATAAAAAATCATAATAAATAATTTAAAATCCTGAAATAAAATTATAGCATGCATTATGATGGAAATTCATAGAAGCACCTACCTCATTTCATATAGAACACTCCAAAACTTGTCGCCTGTAATGATGAACACACAAATGAGCAATGAAATAACCTCTTATAACCTAGAAAACCCAAATCCACATCATTAGAGACTCCCCAAAACCTAATATAAACCCAAATTGTTATTAGGGTTCATGAGAGTGAGAGAAATTGAGTGAAAGGGGAAATGAATAAATGAGGAGAAGATTAGAATAAGAAAGTAGCCCTTACTATTCACAACCACATGTAATATGAGAGATAAAGAGCTTAGAGACAGGAGAGATAGATGAAGATAAATTCCATGGAATAAAAAAACCATAGTCAAATGATAATGGATATGAAATGAGGACCTAAAACATAAAATCCCAAAGTGTAAAAGTGTAAATTTACACTTTTAATGAAATATAGATAGGTCGCACAGTTTAGTCACATGGTTTTACAAACCATGCACCAACCGTGCATCAACCATGCAGTGGACACTATCTAGAAAACTAGCATCCCATGGTTCTCATAGGAACCTCACACGGATTGAATAACCATTTTCAAACTATGTCAAATAGAACCATCAAATTATAGATCCAACCCTCACACTTATCGCACAGTTTACCAAATCATGTGAAAGCTAGGGGAATTACCCAAAACCAAAGATAACTCACATAGTTTTCCATAAGCCTCATATTTTTTGAATTTAAATATGTGATACCATTACAGAACAACCATGATAGAAGAAAAACCATTATAAAATTCCCTACTTAAAGGTAGTTGCAGGGTTTCCCCCAAACCATGTGAGGAAACCATTAACAAAGGGAAAATACTAAATTCTCTAATTTTCAGTCTAAAAATTCTTAAAAAAATAAATCACCACTAAGTAAAACAAAATAAATTTAATTAAAAGGTAATAGTGTCATGTAGGTGTAAGAATTATCCCCACCATGCCACTTTCTATAGCTTAAAAGTCCCTAGTCCAAACAAAAATAATGGTAAAAGGAGGAATAAATCCATTCCATTCCAATAAGTATAAGTTTTGGAGATAACTCAATGTTTCCTTAGAATAAGAAACCATAAAACATGATCCACTACCCAAATGACTCACTAATATTATTTAATTGATAACAACAACTATATGTAGGAAATAAGAATGTGTATCCAATAAAGAAATATAAACAAAGGGATACTGAATTATGTATCCCAACCATTTATAATTGATACAAAGGGTGAGATACTAAATGATAACTTGTAAAAAAGAGTTTCACTAAGGAAACTATAATTTTACACAAAACCATTAGAGAAACCACATGATTCCACTAACCATGGATATCCTCAAACTGGACCATCTCCAAAAAGGAAGCATCAACCAAGAAACACCTAGAGGACCCCAAATCCAAATAACATCCAAGACCATGATATCAGGTCTCCAAAATGATCTACAATTATCACACCCAAAACAACTAAAGGTCATGAGACTAGGTCACCAAAACCATCATGTCCCAAACCATCTAAAACAAGTAGTGAAAAAAGGTATATATCATAAAATTAAATGACATGAATCAAACCTAAGATTTCATACTAAGAGAAAGTGTGAAATTTGACCATATACCTATGTTACCCATTCATGGTAAAACCAACCATATTTAAACTGAAATGAACTAATTCACAACCTCAACCAGTTCCACTCCCATCCTAGTCACTGAATCACCCCCCCAGGTTATACAAGATCCAAGAAACAATCCAAAAACCAATAATGGCGCACACCACAAGCTCACCATTACTAATACAACCATACAAAGCACAAGGAACAAGAAATATGAAAAAAAACAAAAACATCCAGCACTCAAATAAGAAAAACCACAAGAACACCAAAGGATCACAATAATAGAAACCACCTCAAAGATACAAATCTATAAACTCTTAAAGCATAAATTATCAAAATTTTCATCACACAAAACCCAAGAAAATCAGTCCTTATCAATTAAAAAAACTTATTATCCAAGGTTCACCCGAACTAGTCTCCAAAATGAAAGTGGTTTCTAATACCCGACCACACTATCAAGGGGATAACAATTCTTATCACTTCACTTGTATCCCTAGAAAAATCCAAGAACAAGGTAATAACCAACCCTAAAATCAAACACTTAACCGTTATATAGATCTTTCTAGGAGGTATAATTTATATAAAACAAAATATAGACCCAAATTGGACTTATATCCCAAATAAAATCAAACAGACCAAACCCACATAGAGGGACAAAGTCCAATATCAAAGGAAATCATGGAAACTCACTTTCCAATATCCCATTCCTTTAAAACCCACTACATTTCTAAAGGAATAAAACGTATTTTATTAAAAAAATGTTCTTTTAAAACTTCCCCACCATTTTGAAAGCTCATTATTTCATTTAAAATCCCAATTCCCTGAGGTAATTTCAAAATGATCACCTTGGATTTAAAGAACCACCAACTAATTTTTAAAATAAGGAACTTGTCTTTACTTCTTTAATACCATTCATTAAATAATTTCAAAAATATTTACCACTTAATTTTTACAAAATGAAAATAATAAATTCTTTAAAATCACTTCATAGGGTTCCAAATTATTTAACAATTAAATAACCCATTGAATTTTTAGAGAAAAAAATTCTAGATTCCATAACCAAAACAACCAAATTAAAACAAAAATACCAAAAACCTTTCCGGAAAACAAATTCAATTTTATAAACAAGACCTAAGGATTAACCCCCAAACTAAAATTATTTTATGAAATTCAAACCTATTTTATAAATATTCCCAAAATATTCCTTTCAAACTGAATTAATTTATAAAAAACACCCATTTAATTTAAACCGATTTTCACAAAAATCACACCAAAAAAGAGGAACACCAAAGTTATCAATACACATCATCAACATATCATAAGACTCACCTTGACTGGACCCTCTCCATTATGGATCTCTAAAAATCAGTCTAAACAAAAATCCAAATAGAATTTGAAACTATTCTTAACTTTACAATAAGGTTTAGTCAACCATGCTTCGGTCAAACAATAATACCTATAAATTTTTCAAGATAATGTGTGTATTCAATGGTCAGTTTATCAGGTTGTGCAATCTAACCACACACCACTAAACCACTTTTCATTCCCATGTCAAAATATAACCAAATTTCCCAAAGAATCCAATATAGTACCAATGAGTATCAACATGCCAATACTGGTAAATCCAATGAAATCTCAAATTCAAAACCAAAACCCCATTATCTATGGTAACTAGGGTGTCATCATGAGGGTTACGATCAAGAACCCACTAATAAACAACCAACGAAGTCCCAAAAACAATCCTAACTCAATATTACCTAGATAACTTAAATAGAAAGAGACGGATCCCCAAAACCAAGTTCCCCACTAAGATAAATAGACTTTTATTACATTTGTAATGAATCATCCCAAGAATCCATTCAAACTGACACCTAACCTAGCTCACCACTAGCCTGAAGGGAATTCCCAACTCCCAAGGGCTGCAACTAGTTCCTGGGTATCAAAAATACTCATTATGAGGGAATTCACCCACATTTACAATATAAAATAAACTAGTAATATAAATATATAAAACATTCAACAAAACATGTCATAATCAATAAACATCCATATAAGGATAAACAACTATAAATAAAATAAAACAGAGCATAAATGGATACATAAACATCCAAGGCCCAAAGTATTGATATAATTTCCAAAAATAAAAGTAGAAAGAGAAAAGAATCAAAAAAAATTACATCAATCTCCTCTAGTGACCCCCAGTCACTCGTCACATCCCACTCACCCGTCAATGGATGAGTGAAAAATAAAGAACTGAAATAGATATGGGTACTAGAAACCTAAAAAGATCTATATAGGTGATCTATAAATATCCTAATTGGTCACCACCCACCGAAACTATATAAATTCCCTTCATAAAATATTTTATAAAGTTATGTTTTTAAAATAATATTTAAAACTAGTTTTTTAACATTTTTTGTAAAATGGGTGTAATAACATGCCACTTATACACTTATAAAACAACCACTTTTTTTATAAATAAAAACTGATATTGATAAAAATTTCAAAAAAATAATTTCACACCAAATTTAGGAGGGATTTTAAAAGTATAAAAGAATTCTAAAACACCATTTATCCCTCTTTCAAAAAAACTTATGAAAACCAATTTCAATAAACTACCTCATGGGTAAACCATTTCTTAAAAATCTTTTAAGAAATAAGAAAACCAATTTTCCTTTTTAAAATGTTCTTTCAAACAACTTTAAAATAATGATTTTGAAATTAATCCAAAAACACTTAAGTTGTTGCATAAATTACACAAAAACACTCATATATAAAAGATACACAACCTAATATTACAAACAGATAATGATTCCAACAACTAGATAAAATTAGGTAATGCAGTCGAATTAAGAAATAAAACTCCCTAAAGTGTTCTAGGAAGGACCTAGCATCATGGGAATCATCATTAAGATCTAGTGATAAAGACTTGAACTAGTGACAAGTAACCTAGTCCATCACTATTAAAAATATCTACAACTTCAATATCCCTTTGGAACAATTTGGAAATTAATGAACCTAGAGATCTATTGAATTCATGAGAATAAAACATATTTAAAGCTCACAAGACCCACTATATATTCCAATATATCCATATCAATGTTTTTAGTAAACACTCCCTAGTTTAATAACTATCTATACTACGGTTTCCTCACATATAGGTCATCAACTATATTCCATAGACTCCCATGAAAAATACAATATATGTGAGAAATAAATAATTGAAAACTAAAGGTGTAAATCATTTGAAAGTAACTCATACCTCACCTTATACACCCTCATAGAAAACTACCCAAATCACATATCTATCACATAACCATCAGAAAATTCTTAACAATATAAATATTTCTCCTATTGGGTCATAAGACACTATAGGCACAGTGAAAACAAGGGGATCAAAGAGGGTCTCACACATTTATAAAACCATTTCACATAAATTGATAATCAGGATTTTACAAAGTTCTGGGGATGATAACATGTTTTTAAAACATTTTAAAATCATATTAAAAGTTTCTATTTAAAACAATTTATCTAGCCACACTTTGAAATAAAATTAAAAAATCCAACCATTTTCATAAAATCCATTTTGAAACAACGCATCCATTTTTAAAGTAATTTAAATAGTACTAACCACCCTTTTCAAAAAACCAAAATTCCCCCTATTAAAACATCCTAAGTCACCATAAAAACCATAGTATCAAAATAATTTAATATAATTGAAGTTAAACTCCCTTGGTTTTCCAAAAGAATCCTTTAAAACATTACACTCATATTTAAAAGAAAAAACTGGTGTCAAACCCCCTTTAAAACATTTAATTATCTTTATAAAGTACACCCATGAATTTTGAAAAACACTTATCGTGAAAAATATATCCATTACATGTATTTAATAAATTTAAAAATCATTTATAAACCAAAATGGGTTTCTTTTATGAATCAAATTCTAAAAGGATCCATTTTCAAGATAGACACTCAACCATTTTCACAACTGTTCGGCATGCGACACATCCATTCCCAACACAAAAACTATTTTAAAATAATTTCTTAACTAATAAACACTTAAAAAATTGTTATAGAATCATAATAAATCATTTAAAATCATAAAATAAATTTATAACATGTATTATAAAGAAATTACATAGAAACACCTACATCATTTCAAGTAGAACCCTCCAAACCCCATCGCATTTTATGCCAAACACACAAATCAGCTAATAAATGACCATATATACACAAGAAAACACAAATACCCATAATATAAACCTATATAAAACTTAATATAAACCTAAAAAGTTATTGGGGTTCATGAGAGTGGAAGAAATTAAGTGAAAGGGAAAGGGAATAAGGGAGAAGAAGAAAAGAGAAAAAATGAGGGTTTTCAACTCAAAAACACTTTAAATATAAGAGATAATAATCTTGGAATCAAGAATTATAGAGTAATGGAGATTAAATAGTGAACTAAACCCTTGGATTAATGATAAATAAGGAGAAATAAAGCCCTAATCCTTAAAATATGATGGGGAAAAAGTGTCAATTCACACATTTAATGAAATATGGGTTGGTAGCATGGTTTTTCCACATGGTTTTCCAAATCATGCACCAATAATGTGGTGTCCAGTGACTAGATAAAACAAAATAATATATTTATCTATGGGAAAATGCATGGTTTGAATAAATATACATAAATTGGGCCATGTATAACTATCAAATTACATATCCATCTCATGCACTTTTTGTATGATTTACCAAACCATATAAAATCCATGCACCAGTACCCAAACCCAAATATAACTCAAAAAAATATCTTATTACTTACACAATTTGGATTGAACTATGTGGTACCCATAAAGGAATAACTATGTCAGAACAAAAATAATTGGAAAATTCCTTATGTAAAGGTATTCACAAAGTTTCCCCCAAATCATCCATGCAAACTATACATAAAGGAAAAAATCCCAGATTCTTCAAGTTTCATTCCTAAAATTCTGGAAAACATAAAATGACTCAAACTAGAATAAATTAATATAAATTAAAAGTTAATATTGACATATGGGTGTCACCAGAATCCAGTGATTCTAAAAGTGAGGAGGACGAACCCATAAATCAGATTGTAGAATATCTATAGAGAATGTTCAGATAAGGTAAGAAGACCATAAAGAGAAAGAAAGAAATATAACTATAATTTCATTTTATACATTGTAAATAAATATCCAAATAAGAGTACTATAGAATATAAAATTGAGGAGTATGATGAAAAAATATTTAAAAAATGGGGTAAAAGTAAAAAAAATACATATTCCAACCGCATGAGAGGAGCTCGATTATCAAGAAGTAACAAGATGTTTTAATCAGTTAATTGGATGATGAAACCAACTTATTTTCTCATGTTTAGAAAGTTTTTGATACCTTAAGTAGTGATGAAGAAGAAGATATAATAAACCATGACTATACATTTAAATAAAATATAGCGGCTATCCTAGGGTAAAATACATAGCTCAAGAAATACAAAAGGAAAATTGTAAAGGAAAATAGTAATATTTTTACTGATAAAGAAGATCATGAAAAAAGGAAGTATATTTTCTTTGAGATCAATAAATATAATAAGAAAGTGGATGAGTAATAAAATATGTTCATAATTTTGGAAGAAAAACTATCTTTAAAGTAAAAAGAGCTATATAAGACATAAACAATCTATCTTAGAGATAAAATTATTAAAATAATGCTACAGACAACTTTATAATGTCAGTGGAGGTCAAATTTATTTCTTCTCAATATGGATTGATAAATTATTCAATTATAAAATTAAAAATTTCCCATAACTAGATTCAATGTAAATCTATTTTTACTTTTAGTACTTACCCTAAAATATTTGAGGATGTTTGGACTAACAAGAAATGTGGGAGAAACTCACCCAATTCAAATGAAGAGAGTAAAATTTATATAATACCACTACCCTCAAGGAATAAGAAGGTACAATTTGAGGCAGGATGATGATATTTAGATTATGTACATATTCATCAACAAAATAACAGATCTAACTTTAGAGGATATTATTAGTGTTGTTGAATATATGTAAAAATATATTATTCATCTAGTTATAATAGGTATTTATTAGGAATGAGGAATAAACCAAGTGGAATACACACTGAGCTAGAAATGGAATATTTTCAAAAAAAATCCATGACTTAAAATCTACCAAGTCTTCATGTGCAAGATATATTTGGGTTCTCAAATGTAATATGTTGTAGGTGTGATCAATAAGGTCATTAATATGAGGAGTGAAAAATTATATTACTGGGAGACAATTCTTATAGTGTAAAGGGAGGTAAATTCAAAATAAAAGATAAGTATCTAGAAAAATAAATAAGTGTGAGTATACCAAGAATGAATGATTAATAATTTGTTCAGGAAAGCTAAATATTGATAAAAAAATAAATAAAATTTTAAAATATATTGTATCTAACGGAAAGAAATTTATTTCAAAAGTTAAGTTTAAAGTTGGTGACAATTTTTTTGTATGTTGTGAGAGATGTGGGAAGGTTGGTCATGGATTGAAAGATTCTATGACAGTTCTACCATACTAAGAATATATGATAAAAAGATTTTAAAAACAAAAGGTACAGAAGGTTCCCTGATATATGGGGTGAAAAGGAAGACCTCATACTGGGGAATATGTTTGGATAAGAACATTGACATGAAATATGTGAAGGATGGAAAAGGGGATATAAATAATTCTTTCCATATATAGACTAGAAGGAATGACATGTCTTGGTTGAGAGGATACTCTTAGCCCTATTTCTATGACTAAGGAGAAACTTTTTCCCTTTTTATTCCCTTGTTATTGATTTTATGCTAAATTATAATTAATTAAAGGAGAGTTTTAAGGGTTGTATACACTATACATTATATAAGTGAATCCTTTTAGATTTTTTAACTCCCATAAGGGATAATAAATGAATAAAACCCTTGATGGGTGGAAAATGAGAAGAAATATTTCTAAAACATGTATTATATAAAAATATTTAATGTTTGGACAACATATAAAAGTTTGAACCTTGGGATAAATTTATAAACATCAATCCCTATTATGAAACATGTTGTGTTTTTTATGAAGGGAGGGTATCTAATGAGTTAAAAAGGGAGGATTTTTACATCATTCACATGAATTATTTTTAATGTTCTTATTGAGATGATTGTGGAAAATTTAATTCCTGTTAAATATATCCAAGAAGACCATAAAATGAAAATTGAGTTGGTATCACATATAGGATTGGTTTATTGAAAAGTTTTACTACCTTGGTTATTTAATCTAAATTTTTACATTGGGTTAGCGCATGTAGACTAAGAGTAGACTAACTTAATGTTCATTTATATGAAAAATATATGGTTTAATTATTCATTAAACTGATTAATAAAGGATTTAACTCATATTTTCAAAAGAGTGACAAAAATATTATTTTCTAAAACAAAACAAAAATTATTTATACTTATTTTCAATAAGGGGGAGAGTAAATTGAGCTTCATCACACATTGATATTTTTGGTTTGGTGGTATTTAAAACAAACAAAAAGGTGAGATTATTGTTCCCATGTGTTTAGTTTTATTTTTTCAGTACGTGAAGATACTATTTTGTGGAAACTTTTATCCATATGAGTTTTTATATAATGAATAATTAATATATTAAGCTACTTCCATTGGATGTGGTAAAGGGAAAGTTAATATGATGAAACTACTGATTCAATACCATGTTTAAATAGATTTGGTAATCCCTAACATTAGACGATTGTTGAGATAAACTTTATGAAAAATACTATTACTAATTTTTGTTAATGTTATATAAAATAGTTTGCAAAAGTTTTGAGATGTGTGGAGATGGAATGAATCCATTTAAAGTGGCATGGGAAGGATTTTATAATTTATATAATTTGCATGAATTTCACCATAAGGATCATTTATGTCATGCATAAACATCATCTAGTAATTTGTAAGGAGAATCCATTTATTTGAGTAAGAATCATCTATAATTATGTAAACATGAGTCTCCATTTTCATAAGCATTATTTAGATGTGTATGGATGAATCCAATTCTATAAAAGGATCATCCCTCTGTGTAATCATCAAATGAAATCTTCTAAAGGGTTATGAAAAGATTCATAAAAATCATTGGGAATATACATAAACATAATTCGGCGTTATGTATACATAATCGGATCTATTCATAAATGAGTTATAGACATTTTAAGGATGAATTGATCTATATAATAATTAACCCCTATCTGTGTAACTATATTTTTGTTTTTTTTATAATCTTGAAAAAAACAATTGTGACATTATACATTAGTGAAATTTTGAAAATTATAAACACTAAAAATTAGAGTTTTAAATTTGAAATATTAAGGATGAATTCAAGTGGAAATATTTAAGAGATATTTTAAAGTGTTTTAAATATCATGAAGTTGTATTTAATCCATAATTCAAGATTAGATAACTAATGAGATAATATTAAAGAAAGATCAGAGGAAGATCAAAGATCAGTTATTCTTTGAAATAAAATAAGTTGAATTACTTTATCTATTTTCAATAATAGTGAATATGTTAAATAATTATACACTAAATTTATTATTCAGTGATTTCAATTGAGTTTTTGAAGGATGACTTTTATTCTAAGAATAAGAAAACTAGTTTAGATAGAGTTTGAAGCTATGGTGAGAAATGTTGAGGCATTAATCAAATAGTAATGTCACAACTATATTTTTTTGGGTTGTTGTGCATACAAATATATTTTTTTTGAGTTTTTTAAGAAGATAAAAGGAGTTTTATTTTCTGATTTTTATAATTATAGGTTCAAAAATAATATTTGAAAATTTTGAAAAGACAAGAAATGTTTTGGTATTTTGATGTGGACATGTGTTCCATATAGAATATCTATTGATAATCACATGTATTATCATGGGGAAACAAAAATCGGTTATTATATGATCATGATTTTAGTTGGAGACTAAAACTTTTTCAAGGTATTCAATATATGGATGGTTATTTTAAATGGAGTTAATTAATTTTCTTGACATGATATCCTTTTGAGATTATCAAGGCCACTAAAAATAATATTGAGTAGGAATAATATGTCATGTGATATACACGCAACCTATTATAGTGAAATGTGATGAAGAAATGAGGGAGAGATGGGAAAATTGGAACCTATTAGGAAGAAGACTAAGAAACTATATACCCATGATGTTCTAAAGAGAATAGAAATCAAAATATTAGATACATGAGTTCATTTAATGTATAAAAAGACCTAAATAACTAATTATTTTATGTAGTGAGGAATATCTAGACCACTAATTATCTGAATAGGGTTTAAAAACCAGTAAAAATAATCAAAATCATTAGTTTTTTATGTTATTTAAGTAAAGTAAATTAGTGGATTGGTGATCTAGTCTGATCATAGAGGAATATCATCTTCAAGTGGTGCTGAAGAATATAATATCTAACAATGATCTTTCTTGATGTGGATCCAAACTTATGTGGTATGCATTGTGAAGTTATATTCTTGAGTGGGAATATAGATAAAGAAAACAATATGAATTGCTATTGTTGTGTGAAACATATTGAGATTGGATAACAACTTACCACAACCATTTTAATTGATATCAATATTATAGTAGAGAAATTGTGGGTTTGCAGTAGGACTAACCAACCATGGTAAAGATAGGATTTTCTGTCTGAGCCTTTTAAATCCTTATGTGTTGTTCTTTTTTCATTTTGGTTGCATGTAAGGTGAGAATTATTTACTATATATTTATTTTATTGAGTTACTAACAAACTATGTAGGTTAAGTTTAATATGGTTACTCATAAAAAGAAAAATGGATAACTAATTCAACCCCTCTCCCTCTCAATGATTGCATCAATCCAATGGAATATCATCCATCATAACAAATGTTATGTCTGAAAGAGAGACAAAATAAGGGGGAGTATTTATCCATCTATATCACTTTTATCCTAGATGTTGGGGGTACACCCAAAACCCAAAAATATTAAATTGGAATTGGTCACATTACCCGACTCTAGTGGTAGTTCATAAAATATAACAAAAGGGTCAACTATATAATGTAATTATTAGGTTTCTAAGGATCTAATAACACATATTCAATCAAAAACATACATTAATAACCTCAAAACCCAAAATCATTCAATATATAAAATCAAAAAAAAATTATGAAAAAATGAAAAATGAGAGCATTCCTTACACCGATGACGGTTTCAACTCCTATATTCAATCACATTGGTTTGTGAGGATTGCTAAAAAGCCACCAAAATACTCATTCCTCAAATGTGTATCCACAAGATAACTTTAATTAATTAATTTTTCAATAGAATTCTCCTTTCAACCACAAAATGTTAGTACCTCTAAAGAAAAAGAATAAAGAGGATAACATTTTAGGAAAATTAGTAGAAGAATATTGTGAAGTGATTTTCATTGAATTTGGACCCTTTATAGACTTGGCGATATTCCATAACACTTTATGACATTTACTCAAATTTTATAAATTTTTGATTTAATGACTTCAATTAAAATTCTTGAAACCCCTTGGTCAAATGATGATGCGATCATTTATCATATAAATGCATTTTATTATCTCAAACATCTTATTATATGAAATTTTTATAATAAATCTACCAAATACACTAAAACCCCATAGACTTTGTTATATTTCACATTATATTCTATCAAATTTAATATGTTATGAAACCATATCTAAAAATCCTTTTAGATATATTTCGAAACACTTTGGAAATGTTATCATCAACTTCACCTTATATCAAATCATATGCAATTACTTATGAATATTCATTAAAAATAACTTTTAGATAAACTCTAATAACTTTAAGATACATTATTTGATTTTAATGAAGCTCAATATTTATTCATCCAACCATAAAATGTGACCCCTTGTATCTTTTTATCATTGATAAAAAATATGAATTCTAAAATTCATAAATATAATCAAATATTATTATTTAAAAAAGCATCAACACTAATAAAGTTACAAAGGGATCTAGCATGATCTCCATAAAATAAATATACCTTTATACTTGTTTCAAATAATTGTATCATGTAAAAGAATGAATTATTGTATGATCCATTTTTTGAATACATTGAGTAACCAAAGGACACAAAATATATCAATCCCATATATCTACTCATACATTATTGATTCTTACAGTATAGACCAACCACAAAAATGAACACACCACATCTCATTCACCCTAATTGATGAGAACTTCACATAACCCTTATGAAATAGATATGCAACACATGTCAATTATATAGGTATGACCACTCACTCCTTCATTCTATCTCATTTGAGGGCCCATATTCCATTCTCATTATATGAGAGGAAAAATTTGATCTTGACTAAATTAAACTAATGACATGATCAACAACATACCCAACCACTCCCTGATTAGATTTTCCTCAAGGATGACATAATAAAAGTATCATGGTATAAAGGTATTTATTCTAAGAATATTATCTAACCTCGAGTAATGTGGATATTAAAATATCAATTATTCATATCTAGTATACCATAGATATAGTGTATTATACTCCATGTGGTATAGTTCTGAGTTATCTAGCAATAAAAACTTATTTTGTGTTTCATGTGCATATGTTTTATGTCTATATTAAATCCTATAGATTTTAAGAAAAATATTTTATCACATCCTATAATACTCCATGATGAACATTGATTAAGAATAACTCAAATTCATACTCTGAATGGTTAATTATCATTACATTTTAGGAAATATATGTATCGAATATGAAATAATGATAAAGTAGAGATTACCTTTTGTATAACAGGATATATTTTATATTATTAAACTCCTTTAATAATACTAACCAAAACCTACATAAGTGCTCACCAAATCATATTCCACGTGATACACCACCAAAGCGGCATTATTTTTGCTATATTTTTAGGGTTCTATTAAACTCATCACATATTGTTGTATTTCCATCCACATATCTATGTGACCATATAATAAAATACTTCCAATAAATATTTTTACATAGTAACATCTATAATGAATGTTTTTTGAATGTTGGTGAGATTTTGGAATAATGTTCTTATTATTATACTATTTTAAAAAAGTATTGAAACTTATTTACTTCACAAAATTAAATACTATAATTTTAATGACTTTTTTTCTACTTATAACTATTTCTAAGTTTATTTTCATCATATCTATAACATTTCTACTGAAAAATTACTTTGAGATAATCATGGTAATAAAATATAACTCTTTAAATTATTTTTTACAAACATACCATAAAATATTTTAAGACATAAAGTGATAATCACTCTAAATTTTTACTGGTATAAACTATTACTTGTTAATCACTGAACAAATCCAAGTCCAAACACACTTCCAATAGTAACTTATAAGCTATGTCATTTCAAGGATATCATGCTAGGAAACACAAACTCCATCATGTTTAATAAATAATTATTATTTTCTTTTGGTGGGAATACTTAAGAAATAAATTAATATCAACCATATCTAATATGATATTCAATGTGTTTGGAGTATTATTCTTAAAATAAAATTATATTCATTAAAATATGCCTCTGATGGTGGTCGAATCACTTTCCCTCATATTTTAACATATATCATGGATACACTATTTTGTCCCAAATAAATCATTTTATCCATATATTATTTTCAAAACATGTTACAAAATCTGATGAACTATAAACTATATATATCACCACATTATCTCATTTTATTCATAATAACTCTTTATTAATAAATAAATTCTCTTATCATATAAGATAAATGAGATATGAATACGCATCCTTTATTCATACCCTTATAAGAATGAAATATTCCTTTCAACGCCAGATATTCATAATAAGAACATTTGCTACAAAATTTTACTGAAAACTATAATCTCAATCAATTATTACCTTTATTTTTAACTCTTATAAATTTACAAAAAATTTAATGTATACATTTTGTATCATATACCCTTTAATATTGAATTATCTATATTTATAAAATTCATAAATGCATACGACTCTCCACAAAGTTTCTAAAAAACATTCAAGTGCCCTAGGTAATCCCATACTATGGAAAAAATTTCCCTACTTCATGAAATATCGTTTAGGTTTTAAAAAATTATAATAGGTTTTATAGGAAAATTTATTGTACATTCCAACATACTTAATCTTCTTCTAGTTTTAACTTTGACCCATTTATAATGTTAATATAACATTAGAACCTATAGATCACACACCCGATTCAACTATCCTCAACACTTTTAGGTAATAGGTGTTGAGTCAATAAGGTTTCCTTATAACTTTTCCATTCCTTTATGTTTTGAAAATCACAAACACTCTATCTCAAAATTCAGATTCCGAATTCACTAAAATTCAGATTCTGAATTCTCTAAATTCAGATTCCTAATTCTTCGAATTCATATTCTGAATTCTCTAAAATTCAGATTCTTAATTCTTAGAATTCATATTACACATTCTCTAAAATTAAGACTCTGAATTCTCTGATATTCAAGATCCAAATTCTCTGAATTTAGATTCCAAATTCTCTGAAATTTATAATCCAAATTCTCAAAATTTAGGTTCTAAATTCCCTTTAAATTCAGACTCCAAATTCTCTAAAATTCAGATTCTGAATTCCACTAAATTCATACTCTGAATTCTCTGATATTCAGATTATGAATTCTCTGCAATTCAGATTCTGAATTCTTCATAATTCAGACTCTAGATTTCTTAGAATTCAGACTCCGAATTCCTTAGAATTCAGACTCTCAAATCCATAGAATTCAGGTTATAAATTCCTTGAAAAATATAATCAGAATATCCATGTAATATAGACTCTAAATTTTGTTTTCTTAGACTCCGAACTTTATTTTTCCTTAGACTCCTAAAAATGGATTTGGTTAACCAACCAAATTTTTCTTAATCTTTTTTTAGTTATGAAACGATGTCGTGCATTATATTTTTAACTAACCATTGTTTGAGTGACAGGTGTACAGGTCCCTCTGAGATTCAAGGAAAAATATGACCATTGGAGGAGGGAGTCAACCATTGGAGAAATGACTATAAATAGGATCTCATTTGAATGAGATCATACAACTAAAAATAACTAATAACATTGATCAGTCTAGAGATTACATGTTGTTGTAGTGTTTTCTAGAGAGAGAGAATCTCAAGCTTTGTGCGAACTGCACATCTTGTTCATCTTTCTTCATGCTACTTAGATTGTTGATGTATACAATCGAGGACTTTCAAGGATAGGAAGACATAGGTTCCAACTACCTTAAATTTTGAGGACTTACTTGATAAGGAAGATAGAGTTACCGACTACCTTAAAGTTCGAGGACTTCCTTGATAAGGAAGACAGAGGTTTCGACTACCTTGAAGTTCGAGGGCATGTGGGGATAGCAAGACAGATTCTGATATTTCTATCAAGGGATTACCCTGGTGTGGGTAAAATGGAATTTCTTGAAAGTATAAATCAAGGGACCTTTATCCAAGGTTGTTGGATACCCTTATCTTTAGTATAAAATATTTCATACTTGTTACTTGTATTGTTTGATGTTTATTTTCCACAGTATTTTTATTAATAAGGAAAGTATAACTATCTTATACTTTCTTGTATTTGTATACTCTGATTAGAAAGATTCTATATGCTTTAAGGTAGAATCTTTTTACTTGTAAACTTTTCTTAAGTTTCATTTCCGGAACCATATTTTTGGAACCAAGAAATTTTGTAGAACTAAGTGGTCTTGTGAATTTACCTTGTTTAACTTTGCTAAACATAGTTTTACTCAAGGTTAAAAATGAATGTTTCATACCAACATTAAAGGTTTCAAATGAATTTCTAAAGTATACAATTCACACCCCCCCCCCCCCTCTTGTATATTTATCATCTACATTCATATTTCGATCTTACAATTGGTATCAGAGGAGGTCTCTGAAATACTTATATTCACATATAAGTTTTCTTGCTCAGTTTTCATTGTTCTGGATATGTTTTCCTCGGTTAGGATTTTTATCCTTGTTTACAAACTTTTACTATTAACAAGTTTTTGTGGAAATATATTTTATTTTAGATGGTAGGAATGAATGTTGGATAGATTGACAATCTTAATCCTACTAGACCACCTATATTTGATAGGAATGATTATGAAAATTGGAGAGATCATATGAATACTTTTTAGTTAATACTGGAGTGGAAAACTTCGTTATGCTTACTGGATATTACAAGACTCCTGATAAAGAAGTTAGAACTTTTACTAATCAAGAAAAATCAGAATATCAACTAAACTACCAGGAATGCAATACATTGTTGTGTTCCATGACCCAATATAAATATAGTCAAATTTCTTCTTGTGAAGCTGAAAATTGTATTTGTAATAAATTTTAGGTTACTCATTTTGGTACATCCAAGGTAATAGAAACTAGAAGAGCTATGTTTAGATCAGAATATCATGGATTTCTATTTCCTTATAGAGAACTAGTATAAAAAGTACAAAAAATATTTATGACTATTTTTAACAGCTTACAATCCATGGGTGAAAAAGGTTTAGATGATGAGGAACTTGTGGACAAGATTATAGATATCATGCCTAATGGGTGGTAATCTAAGAGGACAACTATTGATGTGAATAGGAAAGTATCTCAGATAACTCTTGATGAGATTTTTGGAAATATTCTTCAACATGAGACAAGAATAAAAAGAGATGTTGATTTGAATAAGAAAAAGAATGGAAATGGAAGTGTAGCATTTACTACTACAAAAGTCAAGACTCCTGAAAGGGATACAAGATCCAAATTGAAGAAAGTCATGGTTTTATCTGAATCTAGTGAAAGTAAACATTCTGAGAATGAACTAGATAATCTTGCTCGAAGGATGAACAAGATAGTTGGGAAGAAATACTTTTAGTATAGATATAAGAAGAAATAAAGAAAGGACAAGAAAGACTCTGATGTTACTTGTCATGAATGAAAAAGAGCAGAGCATATAAGGTCGGATTTTCCTACTCTTAAGAGAAATGATATAAAGGAAAAGAATTATAAGAAGAATATGAAAAAGTACTACAAATCTAAAGCTAAGAATGATATGAAATATAATGACACCTGGAGTGCCAGTGGTGGAGACTCTTCTGATGAATCCTCTGGGTATGAATCTTTTGATCAGAAGAATCTTGGTTTACTAACCTGATTACCTATTGAAAATTATTTTTTAATGGCTAAGGTACAAAATGCTGAATCATTAACCAATGTATCCTTAAATGAAAATTAAAGTGATAATAGATATTATTAATCTTCAGATGAAGAATCATATTCTGAAGAAGATAATAGTTTACCTACTTATGAATAAGTTTCTAGGCTTTCTAACCTTCTTGAGAATTAAAATTATAAAGTGAAGAAAAAGATTGATAAGGAAAATTCTAGAATTTATGTTCTTACTAAATAAGTATCATATCTTTCTAAATATCTTGATAAATAAATTTATGATTTTAAAAGTATTTCAAAAAAACTTGTGGAAATTAATTCTAAGAAGGATACACTTTATAAGGATATAGAAAAAGTAATTTCTAAGAAAAATATTTTAGAGACTAACTCTAGTGCTAAAACTGATGTGTTTGAGGATAAAAACATAGTTATTAAACTAAAGTTAGAAATATTTTCCTTGAGTAAGTTTTTGGAAAACCTTACCTTAGGTAAGGAAAACTTTGATAATATGTATTCACAAATTCGACCTCTAAGGAATAATTTTGGTTTTGGTTATACTTATTCTAAACCAGTTTTTAGTAACAATTATTTTGGTCTTCAAAGTGCTATATTCTACACTAAATGTTAGTGTGGTGGACATTGGGAAAAAAATTGTTCTTTAAAAATACTCAGTCTTTAGGTTTTCAAAATGCTTATTTTTCTAAGAAAATGTGGATTCTTAAAATTTTGCTTTCTAACGTTTCTGGATTTCAGAAAGTTTAGGTTCCGAAAGTCTAACTCTCTTATTTTTAGAAAATTAAAGAAATTACTAACAGTAATAGTTGTTACATGGATAGTGGATGTTCTTGGCATATGAATGGGAAAAAACATCATTTAAAATATTATAAATATTAAAGGAGGAAAAGTAACTTTTGAAGATAATGCCCAGGGAGAAATTATTGGTATAGGTAACATTGTTCTTCTTAGAAAAACTTTGATTTCAAATGTTTTATTTGTTAAGGGTCTTAAGCACAACCTTATTAGCATAATTCAGTTATGTGATGAAGGTTACCTTGAGAATTTTAGGAATGATAAATGTTTAGTACACAATTCCAAGGAAGAGTTTATTCTTTCTACCAATTAGAAAGAGAAAGTTTACACAGTAAACTTAGAAGACCTTAAGAGCCAAGACCTACCTTGCCTTCGTGTAATGGAAGATCATTCTTGGTTATGGCATAAAATTTTAGGACATTGTAACCATAGTAACCTATGTAAAATCTCTAAGAAAAGACTTTTTAAGAATCTACCGGACCTTAGATTTGATTCTTCAAAAGTTTGTGATCCTTGTCAAAATGGTAAGCAACATAAATCAAGTGTTAAATTAGTCAGTGAAGTATCAACTACTAATGCATTACATTTAGTGCATATGGATCTTTTTATTACAACACAAACTGGAAGCATTGGAGGTAAATATTATGTATTTTTCCTAGTTGATGATTACACTAGATTTTTGTGGGTCTATTTTCTAGCAAAGAAATCTAAAGATTTTTCTTATTTAAAATTTTTTAGAGCCCTAGTTAAAAATGAGAAAAAAACATCCTTTGATAACTATTCATAGTGATCATGGAGGATAACTCCTCAACAAAATGGTGTTGTTGAAATAAGAAACCAAATTCTTTAAGAAATAACAAGAACCGTGTTGAGTGAATATTCGATAGCCAAAATTTTTTGGGTTGAAGCAGTAAGTAATGCTTGTTACACTATAAATCAAGTTTTTATTAGACCTTTTCTTAACAAAACCCCTTATGAGTTATGGAATGGTAGAAAACCTAGAGTTTCCTACTTCAAGTTATTTGGTTGCAAAGTATTCATTCTGAATACTAAAGATAATTTACATAAATCCACACCCAAATCTGATGAATGAATTTTCTTAGGTTACTCCAAAACTTTTAAGGCTTATAGAGTTTATAATAAAAACACTTGTACTGTTGAAGAAACAGTACATGTTGAATTTGATGAAACTAATCCTGTTGTTTTTAAACAACCTCAACCCACATCTTCAGATGTGTTTTCAAAAACTGATTATCAAACCTTGATAGAAGATCTTTATGATAAGGAAAATGTCCAAGAAAATATTTCTAAACCATTTACCCAAGAATATTTCTTACCATATGTTGATGAACATGTTTTAAAAAACCCAAATCAGATGTTTCTTAAGAATCATCCCAGTGATAGTATCATTGGTGTTGTAAATAAACCTATAAGGACTAGAAGTTCCTTATGAAATGAAATAGAACATCTAGAATTTCTTTCCCAGTTAGAACCTAAAAGCACTGATGAAGCCTTAGGTAATTATGATTGGATAAAAGCTATGCAAGATGAGCTAAATGAATTCTAGAGGAACAAAGTGTGGACCTTGGTTAAAAGACCTAAGGAAACTACTATTATTAGAGTAAAATGGGTCTTCAGAAATAAGTGTGAGGAAAATGGAATCATAGTAAGAAATAAAGCTATATTGGTAGCTAAAGGCTATAATCAATAATAAGGAATAGACTATAAAGAAACCTATGCTCTAGTATATAGACATGAATCTATTTGTATTTTACTTGCCTATGAAGCATTATTTAATTTCAAACTTTTTCAAATGGATGTTAAATGTGCTTTCCTTAATGGTTAGGTTCAAGAGGAATTTTTTGTTGAACAACCCTCTAGTTTTGAAGATACAAAATATCCTGAACATGTTTTCAAACTTACCAAAGCTTTATATGTACTTAAACAAGCCCCTAGATCCTGGTATGATAGAATTATAGGATTTTTTCTTCATAATAATTATGTTAAGGGAAATTCTGATCCAACCATTTTTATAAAGAAAGATAATAAAAATGTTTTGTTTGTTCAAATTTATGTTAATGAAATTATATTTGGTTCAACTCAGTAATCTTTAACAGATTAGTTTGCGAATCTAATGAAATCTTAGTTTGAAATGAGTATGATGGGTTAGTTAACATTTTTCCTTGGTTTTTAAATTTCTCAAAAACCAGAAAGAATCTATATATACCAACATAAGTATATTAAATATCTTCTTAAAATGTTTGGATATGACAACACTAAAAGTATTAGTACTCTTATTGGTCACTCAAATTCACTTGATCTTTATGAAGCTAGGAAACTAGTAGATCAAACATCTTTTAGATGTATGATAGGAAGTTTACTATACTTGACAGCTAGTCATCCAAACTTGATGTTTTCAGTATGATTATGTGTAAGATATCAATCCAATACTAAGGAATCTCATTTAAAGTCAGTCAAAATATTTTTTCACTACTTAAATGGAATCATGGATTGAGGACTCTTTTATACTTCTAGAAATGATTTTGTCTTAAAAAGATTTTTGGATGCTGACTTTGGTGGATGTAGAATGGATAGAAAAAGTACATCCAGAACTCGTCATTTCTTAGGAGATTAATTAGTTTCTTGGTCATACAAAAATCAATACTCAGTAGAACTTTAAACTACTGAAGATGAATATGTAGTAGCTGGAAGTTGTTGTGCTCAAGTATTATGGATGCAACACACACTCACAAACTATTGTATGAGTTTTACCAAAACGCAAATATTGTGTGATAATACTAGTTCCATTTCCTTAAGTAAAAACCCTACACATCACTCTCTTGAAAAACACATAGATATTTGGCATCACTTTCATAGGTATCACACACAAAAATAAGATATCATTCTTCAATTTATCGGAACACAAGATCAACTTACTGATATTTTCACAAAATCATTACCCACTGATAGATTTGAATTCATTAAAAAAGAGTTAGGAATGATAACAATGAGGTAATCTTCCATATTAAATTTTTGTTGAAACATATCTTATTATAGTAAGGAACACATTTTCATAGGGGGGGTACATTTACTTGTTAGTCAAAAATTTTCGTAGTCAAAATTTTTCATTGTCAAAATTTTTCAGAGTCTGAATTTTTTCATAATCAGATTTTCGTAATCAAAATTTTCCATAAATTTGTTTTTAAATTTTTCCGGAATCTAAAGTTATTCAATAAGAATTTACCTCATTAAAAATAATCTTCCTATATAATCTGAAAGGTATGTTTCTTTTCCTAATTTTTAATAATCATGTTTTTACATTTTGGTATTTTCATTTTTTTTAAATTTTTTAGATTCACTTTTACTTAAATCTGAATGTTTTTCTTAAAAAACCTCAAATGATCAGAACCTATCAAAATCCTTCTTCATTTATCACCTCAACCATCATATTTGTTCAGAAGTATTTTCAACAGTCAGATCAACCATGGAAGTTGAACTGTCTCCTTTATCACCTATATAAAGTCCTCTTGATGGTCATCCCACATCGGTTTTTCAATATTTCATGTGCTGAAGCTCTGTATCTGTACATAAGGTCGTTCTGAATCTCCAAAGTTTCCCTAGTTTTGAATGTCTGTTGAAGCTTCTTCTCAGAAAGATATGTCGACTATTAAGGAAATCTCCAAGTGGCAGATATACATAGAAAGATTGGTTAATCTAAAGTTTTATTCTAAATATGATTCTATCATATCAAAGAATGCTAAGTTGAATGGCTGGGAAATCCATTGTGTTTCAAAGATGAAGTCACGGGAACCAGTGTATCCGGACTTATTGATTGAGTTCTATGATACATCATGTTTCTTCAAGGAATAAGGAAGAGACAAGTTCTCTTTCAAGTGTTATGGAAAGACCTACTCTCTTTCCTTCAGCAAGGCAGCAAGTCTGATTGGAATTCCTTACGAAGGTGAATCAGAATTTTGTACTCACTAATTACCAGATGTTTTAGGATCATTTGATAAGGAAAAGGCAATATAGTTTCTCTACTTGAAAATAGTGAAGACTCCTAATATTCTTCATCTATCTATAAACTTATGGATTCTTTAATTATGGGTTCAAGGCTTTGTAATTTCAAGAAAAGGGAAAAAGGATACTCTGAAGAAGGGTGATATCTATATATTGGATTTCTTAGTGAACTTCAAGAAGATTAACCTTGTCAAGTACATATTGGTTACAATCGAGAATATAAAGAATGGAAATCTAAAATCTGAAATCATCATGTATCTAGTTGTTCTCTAAAAGATTAAAGTTCTTTGTTTAGAGTCTTTCAGAATTCCATGCAGTTCCAAACTGAGAAATTACAAGGTAATGTTGTTGAGTGATGACACCTTAAGGAGGATGAAGGCTGGATTCTCTAGTGAATCTGGATAATTTTATGATCTATTTTATGAAGAAGTATAAACTTTGTCAAATAATATGAAAGTGGCTAAAATCTCTAAGAAAGGTGGAACTAAGAGAAAGGCTAAGGAACCGGAAGAGAAAAGGAAACCCCCTTTGGCCAAGGAAACTCGATCAGCACCACCGAATCCAAAGAAGAAGAAAAGCTTATCCTGATGAAGTAGTGGCCCAGTGGAGAGAGAATAAGAAAAATAGGAAGTAAGGGGAGCTTAAGTTTGGCTTGGACCCAGCTAAGGAAAATTCCTTAAAAATAAAAGCTGATTAAGAGCTTGAGAAGTAACAGAAAGAGAACAAGCAAAAGAAGAATATTTCTGAGGCTGGGATAGTATAATCTCTTCTTAAGGCTACTGAAAAAGCCTCTAAGAAAATTCCAGTACCAGAATACATTCTACAATAATCACTACTAGAGACGCCAGGAAAGAAGTTTGTGATTTCTGAACGAGATCAAGAAGAAGAAATAGTACAAGAATAAAAAGTGGAAGAAGGAGGAGAAGAAGAAGGCAGTGGTGATACTGATGACATAATTAGGAAAGTGGAGGATTATCATGAGAAGGAAAGTCCTTTTGAGAAATTTTCAATCTGAAATACTAAATAAGATTCTTCAAAACTTGCTACTCCACCAAAAGATGATAAGGGTGAGGAAGAAGTCAATAAGTTATCTGAAGAGGAAAGAAGCAACCATGATTTCATTCATATAGTAGATCAAGTGGCTAATGTAGAGAAAGTGGATATTGAGGAAGATAAGATTTTTCAGCTATCAGATAGTGAACACAAATCTCCCAAAGATCAAGACATCATTTAGAGAGCTGATAAGGGAAAGCAGGTGGTTGTAGATTCACCTAGTAAATCTGGGGTGAAGAAGAATTATGTTGGTACTTCATCAAAGAGGAAATCTGAAGACATAGAAGAAGAATCCTCACCATCCAATCATTCAAATTCATAATCATCTACTCTTAGACATGATTTCATTGTTAAGTCATTGAAAACCCTGGTTGGTACTATTCCCTTATTCCCAAGCATATATTCAAGATTTAAGATGCATAAGCATACGTTAAATCAGATTTTAGATTCAGTTTCCATGGTTATGGACAAATGTGTTGGACTAGAGGCAGATTTCAAAACCACCCTTATTGGTTATGAGGCTCATAAAAAATATTACAAGAAGATTACATACTGGTCAAGAAAAACAGTTGAAGACCTAAGAGCTTTCTATGAATTTCATGATAATGTCAAAAATTATTTTGACACTGAAGATGGGAAGATCAAGGATCTTATAAATAGTTTTGAGGAAAAGTTAACCTTAGAGCAAAATACTCAGAACCAGGAAGTTAATGATCTGAATGGCAAGCTTAACTCTATGGAAATGAATTGGAAGAGTGAAAGGGATCACAGAATTGATATTGAAGAGAAGATTTTTAAGCAAGAAGAAGTATTGAAAGCTCAAGAAGAATTTATTAAGGCTCAAGAAGAAAGAATTTAATCCTTAGATAAGAAAAGTAAAGATCGGGATCAGTTTCTTAAGCATGTAGAATAGGATTACAAGGATCTAAAGAAGTTAAAAACCATTGTTAATAAGCTAATTCTGAAGGATAAAGAAGGATAATTTCTTTCCATTCCGATATTTTTTTGTACTTTTCCTTGTACAAATTCTCTCAATAATTAATGAAATTTTGGTTTTCCTCCTTTTTTTTCTTGTTTAGTACTAATTTTTCCGGTACCATTCATTGTTTTTTCCATTCCCTCTATTTATTTTTGAAAATAACAAAGGGAGAGAAAGGAATAATAAAAAAATACAAAGTAAAGAAGATATTTCCCTAAGGCAGAATTCATCTAGAGTAAATTTCTTATCAAAGAATATTTTCATATGCAACAAAATAAAAAATATTATTCAGGAAATCAAGAATACGATCCTTAGTGATTCTGAAACCTGAAGGGGAGTTAGTCGTATTCACTTTGATCCATAAGTAAAGGGAGATATTTTTTATTTTCTATTCCTTATATTCTTTTTATTAAGGACGTTTGTGCTTTCCAAAAAGGGGGATATTTTTGAGTCAATAAGGTTTCATTATGAATTTTACATTCCTTTATGTTTTGAAAATCACAAACACTCTATCTCAAGGAAAAGTTTATTTCCCCAATGATTTATCATTTTAATGAAATTTTTCCTTCCTTAAGGAGATTTTCTCTCTACCTTTGTTTTCATTGTTCATGTTATAGTTTCTCTAAATATAACTCTTTTTATTTCTAAGTGTAAAATTCGGGTTCATATCCAAAACCTTGGTATCCTATAAATACTTAGATATACAGCATTCTGTTTTCAGGTTCTGAATTCACATTCTGAATTCTTTGAATTCGAATTCCAAATTCTCTGAATTTAGATTCTTAATTCTCTGAAATTCCGATTCCAAATTCTCTGAATTCATATTCCGAATTCTCTGAAATTCAGACTTTGAATTCTCTGAAATTATGGTTCTGAATTCTCTGAATTCAGATTTTGAATTCTCTAAAATTCAGATTCTGAATTCTCTGAATTCAGATTCCAAATTCTCTAAAATTTAGACTTTGAATTCTCATAATTCAGTTTCCAAATTCTTTTGAAGTCAGACTATAAATTCTCTAAAATTTAGAATCTAAATTATCTAAAATTCAGATTCCTTATTCTTCCGAATTCAGACTCTAAATTCTTTGATATTCAGATTTTTAATTATATGAAATTCAGATTCTAAATTCCTTAGAATTCAGACTCCGAATTCTTTAGAATTCAGACTCCGAATTCCTTATAATTTAGACTCTGAATTCCTTATAATTAAGACTCCAAATTACTTAGAATTCAGACTCTGAATTCCTTATAATTCAAACTCCGAATTCCATAGAATTAAGACTCTAAAATCTATAGAATTCAGGTTTTGAATTCGATGAAAAACAGAATCTGAATATCCATGTAATATACACTCTGAATTTTTATTTGATTAGACTCCAAACTTTATTTTTCCTTAGACTTTGAAAAATGGATTTGGTTAAGAAACCATATTTTTCTTACTCTTGTTTTGGTTATAAAACGATGTCGATCATTTTATTTCTGACTAACCATTGTTTGAGTGACACATGTACAGGTCCCTCTGAGATTCAAGGAAAAGTATGATTGTTAGAAGAGGGAGCCGACCATTGGAGAAATTCCTATAAATACAAGCTCATTTTAATGATATCATGCAACTAAAAACAACTAAGAACATTGATCGATATATAGATTACATGTTTTTTTAAGTGTTTTCTAGAGACAGAGACTCTCATGATTTGTGCGTACTAAACATCTTGTTCAGCTTGTTTCATGCGACTCCAATTGTTGTTGTGTACAATCGAGGACTTCCGGGGATAGGAAGACAGAGGTGTTGACTACCTTAAAGTTTGATAACTTCCCGGATAAAGAAGATAGAGGTTCCAAATACATTAAAGTTCTAGGACTTCCTTGATAAAGAAGATAGAGGTGTCGACTACCTTGAAGTTCGAGGGCTTGTGGGGATATCATGACAGATTGTGATATTCCTATCGAGGGCTTACCCTGGTGTCGGTAAGATAGACTTTATTGAAAGTATAAATCAAGGTACCTTTATCCAAGGTTATTGGATACCCTTCTCTTTGGGATAAAATATTTCATACTTGTTACTTGTATTGTTTCAAGTTTATTTTTCATTGTATTTTGATTAATAAGGAAAGTATAACTATCTTATAATTTCCTGTATTTGTATACTCTGATTAGTAATATTTTATATTCTTTAAGGTAGAATCTTTTTTCTTGTAAATGTTTCTTAAGATTCATTTCTGAAACCATATTTCTGGAACCTAGCAAGTTTTTAGAACTAAGAGGTCTTTTGAATTTACCTTGTTTAAATTTTTTAAACATAGTTTTCCTCAAGGTTAAAAACGAAAGTTTTATACCAACATTAAAGGTTCCAAAGTAATTTTTAAATTATACAATTCACCCCCCCTGTATATTGAGCATTAACATTCATATTTTGATCCTACAATAGGGTAATATTTTTTTAACACATCCATGCCATTTGAACATTTCAAATGATAATTATAGAATGAATACTATATCTAGATAAATCCAAAAGGGAAACTCCAAATATCTCCAAGTTATTAATGTACCCAATCATATTGAGTACATGAGTAGAGACTAAAGTTTCTCCATTCATCATGCATTTAAATAATACCATTTAAACATTAAGTGAATTAATTTATTATTTTAATAAAAATACATATCCACTTGTTGAACAACTTTAGCATTTAGTTAATAAGGTATTTCTCTAACACATATAATTTTCTTTATTTATTAAGAAATATTCTTATGTTAATATACTGGTTTAGGAAATTTCTTCCATTATTATTTTCCTTCTCATGGATTGATTAAAAATTTATTTTTAATTATTGTGATTCCATTTTATCTATAACAAAATATTTTATTAGATGATTATCATGTTTTCTATTCATTTGATAATGACTTTTATTAAATGTACTCCCACTAAAATGATGACCCCTTTTAATATCCATCATACCAATTAGTGTAAAAATATCTATATTTTATCATGAATTATCCCATCTAATATCTTAACATAATCCATGAATGTATTTTATATAAAATCATGTCGATCATACTCGATATGAATCTTGTATAGTTTAGTGGATAACTCTTTATCTTAATCCATCATGTGGATTCACTAAAATCTATTCCTTTAGTATCCTAATAGTTAGTGTTTCCTAACTAAGTGTAACATAAATATCACATAAAATATATTCACCTAATGGTTGAGGATACGTATAATTTTCTTTCCTTATACTAGATAATTCATGGGCATATGATAGTTAGGTTCACCCATACTAAATTATTGAGGTTTTGATAAATGTTTGATTTAGAATAAATATGCACTTTTTATTTTGAAGGGGTAATATATATCTTTTCTTCTAATATAATTTATTCCCCATTCATGGATTCATAAATATAACGATTTAGTTTTGAATCCCTATTCCATATACCAAATTAATATATTCAATCCATATTGATGTGTAACTCTTTTTATAATTCATATCTTGTCTTACTAACCCAAATTAAAATCCATATATATTTACACATATCTGAATGAATCCTATACATATCGTATATAAATCCATTTAAGGAAAATGAATAGAATTATATTAAATCAACAATCCTTTCAAGAGTGATGATGCAACTATAGGTATCCAACCCTTATTTTTTTACAGAGAAGCTTAGTCTCAGTCTAGTGAGTAACCTAACCCAAAGTCCCTCTACCCAAAGTTCTTTACTCAATAGAAACCTTAATTTGATAATAATTATAAAAACTAATATGTATAAACTAAAATTGACTAATTAATTCAAGATCATAAACTTATACAATTAAAATTCAAGGTATCAGAAAGATAAATCAATATGTATAACTGGTATGTAACTCCTTAAATGCATGTATGATAGTTTATAGAATAATTTTAACTATTTAAAGGGATACACCCATTCATAACATAAAAATTTTATATCTATTAAAAAAGTATTGAATAACACTAAATAAATGAAAATTTCAAAAAATTATACATCGGAGACACATTTATGAACAATTTATAAATAAATCAATTATAAAAACTTTATAATATAGTCATTCTTTATGTACATTATATAACCAAACTTATATAAACGCTTTATATTTATTTACAATATGAACTCATTATATTATGTTTTATATAGAACTTACTTAAAGATATGAAATTAAAAAATATATAAACACTTTATATTTAAAATACATTATGTAAGCATTTTATATAATCAAAATATCATGTATTTGATATTAATAAAACCTTGATCATATCAATACATCAAAATGTCTTTTTGATATGGTTTGAAAAAATTATCAAATAAGGTATTTAATCTGAATATTTAAAATTAATAATTATGAAAAAATCATAATTCAATATAAAGTCTTTTATATTTTTCCTTATATTGTAAGTTATAAATATTTTAAAAATTACCTTATAATTTATCAATAAAAACATTATACCAAATATTTAATTCATTCCATATAAAATAAAGGTATTATAATATTGACATTTAATATTATGTATATTTATTTATTAAATGATTCATAAACATATAATAATTAATTATAAACACTTTATAATTAATTAATTTATAAACATTTTATAAATTAAACAAATATTCCAAAAATGCCTTTTTTCATAATTTATAAACAATTTAGAAATATACTAATACAATTCATAATTGAAAATTTATAAAAATAAATTTTTTATTATATGACATATACAAAGATATCATCCATATAAAAATCTATGATTTATTTCAAAACTATATCATGACTTGTGATTAGAACAAGAAATCTTATGATAAATAATCATGACTATTCATTATGCTTAACGATATCCTCTACATTGTAATCCAGGGAAAAATTCCATATTGTGTTTTACGATAGGTAACAGTGGCCTGTGATATCACCTTCGATCACTAGGATTTTTATCACACAATATCACTTATATCATAATGACAATATGATGCTCTATTTTCAACCACACAAATAGTTCATATCAGCACCATCATATGTTCTAATTTCCTATATCATAACTTATGATATTGAAAAGGTAAATTTATTCCTTATATTTAATTCATTTTATTCCCCAATATTCATTATTTCAATTAGTTTTTAGGGAATTTTTTAATTAAAGTTTCATGTCATTTGGTATAGTGAAAATATATTATAATGAAAAAATTAAGAATTTAATTAATTTATTCTGGAATAAATATATGGATTACTTTTAATCCTTAATTTTTTGATACTTTGAAGGATTATGTTGAAGTTATTGGGAAATTCTAGAAGTTTTTTCGCTCAAAAAATTAAAAAATCCTATGGAATCCAAAAAGGTGATTCTCAACAATTTTCGAGCCACTCTAGACTCTGTATGAGTGATTTAATTCTCTTTATGAATCCCTAAAAGCTACATATGAATGTTTTTTACATCTATGTTTGATTTATTCAATCATATGATGATCTATGTTCCATTAATTTCCATGTTTGTATGATTCATTTCATATTAGTAATTTCCCAGTGAATATGAGTGGTTATGCAAGTATTTTTTAATTTTCCAATGTTGTGTATAATTCATGACCTTGCAATTTTTGGTTGTTAAGAGAAGTCATTGGGTGACTTCAGATGAGTAAAATTGGAACTTCGTACGGATCATATACACTATAACTCAAATCCATAGAGCACCACATCAGCATTTATGAACACTAATAGTAGGTTTCCACATCGATTATAATGAAGAATATCAATTTTTATCTAGGACTAATAATCCATTTGGAAAAAAAGGGAAAGTTATAAATTTTTAGGATGATCGAATCGTGACTATAGAGGAAACAATTAAAAACTCAATAAGTGGGGAAACCATGAGGATTTTATTTGATGGTGAAGAAGGGAATAAATTTCCATTAAGAAGAGGATAACACCATAGAAGAGAGAGAGAACAAGTTGTTGTTTTTAATAGTGTTTTGTTGTTTTATTTTTTACTTATCACATGGTTATAATGTTTTATCCTTCTCCTTTTCCACTACTACCTCTTGCATGGAGAAATAAAACCTTGGGTGATTGAGGGAGGGAAGGAAGCATGATTGTAATTTTGGAATCACATACTTTATTGAATAAAAATATCTTTCTTCTATTAAATAATTTTAGTGTGTTATTGTAGTTTATAATTTCTAATACGATTGTGGTTATTTAATTTAAGTTTATTATGTACTACCATGTTCAATGATTTATAAACTCCCTCCACTTATTTTAAAATATATCAAATAATGTATACTATGTTGAGTGGTGAAGTTTATAGTGATTTCTAGCATGTGTGAAAGGGGTAATGTGAAGGACCCTGGAACACCCTGAGAGGGGAGGGGTTAATCAGGGTGTTAACGTTTTCTTTTAAACTGATGGATCTTGTTCCCATGTTGGTAGGAATCTGTTAAACCTATCTGAATAGGAATTGTATAAAATACACAATTTCATGAAAATAAATGACACAAAAATTTTACTTGGTTCACCGCTAAGGGCTACGTCCAAGGATCATACACTGATAGTGTTTCGATCGTACCAAAAAACACTAATCTTCGCAAGTTGTGGATTACAAGAGTTTAGCATAGTAACTCTGTGCCAGGAGCACTTCCTTTGCAAGTTTTTAGAGATATCACAATGCATCCCATGGATCACTTCCACTAAATCCCCGTTTCTCACTGCGTTGGAAGAATATTTACTCGGTTTAATGACTTGAAAGTCGCTTCAATGGTTTAGCATTAATTCATGAATCCTCAACTATAAATGGATGCTTTGTTGGAGTCCTATAATCACTCACAAATGTAATTTATGTCTCGTACACTAATATGTTTTGGAAATTAATTTCGCAAACTAATTTGGCCAATTTTTATATTTTTGTGGGTGTTCTACGTACTGCTGCTATTTTTGCGTACTACTGCTATTTTCGTGTATTGTCCAGCTGTTTTCATGTACTGCTACTACTTCTGCGTACCATCTAGAGATTTTCATGTACATTGTTGTTTCTATGTACCATACATATCCTCTATAAATTGTCATTCTATGAATACTCCCCTATGTTGTGTACTTCTCCACTCCTCCGTGTACCGTCCTGCTCTATGTACTGCCTTTCTCGACTGTGTTCTGCAAGATCTTCCTGTGAAAACCACGCTCTCTTCTGTGAACTGTTTTCCTTATGTTGATGATTCTCTCCATGTACCATCTTCTCCTCCACATAACACTATGGACTTTACCAAATTTTTTCCCAAAATTTTAATCTACAATCTCATCCCCTAATAAAAGGGTTTACTACTCCTTAAATAGGCACATAACTCCGCAAATTTTTGTAATCAGATTTACCCAAATTTTCAATGTAGGACAATCTTCACTTTAAACTGAACTCCCTATGCATATTTTTATCCTCCACTGCATACTGAAATCCTCTGAACTATGAACCTTTATAGTGTACTGTTAACCTTCTACATACCATATGTATTTTGGTCTGTGTACTACGTATCATCAATGCATATTGTCGTTGCAAACCATTTTTGGCAGCTTTCCGCATAACATATGCCTTCACCACGTATCATAATTGTAAACTATTTTTAGTTATATGTATTGTTCCACATACCACATGCCTTCACCGTATACTGCACGCCTTTAACACATACCACGCACCTTCCCTAAGTACTACGCACCTTCACCGCGTATCGCGTGCCTTCACCGCATACAGCACGACTTCACCGCATACTATTGCTGTGAAATGTTACCAAACTCCTGATTTTTGAGGCCTAAAAAATTATCAAACATTAGGAAACTACACCACCTTCAATACTTCTTTCGTCCTCAAATGTATGACCATATTCTTTGGAAACTCCCTATTCATCCATGTGCATATTGAAAACAAATACAAACCAACCTCCATTATTAGCAACAAGCATCCTTGGTTCCAACAATCTCCCCCTTTGGGTTTTTTGGAAATATCCAGATAAATTCACCTATGCACCAGCCACAATCAAAACATGAACCATCAAGAAACAACTCATCCATCAGTCTAAGTTTATGTGAGTAGTTCTAGGTTTAGAAAACAAGATAGAGGACATGAATTGAGTTATCATCCTTTTCATTTTTCCCCCATAGTTTCATTTATGGATTTTTTTATTCTCCATCTTTCTAGTAACCAAAAATAAATAGAAAAATCTTCATTGAATTTATCTATTCTCCCTCATTGTCAATAAACCCAATGAACCAAATCTTGACTTGTCGAGTTAAAAAAACATGCTCCCCCTGGATCGTATCTCCCCTATAAACCTTCATCATTTTCACAAAAAAATAAAAAAAATAGTTAAAACAACTAGGTAGAGGGGAATATCATAACCTTCTTATGCATTGGGAGGTGGATGAACACTGAGGTTCAATCGATGTTTCTCAAACATAGTAATTGAAATTGGCTTGGTCAAAATGTCATCCACTTTCTCATCAGTTCTCACATGGTCCATTTTGATCATGACTTCTTCAACTTTTTACTTGATGAAGTCATATCTGATCTCAATATGTTTTGTACACAAATATTGAACAGGATTATCCATAATATCAATTGTGCTCTTATTATCACAGTAAATCACCATTGGTTGTTTAAACTCATCAACTTTGTCACTCAATTTCAGCTTCATCCAAAGTAACTGAGTGCATGCCTTGGTAGCAGATATATATTCAGCTTCATCAATACTAAGTGAATTACTTTCAGCCTACGCATTTCTTCCCAATATAGAATCTTCCACCACTGGTAGACTTTTTTCCACTACATCTCCAGCCCAATCAACATCAGAAAATGTTGATAGTTTAGTATCTCTTCCTGTAACAAATTATAGCATATAATTATGTGTACCTTGAATGTATCTCACAATTATTTTCACTACTACCATATGTTCTTCCTTCGGATTACTCTGAAAGCAGGCCGCAAGGCAAGTTGCAAAGACAATATTTGGTCATCTCGCCATCAGGTACAGTAGTCTTCCAATGATTCTTTGGTACATGGTGGGATCCAAAGAATTCCATTTCTCATGATTTATAACATTTTATCCAACTAAAATTGGAGTCGACATTTGTTTCGAATCATTCATATTAAATTTCATTAGTAGCTCTTCTACATACTTTTCTTGATAAATGAAAGTTTAGTCCTTCTTTTGAAGTACCTGCAACCCTAAAAAGTATGTGAGTTAACCAATCTTGGACATTTCAAATTCTGATTTCATGTGATTGGAAAACTCTTCTACTGATCCATGTCTGCTTCCACTAAAAATAATATCATCCACGTATACCAATACCATGAACTGATCCTGTTAAGGGTTCTTCACATAGAGATTGTGTTTCACTCCTCCTATTTTAAACTCAATCTTTCTCAGATAAGAGTCCACCCGAGAGTACCACTCCTGTGGTGCCTATTTCAGGCCAAAAAGAGATTTCTTTAATTTGAAAACCTTCATTTCATAATTTCCAAGCAAGAACCCTATGGTTTTTTCAATGTAGACTTCTTCTTCCAATACTCCATTTAAAAATAATATCTTGAAATCCATTTGATACAATTTATAACCTCTTTGGATTTCCATGGTAAGAAATAGACCGATTGACTCCAATCTCACTACAGGAGAGAATGTATCCTCAACATCAATGCCTTCGATTTTTTGATATCCTTTACAGACCAAGCATGGATTATTTCTGATCACATTTCCATGTTTGTGAAATTTTTTCTTGAAAATCCACTTTATACCAATCACATTATGATATTCAAGCCTTTTAACAATATCCCATGTCTGATTTTTGTCAATCTAATCTAACTCTTTGTTCATTTCTTTTACCCATGACTCATCCATTAAAACCTCTTAAAATGAGGATGGTTCCACAACTGATAGAAATGTAGGTTGTGAATAATTCATCATTCTCTTTGTCTATGTAGGTGCATTTTGATCCCTTAGAATGTTGGACTGATCAATCTATGGTCTTTGATTTCTTCTTTGTGGTTCAACCAAATTCTCTACAGCTATGGATTCCTCTTCTGATTCTTCTTCAAAGTCAACATCATGATGTGACTCCTGAGAGTGTTTCACACATTCCTATACCTCTATATTAGTGTTTGTTCCATGTTAACATTCTTCCTCATCTTCTATCACATTATCATAAGAATTCCTTAAAGTATTTGGGTTTTTCTCTTTAATGATCTTTACATCACTGATTTCCACAATTATTCCCAAGCGCTTATTGAAACACTTGTAGGCTTTTTTTTTCATTGAGTATCCAAAAAATATACCTTCTTCTACATTTTCTCTATAATTCCCTTGATTTCCTTCTTTGTTTCGGATAAAACATTTGCTTCTGAATACATGAAAATATTTCAAAGAGGGATTCCTTCCATTACACAATTCATATGGTGTCTTTGTTTTACCCATATATATCCCTATTAGATTTTGAATATACACTAAAGCTTGTACTACCTCTTTTCAGTAATGTTAAAGAATGTGACTCTCAATCAGCATAGTTTTGGCCATGTTGTTTACTTGTTGATTCTTGTACTCAACAACTCCATTTTGTTGTGAATTTCTCACAACTGTCACCTCATGTTGTATCCCATGATTCTCTAAGTAATTTTCAAATTCAATGGGAATACATTCCCCTCTATTTTTAAATCGTAGTACTTTAATCTTATATCCAGTATCATTCTCAATGATTCTTAGATAGGTTTTCCTATAATCAAGCACTTGTCGCTTCCTGTGTATAACAATCACACATGCCATTCTACTGTAATCATCTATGAAAAGAACAAAGTACTTGTATCCATGTGTTCCAGCAATATTTATCAAGCCGCATACATCTGTATGGATGAGGTAAAAGATATTTGATGCTCTTTTTTTCTTTGGTCGGTAGGAACTACAAACCAGTTTCCCTTGCATGCATGAATAACAGGTCTTTTTTTCATTTATGCTTTGGATTAGGGATATCCATGACTATTTTCATATTAGATATCTTTTTTATGTCTTTCTGATTGATGTAACCCAATCTCTAATGACATACATTGTTTTCCTCTCCAACTATTTGGTAGAAAATGTTCTCTTTACTATAAACCTGATACAAGTTGTCTTCTATTCTACAGCCTTTGATGATAGAATTCCTAGACATTCATCTTATAGTACAACCATTTTGATTGAATGTCACAATAATACCTGAGTCACAGAGTTGACTTACACTAGTAAAATTGTGACACAAACCATCCACATAGAGGACTTTAGTTTTCTTCAACTCTCCATTATCTAGCTCAGTACTTCCACTGCCTTTTATCTTTAAAGCACCATCGTTACTGAACCTCATTATTCCATCAACCTTTTTCTTGGAATTCGTTAATAGGTATGCATTACCCGTCATGTGAGATGAACAACCATTATCAAGAATCCATGTGTTGTTGTTCTCTGTAGCTTTGAGGGATACTTCTGAAAAATTGGACTTTTCAATTTTCTTCTTTTATTTCCATGAGATTTTGGATTGAGTGTAGGGAACTGATGGCCTTTTAATTTTCACTTTTTTGTACATGGGTTATTCATATTCTAATTCTTCTTCCAAATGAGAAAACTTTTTTGAAATAGAAACACTATCTGTTTGACGTGTATTGACCCGTCTCTGGACATTTAAAGAATTTCTCTTGTTATACATCATCCTACAATACACAGCTTTATGGCCAAAGTTAGAACAGTAAAAACAATATCCATAAAAATTATTTCTTCTATAAGAAGTAGGATATGAATATGTTCTCCTTTTTTGAATTCCTAACTCTTCCTCATTCATATAGCTCGTTGCCTCTTCATAGCATGACATGGTATGGCCTAGATAGACACAAAACTAACACTTTAAGAAAGGAAATGTCCTCTAACTTCTATTTCTCATCATGCCTTCTTCCTCAGAAAAATATTTTGACTGACTTTCATTTCTAGAAACTCAAGGATAATCTTAAATTCTCCTTTTAGTTTTATTTAAGGGTTTCATTTTCAGCACTTCTGGTGGCTTTTCAACATGATCAAATTTCATCTTGAATTTATTCTGGCTCACTTTATTTATAGCATTTGAAGTTTTGGCATCAAAACCAATTCCACTATTTCCCATGCACGGGGGTCCTTGATCACTCAAGATCTTTTCAAATCCATAGAAACCACGTTTTTCTCTCTCTAACAGCTTACCATCTAAGAACCTTCCAAATTGTATTTTATTATTTGCTTCTTTTGAAATTTATTCACATTTGAGTTTACTTCTCAGGGTAATAAATTCTTCTTCAAGTCCCTCAATGGTATTGAATTATCCTCCAGTCTCAAGGTAAGGTCATTAATGACCTTTTCTTGTTCTTCAATTTTGAGTTTTAGTTCCATAACATCATATGTGCTTTCAAGGATTGATGATTTTACATTCACCAGTTCTTTCAATCATTCAATTTATGCTTCAATATTCTGAGGATTCCTCCACCATTGCCTTCTACTTATTTCATCTCTTACATTTAATCTTAAAATTACCAAAATCATCCTTAAGTAGAAAGTTGGGATCAGAATTAGTAGTCAACTAATTATCTATATCTTTATCTGTCAATGGTTCTAACTTTTCAATGGTATCCATCATGAATGCATGGTTTCCAGTCTTAAATTCTGGTTCTTTTTCCTCACAGAATTCATTATCATCATCTTACTCTTCATAGACAAAAATATTCTTCTGTACTTTCTTTGAAAATTTGAAGTTTCCCTTTTTGAATAATTTTTTCTAAGGCTTTTCCATTTTTTCAACTCTTCTCTCTTCATCATCAAATTTTATTGAGCACTGAGAGAAAATGTGCCCAACTCTTCCATAATGAAAACAATCCAAAGGTAGATTTCCTTAAAATTTCTTTGTTCCCTTATTGAGCTTCGAGGAGATGAGATAAAGAGTTTTGTTTTCCTCATCATCTTCATCACCGCTATCTCCTGAAACATTTAGTTTGTCCATTGATTTGAATGCCATTTCCTTTCTCACATGAGTTGTAGCTTCTTCTAGTTTGATTCTCATTTTATAAGCTGATAGATTGCTCAGAGGATCATCCACTGAGAGTTTGGATAGATATCTTTCTTCAAGGGATGACACCTTTTAATTATAAAGGGTTGAAAGTATTCTAAATATTTTATTAACTATGTTAATGTCTTTGATTTCTTCACCCAGACCTCGTATTTCTTCTACAACTTTAGTAATTCAATTGAAAAAAGAGTCTTCATTCTCATCAGGGTGCATCTAAAGGTCATCAAACCTATTGTGTTGTACTTGATGTTTTTCCTCCTTCACTTTTCTATCTCCTTCATAAATATTCTCTATTTTATCCTACATTGACTTGGCAGATGTGAAAAGGATTACCTTTAAATAAATATGATCAGAAAAAGATCTAGAGAGAGCATTCTATGCTTTTACATTATCATCAAGCAATTTTCGATCCATATCTATCATCGAAAGTCCTGTAGTATTAGTGACTTGTATTCCCTATGTAGTAGAAAATAAAACTTCCATTCCAATATATCTTAGGTGAGATCTCATTCTATTTTTTCCGTATTTAAAAATTACTTCCATAGAATAGGGGAAATCCCCTAACGTTGAATGGATTCTCCATGATAGACAGATTTAACACTAGAAACCTTTATGCTCTCATACCACTTGAAGGACCCTGAAACACCCTAAGAGGGGAAAGGTGAATCAGGGTGTCAAATTTTTTCTTTTAAACTGATGGATCTTGTTCCCACATTGGTAGGAACCTATTAAACCTATCTGAAGAGGAAGTTCATAAAATAAATAATCACATGAAAAGTAATGACAAAGAAATTTTACTTGGTTCACCGTTAAGGGCTACGTCTAAGTATCATACACCGACAGTGTGTCGGTCATACCAAAAACCACTAATCTTCAAAAATTTTAGATTATAAGAGTTTATCAAAGTCACTTTGTGCTAGGTGCAATACCTTTACAAGGTTTTTGGGATAGCACACTACATCCCTTGGATCACTTCTGATGACTCCCCCTTGATCACTGAATTGGAATAATCTTCACTCAGTTTAATGACATGAAGGTTTCTTTAATGGTTTGGCATTAATTCATGCATCCTCAACTATAAATGGATTCTCTTTTGAAGTACCATAATCACTCATAGATATAATTTATTTTCTCATACACTGATATGTTATGGAAATTAATTTCGCAAACTGATTTGGAAAAATTTTAGTCTTTCATGGGTTTTATGTGTACTACATCTATTTCCACATACTGCTACTGTTTCCACATACCGTCTTACTATTTTCTCATACTACCATTGTTTTTGCATACCGTCTAGATGTTTCTGTGTACCGTTGTTGTTTCCGCATACCGTCCAACTCCTCCGGGAACTGTCCTTCTCCGCATACTCCCCTACACTGCGTACTACTTCACTCCTCCATGTACCATCCTACTCTGCATACTGCCTTACTCATCCACGTACTATGATAGCTTCTGGCATGAACTGCACTCTCTTCCATGAAATTTTTTCCTTATGCGGATGATTCTCTCTACGTATTGTCTTCTCCCCCATGTACCACTTCGTACTTTAACGAATTTCTTCCCAAAATTTTAATCTCCAATTTCAACCCTTAACAAAGGGGATTACTAATCCTTAAATAGGAACATAACTCCACAAATTTCGGTAATCTGATTTACCCAAATTTTCAATGTCGAACAATCTTCACTGTAAACTAAACTTCATCTGTGTACTGTTAGCCTCCACCGCATACTAAAATACTATGAACTGTGAATCTTTATCATGTACCATTAACCTTCCATGTACCATGTGTATTTTTTTCCATGTACTATATCTCTCTATCGTGCACCATCATTGAAAACTATTTTCGGTAGCTTTTCACCTACTACACGCCTTCACTGCATACCGTCGCTACGAACTGATTTTAGTTCTACGCACTATTTCACGTACCGCACACCTTCACCACACCTTGCATGCCTTTACCTATGTACCACACACCTTCACTACGTACTGTGTTCCTTCACCACATACCGCGTGCCTTCACCACATACCTTTGCTGCGAACCGTTACCAAATTCACATTTTTTGAGGCCCAAATTTTTTGAAAACACTGGGAAATTGTGCCACCTTCAATACTACTTTCAGCCTCAAACATATGACCATATTCTTTACAAACTCCATATTCATCCATGTGCATATTGACAACAAACACAAACCAACCTCCATTATTAGAAATGAGCAGCCTTGGTTCCAACATAATGGTCCCTCTTGGATTTCTTAGGAAGCACATGAACTGATTAATAATTTCCTGAGTAAACTAGGAGTTATTTTCTATATCACATACCCACATAGGAAGGATGGTAGACCAAGATGGGATATCTATTAAGTTAATCCTCACCAAATCCATTCAATAATGTTTTAGTGGTGAAATGATTATGGAACCTCATTCATCATTTAATAAGAAGAACAATAATCCTTTGAATACTAAGATAACATTATAATTAGACAACTAACCCTAACTCAATCACTTCTCATTAACTTTATTACCAATTACTTTTCATCATAAAAATTTTTAATCAATTTTTTAGTTTTATTTAACTACTCTTTCAAAACTAACCAAATTAAAATACCCCATTTTCTAAATAAAAGTGAAAATTAATTTTGAGTACCCTCTATAGATAAAACCCTTGGTTTCCACTAATGCAATATTCTTAACCTAGGAAAAATATATTCTTACACCAACCCATAATAGGTGAGTGAAAAACTTTGTGTCTTTTACTAGGATTTAGAACCAAAATAAATAAAAAATTATTACATTTTAATTGCTTTATCTGGTCTCATAATAACCAAATCATCTCTTTTGACCCTAAAATAGATATAACCAAACTAAGAAGGATTATGAAATTTAAATACCAATCTAAATTTTAGGAATTTTTCTTGAAATACCAAAATGAGACCTCTAGTGTTAACTATAAACCTACCACCATGGAAGTAATCCCAAATAAAATGTTATGGGACTTATGTTCACCCCACTTTGTAAATCAGAATAATCAAATTTCTATGCATGTTCTATATAATTATTTTGAATCAAAAACTTTTTTAATATAATTATTTCATATGATTCATGGTATAGAGGTTTAATATACCAAAAATCACATCAAATAATTATATTTAGTCATCTTACCATTTAAATCATAAGGAGTGTATGAAGAATAAGTTAAGTGGATATCATTCTCTTTTTCACTTGAAGGAGAAGATAAAGAGTGGTTGTATTTTCTATAACCAGGAGAAGTACATGATTAGAATCACCTACAGTGATGATTTCTTTAAAAATTATTCAATACTAATTGAATAATTTCCATCAAGGATATTTATTCCATCATACTGACTTCTAGGGAAACTCTTTATGAGTATTAGGATCAATTCAAGAAGTTGTGTGCCAGTTTCCTGCACCAAGACATTAAGGAACTCCATTTCATTGTCTTCTTCAATCAAGGATAAATGGGAACTAATATAAAACTACTAGATACATAATCAATAGGATTTTTAATAGTCTAATCACTAGCATAGGATAAGGGAATTATTGATAAGATAACCAAAAAACTATCATTAGTTTTTTATAAGATATGATTATTTTTCCTCGTAGTTTAATTGTTTTAATGATAAAAAACAATTTAATTTATTTTTGACTTGTTTCATGTTGTTTGTAGTGATTTTTATATGTTTCATTTATTTTCTTATTATATAAAAAAATTGGACAAAATAAAGGTTTAAAATGAGTTCCAAGGGCCTCTTACAAATGTGTTGTAGTAGCAAAGCACCGATTACCTAGTGAAGTGACATGGGATAGCTAGTATCATGGGAAGAACCCTACCAATTAGTATAATTACAATTAATTTCAGGTGGAGTTGCACTAGATAGTTTGTGGGAGAATAAAGTGAGAATTTTTTTCCATAAAAACATCTGCTACCTATTGGTGGTTATTGAGTATCTGGTGTTGTCCGGACTGCTATTCTAGGGATGCATTTATGGTGAAGAAAAAGTGTTCTTCTCGGCTCTTTATTGCTTCATCTTGAACTTGGACCACCTAGGAATCCTGGGAGGATATAAAATTAGATCAAGGAATCCTCAATTATCATTCCATTTTTCCATTGAATTGAAGTACAAACACTGGAATGCTACCAAAATTAAAAAGTGATCCAATTCTTTAAAAATATCCCAAGAGAATAAAGTTCTAAAATTTCATTCACAATTCAAGGGGAGATCAAAATATCATCATCATCCTAGGTTATTAAAACATCGAATAAAGAAGGGTTTGTTCTTAAATATCTTGATCCAATGTACAAACAATATTCTTATTCTATCTCGAAATGCCTCTTTCTCTCTCCTCCTATTGATCCTTTTTTTAATCCCTTGGATCTTACTTCTTATCATTCTATATCTATATTTCTATATTTATCTAATTTTTCAAGAGTAAGTAAATTACATTCATTATAAAGATGTTGAAATTAATAAAGTCTCCAATTTTATTCTCCCTCTATTTTTTTGGTACTTGGTTTTCCATTCAAACCATGGGATTTAGGTTTTTATTTTTCACAACCTGACCCGAGTTAGGGATCAAGATGTAACTACCCCAAGACCACCTCCGTAGGCCTAGGTCAGGATACTATTATCGAAGGAATAACTAAAAAAGGGAGAACTTTTTCTAAGTACCTATACACACACACAAAGTCAACAGGATGAAAGTGTGGAGGGACAAAATGTAAAAGGAAAAAAAATTATAAGGAAACAACCCTACATGAAAGACCTATAGACAACACAAGAGTATGGTAGTGTAAACTAAAAAGTAATGGGTAAAAATACACACCCAACCATAAATATTTCATAACTTGAAAAAAAATGGAAAAGTAAATTACTGAGAGAGCACAGCTTCTGATCTCAAGCTATGACCACTGCATGCGATTCATAGCACTCAGTATCCCTAAGCTCTTAAAAAGTCACTGCCGAACTGTCTATCATCTGTATGAGACACGACACATGTGGAAAATACTATACAGGGGTGAGTATATACATACCCAGTATGGAAACCCAAAATCTGAAGGGGGTAGTAAAAGATATAGCATGAATATAAAAATAGTAAATAAAACACATGATGCAAGATATAATGAAAGAGAATAGATCAACTAGAACCAAGAGAGAGTAACCTCATCCAAATACAAGGGGATCAATATGGTGTATAGATGAACTGCATGTTGAGACTTTTCTACCTATATCTAGAGAGTAGACTCGTCCAACCATGATAAGATAAACATGGAAAGAATGTGGCATACATTGTGCGTCTTCACAACCCATGGAAGGAGAGTAACCAAATACAAATATATGTATACAGACGAATATATATATATATATATATATATATATATATATATATATATTCTAAGTGAAATAATCCCAAACAATATATAAAGGGGATCTCCATCTCACAGCTCATCTCAAGAAGAAGAGTCTCTAACAGTTTCAAAATTCCATCAACAATTCCCAAGATCTCAAATATCTTCCCAGAACTAACCATGCAAGTCAAGACATGCCTCTTCACTGTGCCTCATAGTCAAGGGGGTACAAACTCGAAGTATAGGACTCATCCACTAGTATTTCAGGGGGTTCCACTCCATAATTACTTGTGCAGGACCCACACCCTAGTGCATCAGGGGGGTTACACTCTAGTTTCATAAGGACCCACACCCTATCTGATAGGGGTTCCACTCGGTAGGTAGAGGAATTGTGCCCAAGATGATGGGGTGTTCCACTCTAGTCATATATGACCCACTCCGTATTCGATAGGGGGTTCCACATGGTGTGAAAATATAGAGTAAATGTTTCCATGCTGATGGGGGGTTCCACTCTAGTATCATGATGACGCACGCATTATCTGGTATGGGTTCTACTTAGTGGGTAGAGGACCCATTCCCAAGATGATGGGGGGTTCCACTCTATAGGTCAAGTACCCACACCTCGGTGCGATAGGGTGGTTCCACTCTATTCATCAATGACCTACACCCTATCTGATAGGGGGAGTTACTTAGTTGTTAGAGGAATTGTTCCCAATATGATGGGGGGTTTCACCCTATAAGAAGCATATGGTGATCTTTCCCAATCACTAGAATCATCGAGGGTTGCATCAACAAGCACCATGCCTGAAAAAATATCACATTGTATCTCAAAATATGATACTAAGGAAACCATCATGTTCAACATGGAAAAACACTTAGGATAGGATACTCATGGCCCAAAATCCAATTCCAAATAAAGGAGATACAAAATATTGAAGTTACCTCAAAAAAGAGCCAAGGGTTACATGATGTGTGAGGGTACCCACACTGTGAATGGTCCTGCTCCACCACCTATTTGTGTCCCTATAGGTACACAGTTACTAATACATAAAAGAGTACATGTTGTTCAGGTGGACTAAAAGGCATGTCCAAGCTACCCAGGACCGGGTTGTGTCCCTATACATGACCTTGTGTCCGTGTATATGACCTCATGCCTATGCACTTTCGTACACAGTCATGTGCCTAGCCATGTACTCCCACATGGAGTCTTATCCATGTGATCTATCACATGTCTCATCCACTCAGAAATGAGGTACATGGAGTGTATTAGGGATACATGTTGTTATGTCCTTATAAAATTCTAAAACCCTAGGCGCCACATCCTGGAGCTACACACCGTGTGTTCATCCTTATACACATTGTGTAGTGGGGTTTTTCACATATTCTTAGATCCACTTTCCAGGCTTCAATTAAATCCATTTTTTCATATATCCCACCATTTTTTTCACCCAAAATCAGTGGATATCTCCATGTTTTATTGTTTCTAGTCATCCTTCACTAAAAATAAGCTTTCTTTATTCATCGGGGGTTCCTCATATAACTCAGACACCACTGATCCTTCTACCTTTTAAGATCTATAATCTGATTATTGAAACAATCATCCACAACCCATAAATATTCCAAATCTTTTTTCATTTATTCGATCCTTTCCTAACTCTTGAAACCATTCTGATTCTTGGGGTCCGATCAGGCTCGATATCACCCTTTAATGTCGAACTGGGACTGTAGGGTCCAACTAGTGATGAATGTGAAGAAACCAAGAGGGAAAATCACAATAAAAACTGTTTAAATGATCATTTCCAAGAGTTATTGACCAAAAATCAAGAATGTACATCAGGGGTTAGAAAATATTGAAATGACCAACTTAATCTGGTAAGTAGAATCATCCCATTGATGAAATTAGAGAAAATCAATAGAAGAGGTTGATCTACTCAATCAATTTAATAAAAAAGGGATTAAAAAATTGATAAGTCCTACCTAGAGATTAGATCATTCATCATTGAATAGAACAATCTCCAATGATTTAAGGACAATGTTGTATTCATTCTGCTTCGATTTACTCTGATCCGACGTTTCATCATTGTTCGATTTGATTTGGAAAAATAAAGAGGAAGTGAAACTCTAAAACTCTCCCAAGGTTTATATAGAATAACCTGGAGAATTATCTATGCCATTATTTTTATAGAATTCCATTGAGGTTAAAATTAATTAATCAAATAATTTAATAATTAATTAATCCATTGAACGTACCGCAAATGTGCGATATTTTTGAAAACCCCATGAAAATCTATTTTCACTCACACCTAGGGTAAACAATGTGTTCCAGACTCAAACTTGGTCTCATATTTTTTATCTGAGCTTATGTTTAAGATTTATCCAATTTTTTTTAAGAAATGTGTGCTCATAATATAAAATATATTTAATATTTTTATAAAATTAATTCCAAATACACTAGGCCTCATAATCACATGTCGTCTCAATGCCTAGCTCTGGAAATATATAAATTAAGATTTTAAATTATTATAAGAAAAAAACCAAGTCTCTAAATCATTCCCTCCTTCAAAATTTTCATCCTCTAAAAGAAAAACAAAACAAACAACTCATGATAATGAGCCCGCATCTAGCTATCCTACCCCCAAGAACTCTCCAGTTTATTCTCCTGCGACCACAACATGTGAACCAAGGTGATGGTCCATCCATACAGGGTCCTCTCCGGTCGATCCTTGATCACCATTGGGTGATATGAAATGGCGGATCCATCTTCGATGTCCAACTCACCCCAGTCGATGATGTGCATGGGGTCATGCATGTATCACATCAGCTGTGAAATGTGGAAGATTTCATGAACCCACTCTTATTGTAGGGGTAAGTTGAGGTGGTAAGAAACCTTGAAAACCCACTATAAGATCTTGAATGGTCTGATTAACCTTGAGGATAGTTTCCATTCCCGTTTAAACCTCTGTAATCATTATCATGTGGATACGCTTAAGAAAATTGGGTCTCCCTGCTCGAACTCCAAGGGCCTATGATAGTGATCTGTATAAGATTTATTTCTTCTCTAGGATGTCCTCATCTACTCATCGATGATCTTGACCATATCTATCATCACATGCACCATCTCTGAGCCTAAAATAGATTTCTCGATGGAATTTTTCTAACATAAGGGTGATCTATTGTGTATCCCGTATAGGGCCTCAAAATGTGTCATGTTGATGGTAGAGTGGTAGTTATTTTTGTATGCAAACCCTAACAATGGAAAGTGATCCTCCCAACTTCAACCTAAGTCTAACAATAAATACCTCAGTATATCCTCCAAAAAATGGATAGTGCATTCGGTATTCCCATCATTATGGGGGTTAAAGGTTGTAGTCATCCTTATTTGGGTACTAAATTCCTCCTACAGGACACTCCACAATTGTTACATAAACCATGTGTCATGATCATATAAAATCGTCAAGGGGTCCCATGAAGGTTAATGATCTCCCATACATACAAATACCCCAAACTCTCTACCAAACACTTCTCCCTTATAGTAAGTAAGTGTATATATTTCTTGAATAATTTAAATACCACCTAGGTGGAATTATTGGCCTTCATTGAGAGTATAATCCCTATGAAAAATTCAATGGATATGCCATCCCAATTCCACTCAATGATCTCAAGGGGCTAAAAAAACCTTCTAGAAGATGGTGTTCATCCTTTGCCTGCTGACAGGTTAGGTGCCGAGAGATGAACTCATCTATGATCCATCTCATTATAAACCACCAAAACTACCATTGAAGGTATATGTACATCTTCCCCACACTAGGATTTGTATCTAGGGAAGAAGTTATGAACTCTTGCATCACCTCCTCCCTCATCATGGCTATGAAATGTGTCTATCCCTTGAAAAGAGTGACGTGATTCCCTCATTCATAATATTCTTATGGTGAATTCCATATGGATATCTAGTCACATAAGGAATAATAATTAATTTATCCTATATGGGACTCTCCCAAATGATCGAGAAATGGAGGATTCAACACCTTCTACTGAAGAAAAGTTTTCCCCTCTTGCTTCACCATGGTCAGCTATAAGGAAGCCAACAACTCTGATGGCTTATGCACCAATCGATCTTGGGAATTCCTACTAAGAGAATATTATTCTATGTTTCCATTCCTCAAAGAATAGAATATCCCAAATTCATAGTCCATTAGGAACTCTGACCAGCAACATTGTCTCGGGTTCAAGTCCCTCTTCATTATGACATACCTGAGACTATGATGGTCTGAGTAAAACATAAATCACTCTCCAGAAGTTAGTTCCTCCACATCCTCAAAGTGAAGGTTTCTACTACCATATATTATTAATGATTCATATAGTTTTTCTCATGGGGCCTCAACTTCCTCGATATATATATGATAACTCACTAACACAATATCAATACGTATTTGATCCCAGCTTCTAAGGCATCACAGTAAACCACTTACTCCATGACCTCCTATGGTAGTCTCAACACTGGATCACTCTTCAGCCTCAGCCTCAACTCCTCAAAGGCTCCCTAACACTGCTCAGACCAAGTTAATGGATACACTGTCCACATCAAGGTGGTCAAAGGGGATTCAATTCTATTAAATTCTATCACAAACCTCTTATAGTTCCATTTAAAGACAAGAAAGCTTCGCACTTTTGACATGATCTTGGGTGGCTCCCAAGAAAGAACTGCATTGATCTTCTATAGGTCCATAGATAAACCATGATCTAAAATTTCATACCCCAAAAATTGAACATTATGAATATAGAAGTAAAACATCAAGAGTTTTCCATAAATCTGTCGATCACGAAGAAAATCTAGAACCAACCTCAAGTTCCCTACATGCTTCTCCTCTGATGTAGAGGATATGAGTATTTCATTGATGAAGACATCCAAAAATTAGTCCAAGTATGGATGGAATACCTGGTTATTCAAATCCGTAAATATGGCGGGGGAATTCGTCACACCAAAGGGCATCACTAGGAACTCATAGTGCCCATAGCGACATCAAAAATCCAAAGTTGGAATATCAACCTCGTGAAACCTCAAATAGTGATATCCTGATAGGAGATCTATCTTATAGAACCATATCTCTCCTTGAAATTGGTCAAATAGGTGGTTAATCCTCATCAAGGGGTACATGTTCTTTATCAAGGCTTGGTTCAAGAAATGATAATTCACCCAAATACACAAGCTCGCATCTGCATTTTTCACAAACAACACAGGATGTACCTAGGGGGACACACTGATCATGATTAAACTGTTCACTTGAAGGTCCTCAAACTACAAAATAATCTCCCATAGCTTAGTAGGGGCCATCTGATATGCCGTAGAATATATTAGTTTGGTCCGGGGATGTAAGTCAATGAAAAACTCCATCTCTTCTTTGGATGTAGTCCTAGAACATTCTCAGGGAATATGTCTATATAATCCTCTATAGATAAAATAATCCAAATGACTAAATATCCTATTACACCATGGGTTACACTTTCTAACTAATGGTTGATGGGCTACATTCTCCTTCTTGCAAAACCTGTTCGCCCTGCCATTAGATCCCTCTCACCCATAACGGTAAATCTCAACCCATTAGTGTGTAGGCATTTGACTCATCTGCAGTGGAATCCAATATAGGCTCGGACCAAGGAAAACCAATCTATACCCAATATGAAGTCATAGTTTTCCATCATGGTGATCAAAATTTACAATGTGAACCTATTTCCACCATGTGATAGCTCTCATTGCTGACAGATAACAGATACAGAAGAATTATTACCTATAGGAACCTCAAGATGAAGATGTTGGGCTAGAACCTCAACTTGGAACTCCATATCTTACAACAGAAGTATAGAGATGAATAAATGATTTGAACCTATGTCTACTAATACTGAATCAAGATTAGAAAAAAATAGATCATGCATCTAATCATCTTATTTACTGTGGGGATATAAGCATCCAAAGCCCGCAGTTGTCCGCAACCCTAACTGATATCTCCGTGAGCTTGATGTGCCCCTCTTGTTGTGTGTGGTGGAAGGATCACATAGCATAATCCCCACCCATAACTCCTCCTACTCCTCTTCCAACTTTTCTTTCTAGGGGACCATCCTAATCCTAGAATTTCCTCTACCGTGGCGGTCCATCAGCTCTTTTTCTACGCTGCTTGGCACATATGGTTGGGAAGTATCATGCTATGTGACCTTTCCTCTCATAATAAAAGTACATATCCTCTCTAAGACTTTCTAGACCTCTATGGTATCTTTGACCATGTTCCTGATCCTGATCGCAATGAGGTCTCCTGCCTTGAGATCCTGGCGTCTTCTAGTTACTGTGGACGAATAGGCCCTATGGCACCCACTACTAGCTCCAACTATCTGGAATCCCTCTGACAGAAAAATCTATGTCACTATTCCCACTTCAACACCCCGAAATAGGTGGGGATTCACAAGGGAACTATATTAGAATAGATCTCTCTACAAATTAATTTCTCAAACTTTCATGTTTAGAAGTAACCATCCGAGATCATGTAAACAAAGTACAATGTATGGTATGTGAATCTCACTGTATATTCATCCACCACTATCCCTCCCTTATTTTGATCTATAATCACTTTAATTCTAAATGAGCGCAAATATAAGGGGTATTACTCCCTACAAAATAGCTGTTGGAATTCGGGATATGTGAGTGTGGACTCATCGTGCATCTGAGTAACAAGACTCCACAAGTACCTAGATACTTCATATAAAATTCTAGTTTCTAGTGAAACCATATTATCCATCAGTATCAGAATGAGAATGAATACATGGACCACTGACTCTAGCCAATCCTCTATTGCCTAACGATCTAGATTTCCATTGAACCTCAACAGCCTATGGCATTATAACTCATAAGGAATCCTAAGCCAGCATGCATCCTCAGCCTGCTCTGCTAGGATGATTGGATACTCAACAGGTAGAGGTATTGCTACCTACCCACATAGTGGAAGAATATTGCAAGATAGACCCTAAACTGAGGCCTTGTCTCTCATCGGATCGTCATTGCAATCCAGAATAGGTATCCTAGCTAGCTATCATCGTGGAGGCATCCTGAAAGTTATCAAGATGTACCACAGTTAGATGGGAATATAAATATAACAACAAGGGGGGTTTAATCAATAAGGATGGTCAAATAATCAATCCTATATGATTATTGTACAATTGATCCCTACAACCAATGTCTTGGTATTTCAAGTTGATAAGTAGGTATTCAAGGTCCTGGTGAATGGATACATCAACTGACTATACCATTACTATATTACATGGCCTGAGATCTGAACTTGAGGTAATTTGATATTTTTTCTCTTATCAAAACCAAATCCTTATAAGGATGCTAATTCAAACACCATCCCAAGGATCGAACCATCTCTGATACCAATCTTTCATGACCTGAACTGATCTAGGGCTCGATCCATAACTACTATAAGCCCACCTCCATAGGTCAAGGGAAAGAGACAAGCATAGAAGGAATAAAAAACACTATGGGGCCTTTTATAAGTACCTGTACACACACACAAAACCAGATAGGTGAAAATTTACAGAGGGAGTAAAATTAAAAGAGGTAAAATGCTAAGAGAACAATTGTGCATGAAAAATATCTAGAAAGTACAAGACGGTGGTAGTGTAAACTGAAAAGTAAAAAGGAAAAATAAAAACCCAACTAAAAATATGTCCCAACCCAAAAAAACTAGAAAGGTAAACTTTTGTGAGAGCCAGGATCTTGATCTCTAATCTACGACCACCGTACATGGTCCGCAGTACTCGGTATCCCTAAGATCCTATGAAGTCTCCACTGACCTATCTTTAGTCTTTATAAGACATGACATGTGGGGGGAAATCCCATTCATGGGTGAGTATATACATACTCAGTGGGAAGCACCAAAATCTAAAGGGGGAGTAGTCAAAGATATAGTGGGAATATAAATATGTTAGACAAAACATGATATGAAAGATACAGTGAAATAGAATAGCTCAACCCAAAAAAAGAGAGAGTAACCTAGTAAAAACACAAGGGGTTCAACATGGTGTGTAGATGAACTACACATTGATTCTTTTTTCCCTATAGTAGGAGAGTAGGCTCATCCAACCATGGGAATCTGAACATGGAAAGCATCTAGCATACCCTGTGCTTCTTCGCAACCCATGGAATGAGAGTAACCAAATCCAAAGGTATGGATATAGATGAATATATATATATATATGCTTAGTCAAAGAATATCAATCAAGAGAGAAAGGGTATCTTCATCTCATAGATCATCCCATGAAAAAGAGTCTCCAATAGTTCCAAAAGTCCATCAATAATGCCCAACATCTCATTTGTCTACCTAGAAGAAATTGTTCAAGTCCAGACATGCCTAGTCATTGTGCATCACAGTCAAGGGGGTACAAACTTGAAGTATAGGATCTATTACCTAATACTTTAGGGGGTTACACTCCATAAGTACTCATAGAGAACTCAAGCCCTAGGGAATCAGGGGGTTCCACTCTAGTGTCATGATGACCCATGCCCTATCTGATAGGGGGTTTCACTTAGTAGGTAAAGGATCAGTGACCAAACTAATGGGGGGTTTACTCTAGTCATCAAGGACTCATGACCTATTTTATAGTTGGTTATACTCAATATGAAGATGTAGAGGAACCACACCCATGTTGATGGGGGGGTTCTACACTGGTTTCATGAGGACATTCCCCCTATCTAATAGGGGGTTCCACTTAGTGGGTAGAGGGCCCACACCCAAGATGAGGTGAGGTTCCACTCTATAGGTAAAAGACTGACACCCTGGTGTGACAAGGAAGTTCCACTCTAGTTTTTGAGGACATGTACCCTATCTGATAGGGGTTCCACTCAATTGGTAGAGGACCCATGACAAAGATGATGGGGGTTCCACTCTATAAGATGCCTCTAATGATATCACCCAACAATTTCCATCATCTCATGTTACCTCAAAAAGTGTCATTCCTAGAAAAATTAAACATCAAATCTCTAAATCTATAACTGAGGGAACCATCATATTCTACATAGAAAAACACTCTGTATAGGCTACTCACAAGCCAAAATATGAATCCAAATAAAGGAGATATAGAAGCATGAAGTTTTCTAAAAAAGAGCCAAGGGTTGCACGGTGTGTGAGGGGAACCACATGTAATGTGGTCCAGCTCCACCACCTAGACATGTCCCCAGAGGTATATGGATCCCAAACCATGTAGGAGTACACACCAAACAGGTGGACTACAATGTGTGTCTATGCTACCCGGGACTGGGTCATGTCCTTGTGGTCGTGTTCATGTGCATGACCCCATGTCCATGTACTTTGGTACATAGTTGTGTGCTTGGACATGTACTCCCACATGAAGTCCTTTGGGTGTGATCTATTGCACGGATCGTCCACTTGGGAATGAGGTACATGGTGTGTATTTGGGCTACATATTGTGCCATCATTATAAACTTCTGAAACCCAAACCATTGTAGCTAGGGGTCACATGTCGTGTGTTTATCATTGTAAATGAAATGTAATTGGGTTTTTCATAGATTCATAGATCTTATTTCCATTATTCAATTAAATCTATTTTTTACATAGATACAACCTCATTTCCACCCAAAATCAGTAGATCAAGCCATGGTTCATCATTTTTTGTCATTGTTCACTGGAAATTGGCTTTTGTTGTTTGTAGGGGAGTTTTTTTTTCCAACCTATATACCAGTGACCATTTTACCTTTTAAGATATATCCTCTGATCCTTAAAATTATCATCCACAACCCATAAACATACCAGATTTGTTCTAGTTTCATCTATTTATTCCATACTCATGAAACTGTTGTGATTTCGGGGGTCTGATCGGGCTCGGTACCACCCGTGAATGTTTAAATAGGACTGTTCGGTCAAACCGGTGATGTAAATGAAAAACAAGTGTGGTAAAGGAGCAAAAAAAAATTGTGAAAATGATTTTATACAAACATTCTTGGACAATGATCAAGAACGTGGCATCTGGGGTTAGAAAACATTAAAATAACCAATTTAATATGGTATATAAGAGCATGTTAAGGCTGAAATTGGTGGAGATCAATAGAAGAGTTTGATATGCTCAATTAATTTAATAAAAAAAAGGAATAAACCAAAAATTCACAATTTATACCCGAATGTTGGATCATTATCTATCAAATAATGCACTCACCAATGATTGGAGGATGTCGTTGCATTCGCTGTACTCTGATTTGATCTGATCTAGTATAGCATCATCATATGGATTGATTCACCAATTGAAGGAAGAAGGGAAGATCTAGAATTATCCTAGGGTTTATGTAGATAACCCTAGATAATTCTCCATGGAAATATTCGTATATAATTTCATTTAGGTTAAAATCAATTAATTATTTATTTTAATAATTAATTAATCCATTGAACGTACCTCCAATGAGCGAGTTGTCCAAACACCCCACATTGGCCTATTTTAGGTTGTGCCTATAGTAAATAACACATTCTAGACTCAATCATGGTCTTATATCTCTAATCTAAGATTCTGTTTAATATTTATCCTATTTTCATTAAAAACCATTCATGCGTAATATAAACTATTTTTAATATTTTTATAAAATTAATTATGTGTAAACTGAGCCTCAGAATCATATTTCGTCTCATCTCTTAGCTGTATAAATATATAAAGAAATATTTCAATGTCTTACAAGGTAAAAGTCATGTATCTTTATTGTTATTCCATTAAAAGTAAGGTTTTTAAGGTAAATTGTTTCTCTTAAAACCAAGGGTTTCAGGTTTATTAGTTCCCATTAAAACCAAAGGGTTTATTAATTGAACCTTAATGATCATTCAAATGGGGTGAAAACATAAGGGTACCTTTAAATAATTTTATCAAACTTCTTTACCAAATTTTATGTGTCTATTTACTTTTTGAATTTAATTTCTAAAATGATTTTTCTTAAATTTCCTTATTTTAATTTCTACTTTACCAATCTTTGATAATATTGATTGCTTCCATTATATTTTCATATATTTTATAGAATTTATTGATTGATTGATTTTATTTTTTTAAAGGAAATTCACCCCTACCATTTCTCTAAACTAAAATTTTATATCAAATTTTGTCTTTGAAATTATTTAAAAATATTTTTTTGAAATCATTTTTATACCTCTATACCAAAAATTGGTATCAATGGAGGCCTTTGTTTTTATTTTAAATTCTTTTAAAAAATTGTTCTTGATTTTAAAAATATTTACTAATTTCAAAGTATGCTTTTATTATATAATTTAATTCTTATTCACATGATCCCATTTTTTATGGTAATGATTATTCATATTGTAAAAATTGAATGTCTATTTTTCTTAAAATAATTGGATATCTTGTTTTAAAAATAATAATGCATGGTTATACCCCTATAACCAAACTGGATAATAAATGGACTACCTAATGCATTTAATCTTTTTAATTAGATGTAATGGCTATGAATTCTTTAAATTTTTGTATTGATAGTAATGATTTCAATTTTGTTTCTTCTTGTAAAAAACTAATGAAATTTGGAAACTCTTTGAAATAATACATGAAGGCATGAATGAAGTTAAGGATACTAGGTTGGATATGTGTCATCATGATTTAAAAATTATATATATGTATGAAAATGAATCTATTACTATCATGTTTACAAATTTCATGGAAATTTTCAGTGGTAGAAAATCTCTCGTTGATGACTTCTCCAGAGAAATTATTATGAATAAAATACTATGGGTTTTACCTAGTTCATGGAATCCTAAATTTATTGAGATACAAGAAGACAAAGACATCAAAAATGTTGTATTTTATGTTCTCATTGGATCCTTAATGAAATATAAAATGATACTTAAATGAAAAATGGTTAAAGAAGTAATGGAGATCAAGGAAACAATTAATAACATTGCTTTTAAAGTAATTGAAGATGATGATTCTTTTAAAAGTGAAATCGATAATGATGTAAACTCAAAAAAAATTCCAAAATGGTGAACCAATTTTTGAATAAGAATAATCACCACAACATGCTAAAAAGAAAGATTAAATTGAAGCACCCATTATGATTAGTTATGAATTCAAAAAAAAGGGTCATATAAGGCTACAATGTTTGATTTACAAAAAGAGGTTAAAAGGTAAGTAAAATTTTAAGAAAGCTCTAAAATACACTAATTTGGGTGCTAATGATGATTCCATGTACTCTTCCTTATCAAGATACTCGAGTCCAAAATGACTCATGGCACACATCAATGATTGTAATGAGGTTAGTACTCTAATATCTCACTCTCCCTATATTTATCAATTTTATTCTTCTTACTCTTCCTCTTATTCTTGTCCCCTAACCTATGAGGATCTTGAAAATTCTTTTGAAAAACAAGGAAAAGGTTACTTAAATCTTTATTCTGGTTTCAAAAAGTATAATGAGAAACAAGAAAAAGTTTAAATTAAAAAGGATCTTCTTTTAAAGGAAGAGGATTATTTGGTTTTAAAATTAAAAAAGCAACATGATGTTGAAGTTTTCATAACTAAAATCAATGATATAAAAATATCTATTTCAAAATTCACCCATGGTAAACAATTTCCTAATATGATTTTTGGTTCTTAATGTGCTAAAGTAAATATTAATAGTTTTGGTTTTTCAAATTATAATACAACTTCTTAAAAAACCTCTAATTTTTTGAAAGATGTTTCTTAAAATAAATTTTGAAAATATTATCATAAATATGGGCATTTAATATATTAATGTGATTAAAAAAACAAAAGATATGGAAATCCTCAGTTTATCCATATTTATTCAAATATTCTTTAAAAATATAATAAACTTTTGGTTCCCAAATCTATCTTAGCTAATGTTTGTACATAAATTTGTTTTCATGCCCAAATCATCTTCTGCTAACATTAATGGACCCTAAATGGTACCAAAATGAAACAATTTTTCACATCTTATAGAGGTTTTCCACTGAAAATCAATGGAATATCATATGGTTTCTATTCAATTAATAAAAAAAGGAAGATTCTAAAATTCAAGAAGTGTTTTATTTTGCATGCTTTACTAGTTTTACATAAGGGTAGTTGTTTTAGTGATCTTATCTTTTTATCCTATCACTTCTCCAATCATGTTCTATATTGAGTATAAATTCCTAAAAACATGTTTTATATATAATAATATTATCATAATATTCTTAAAAAATATTGAATATATTTATACATATTTCAAAAATACTTGTTTTCAAAAAAATAAAAGTGTTTTAGGTCATTTATTATTCCTTTTTTTTTTGTTTTAAATCATGGTCCTAATTTTTATTATCCAATTTCCTCTTGAGTTTAGTTGTTTAAACTCTTTGTTTTAAAAATCATGATTTTTTTAAAATTCCCTTGGTTTAATATTCCATTATTTTCTTAATGGGGGTTAAATATTTTATAAATTTTGTTTTGAAATTCTCTTCAAAATTCTATTATCTTATCATATCTCTCTAACCTTCACGCTTTGTAAGTTTATTTTTGATAATATCAAAGGATGAGAAGATTAGGATAAAGGAAGAAGATAAAATAATACTATTTTCAATTTGTTTTTTATCAAGGGGGAACTTTGTTTCAAAGTTTCATAAATTGTGAGATGTGGTTTTAAGAAAATTTGGTAACACCTACCTTTTATTATTTTCCATCTTCTAAATCTTGGTTTTTATCTCAATTGTTTATGATCATCAAAAAATGGGATATTTTTTTTCCTCATAGTGTAATTTTTTTTAATGGTCACAAACACTTTAATTTATTTTCAATTTGTTTCATGTTTTTCAGAGTGTTTTTATTGTGTTTATTTTAAGTAATTTTGGAAAGAATACATTTTTCCAAAATAAAGGTTCAAAATGATCTCAAAGGTCCTTTTTAAAATATATTGTGTTATGGAAGCACAAGTTATCTAATGCATTTCTACTAGATAGTTAGTGACATGGATAGAACCCTCTCAGCCAGAATGAGTTCACTAGTTAGTCAGTGGAGGTTCACTATCCTACTAATGGGAGCAGACAGTGAGTAGTTATTTCCAGCAACACCACTGGATACCCAATGGTGTTTATTGGGTATCTGATGGCATTGGGATTGTTAATACTAGGATAAATTTATAATGGTAAAAAAATCATTCTTTTTATATATTTAATGATCTCCTTATACCACCCAAGCATATTTAGAGGCAATAAAATGAGATCAAGTAAGAATCAATTCTTATTTTATTTTCCCACTAAATCTAAGTGAAAACTTCATAATGATCCAAAAGCTCAAACTTGATCCAATTATCTAAAAATATCCCAAGATATTAAAGTTACAAAATTCATTCACCATTTATGGGGAGATCAATATTTCATCATCTGAGGATATTATGGAACTAAATCAAGAAGGGTTTGTTCTTCAATGAATCCATCCAAAGCACCAATGACATTCATGTTCTTTATTTGTGTAATTATTTCTCTCTCCTCCTATTGATAATTTTTTATAACCCCTTATAAATAACTTCTAATCCTTATATCACTCTATTTCTATCTTGATCTAATTCTTCATGATGGAGTGATTCATGTGAATTTTAAAGGGTTTGGAATTAATAAAATCATTTATTATCTTATCCCTATATTTCTTCGATTCTTCATTATCCATTCAAACTAAGGGATTGAGTTTTATATTATTTCATTAAAAGAAACAAGTTTTTAGGTTCTTATTTTTTATTAAAACCAAGGTATTTTGGGTTTCTCAGTTCCCATTAAAATAAAGGGGTTTATTAATTGAACCGTAATGATTGTTATCATGGGAAAGAGACATAGGGATACCTTTAGGTACTACTGTAAAACTTTTTTACCAAATTCCCCATGTCCATTTACTTTTCACATTTACTTTACACAATTATTTAAACTAAATTGGTTTGTTTTAATTTCTACTTCACTTTACCTTAATAATATCAATTTATTTTAATATATTATCATACATTTTATATAAACTATTTATTTATTCATTTTTTTTAAATAAAACTCACCCCCTCACTCTTGATATTTATATGACCCAATAATACTAGTACCAAAAGTTTACATGAGGTAAGGTCTTATGTATCATCTCCATTTATATATTCCAAACTATATGATCAAAATTATATGAAATTATGGTAAGAATTATGTAAGAGTGGTGGATTGTAGTTTAAAAAAAACTAAAAAATTTATCCTCCTTATAGTATAAATGAATCAGAATTACAAAGATCCAATTAATCCATAATGATCTATGTTAAAAAAATCAATGTTTAGGAATCTATATTTCGTATTATTGATCAAATTTACCATGCAAAGTAGAAATAAAATAAAATAGTTAGTACTACAAACTACCGATGAAATACTTTGTACAAAATAAATAGAAAATAAATTGTATTACATAAACTAAATAATGAAATATAGTTTATAATGAAACAAATAAAAAGGATATTATAAACCTCCCTACTAAACTAAGGTTAAAGGTAGACCTATAGACCTGATTTGAGGTATCCTTAACTATTAACCTATCAAAAGGCATCCGTTTCTTAGAAGATAGAATTTATAATCTGGATTCTTAACCCTAGAATACCTCAATTATCCCAACCATTATATCCCCCTAATACTGTAATCAATAGATTTATTTTCCCTTATACTTAACTAATATCATTTTTTACCACCGCTACTCAACTGGTAGCTTGAAGCTCTTACTAATATAACTGATAGCTTAGTTTATCCTACTAATTGATTGGTATCTTAGTGAAAAAATACAACTAAAATACTATTATATTTATAAAAAACCTAAAATTGGTCACTATTAAGAGAATCACTTGGAAATAAAATCAAACTAAATTAAATAAATCAAGAAACAATAGATTGAAATGATTTAATATAGTAAAAAACTTTCAGAATTCTCAAGCACTATTGTGGATTTGTGTGTATTGTATCTTCTGATTCATGTGTTTCAACTCAATATATATATAATCCTCCAACTATTATATTCCTAAAATTTAAAGGTAAGTTGAAATGGTATTAGATGTAACTCACTTTTCAACTTTTGATGGACTTGTCTTCTTTCTATATCTACCTATAGTTTGGTTCGGCATCACTATAGTGATTCATATAAAAACCTTAAACTTCCTTTATTAAGAAATTCTTTATATTATCTAATTTTAATAAACTAGATTCATTTATATTTCATTAAACCTTAAGTTATAAATATTTCATTAAATGGTTTTATATAACTGAAATTCATAAAAGATTAAAACAATAGCCTTAAGTTATATCAATTACTTAAATGAAGTGTTTTTTTGTTTTTCAAAACAAGTGAAGTTAAGTTAAAGACTTGGAAAAATCCAATTTCTGAAAAATACAAGCTCTTAGAGAAATGTTAAAAATATCTAAAAATGCTTCATGTATTACTCATTAATATTCCCTTCTTAATTTATTTTCCTTTTTATTTATCTCTTCATTAAGATTCTTAAATACATTATCCCACTTTATGAAATTTTTTTAGTAAACGATTTTAATTTTTATAAAAATTCCCTCCTTTATGAAAGTTTTTAAGGAACCAATTATAATTTTTAGAAAAATTCTCCCCCTTTATGGTTTTTGAAAAGAAAGGAAGGAAAATTATTCTTTAAAAAAATAATTGTAAAAATAATTAGGAAAGAGAAAAAAATATTAGAATATATTGTAGTAGGAAATTCATAAATTAGATAGAATTCACATAAAGAATTCATCCAAATGAATTCATGAAAATATAGGAAAAAATAAACAAGCACATTGAAATATCAACATCAGAGTTATCTTTATTTTGGGAAAGAGACTAATGTTACAAGATTTTAAAATTTTATAATAAATACTTCATAATTGACCTTTCAATCATGTTCTTTGGCATATTTTTTTTACTAATGATTCTGCGAAATAAATTCTTCATGAACTATAAACATCCCTTTAAACTCAAAAACTTTTTATGAAAAGATACTTTCTTGATACTTCAATTCATATTCCTACTCTGCAAGATTCTCTTCTAAGGAAATAATTGTCTGATTCTACTCTTCTAATTTGTTATTCTAAAAAACAAATTCTAACTCTGATTAACAGTGATATATTTCAAACCTTTAATGGGTGATGTTATTCCTTAAACTGTTATTTCTAATTATCTCATGACATAATCAAGTACAAAAGAATTATCAAAAAGATGGTTATAGTTTTTATAAAGAGACATTGTGTGCTTACCAATAGTATTCACATCCTTTACTTTATATCTAAACTTCTTTGAAAAAAAAATCATGCTCTGTCATGAAGATCAGTTTCTATTTAAACATCATTCAAATATTCTTTTACTTCCTCTATTGAATCTATCAACTGAATTTTTTCTTCTAGATTTTGAACATACAACATCTAATTTTGAATCACTATCAACCTTGCACTTAACTCTGGGAGAATATTATTGTTATGTTTAATTATTATTTATATAATCAAAATAGAATTCAATTTTCTATCAAAGGATCTAGCTGTTAAAGAAGCATTTTATTCATATGAACTTTATTTTCTTTTATTATTTTGAACTTTTTAAATAAAATTTTGATCTTCCTATATCTTGATATTTTCTAGAGATAAATCTTCAATATCAATAGGATCATCACTCACAAAATTTTGATGATATGTTGTTACCTCAAAACTAGGTGAATAACTTGAACTCAGTCTATCCTCAAATGGATCTAATTTAGAAATAAATTTCTTTGATGGTGAAGAAGTGATAGTAGTAGATGTATAGAAAAAATATTCTAGAGGAAAAAATCATCTATTGTTACTCCCTTTAGTTGATCTTCACTTTTCTTCTCAACTAACTTTTTGAATTTAGTGACTTTCATAAAAGAATTTTCTTGAACTTCTTCTGGTGCATCATTTTATTGAACATTATAAAGATAAACATCTGATCCTTAGACTGTTAGAGACTAAAATTTAGTTGTGGAAATGGGATAAACTTCAAATGTGGGAATATCTTATTTTTGAACTTTAGTAGGATTTATAAAAGGAATTTCAGTCTATAAGAACCCAAATTTTCATAAAAGGTGCATATCTCTTTACTTTTAGTTTAAATGCTTAGTTACGGCCTAATTTGAAAACCCTTTGAGGTTATGGGACTGGCAGGTGTGTATGGAGCTTGTTTGGAGCCTAGAAACCAAATTTTTGGGAGAAACAAGCCTGTTGCACGGCTATTAGAAACCATGTAGGGTAGGTGCATGGTTACTACTAATCATGTGAAACCTATTCATAGAGAAGGAGGATCCCACACGGTTTGGGTAAACCGTGTGATTTTAGGTGCACGCTTGTGCGGGATCTATATAGTTTTTGGTAGATATGATTTTCATGGTTTGCGCACAATTAGTCAAATAATATGAACTAACTATGTGGGGTTCCCCTTCCTATAGGAAAGGGCACACGGTTGGCCCATGTTATATCTAACCATGTGGCCAAACTGTGTGGCCCAGTAATTTGGGTAAAATTACAAAATTACCCCTAATTAGTCTGTTATTTTATTCTAAATTTTCTATCTTCTACTACATTCCATAGTAGCATGCTTAAAAGATATTTTTAAACCCCTTGGGTAGAATTTTATATTGTTCCTTTTCTTGATATTGGAATCATGCATCGTCAGTCTCATTGGATCTGCATCGGTGAGTGTTCAATTCCTTTTTTTTTCATTTCTCATTCTTCTTGGTAGCAGTTGCGCTATTTAGGTGAAATCTAAAATTACATTACTTCAGGTTCTTTGTTTATTATTCATTTTTCATCTAATCTAATTAGAATCAAAAGTTTATACTGTATGAGAACTATACTACGGACCTTTATTAGGCGGTCTATAATTTTTTCATTTAGTTTGGTGCTATATTAAGATTGTTGTCATTGTGTATCCCATCAAACCTTCTGGTAGGCCCTATAATTGAATTTATTAATTGATTTAAATGTAATGAAACATGTTTTCAATGACCATTAGTTTTCTTGAGTTGGTTGTAGGATATTTCTCAACCTGGGCCACCTATGGGGTGATCCCATTGCCTTTTCCATTTGATAAACCACCCAAGGGGTGTGTTTTAAAGCTTTCCTAGTGAGAGGAATCTGGTTAATAAATGAATTAAATTGAATTTATTGATTAATATATGTTATTCCACCTTTTACATGAGATACATAGTGTTGAATTGTTTAATTGTTAAATTGGAAATGTTATATGAGTGGGTATACTCATTGGTTTCTTTTGAATGTGATTTGTTGTATGAGTGGGTATACTCATGGAACATGAATGCTAAATGAATTGAAATGATAAATAGATTGAATGATGAATGATTCCATTAGATTATATAGAGGTTTCTCATATGATTCTTGAACGCGGTAGTGGAATCCTTGAATAGATATTGCTCCTTGGGTCTTTATTTCATGGAATTCCTTGGGCATTGCTACCCATTGGATCTGGTTTGTCTTAGGTTTCCAATGGACAGGGTTGGTAGACATACTCATTGAACCCCAACTCAATCCTAGTTGAGTTTCCATCAAGATGATCCTAGGACTCGATGAAGATGACTTAGTATTCTACACCTTGGATCCGACCCTTTGTAGTCTAGCACTTTGGATTATATGACATGGTCATGATAATTGTGATATACATGGTTATAAGGTTTGGTCGTGGTTGTTCTAATGCTTCTATTTGTATGGAATGTCTATGGTTGATATGATATGTATGGATGTGTGTTAAGGCCATGTTAGTTATTTATGAATTTTTTTTAACTACCTTGTAATAGGATCTTGACCCATGTTTTGTATGGATCCTTGTAAGGTTATAAAGTTTCACTTTATTTGTTATTTATACACCATGGGAACTTTAATTTCATATGGTTTACTTAATTTAGTTTCACACTGGTTAGCTTATTGCACATCCTAGATTTTTATAGACCTTTGGGTGGTTACATACTATTATTTATATCTCACACCCTGTTTGGACCACCATTGGGTACCCAAATAGACTATTTGGATGCGGGTAGGGACTAGGGAAATCACCCATAGTTCAATGGTTGATTTCATGCCATGCTTAGATGTATGGGAGCATAGAATTGAGATGAGGCTTGTGATGCTATCTGGAGATAGTACCTTTTTGGTATTTTTGGTATTTTGATACATGTATTATATTTTACTATTGTGGACCTTTTTGATTATTTATAGAACATGACAAGCGTCAACATATTTTGTATATGAGATTCCTTCTCGTATAGTTTGTATATTTCAGTCATGTTTATTTATCATCTATATGGTTATTATATTACTTCCTCTATTGACTGTTATTGATATTCCACCATGTTACACTCTGGTAAGAGGGAATAGTCTCCCCATAGACACACCCTAGGCCCTCACTGCTAGTCATCAACCTCTTTAATTTCAGTAGATGCACTTTAGGACATGTGTCCAACTAGGATCGGGGTACTATTGAGTGGTATATGGGTCTGGGAAGTTACAAAGTGGTATCATAGGGTTTTCATTTCTAGTTTATTATTTTTTGACAATCGATGGTGGATTAGAAATAATTGGAATTTGGTAATGAGTTGTGCCTAGGAGTAGCTAAACCACATATAGGAAAATTCTAAATTTCCTTGAATAAAATTTTCATTTTCTTGATTTTGTCTATTATAATTGATTTGATTCCACCATTGGGTGATGCACTTAAATTGTGTTGTTATTATTGATATGGTTGTGGGTTTTATTTGGTTGTGACCTGATGAGATGAGGATATTCCATCTCATGCATCATTTTAGGAACTTCTTAGAAATCACATGTTATGCATTATGTCATGCCATATAGAATTCATTGCCTGTTTTCATGATGTTCTGATAGGTTCTATGATAGATATACCTAATGTTTTGATATACTTATATGTAGGGAAATCGGAAACAAGGATGGTACTCAGAGTTTCTTTCATAACCTAAGTAGTTTTTTCTTGATTAGGCTGCAGTAGACACCCTGAGTATCCAATTATGGAATGTTGAGGCATGGACCATGAGTTGTATGGACTAGAATGTGTTATGGTGTAGATTAGGTGGATGTCATATTTTGTTTCACAAAGAGTATGGGATCTTATAGATTAAAAGTGGTGAACCATTTTGTGTATCCATTTAAAATGAAATGTGAATTGAATATGAAATTCAAATGGAAAAAATGAAAAGACAAATAGAGAACATAACCTAGACCTGGCTTTTGAGTGGGCTATAGGTAGTGTCTATAGTGACTTTTGAGATTGTTTCCTTTTACTAGTCCTAGATTTTGGATAAGGCTATGTGGTGTGACCTGGTTATAGAAATATTTTGACCTGTCCAACACTTTTGAGCTGTGAACTTTGATATCATTCTTTTTTAGGAATGTGTTAGGAATTTTAGAGGCATGCCACCATGATAACCCCCAGTCGTATGCCACGAGGGTGTAAAAGACAATTATCTAGAGGTGGTTGGCCATGGACTACTAATGGATCCTCTTTTAGTTCTATTTGTGGCACTAGTTGTGTTTTTAGACATAGGTGTTGAGGCATAGTTCCATGAAGAGTTTTTTCACTTTATGCAGACTTTTTAGGGAGCACTAAAGCCTACCTTGTCTATGGATGTGCTAACACATGTGATCCAATAGTAGCATACTCTCATGTTTTTAGGGGATATAGGTCCACATGATGTTGAGTTGTGTCTTGATACTATGTTATTGATATTGGAGAAAATGGAGACACCTCCTGATAGGAGAGTGAATCTTGTGACTTATATGCTTTGAGAAGAAGTAAATCTCTAGTGGGATGTTTTGAACCAGGAAAATAGGCTTCAAGATATGGTTTGGGATGATTTAAAAACCTATTTCTATGAATAATGTTACCTTGAGACTTTGAGGGTAGATCAGGCTAATGGGTTTATGCATTTGGAGGAGGGTGATATGATAGTTATGGAGTACTCATCACACTTTATAGATTTTTTGTGTTTTCCCCAAGGAACCTTTATGATGAGTTATTAAGGTAGATATTCTTTGAGAAAGTTCTCTAACATACCATTTGATCCCAGGTCAACATGTTCATATTGATCACTATCACTAAAATTGTGAATCATAAACTAATTAAAGAGCATAACTTTAGGGAAGATGGGGGTATAGAGTATAGCAGTTTTGTCTCTCAACCTAGTGGATCATCATCTTTAATAAGGAAACATTGTTCTAGTTGTGAGTATTGGTATCTCCATTTTCTATTATCAATGTTGTATAAGGTTACACATGAATAATTTGTTCGATCATGACCCATTTGAGTGCCATGATTGCAATAGTATGGGCCATGTGTATAATTTTTGTGGGACCTTTCCTCCAGTAGTGAGTGGTAGGGGGTCAGCTCCGACACTAGGTTTAGGATCAGGTTTCTCAGTTCCACTTCTAGAAAAAATCTGTAGGAGTATCGGTCGATCAGGCTAAGGTGGTGGTAGTTGTTGTCGAGGTATCCAGGAACTAGTTGTACCAAGATAGCAAAGTGAGCCTACTTTGGGTAGTGAGGTTGTGTCATAGGGTCTCAATTCAGGAAAAAAAATTTATGTACAACCTACACCTAAGAAGAAGGGAACCATACCATATACGGTTAGAGGTACAATCTTAGTAGCCTCAACTCTTATATCTTATCTTTTTAAAATAGTTGCATCGCATAGTCTAGTATATATACCTATTTTGGAAAGCCTTGGTATTTTGATTCAGTTTTTTAATGGAATTATGATGATTGAAACTCCATTAGGGATCAGAACAGATAGTGTACACTGGTTCATGGAGTTCCCCCTTGAGATTGGTGGGTGTTAATTCATATGGAGTCTTTATATCCTCAAGATGAAAGATTTTGATATCATACTCTAGATGGACTGGCTAGTAGGTTATCAAGCCTAGATTTACTACTATCACCAAAGGGTGACTTTCACATCAGTAAAGGGTGCAGTTTATACTCACAAGGGTGAATTGGATTTCCAAGTGAGTCGAACTAGAATAGAGCATCTTGGGATAGGCGAGATGAGTTCCCATATTTCTATTTTGTATTTATATGATCAAGGAATGTATTAGAAGTAATTTTCTCCATTGGTTGATCATTTCAAGTACATCTTCCTAGATGAATTTTCAAGTTCAACTCCAAGGAAAGAGGTGGAATTCTCCATCAAGCTAGTGTTAGGAGTTTCATTGGTATCCATTACTCCTTACAGGATGGATATGAAGGAGTTGTATGAGATTAAGATCCAACTATAGGATTTGGAGGAAAAGGGGTTTATACAACCCGGTACTTCGCTATGGGGTTCACCAATCCTTTTTTCCAAAAAGATAGGTGGTAGCCTTAGGCTACGTTTAGATTGTTGAAAGTTAAACCAGTTTAAGTTTAGGAACTGGTATCCATTTACACTAATAGATGACCTATTTTATCATATTCTATGAGCTCTGGTGTTCTTGAAAATTGATTTGTGGTTGGGATATCACCGGGTACGTGTTTGACCTAAAATCATAACCTGTACATCTTTTCGTAGCAGGTATGCTCTATATGACTATCTGGTTATGTAATTAAGTATCATAAATGCAACATTGGTTTTCATGGCACTAATGAACTAAATTTTCCATCTTTATCTGTATTTGTTTGTGATGGTTTTCATGGAAGATATCTTGGTGTATTCACACAATCGAGACAAACATGCCAAACATCTTCAGATTATTTTAGATACACTAAGAGAGCATCAGTTATATGATAAGCTCACAAAGTGCCACTTTAGTGGATAAGATTCACTTCCAGGGTCACATTCTCTCAGAGATAGGAGTATCAGTTGACCCAGAGATGGTGAGAGCTATAGTTTCCTGGGAACATCTTAATAATATCTTTGACATATAAAGTTTCTTAGAGATAGATAAATATTATAGGTGATTCATATTGGACTTCACATGCTTAGAATCACTAATTATGTGCTTGACTAAGAAGGGTGTGAAGTTTTTATGAAAATATACCTATGAGATAGCCTTTTAGGAGCTGAAAGGGAGATTGAATTCAAAACTAGTCTGCTTTCAGCCAAAGCATGGTATAAGCTACACGGTGTATTTTGATGCATCAGGTATCAGGTTTGTATTATTTCTTATGTAGGGGGATAGAGTCGTGGTGTATGGTTCTCAGCATCTGAGGCCACATGAGAGAAATTAACTGATGCATTATTTTGATTTAGCAATAGTTATACATGCTTTTCACGATTGGACACATTACTTACTTGGAGAGAGTATTGTTGTGCACACTAACCAAAAAATCCTGAATTACATATTTACACAATGAAATCTGAATCTGATGTAGTGAAGGTGGGTGGAGTACCTATAGTCTTTCAATTTTTAGATTTCCTGTACAGCTGGAAAGATAAATGAAATGGATGATGCATTGAGTTTCAGGACTCAGATACAAGCAGTTCAGGAGCCCGGTAGCGAGTGGAATATTATGGGTTTCTTCTCTAAGGTGAACTTGGAGGTACAAGATAGTTAGGGGAAAATGTATATTTCATCCTTAGTTGTGACCTATAACCCATTGGATAGAGTGAGGATGATGGAGTTATTGAATTCAGGGGGCCAAGTCCTATGGAAGAATATGGAAGGTTATGACCCTCCTCCTAGTTGGACCACAAATGAGGATGAGATAATTTATATCAATGATCACATTTGGGTTTTAGTGGACTTAAACAACTAAATGATTCGGTAATTTCATCCTCATTTTGGGTAGTTCATCCTAGTGTCACCAAGATGTATCGTAACTTACGTCATCAGTACTGTCATTTGGTAATGAAAAGAGAGCTAGTTTTTTTGTTACGAGGTGTCCCACCTATCAGTAGGTGATGGTGGAACATCAGTAACCAATTGGAATTTTACATTAGTTACCTATTCTCGAGTGGAAATGGGGTGATATCACAATGGATTATGTGACTAGTTTTCTGACGTCACCTTGAGGTAGTGAAGTTGTTTGGGTTGTTGTTGATAGGATCATGAAAGTTTCTCATTTCCTACCAATCAAGGATACCTACAGTGTCGATGATCTTGGGAAGTTGTATAACCATGAGATAGTAAAACTTCACAGGGTACCACTCACTATCATTTCAGATAGGGATGTCTGGTTTAAGTATTTTTTCTCAAAGAGTTTGCATAGGGAACTGAGTACATAGGTGATTTTGAGCATGACAAACCACCCTCATACTGATGTCCAGTCAGAGTGTACAATAAATGTTCTTGAGGACAAGATACAAGCATGTTTCTTAGACTTAGGGGGCTCTTGGGAGAGGTATATACCCATAGTTTAGTTCTCCTTCAACAATAGCTATTAAGAGATGATATAGATGGAAACTTATGAAACTTTCTATGGTTGGCCATGTCGATCACCCCTATGTTATTTAGGGAAAAGTGAGGCATCTTTACTGGGAACACGTCTCATACAGGAGACTTCAAAGAAGGTCTAGTTGATTATAAATTTGATGGATACTTTACAGTCTTGATATAATTCTTATGCCAATCATCGCAGATGAACTCTTGAATTCGAGTTTAGGAATCAGGCCTTTTTACATATCTCACCAAGGATGGGACATAGATGAATTAGGAGATAGGGTAAGCTTTCACCATGATATTTCAGTTAATTCTAGATTCTATAGAGAGTCATTCTAGTAGCCTATCGTTTGTAGTTACCTCATAGGTATTGATCCATGCATTATTTCTTCCATGTATCTTAATTGTGATGTTATCATTCAGACCTATCTTAATATTTTCATCCCAAGGAGATTGAGTTATAGGTAGATGTGTCCTTTGAGGATCATCTGATTCATATTTTTGATAAGATAATGAAGGATCTCTAAGTCTAGTTAGTTCCTCTAGTATGGTTTTTATGGAAGTACAGTTGTTTATAGGATGAGACTTGGGATATGAAGGCCAACATATGTGATTAGTGGTCAGAGTTGTTCTCAGATGAATCTTGACCACCTATGAGAGGAACATTCAGGGACTAATTTCTTTAGTGGGAAGATTTTAAAAACCTTTATTTTCATATGAGGTATAGATCTATTTAATTTTGGTTTTAATGCTTAGTTATGAACTAATTTTAATACCCTTTGAGTTTACAAGAGTGTCGGGGGTGTCTAGGGCTTGTTTAGATTCTAGACCCCATCTTTTGGGGAAAACTGTCCTACTATATGGTTAGTATAAACCATGTGGGTTGGGTTTATGGTTACTACTAATCGTGCTATACATGGGAAGAGAGTGAGAGGAGCCCTCATGGTTTGGGTAAACCGTGCGATTTGAGGGACACACCCATTTAAGAACTCTACAGTTTTTGATAGAGATTATTTTAATGGTTTACAAAACATTAGTCAAACCATGTGTACTAACCTTTTGGGTTTCCCCTTCCTACAATAAAGGTATCATGGTTGGCACATGGTTTGGCCAAACATACATCCAAACCATACATCCTAGTAATTTGGGTAAAATTAATAAATTTTTCCAAATTAATCAATTATTTAATCCTAATTTTTCAATTTTCTCCAATGATGGATAGAATCGTTCTTGGGAGATCTTTTTTAAAGCCCTTGGGTAGACTTTGATCTCGTTTTTTATTTGATATTAGAATCGAGTGTTTTCAGTCTTATTGGATATGCATTGGTGAGTACTCAATTTCTTTTAAGTCATCCATCATTATTATTGGTATTGGTTATGCTATTTAGGTGTAAGATAATATTCCCTAATTTCATGTTATTCATCCATTCTTCATTTTTCTTCTGATCAAAGTTAGATCAAGAGTTTATACTAGATGATCACTCTACTACAAAACTATGGTAGGTGGTCTATAATTTTTTCTATTTGGTTTGGTTCTATATTAATCTAGTTGTCAATATGTTTCCTGTTGAACTTTATGATGTAGCCCCATATTTGAATTGATTAATTGAATTAAATGTAATGGAACATTTTTTGGATTCCCATTATTTTCCTTGAGTTAGTTGCAGGTTATTTCCCAACACGGTCCACCCATGGGTTGATCCCTTTTCCTTTTCCATTTATTAAACCACCCAAGGGGTGTGTTTTAATGATCTCTTAGTTATAGGAAGCTATTTAATAAATTAATTGAATTTAATTGATTTCTTAGGAAATATTATGTCTCATTTTCCATGTGATACATGATCTTTAATTGTTTAATTGTTAAATTGGAAATTTTATATGAGTGGGTAACTCATTGGTTGGTTTTTACTGTTAATTTCTATATGAGTGGGTATACTCATAAAACTTTAATGCTAAATGAATTGAAATGATAAATAGATTGAATGTTTAATGATTCCATTAGACGCCATAAAAATTTCTCTTTTTAGTGTTGAATGTGATAGTGGACACCTTGGATAGATATTTCTCCTTGGGTATTAATTCCATGGGATTCCTTGGGATTTTCTACCCCTTGAATATGGTTTTTCTTGGGATCACAAGGGACATGGTCGGTAGACATGATCCTTGGACCCCAACTCAAGCCTAACCGAGTTTCTATTGAGATTCTCCTAGGACTCGATGAGGATGACTTGGTCTTTTACGCCTTGGATCTGGCCCTTCATGGTTTGATACTTCATATTATACAACACAGTCATGGTAATTGTGATATACTTGGTTATATAGGCCATTCATGGTTGTTCTAACACCTTTAGCTGTACGGTGGGGCCATGGTTGATATGATGTATATGGATGTATGGTGAGGCCTTGTTAGTTATTTATACATTGTTTGTAGATTCCTTATTATATGATCTTGACCATGTTTTGTAGGGATCCTTGTAAGGATATACAGTTTCACTTCCTTTATTATGTATATTCCATGGGAACTTTACTTTCATATTGTTTACTTGTTTTACTTGCACACTACTAATCTTTTTGCTCGGCTTGGATTTGTATAGACTTTTGGGTAGTTACCTACTAGGATTAGTATCTCACACCCTATTTGGGCCATTGTTGGGTACACTAACAGACTATTTAAATTTACATTGAGACCACGTAAATAACCCACAGTTTAATGGTTGATTTTTCTATGCTTTAAAGCAAGGGAGAATGAGACTGAGCTAAGGCTCCTAATGTTATCTAGAGATGGTACCTTTTTTTTCTTTTTAGTATTTTGACACATGTATTGTATTTCAATATTGTGGATATATTTTGGATGATTTATATAACATTCCATGAATCATCATCTTTTGTATATGAGATTCCTTAAAGTATAGTATATTTATTCATGCCATGTTTATTTATCATCTTTCTGATAATTACACCACTTCTTCCATTGAATATTATTGATATTCTGTTGTGTTTCACTTTGGTAAGAGGGAATAGACTTCCCATAGACATACTATAGTCCCTCGCTACTAGTCAGTAGCCTCTGACATTTGGGGAGATGTGTTTGAGTTCGTGTGGCCAACCAGGCTAGAGGAACTATTGAGTGGCATCCAAGTCTGAGATGTTACACAGTCAACCACATATGTAAACAAAGGCATGAATGTTTTTTAGGGACTTTTGAGGAAATTATTTTTACTTTCCCATCAAATATTGTCTTTCAATTCAATAGAACTTCATGAATCACATGTTCTTTTATTGTGACATCTAGAATAATTTCTCTAAAAACTCAAGACTTTATCATTTAAAGGAATACTTTTTATTTTTATTCTTATCAACTAGATTATATCCTACTTAAATTATTAGCACCTCTACTTATTCTTTATCTCAACTAAAAAAGGTTTTTCTAGACTCTATTTATTTTTTCTTATTTTTTCCACCACTAAATTTTCTTTCCAAATCCCTCTATGGGTATCACTCAACATCTTGATCCAATATTCTAAACTTATTTTTCTTTTCATAGAATCTTCCATCTAATGGACTTTAGATAAAACTTATTTCTCTTTCTCTTTCATAGAAAAAACTTACTTAACTTTTCAACTTCATCAACTATTTTGTTCTTATTTGTAGGAACCTTTTCTAAAGAAGAAACCTCATATACTTTCCTCTTTGAAGTAACTTGAACTTCCTAAACTTTATCTTCTTTAGTTGGTTTTTGAATAACTGTAGATGAAACTAAAGATGAATTCCCAAAAAAAATTATCCTTTAATCATAGACTAATCTCATACTTGAGAAATAATATTGATTAATCATATTTTCTTTTTTCCTTTCTAGATATTATTCATTCTCAACATCCTCTTCCTTCAAAAACTTTAAAAAAAACTAATTCATAATTCTTTCATATAGAATAACATTCATTTTAAATTACTCAATATTAATTAGTTTGATATAAGAACATATAAACTTGGAAAGATTTGTTTTTCATAATTTCACTAAACAATCTAAAAGGTAGACATCTTGAATCTTGAACGATCCCTTATCACCTTTTCTCAGTGAAACAAATGTTAGAATCCATTGAAACAAAATTCTTACATTGGTATTTCAATTACTTTTCTTATGAACTTTTTATTGAACTAAGAAAATATTTTTCTCAACATATGATTTTAAAAACTCACCACTTACTTCTAGAAGCTTATGGGAGACAAAGAGGGACACTTCCTCAAATTACACGTTGAATAGTTCTACAAATTTTTCTAAATTCATTGAAAATTTTAATAAGATATGAAGAAATAAGCTATTATTAACACCATATTCTTTTAAAAAAATGGCTAAAACAATAAAATTACTTTATATAAGAAGGTACTACAGTTGATGTTCATCTGTAGTGGAAGATATCTTTCTCTAAACATTAAAATAAAAAACATCCTTTAGTATATACTTGTTAATGAACAAGTCTTTCTCTCATGGTCTCTCTTGAAATAAATATTTATTAACAAATCAAGTTTTTTATTAGATTATGTGGAAACATTCAAAATATAGATAAATATTATCTAGAAAAACTACAAGACATATGATACCATTTATAGTGAATGCATTCAATAGCTTTGGGGTCCACTCCTTTATAAAGAATTTTAGGATAAGGAAAAACATCACCATAGATTCGTTTTATCCAATGAATAAGATAAAATACTGATAAAATCACATGATGTCATAATTAATTATAAGGATTTATTTAATTTTCCAAATTTTTGATTACTTTACCAAATTTTAAAAACTCATTTAACTAAAAAATAATTTAAAATTTAGATCAAAAGAAATTAAAATTTAGATAAAAATTTATATAAACAACATTTTTAATTTTATAAATGAAATAAAATTGAAAGAATGTTATTTAAAAAACATATAAAAATGTAACATATATAAAAAGTGAAGTACTGGTAGATAAAAATTATTATGAAAATCTAGTAATTTGAATAATATTTTCTAAAAATTTGATGAATTTAAAAGGTTGACTAAAAATATTTATAAGTTATCTTCCATTGATTAATGACTTTATATTTATATTTTGAAGATGGTTCCAAAAAAATAACACAAATTTTTAAGTTCATAAGAGAATTATAAATTGTTTAAAGTTAGATAAAATAATTAAACAAATACTTCCCATAAATAAAAATAATAACTAAAAAAATAAACAAAATTTAAATTAATATATTTACATAAATATAAGTAATAAATACCATAATAATCATTAATAATATTTTATCTACTGATTCACAATATCTTAAATATTCAGAATTACTTTCTGTGTATATATACCTCCTTGGGTCAAGTAAAATTAGAAAATAAAATCTTTGGAATATATACTTTATTTTTTATTTTTCTGTTAAAATACAAAAATTTATTTTGATATAAAACCTATGTGTTTTCCAAAAGATTGAATTCTGTTGAGGGAATAATGTTTCCTCTAATTTCATCTTATCTGTCACATTTTAGGAAGGGGTTCATGACTTGGAACAAAATAGATTTGTTTGTAGACTGCACTTTCAGTGTTTTTTTTCCTAATTGGGATGAATTTATGATAGGCCTTAACTAACTATACATCTTCTCAAATTCTTTTCTTCTAGTTGTGAACTTGGTCACCAAATTTTCCAAGATTTTGATTTCATACTTTAGTTTGATAATCTCGGTTTTTAAAGGGATAAAGTTATATTTTTTAATTTTTTCTTTACTAATTCAAATTTTCTTTCTTTATATCCTCAGATACTTTTACTTTTTCTTTCTGATCAATACTAAGTTTAGAAACTTTCTCTTTAGATTTTTCCAAATCTGAAATAAGGTTTCTATTTTCCTTTATAATATTTGTTATCTTATCTTAAACTCTTTTAAATATATCTTTTATTTCTAAATATTCTTATTTCATATCATTATACTTCTTATATATTTTCTAATACATGGTTTCACATCTTTAAATATAATATTTCATCTATTTAACATTTTCAGGAGAGCCTTATTCATATAAACTATTATATTTAATATCATATTCACTATTTTAAACAGAAAAACATTTATAATCTTGATATGTATTTATAATACCATTAGTGGTAAGTCTTCCCATAATAAATTTTTCTGATTTTGGAACATTTAATAAGAATCCAGTGATATTTTTACCATTATCACTTTCTTCTGATGAGATTTATAAATTGGCATCACTTTAACTAGCACTATAGGTATCCAAATCTATCAATATTTTCTTAACTCTCTTCTTATAATACATACTATAAGATTTATTTTCTTTATTTTTCAGATTATGACATTTAGGTCTTATGTGTCCTTGTTTTCTGCTTTAATAATAGATGGGTTTTGAAGTATCACCATTCTCTTTACTTTTTATGATAATTTTTTCTAAATTTTTTCTATTTGAACATAATTCATACAAGATTTTTAAAAACACCATTAGTAGTCTCATTCCCACTTTCTTTAGAAACATTTATAAAACCTTTATTTGATGAGGTTTTTTTATAATTTCCTTTATTTTAATTTTAATTAGTTGTAAAAGAAACACCATTTTTCTTATTTTTCCCTTAAACATCTCTTTTTGAGAGAATTTTATACTACATTTAAGTACTGATTATTTCATCTAGACATAACTTATTAATATATTTTGAATTATTAATTGCCATAATTTTTTATTCTTATTCATTAAGTTAAATTTCTATAACTTTCTCAACTAGTTGATCATCTGATAATATTTTTCACCAATGGATTGTAAGTTGTTTACTATTATCAAAAAATATTTGGTGAATTTGAGAAATATATTATAAAAGTATAAAATAAAATTATTAATAGTCTTCTCTAATCATATACCCTTTTGTTTCTAGAATATTTAATGTTCTAAAATGTGTAACTTTAACTTTTTCCTGATGCCCCATGCAGTTCAATAAGAAGAACTTTGGTTGTAGATATTTCATTGTATAGGTCATAAGAGAGTATTTTTTTGGTTTAAAATTTAATTGAAACTAGTTTTTCTCTTCTCTTGTAAAGGTATAGACTTTATTTTCATGAACTTTATAGTCTTCAGTAAGTATAAGAAATTTTAAACTCTGGTGTTGATAACATATGTTTCTATTTTTTCTTATCAATACTCATAATCCTTACAACAAAATATTGGTAGTCTATTAGGATTAAAATTATCGATATATCCAACATAAAAATATTACATACTTAAAAAAATTATTCTACACACTTGTTAGAGTAAAAGAAAACTTTAATATGAAATTCCAATATATAAAAAACAGAAAATATGAAATTTAGTTTCTAATATAGAAACATCCTCTAATACTAAATGTAGGATTTGAATTATATAAAATTATCATAAGTATTCAACAAGAGGTGGTGAATTGTATTGTAAAAAAAACTATATATTTTCATTCTTCTTAAAGTATTATATAATTGGAATTATAAAATACCGATTAACCCATAACAATAAAAGTTAAAAAATCAGTCTCAAAGTTTTGGAATCTATATTTCATATTACTGGTTAACTTTAACATGAAAAGTAGAAATAAAATAAACTATTTGGTTTTACAAATTAATGATCAAATACTTGGTATAGTGAAAATAAAAAATAAACTATATTGGATAAATTGAAGAAGGAAATACAGTTTTGAAAGAAATGACTAAACAAGCATATTATAAGACTCATTTTTAAACCAGAGTAAAAGGTTTATCTATAGAAGTGATATTAGGAATCCTCAATTGTTAACCTATTGACATTTCCCCATATTACTATAATTGGTATCTTGATTTACCGCACTACTTAACTGGTGTCTTTATTTACCTCTTCTAATTAATTGGTAGCTCGATGATTCTAATACTATAACCGGTAGCTTGATTTTTTCTAATACTTTTCTCATATCTTAGTGAACCGAATACAACTAAAATACTAAGGTCTTTACAAAAATTCTCATGATCAAAGATTTTAGTAGAAATATTCAGAAATAAAATTACACTGATGAGAGTGCTCAAGGAATAATAGATTGAAAGTATTCAATACAATTAATATCTTTTTGAATGCTCACATAATATTGTACAGTTGTGTGTGTATTATCTTCTAATCCATGAGGTGAAACTCTATTTTATAAGAAACACAATAATGGTGGGATTCAACAAATCTCATGTTCAGTTGAAATATTATCAGTAATAGATCAATTTTATTCTTTCAGTGGACTTGGTTTCTTTTTATATATATTGATTGGTTGGATCAAAACTACTACAGTTATTCAAATAAAAACTATATACTTTTAGTATTATGAAATTCCTTAGATTAAGTGTTTTTCATAAATTGGTTTCATTAGTATTTCATTAAACCTTAAGTTATTGATATTTCATTAAACAAACTTATATAATAGAAAAACATCAAATATTAAAACAAAAAAAATAGGTTATATCGATTAATTAAATGATGTGTTGTGTGGTTTTAAAAACAAGTGAGGTTAAGTCAATGACTCAAAAAAAACTTGAGGAACTAACTAATACTATCAAAAAAATGGAACTGAAGTAATCCAATGAGAATTAAATACCTTTAATGGTATTTGTATTATGTTCATTTATTAATAATTTAACTGATTAGTGTGCTGATGTGTAGGGTACTAAAAATTGTGCAACATCATACCAACAAACACAATTTCAACAGAAAAAATCAGGATGGCGAGAGCCATCCCAAGTCCAATATAGATTTGTAAATTCACAAAACTTGACAAAACCACCCTATCAAAACTAGTTCTAGTAACAACCACCTTAACATCATTAATACCAAAAAGCTACACCTTAACACACCTACAACCAACCAGCTCGTTATCCCCCATTATTTCCACAAAATAGACCCTCTGAGAAAATCTAAACCAGTGTGAAATACCTATTATAACAGAAATAAGTATTTTAATTTTAGGAGTTTAGGAATAAAGTGGAAGAGTTGATGAATCAAGTTTTAATTCTTTGGGAAATTATATTTAAAACCCTATGGAAACTACCTACCCAACCAATCCCGAATGTGATTATGATAACTAAAATAAGTGGAAAGGAGTTTCACCCTACAACCACACCATTTCTAAACATGATCAACTAAAACCTAAGAAACTTGAATCTAAAAATCTAGATGTAACCTAGAGAGATATTTCAGGAAGAAAAAAAGGATATAACAATAGAAAAATGTGCACCAAGAAGAAATAAGTTATAAAAACCTTTACAAAAGAAGCATAGGGAGAAGAAAGATCTCTCACAAATATTCCCATAAAAAATGATCTAATCTAAGAAGATCCAAGAGGAATAACTTCAAAGAGAAATTATGGAAACCTTCTATAAATTTTATATCAAAATTACCCTTTTATAAGATCATAAGCAGATCCTAAATAATGTTATGTTACTTAAGGAGCTACACACCAAAAGTGAAATATCTAAGGGAAATAGATCATCAATTTAGGATGTAGTATATCAAAATTTATTACTCCATAGTTTATCAAAAAAATATCAGGATCCTAGAGACATTATATATCCATTGAAAAATTGTCTTCATGATTATTTAAGATAATTTTCATGATTTAGGTGAATTTATAAATGTGAATCCTGAATCTGTATTCACTTATTTTCAGATGGGATAATATAATCACACAAGAGTGTCTATTCAACTTGAAAACAGGTCCACTACTTTTCTAGAAGGATTCTTAGAGGATATCCTAGTTAGAGTCAAAAACATCATCTTCCCAGGTGACTTTTATTTGGTCAATAATAATGATGATAAAACCACATCCTAGTCACACATTATCTTGGGTAGACCCTTCATTATGAAATAAAATATCATCATTAATGTACACAAAGACACTCTCACCTTAGATATTAGATACAACATAGTCCACTTCAACATCTTTGACCCCATGATGTACCCCCAAGGGGATAATACAGTCTTTACACTATCTGCATCAAGGATGTTGATCCCAGTGAATATCTAGGTATGTTTCATGAAATCTTGTCTCTAGGTATGGAGAATGGGTATGTTCATAAATCTAGAAAATATATTCATAGTTTTTAAGAAGTGGTAACTTATGAAATCTTTAATGTATTTGATTATTTTTTCCATAAAGATATAGATAATTTTCATCTTTTGTGTAGGAAATTAAAAATTTAGAAGTGATGCGCCCAATATTTAACTCATATTTAGTACATCCCCCAAAATAATAATTGAAATTGTTACACATTGATCTAATGTTTGTGTACTTTATAGAAGGGGATATGTTTATAGTAATTATTTATACATACTTTTCCTAACATCAAGAATTAAAATTGATTGCCAACAAGCCTATACCCAAGTGGTAAAGGCTCATACTTGGCATCCAAAAGACCCAGGATCAAATCCAGGAAGGGATGAATTTCTGGGTTACTATAGTAGCATTGTAGTAGTACTGTAGCAGGTACTGTAGAAGTACTATAGTAGCAGTAGAACTGTAGAGTTAGTAGCAATGCAGCGGTGGAGGTACTATAGCAGGAACTATAGCGGTGGTGGTACTATAGTAGGTATTGTAGTAGCCCATGTACTATAGCAGTATTATTCACCGAAGGGCCCTTTGGGCCAAAAAATGGGCTTTCAGGCCTTGCATTTAGACCACTTGGTCTTGGGACTTCGGGATATGTAATGGGTCTCCCTTTACCCAGTTTGAAAGAGGTCTTTGCTTTAAAAAATAAATGAGGCTCTGACCCTAATCTTTTAAAAAAATAATGAAAATTGATTGAACTTATAAGGGATAATTTGAAATAAAAAGGTTGGATCTTAGGATACATTCCTACAATAGACCAAAAAATATACATTCTACAGAATTATGCTTGAAAAAAATCTTAAACATGTTAGGCAACCCCAAAGAAGGATAAATCTGACCATGATGGAGGTAGTCAAAAGGAGATAGATAAGTTTCCAGAATTAGCAATAATATATCACATCTCTTACTTATGATGGTTCATCCCCATTTACATAGTTTCTAAAAAAATAGTACTTACCATATTTAGGAATAAACAAAATGAATTGATCCCTATTAAAATTAAGAATAAATGGAGAGTGTGTATTGATTATAATATGTTGAATCGGGTCACTAGAAAATATCATTTCCTCGTTACTTTTATTAACAAGATGTTAGAAAGGTTTTAAAGGAGAACTAATTATTATTTCTTATATGGAATTTCATGTTAATTTTAGGTGCCTAATGACATTGAAATTCCCCTTTCAATGGTGTATGGAAATCATATTTTTTACCACATTGAAGGCCTCCTGGAAGTGTTTCTAGATAACTTCACTATTTTTAATAATTAATTTGATCATTGTTGAGAAATTTGGATAATGTTTCGAAATATTTCATTGAAAATAGATTTCTTTTAAATTTTGAAAAGTATAATTTCATGGTGGAAATAGGAATAGTCCTTGGGCATGTTATTTCAAAAAAACATAAAGGTGGATAAGTACAAAATTTAAGTGAAAAATTATTTTCCTTAACCAAATTGTGTGAAATGTGTTAGATCTTTTCTAGTACATACAATATTTTATAGGTGGTTCATAAAGTATTTTTGTAAAATTACACTTCCACTTTATAGGTCAGTTTTGAAAGATAATAACTTCATTTTTATGGTAATTTTATGGATTATTTTGTTAAATTAAAGATTAAGTTGATTACACCCCCATGATGTATCACCCAAACTATGAATAAACCTTTGATCTATTGTGTGGTGAATCTAATGATATTATGGTTTAAATTCTATCCTAACGGATTAAAAGAAAATATAAAGACATTATCTATGATTTGATAACATTATATGTCTCCCATAATCATTATATAATTACTCAAAAAAATTATTAGTAGTTTTTTTCTTTGGATAAATTCATATCTTACTTTCTTGGAACTAAATTCATAATCATTTCCAATCATGCATCTCTTTGGTACTTCATGAAGAAGCTAGTAGAAAATCTGAGAATGGTTAGATAGATGGTTTTAATTAAAGAGTTCAATATAGTGATCAAGGATAAGAAATGATTTTACAACCAAGTGGTAGATCACTTAAAATGAAAACCCAACACTGTTGAAGTAGAAATTCAAAAACACAAACTAGTGGATAACTTAATTACAAGAGAGTAGTTGTACTTGGTGGAAGGATATGTACCTTGGTATGATGATATATCAAAATTCTTGGTAACTTCTAAAGTCTCATCTCATATGAACCGCCAATAATTTTTTAGACTAAAATTCAAATAAAAAATTTACATTTGGGAAGATCGATACCTATAGAAAGTTTGAAATGATAAAATGTGAAGAATATGCTCACTCGAGAGTTAGATATAATATTTTATTGAATTTTTCTGTACCCTATCTTATAGAAGCCTCTTTGGACCTCTAAGGTAGTAATAAATATTTCAAAAATAAGAACCTACATGCCTATTTTTTTAATGGTGCAAATAAATATTTCAAAATATGTGAATAATGTTTATTCACTTGAAAAATATCAAACAAAAGATAAATACAACAAAAAACCATAATATTTAGTGAAATATTTGAATTTTTGGGAATATAATTTATGGTAAACTTTACAATTTCCTTTAGAAACTCTTATATATTTTTGGTTGTTTAATATTTTTCAAAATTGGTTTAATATAAGGCCACAAAAGTGATAATGATAATGTTCTGTGTTCTTTTTTCAGGACTAGAATTTTTATATGTTTGGAATCAGAAGATCCATCATAAATGATCAAGGAATTTATTTCTGTTATAGTAGTATGGAGTCTTTTATTTGAATTTATGGATTACACTACATGTAACCAATACCTTACCACATATAAATAAATTAGAAGGTTTAAGTTTAAAATAGATAAATAAGGGAGATCTTAGAGAAACATTTCAAGAAAAACTAGAAATATTAATGCTAAAGGTTATAAGAAACCTTATGGGATTACAAGAAACCTATAAATCATCCATTAAAATGAATCCATACATGTTATATTATGGAAATAATTTTCACTTACTTTTGTATATAAATCATAAGGTATACTTGGTAGTGAGGGAAATGAATCTAGATCTAATAATAGTTGAGAATAAAAGAAAAACACAATTATAGGATCTTGAAAAATTGGGAGAGAAGGTTTAGTTAAATCGTGAATTTAAAAGGAAAGAGGTAAAGTGGACCATGATAAACTGATTTATCATAAATATTTCCATCAATGGGGCTAAATGTTACTTTATAATTTCAGACATGAGCTAATAAAAGTTAAACAACATTGTAGATGGGAAGTACCATTTATTGAAACTCATGTATACCCTTTTGGTGTTGTGTGATTTGTTAATGTAGTAAAAAAGAACCCATTTATTTTTAATGGGAACAAGATGATGAAATTATATTGAAATCAACCCTAAACACTATTGTGAGAGATCACACCCCTCCAACCTATCTATCAATGAAAACCAATAGGTTGTACCTCTACTTTACACTTAACTATTTATAGTGATCCCATTTAAATATATTTAATTTTCTAAATATATTATAATTTATTGATGACACAATATCATTTGAGTGTGTTCAGGGAACCGTTATAGTTTAGGATTTTCTATTTTTTTCTCTTTTTTTAATTTTATGTCTTTTTCAAAAAAAATGTGTGTATTTTTTTCATTTTTAAGTGTTTTAAACATAATGATCTAAATTTAAATTTCCATTTAACTTTTTAATTTATTCCAAATAAACTTATTTTCAAATTTCATTTGAATTAATTCATTTAAAGACCAATACTATTTTAATCTCATTCCATGATATATTTCCTTATATCAAAATCACTTATTTGAGAGGCTTACAAACATATTTTTAAATCTTCTTAAAATTCCCACATTTCATGAGAGAACCAATCCATTCTTGTATTGACCTAATTTTTTTAATAATCTAGTTAAAATATTAGAGAATTTAGGGCCTTTTATTTATATGATTTAGGAATTATTTTGAATTAAAAGCCTCTTTTATAATAAAAACTTATTACTAGACTACCTTGATATTTAACCCATATTTCCCTTAGCATCCATGAATGAACTTTTTAGGAAACCACATTAAAGTTAAAAATCCTTATCTTCCTAAATCTTATATCTTATGTATGATTTAGTTTGAATTAAAATTTAGAGGAGTGAAAAGGTGAGTTAGAAACTGTTTTGAAAATTATGCTTGAGATGAATTAAAAACGAGTTGTCTCATATATGATACTATTTTGAGAGGAAAATTATAATGAAAATATATAAAAATAACCAATTTAACATGGTTTGAAATCAACTACATTTAATGTTTAATATTCCTCTCTTTCCCTCTAAAATTCAAAACTATAAAAAATACATGATCTATATTTAAGCTAAAAAAATGCTACAAAAAATGTAGAGGGGAGAAAATGTTTAGTACTTTTGAAGTTCTCTAAGTGTTTACTGCCCAATAAAATTATAAATAAAGAGGAAAAAAAATTAAGAATAAAATAAGAAGGATTCGGTTGATCAAACTAAATTTTAAGTGATGTTTCAATCTACTAACGTATCCAGAAGGTGATTCTAGAGAGAATTACATTATTTTTTTTAAGAAAGACCCTAAGAAACATAAAAATAGAGGAAAATATCTCCTAATATAGTGCATAGAATATTACAAACCTACTTAAAAATCTGATGTACCTCTTCTTCTTCAATAGTATAATAAGGTAAAAAATAACTTAAATATGTTGAAGGAAATAGAGAGAATGATCGATGCTGCTATTGAAATGCTAATGGTGTAGAATTACTTACCAAAATTCAAATCAATATATCTTAATCAATATAATAGGGATAGAAAGAGTATTTAATTCATTAAGGAAATTAAAAATCATGAATTATTCTCTAAAATTGATCCAAACATCATATTCTCTGCTATTATTTTATTAATAGAAACCACTAACCCTTCAGACACAAAACAACCTTGAAATGTCGTCATAATATTCACAAATAATTGAATCATTCGGTAGATATGAATAAATTCATCAATCTTATGATAACACTTTCAAGAAATTGGAATGAAAAAAACTTTACTTCATACTTAAGTGAAGAGTGAAATAATTTTGGAAAGGTAGGTATAAGTAAGCATGGGAGGATGAAGGAAGTGGACTTGAATTAAATAAACTTCATGAATAAAATTATATTGATAACATTGGAGAGGAATTATAATATTGAGAAACATGGTGATGAAAATGGAACTCACATAAGTTAGTGATTTAATTTTTTTTTAGGGTAATATTTTTGAAGTTCACTTGTCTTTGAGTCTGAGGATTAAGTGTGGAGGAATTGATAGAGTCAATTTATTAATTATATTTCATTTATATTCAATTTATTTTATTCTCCCATATTTTTTACTTAAATTATTTTTTAAATAATTTTAGAATTAAATTTTCAATTGATTTGGTACTATGAATATTAATTAAAATGGTAAAATTATGAATTTCATTATTTTATTATAGAATACATGGATGTATTGATTTTAATTATTCTTTTCTTTAATGAATTGAAGGATGTTTCGGAAGTTCTTGTGAATGTATGAAAGTTTTTTTTGTATTGAAATAATAAAAATGAAAAATTATTGGGAACTCTGTAAGGTTGATTCCCAACAGCATATGAGTTATTAAAGACTTTGTATGAGTAGTTTCATTCTATATATGAGCCACTAGGATATGTGTATGAGTGTTTTCCACATCTATATAAAATTAATTACCTCATATAATGGAATATTTATGATTCATTTCCTTATGTGTATAAATCATTTCCCTATCTATATGATTCCTTTCATAGTGTGTATGAGTGATTTTTATTATGTGTATGAGTTATCCAATGTTTTGTATGAGTTATGCCTTTGTGAATTTTAGTTTTTATGAGAAGGCACTGGGTGACTCTTGATGACTGAAATTAGAACATCATAAGTATCATATATGTTGCAACCTAAATCTTAGGAGTACCAACTCAGCATCCATGTACACCAATAACAGGAATGTGGACTATAATTAAGAATATCAATCTTGATACATGGATAATAGTCCATTTAGAAAAAAAAGATGGGAATTTATGGTTTTTTCAGTGGATTGGATCACAACTGTAAAGGAAACCATTTAAAATTAAAGAAGAAAGGATCTCATAAGGATTTTACATGTTGATGAAGAAGATAATGAAGATACTTTAAGAATAATATAACACCAATAAAGATAGAGATCTTGGGATATTACTGCTTTTTCTAGTTTTTCATTATTTTATTTTCTTCTTTCCATGAAGCTATAATGTTTTATCCTCCTTTAATCATTATCATCTCTCTCATTATGGGGTAAAGCCTTGCGTGATTGGGGAAGGTAAGTAAAGAAATTATGATTTCAATTCTTGAGACCTATACTTGAATAAATAAAAATCTCATTCCTATGTTAAATAATGTCATTATATTCTAACATTTTATAATTGTTAATGTGATCATGTTTGATTTATTTCTATGTATTATATACTATCTTGGTCAATGATCCATAATCTCCTTCCACTCGGTTTATCATATATACTACGGAATAGACTAGGTTGATTAGTGATGTTCTTGAAGATTTATGGAACATGAGAAAGGGACAATGGTCACTCTTGGATTGCTTGGAAATCATAAGACATTATTAAGAATTTCCTGAGTGAACTAAGATTTGTTTTATGTATCATTTACACACATAGGAAGGAGGGTGGAATGGGTATAAATATATTTTAAGTTAATCCCCGTCAAATCCATTAATCCAATGGTGAGAGGTGAAGTGACTATGGAACATCTCATTTATCATTTAATAAGATGATCTAACATTAAAATACTAGATTACATTTTAACTATAAAATCATACCTGGCCCAATCACTTCTCATCAACTTGATTTCCAATCACTTTTCATCGTACTTCATTTTAATTTATTTGTTTCTTCTTCTTTTACTTTTCTTTCAGAACTAGCAAAATCTAAAAAATCTAAAAAAAGTAAAAATTATTTTTAAGCACCTCTATTTGGAGACAACCCTATGTTTCCACTAATACTATATTCTTAACCAAGGAAAAATAAATTTTTTACCACCCATTGATAGATCAGTCAGATATGCTAAATAATAATGTAAGTATATTATGTTTCATGTTACGATATGAGATATCATTCACAATGATGCTATCACAAATTATGATATCTTATGTAGTAAATCCATATATAGTTAAAAAACAATATCATATTTTATGAAATTAAATATGATATCCATTTTCTTTATTTTAAATAAATGATATGAACCCTTTGATGTATGAAAAGATATGATGTAATTTTTTGGTTTCTAAGGATTGAATAACAATTATCCAAGTAGTGAAATGAATCAAGAAACTCAAAACCCAAGATCAATTGTTCTATTAAACTAAAACCATGTATAAATAAAATAAATAACATTTTTGTAACATACATTGATGATGGTCACAACTTCAATATTCAATCACACTATTAGGTAAATATCACTAAGAAGTAGATGAAGGACTCATTCCTATAGGTTGTATCCATAGGTTGGATTTAATTACCCAACATTTGGGTAGGATTATCCATGAAACCATGATATTCTAATACCTCTCAAAAAAAGGAAGAAGGAAAAAAAGGGATTTTAGGGAGAATAAACAAAAGAATATTGTGATATAATTTTCATAGCCTTCAGCCCATTTATATAATTCTTGAGGAAATTCACTAATCCTTCATGGAATTTACTCAAATGTTATGAAACATTTGAGTGAATCCTTTCAGTCATAATTCTTGACTCCCCTTAGATGAACTAGCAAGAATGTATATATCATATAAAATCACTTGATTCCCTCAAATATTTCATCATATGAAATGTTTATAATCAATTATAATCTTTATGTAAAAGATATCTTAATGTTAACATCTGAAATTAACATACCACAATCAACCATTGAATTCCACGTTAATTATATGGTATGATAAACATATCTTACAACATTATGATTTGTCCATGCCATACACTATTACTGGCTAATTCAGTAGTACTATGATTTGAATATATCATAAGTAATAATATACACAAAAAACATACAAAAAAACCTTATGTATCATAGATATAAAAACATACAACATCCTTATATCATACACTATGATATAGGATAATTATTAGGTCCAAAAAGGAGATTAGGTACCCTGAGTGGGAGGTGAATCTGGGTATGGATATTCTTTTCAAAATTCTTCCTACCCCAATAGATCTTGAACTCTTTATTATAAGGGTCACTTTGTTTTCTCTTAAGTGTTAATGTTGATCTTATTCTTTTCTTATTTATCTAATGATGATGCTTTGAATGTAATGTAAGAAAGAAATCACAAGGATGCAGTAATTTTTACTTGGTTCTCCCTCACTATGATACATCCAAGGAGCATACAATGGCAATGTGATGATTATACCAAATTCACTAAGGCTCACTACTAATAATTATGGTTTGGTCTAGATCTCATCTATATCCTAGCTCACTACCTTTACAGGTTTTAGGTTCTTCTCACTGTATTCCCAAGGGTTACTCCCTATGTCTCTTTCTCTGGATCACTACCGGTGGAAAGGATCGTCGTCTTCCTCTTCCTTTTCTCATTGCTCTTAGAAGGGATCCACTCATAGTTTATGGACTTGTAAGACCATTAATTTTCATGAATGCATGCATCCTCAACTATAGGTAGGTGCTCTGTTGAAGTCCCATTTTCACCCATAGATGAAGTCCACTTTTCTGCGCACTGTGAGTTTGTGGAAATTACTTTTGCGAACTACCCCTCTATTAACTGCCTTGATTCCACTACAAACTGTGTTGTACCACATAACACAATTTCTTACTTAAACAGTTCTCCTTTGTAGATAGTCTCTCCTATGTGAACTATCTCCACTTCTACATACTACCTCCACGTACCACCTCCACAAACCACCTATGCGAACCACTTCTTCCTCGTAGACCATTTCTTCTCCACATACCACTTTCCTTTGTGAGCTATAGAGCCTCGCAAAAACACTTTCATGGACTGTTTCTGCAAACTAATTCACCCTTCACAGAATACTTCCTCGCAAACCTCTTCACTTCGTAGAATCCTTACTCGAGAATCACTTTCGGACTTAGTCAAATTCTTCTAGAGTGATATTTTCTTCTAATGAAAATACCTCTTCATAATAATGGGATTATCACTCCTTATATAGGAAAATAGATCCAAAAACCTCACTGATCCGATTTACCCAAATCTTCCATGTAGTACTGGATTCACCATGTATCATGCTCCTCCCACAAATCATTTCTCCCTTCACAGTCCATATAGAATCTTTATCCTCTACGGTGGTTGATATCTTCTACAAATGAATCCATTTTCATCTTTTGAAATCACCACCTAACTTTCGCAAATGATGAGCCATCCTGCGAACCTCCAGCCTTCCGTGAACTAATTGCCTCCCACAAACAGCATGGCTCCTACAAACCATTTCCTCTATGTGGTCTGTGTACCATGTTTCGCAGTCTGCATAGCACTACTATGCGGAATCCTTAATTTACCGATTTTCCATCACCATTCTATGTACCACCTACACGGTCTGTGAACCGTGTACTCCTACGCAGAAAATCTTCCTTTCTAAAAACAAACTTCTGATTTTGAGGCCCAAAAATTTGGAAGACACTAGGAAACTGTGCCACCTTAAAAACATTATTCAGAAAACACCAACCATACTTATTTGTAGTCATTTGGATTTTTCAACAAACACAATCACCCCAAAAACACTAAGAGGATGCCTTGAGTGATTTTTTTCTCAACAATCTACCCCTTCGGTTTTGTTGACAACTCTTCCTATTTTGATACATCATTAAAAAATTCTTCCATATTGTACCAGCATTCTCTTATTGTGATTAAGATAACAATCAATGATTTAATAAACACACTCTCTAAGATCACATGAATAATTATTGACATGAGAAACAAGTGTATAACACAAAGTTCATCAATGAATTGCTTTATTCCATTCTAAAACTACTCATTTATTTCATCAAGAACCTCATAAAACATGATATATATCCTCTGATAGATCACTTCAAGAATCTTCAAATTTAATACTCCCCCTATGCCAATGCTCTCCCTAACAGCTTTAACTCCCCCTATATCGCTGCTTCACCTAGAAGCTTCTCCTCAAGTCCTGATTAAGACATTTTCTTCCTTTTAATAGGAACAATGTCTCCCCCTTTGTCAATGAACCTAAAGGTCACTTATTCATGGTCTTAAACATGGTAAAGAATGAAGATTAGTACATTAGGGAAAAACAAACCATACCTCAGGGATATAGATCTCACATACAAACATTTTCAAGTAAAGGGAGTTGACTGAACTCCAAGAGCTAGTTGATTCCATTCAAATGATTTTTTAGGTAAGGATTTTGACAGAATGTCTACAACATGTTGTTTTTTAGGAACATACTCCAACTTCATAAGCCCTTTCTCTACTTTCTCCTTGATAAAATGATACTTTATTTCAAAGTTATATTTCCTTGAGTGATTAGCTATATTTTTCTAAGATTTATAGCACTTTAATTATCATAATGGATTCCAATCATGAAACTTCAATTCAATTCCCATATCACCAAGTTGTCTTTTCTTCCACAATAATTGTGTGCATGCTTAAGTAACACCAATATATTCAGCTTCTAAAATGCTCAATGAAATGAAATCCTGTTTCTTTCTTAGAAAAAAAATACACAATCATTCAAGATATAATACACCACCTGGAGTTAATTTTCTATCATCTGATGAACCATCCTAATCTGCATCGTTATATCCCAATAACTCTTGTTGTTATTTTTCATTATACATAAAACTAAAATCCATTGTTCCTTTTATATAATAAAGTATTATTTTCAATACAAGCAAGTGGGTTTCCTTGGGATTGCTTTGATATTTTACCGCTTAGATTACTATCATGGTTGACATATACAAGAACTTTCATCCTTTTATTACTATCATGATTGACATATTGATTGTAATAAACTCCGCCACGTTGAAAATCAAGCTTCTTCAAAAACCGATCTATCCTTGAATACCATTATCTTGGTGATTGATTCAAACCATATAAATCCTTCTTCAGCTGACAAACTCTATTCTCATATTACCAAATGAGAAAACCATATGGATGATTAATTTAAACTTCTTCTTCTAGAACCCCATTCAGAAATGTTGACTTGACATCCATCTAAAAAACATTGAACTTCATTTGCACTAAAATGGAAAAGAATAATCTGATTGTATCTATCCTTGAAACATGTGAAAATGTTCCATCAACATCGATACCCTCTATCTATGAGTACATGATTTGTTTTGAATTATCGTACCATCTTCATTCATTTTTTTTTTGTGAAAGACGCATTTATTTCCAATGACATTATTATCCGTTGGCCTCGAAACAATATCTCATGTCTAATTTTTTTCTATTTTGTCAAGATCTTTGTTTATATCCTGACCCTAATTCTCATATCCAGTTGTTTCCTCCTATTTTTCACTATCATCAAAAAATTGTTCATTATGTTATTCAAGATTCTAATCATTCTCTACTATAGAGACATCATTGCTTTTAACTACTTTTATAGCCTATTGTTGAACTATTTCCAATATTCTCTCATAATTTCTTGGTATCTTGAAAATAGTTAGCTAATACAACATTGTTAGAGAAAAATAGCTAATCAGGAAATACATGATTGTTTCTGCTTATCCACCAATTAGTCTTCTTAAACATAAACTTTCATTCTTTTTATACCATTGTGATCTTACATCTGATTAAGATACATAATGATCCTCCTATGATATGAAACTCTTATAGCTATTAGGACCACTTTTTAGACCCAAAAACATTCCTCTTCTCATGCATCATTTCTTCAAAACTGACTACAAGTTTGAGAAAATCCCTCAACTTAATAAATTTTTTAGTTTTAGCTATCTTCAATGAGATTTCCATTGGGTTATTTTACCACTTAGCAATGATCCATCAACAAAAACTCTAATCCTGCTAAGTCAAAACTTGGTGTAGGAAATAAGATATAAAGTTAATAATGCCATCACTATCTATTGCACTCAATTACTTTCATGTGTCTCATATAGCCATATAACATTAACTACTTTTAAGTAATTCTTCTAGATTTCTTCTTCAACTCTCGTAACTGATTTGAATTATTTGGCATTCTGGAGCACATCACATCACCACTTTAATCTTTTTATGATACTTCCCCTTGGACTATATCTCCCCTTGAACCTGAAACACTTGAACATTTGTTAATAGAATTTATACACATAGGGAGAGGAGATCCTCTAGAATCCTCAAGAAGAGGATTGTGATTTGTAACACCCTAAGACTTTAAAATATTTTCATTTTTGAATAAACTTGATTTTATTTCTTGCTTTATTTTTACACAATACCATATTAATCTTACACTACACACAATGATGATTTGGCTTGCGTTACACGCAAGGCCTAGTTTTACCAAACAATAGTGTATTAATAAAATATTATTATTTAATATGATATATAACCTAGACGTTAAATTAGAGGTTATGAATATTATTAACAACATTTTGAATTTTAGATATTCCATATAATTTTAAAATTCATCTTATGTGTTTCTTAGTCATAATATAAGAACAAATTCAATTTTTTTCAGATAAAAGAAGTATTTTTCAAAAAATGTAGTTTTACCACCTTTTAATGGAGAACCCTTTTTAAATTTAATATTTGACACTTTTATATATTAAATTTGAAGAAATAAACTTCTTATTTAGAATCAGGAAATAAAAATTTAGTTTGGATAAATTTCTGGTGTTGTTCTGATAACTTTTATATTTTAATGAATTATGAAAAAAATACTACATTTTAATTTAAAATGGATTTTTCATATAAATTATTTATATAGTTAGATTATCATTTTAATTGGTTTAAAATTTTAATTGTATTATTTTTTTATTATTTAATTAAATTTTTATCATTGGCAGTAATTTTATATTTAAATTGGACATAAACATGTGTCCATCTTTTGAAAGTTTTTACTTCTTAAAAACTCGCTTTCTGGTTATGACGATAGGAATTAATATTAAATTACTTAATTCAACTTCTATGTTTTAAATTTGTAAAAATGGATTCTATATTTGAAATCAGAAGGTCCAAATTGTGTAAATAGGTACCTTTTATTTTTTCACACTGTGAATAGTAACTTTAGTGATTATTTTTATTTACCACATTTAAAGGATAAATTAGGTAAATAAGGGTAAAATTAATATTATTTATAATATAAAACTACCCTAACACGTGTCCTAATCTTATTGTATGAGTCATGGGTGACTAAAACAATCCTTAGACCGAATATTTGGCATTTCGGAGCCACTTGAGTGTGATAATGACATGTTATAATAATTAATTTAAAGTAAAGAGAAATATAACATAAACATGTATCCTTTTACTAAAAAAAATTAATACAGGGTTATATAACTGATCTATTTGATAATAAATAGTCATTATAAATATAAAAATATTTTATAAATCATGATATTCTATTTATAATTTTTAGACATTAAATAAATTTATTTATTTATGACATAATGATGATGTCGTGATTACCTTATTAATAAAAGAATCAAATAAATGATATTATAAATATTAAAATAAATATTATTTGAAATATTTAATCCATGAATTTTTTGGAAGACTACGAAATGTTATGTATGATTTAATTCTTTTTGTTTGAAGAAATCAAGTTGTTATGACTTTAAAAAAATCAATTACTAAATAGTGGTGAAATTGACATAAATGATTTTTTTAAAACAAACACTATTTTATTAAATGATATAACATTCATAAAAATATAATATTTATCCAAATAACACAGATAGTGTTAAAATTTTCATTAATGATCCACTTTAATTTCTCTTGTCATTTTATAGTAAATATACTAACCATATAGTAAACAAATACAAGAAGACATGGTAAGAGTTAAATAATTTAACTAAGGGTTAAATCTAAAAGATAAGGTTAAATTTGTAACCTAAACTTGTCTAAACCCTATTGGTTGAGATTATTTGGACCCATACTCATATTATACTTGAATTAAATCACTTTGTAGCTATTATAAACTGAAAATAAATTTATAATAAATTAATATTTTAAGATCTTCCAAAAGTGCCCATCACTGCACTTAAAAAGGAAACTTCTTCTTCTCTTTAATTAACACCCCCAAACCCATTTTGGATCATCCATAACCTTACCATTTCATCTCCAAACATACCTAATATCATCCTAGAGGCTAAACTTTGGGAAAAAATCCATCCTAATGAGTCCTTTTGTGCAAATCAAAAGAAGACACCCGAAAAGAGGTAATTGTTTTATCACCTCTTTCAAAGTTCTTTTCTTCTTCTACTTCCTATTTCTCTATTGTTTCTATATTAAAATAATAACTACAGTACCTTATACATGCTTATATGTTATTATAAATATGTTACAACTATATTCCTCCTTTTACCCATCCTATGAAAAATAATATCACCATACATGTATACGTACGACTTACACTCTCCACGTCGTGGTGTAAACTTTTTTTCATATACACTTTATTTTTATGGGTATAATGATGAATATAATGGATGTAAATAATAAATATAACATAATATTGTTTTTTTAAAATTCATATTCCATACAATTTGATACCATTTAACCATTAATAAAATGATACCATCGCTTGTGCGTACATATAGCTTGTCGTCTCCACGACGCGATGAGACTCATCTTCCATGTTCACCATACAAGAATGATTATAAGAATAAATATTATTAATAAGTATAAAATATATTACATAATAATTATACTAGGATGATATATATATATATATACACACACATATATGTCATTCACTTACTTCCATTCAATAGGATAAGAAAACGGAAACAACGTTCATGAGTATGTACGGCATACCGTATCCATGAATGATGTGTTCCATTTTATTTATTTATTTATTATATATATTTATATACAGAATATATATGATATATAAATAATTTTTTAAATTCTATAAGAAATTAAATTATGATCTATGTAATACGATCAAAAATAACAAGTCAAAACATGTATGATAAAGAAAGTGATTATTACCCGAAACGTTGATTTAACATGGAAATTATTAATAAATAGGTAAGTAAAAGTCATAAATTAATCATATATTATATCATAAATATGTATATGGTCTTTTTATAATTTAATAATATTTTTTCACCATTATAAAGGAGGATAAATCACCCTCGACTAAAGGAAAGTATAAGGTACAGGTTAATTTCACAATCTCATTATTATCCGAAATTGTTTATATGTAAGTATCTACTAGGGAATATTTATCATCCACATCCATGTTTCATAAAAAATAAATTTTAAATTATTTTTACTATTTCTATACAATTTTTTAAAGTCATTTTTTCCATGTTTTACTTTTTATAAAAAAAATTGAAAGGAATATTTCTGTCACTTTCCAAACAAGGTATTTTATGCCCTTTTCGAGAAATTAAGGAAAGAATGTTTTTTTAACTTATACGGTTCAAGCGGCTATTTTTTACCATTATGATTCCTTAACATTTTGAAGATTTTCTTAAAATATTACAATTTCATTTTTAAAGGAAATGATTTCTTTTATAATTACGCAGGCTTTTAAATAATTAAAAAGTAAAAAAGGATACTTTTTTAAAAGAGTTTAAATGAATTTATTAGATTATTTTCATCTATTTCAACATCCTTTATTGGATATTATTCTTAATTGAGGATAATTTTTTATGATACAATCTTCCATATTTTATTGAAGGTTTTATGATATTTTGACTGTGTATTTTCTATTTTTTATACCTTTCATGGTTTATGGTTAAAGTATTAACATTTCATATTCTAGTTTTAATATGAATGTTTATGTTATGTTTCACCCTTTTCATGTGAGGAATGCATTAGACTTAGTAAATTGTGTGTGGGGGCTGTTATAGCCCCCCAACGCATCAGTAGGTCTCATGAGACAAACTAGTGTCTCTACATAAGGATTTGATAGAATATTTGTGTATGGTCTTGGAACAAGGCCTTGACTTAGTGGTTATAATGTCCAACATTATGTATTCCCTCATTATGAGATTAGTTATTGATTTTACATGTGATTATTCGACTAGTGGAATATCCATGTTAATGATTAAATGGAATTATTTGATTTATTATTTCCATATTATGTTGAGGATAATTTTTTAAAAGGCTTGTGTTTTAGTTTTGTACCTTGGATTAAAGGTTTGTGCTTATTTGTGATAGATTTCACTATATTGATTATCATTACAGATCATCTAATCTCACACATTTCTTATGTTTTATTTTCCCAGGATGCGAAGAAGTGTTTTATGATTGATATGTGGGGTTAATCTAGGGGAATAATGGTGTTCTAAACAGGTTATCTATGTTGTATTTTATGTTAGAAATTGTAATGTAATGTTCATATATGTAATCTATTTTCCAAGACTGCTAAACTGATTAGTCCTTCAGGATTTGATTCCTTTTAATCATGCTAATTTATTAAAATAATGCACCGGATCCGAGATGTTGGGGTCAGGGCATTACAGTTGGTATCAAATTAAGTTTAGAAACAACCTTGAAAATAGATTTAAAAAACATAGATTAGAGATCATAACCCTAAGATAGACTTTGGGGATAAGTATAGAAGATCCCCCTAGAATTTTGGTAAAGTAGATATTATGTGTATATTACAAGTAATAAATCCCTATCTAGATACTACAAGTGGATGTGGTTCTTGAACAGATGTACCTAGGGGTGAAAACTCCAACAAGGTGTTCTGGACTTGACTCAGGATAACCTGGTAAATGACAATGGGCCTTACTACGCACCTAGGTTGACACTCCCAGGGGATATGCTTAGGATAATTCATATTTTCTTTAAAAACCATTATAAAGGATTTATGAGTAAATATTTCCTCAAAGGAATCATATTTATGATTATGGATTAGATATTCTTAAAAATTTTTAATTTATGTTAAGTATTTTACTAGTTTGGAATTATGAATTATGATTCATATCCTAATCTAGTGTATTAAATTGTATAGAAGTGGTTCCTAGTTGAAGAAATGGAAATTATATCAACACATGTAATCCATTTAGGAATTTCCCTCTTATACAAGATAATTATAGTGGGGCTAGTGATGAAACATGTACTGAATAGCTTATAATCATACTAGGATAGTTGAATTAGGTTATTAATAACAACCTTACCTGTACAGAGCACCCTGATCCACAACATAGAGGATCGATGTTAGACCGCTTCATGAAACAACAACCTCCAACATTCAATGTGGCTAAAAATACATTTTTTGTTGAGCAATGGATAAGTTCCTTAGAGAAAATATTTCTTTCTTTGGGAAGTAATGAAAGGGAGAAATTTGTAATAGTATTCTACCATCTCTTAGGATATGCAGATCAATGGTGGACATTAATTCAAAACATGAAGGAGGATGAAGAAGTAGAAAATATGGAATGGAGAGAGTTTTAAAAAAATCCTATAGAAATACTTTCCTTATGAACAACGAGCAGATATGGAAAGGCAATTTCTAAGTCTGAGGTAAAAGGAGGATGATAATGTTCCAAAGTATGAGGCTAACTTCACAAGGTTCTCAAGTCATGTTTTAGACTACATACGTAACACAAGAATTAATATTGATCAATTATTTTATGGGTTAAAAACATTACTCCGACGGGTATTGGTCTCACAATCTTTTTCATCATATAAAGATATAGTCTCGTGTGCTATGCAGATGGAAAAGGAATTCTATAAGTCTAATGACATTAAAGTAAAGCAAGAGAATAGGATAATGGTGGAACAAGAGGCGGATAAAGGTAAAAATGGAAAGAATTATTTTCCCTTATGTGATAATTGTGGGAAGAAACACCCTGGTACTTTATTGGAAGGAATGGTAGTTTGATACAAATGTGAAGAAAAAGGTCACCATGCTCATGATTTTAAGGAAAAGAAAGAAGTAGTTCAATGCTATAATTTTAAAGATATGGGACATTATGAAAAGTATTTTCCAAAGAATCAAGGAAATATGGATCAGAATAAACAAATGGATCAAGTTCAATCTTATGATGTTATTGTGATCAAAGTGGAATAATTAATGTATTTGTGTTTTTGGATTCAAGAATTATATTCTAGTTATAAGAAGAATGTGATATATGTAAGGATTGTACTGTGGTAATATTTGTTTTCATTAAGGTTTTAATATGATGAAGGTAATCATATATTCAGTATGTGACAATAAGAGAAACATTATTTTGTTTGGTAAATTTTATGTTACAATAGATTTTGGAAATTTACAGACCTTTTAGACAGAGTTTGGAAATAAGTATTCTGGATAAATCTAAAGGTTGGAATGGATTAAGTTGAACTTTTTATAGTATTGTTTAAGGTTAAAACACTTCTTAAGATTATTTTTGGAATGTTATAATAATGTAGTTTTATGAAAAGGACAACCCACATGTTAGGAAATAACCCATCATGTCTGGCAAGGCCATGAGACTTTAATCCACAACTAAAGGGCAACAAGGGTACATCACCTACCACTGGCCTACGTGATGTCCTAGTTTGTATAACGTAGTTTTTTTTTAAATGGTATGACAGGTGAAGTATAAGATCATTTTTAGAACCTTATATGATTAATATAAATAAAATATTTATGAATTTTATTATCTTTAAGAGAGAAAGATGAGTTTTTTGTAGAAATTAGATAAAGGATGAAACTGTACATGTTAATTAAGTATTCTTACTTGTGTTCTAAGTCTATAAAGTGGATTAATTCTTCAACACTAGGGAAAGGATCTTCAAACCAAAAAATTATATCTTAGTCCTATTTATGATAAATCAAATGGACCATTAGATCATCGCAGATTTATAACTTTGTGATTGTTAACTTTCTCCTCATCATGTTCTCTATCACTCTCCATCAGAACTTGATGGTTATATTTTTCTTTAATTTCCATGTTTTTCTACATGGAACCCTAGTATGTGTTATTTTCAGTAACCTCTTTACTTCCATTTATTTATTTTAAAATGGTGTTCTAATTAATCCAATTTTCGATGTGGTATTTTAACAATGATATTTTAAAATGTCAAACCCCATGTTTTCAATCCTAATTTTAAATTACGAGGGTGCAATTTTTTAAAAGAGGGGAGAATGCAACACCCCAAGACTTTACAATATTTTCAATTTTTTAGTAAACTTAATTTTATTTATTTCTTTCTTTTTACAAAATACCATGTTAAGCATATGCTACACACAAAAATGAGTTGTCTTTCATTACATGCAAGGCCCAGTTTTACCAAACAACAGTATATTAATAAAATATTATTATTTAATATGATATATAACCTAGATGTTAAATTAAAGGTTATTAATAGTATTAACCACATTTTGAATTTTATATATTCCATAAAATTTTAACATTCATCTTATGTGTTTCTTAGACATAATATAAGAACAAATTCAATTTTTTCAAATAAACGAAGTATTTTTCAAAAAAAGCGGTTTTACCACCTTTTAATGGAGAACCCTTTTTAAATCCAATATTTGACACTTTTATATATTAAATTTGAAAAAATAAACTTATTCTTTAGAATAGGGATAAAAAAATTAGTTTCGATAATTTTTTGGTGATTTTATGATAACTTTCATATTTTAATGAATTGTAAAAAATACTGCATTTTAATTCAAAATTGATTTTTCATCTAAATTATTTATATAGTTAGATTATCTTTTTAATTGGTTTTAAATTTTAATTGTATTATTTTTTTATCATTTAATACAATTTTTATAATTGGAATTAATTTCACATTTAAATTGAACATAAACACATGTCTATATTTTGATAGTTTTTACTTCTAAAAAACCCGCTTTCTGGTTTTAACGATGGTAATTAATTTTAAATTAATTACTGAAACTTCTGTGTTTTGAATTTGTAAAAATTTATTCCATATTTTCAATCATAAGGTCCAAATTATGTAAATATGAACCTTTTATTTTTGTACAATGTGATTAGTAACATCAGTAATTATTTTTATTTACCACGCACTAGTGCAGAAAACGTTATTTACGTCACCATTTTTTACGTCGGTTATATATAACCGACGTGAGAATCTGTGAAACATGTTTTTTTACGTCGGTTATTTAATAACATACGTAACAAATGCATTGAGTAGCTTTTAAACGTCAGTTATTTTAATAACCGACGTTACAAATCGCGAGTGTTCGGTTTTTACGTCGGTTATTTTATAACCGACGTAAAAAACCAAAGCGCAGGGGGTTTGTTAGGTCGGTTATAAAATAACCGACGTAAAAAACAAGATATCTACGAGTTTTTTATGTCGGTTATAAAATAAACGACGTAAAAAACCAAAGCGCAGGGGGTTTTTTACATCGGTTATAAAATAACCGGCGTAAAAAACCAAAGCACGGGGGGTTTTTTACGTCGGTTTTTAAATAACTGACATTATAAATTTAAAAAATAGTTTATAACGTCAGTTATTATATAACTGACGTTATAAAACATTTAAAAAATTAAAGCCCCGTGGACTGTCATTTACGTTTTTTCGATCGACAGTCCGCCGGCTCGTCTCTCTCGCGCGGTAAACCCTAATCGGCTTGTCGATCGACCTGTGTTAAACTCATTTTAGCTTTATCGTTTATCATATTTACTCTCCTTAGATCTATCATCTCAACTCGCAACACTCAATTAAGCATTCCACAAATTTATTTCGTTCGTTTTTTTTTCGGATAGTCTATATTTATGTTTTGTGATTTTTTTGTTTAAACTAGGTTAGATTCTTCCATTTCGAACCCTATTACATCTTTTTGAATATCGTTGGCACCGGAAATTTGTTTTTATCTTGAGTGTCTTGTTTTTGTATTTCTTTATAAAACAAATTTTGATATATTACCTTGCATTTAATGAATAAAAATCCTCCTATGTTGGAAACATATTTGGGGTTATTTATTGAAGGACTATGGAACGATTAAGGAAAGATTTGGAATATTTCCTGATTTGACCGGTTTAAATTTCATTATCAAAAAGAAATTTGAGGTATGGTTGATTCATCCATTCCTTTTATCCTATATTTCATTTAACGCTCAGGTTCATCTAACATTTTTGTAGTTGGATAACCAATAATGTTTATGTGATTAGAGAATTAAAAGAAATTGTCATCATATATAGTGAATCATCCTTGTTGAGTGTCTTATCATAGAATAGGAATCAATCATCCATATTGAAGATCTCATTTTTTTATAAAACAAAAACCATTAATATAAACCATTTATCATTCATTAATTGAACTAAAATAAATATTTACACATGAGTTATAATGGAACATAATAAAATAAATATTTATCATTCACCCCCATAAAGTCTAATAAATATATGATAAACCATTTGTTTTCTTTAATGGAAACAAATTTACTTTTACCCACTTTGTATTTTTAGAAGACACTAAACTCCCTTATAATTTCACCCTTCTGGGAAGTATTAAACATCACTATATCCCTTTAAAAAATCTAAATGTCATAGAAATATCGTGCATCCATTTTGTCTTATAGGAATCTACTATAGATAAGTATACCATTTTTTATATTATTAGTTATGATAAACTTTATCATAACATCATTAATATATGTTTATAAAAATGGGAATATCACAATTCTCATGATTTTAGTTGAGAATAATGATAATGTTTTTTATTAATGATAATATAGACATGGGTAATTTTACAAAAAGAATGTGAACTTGAATAATGAATGTTACTTATATGTATTTCACAAGATTTTTTGATTTTATGTCACAAAACTAATTGATGATCGAATACAACAAATAATTTCACCACCAACCAAAGTGAAACCAGTGTATTGTTCTATTTTAGATATTCAGGATTCAATCAATGAGATTGTGATTTATTTATTTTTTAGAGTTTTTGAATCAAGATACTAGATTCTATTTCAAATGGGTATTTGTTTGTTTTTTTATGTTTCACGATTTTATTTGATGTAGGTTTTTCTTTTTCATGGATTACTTCATAAAGTGGTCTCGGTTCATTTGATTTTGTGTTTCCTTTGACACCATCCCCCCTCAATTACTATGATCTCTCATTGCCAGTTTTTCTCTAATTTTTCTCTCATACACCTTTTGGATTTGATGGTTGATTACAAACATATTTATTAAAATATTTAAGCTGGATTATATGCATTTTTTAGGATTATATTGTTGTTTTATGCCACTTTATTTATTATTCTATCCAATACTAAGACCCTTTCTAGTAAGAAAAATTTCATAAGAAATATGATTGGACTCTTCATCATATTTCATGAAACGTTTTTAATAATGTCACGTTTTTTAAAAAAATATGTTATATCAAAGATGTGGAAACGGGTGGTGTCCGGGGGTGTCCAAGGGGGTGGGTGGATGTGAGTGGCTGTCCACGGGGGTGGGGACCTATCTAGAGGGTTTTAGGGGTTGTCCGGGGGGTGGGGGCTGTCCAGAGGGTTGGGGGGTGTCCAGGGGGTGTTCAAGGGGTAGGGGTGGGGGTGGTGTCCAGGAGGGGTGGGGGTGCTGTCTAGAGGGGTGGGGGGCTGTCCGGAGGGTTAGGGGGTGTCTAGGGGTGGTCCAAGGGGGTGGGTGGGTGTGGGGGGCTATCCAAAGGGGTGGGGGCCTGTCCAGAGGGTTTTGGGGGTTGTCCGGGGGGTGGGGGGTGATTCTCAGGTTTACTCCATTTTCTCCAATTTTCTATCAACTATGTAGGCGACATGGTTTTCTTTGATTCAATTAAATTTAAAACTGTTATATCTAACTATATTTTGTTTTAAAAATAATATTCAAGCATATTTTCTTAAATACCCATAGATTTGTTTTATATTTTAAATTGTTTTACATTCAAATTATGATTTTTTTCATATAAACAAATATTTGTCTTATATTAAAAATATATATTTTTTGTTGATATTTGTTATAGGTAATAATGAGTCGAAGTTGGATTACGGCACATCAAATGAGGAATGAATTTGAGGAAGGTGTTGATGCCTTTTTGGAATTTGCAAAATGAAATGTTCCAAGTAGTGACATTTTTTTGTCCATGCCTGAAATGTTTGAATATGAAGAAGTTGAAAAGTATAGAGATAAAAGATCATCTGATTTGTCATGGTTTTAATCTGAGTTACAGCCCTTGGATTTGGCATGGTGAAACTGGATGGAATGTCACTGATGATGATGATTCTCAAGATGGTAACTCCGATGGAATTGAAGAAATGATTCGCGATATTGTAGCAGAACAAATTGAGATAGAACTGACAGTTGCGCGTCTATATGGTGATGCTGAAAAACCATTATATCCTGGTTGTACAGATTTTACGGTTTTTTCGGTGGTGTTAAGATTGATTAACCTGAAGTTGAAACATGGATAGAGTGACAAAAGTTTTATAGAGCTGCTACAATTGATGAAAGAAATTCTTATAAAAGATAACGATCTTCCATATTCACATTACAAAGCCAAGAAAATATTATGCCCGATGGGATTGAGATACAAGAAAATACATGCCTGTCCGAATGACTGCATTATATATAGGAAGGAATATGAATTTCTGTCAGAGTGTCCTAAATGTGGGACATCACGGTATAAGGTGAAAGAAAAATCACAGGCTGGTGTAGAGATTACAAAGCTACCTTCAAAGGTATTTTGGTATCTTCCTATAATTAATCGTTTCAAACATTTATTTGATAATTTACATGATGAAAAAAGGTTAAGATGGAATGCTGAAGAGCGGGTATGTGATGGAAAAATACGCCATCCAGCTGATTGTCCACAATGGAAGAAAATTGATGCGCAGTATTCTACATTTGGAAATGAAATTAGAAATCTCAGACTAGGGTTGTGCACAGATGGAATGAATCCATACCGAACCCTCAGTAGCACACATAGTTCATGGCCTGTTTTATTGGTAATTTACAACCTCTCTCCTAAAGTTTGTATGAAGCGAAAATATGTCATGTTGAGTATAATGATCTTTGGTCCAAAGCAACCCGGTAATGATATTGATGTTTACTTGTCACTATTGATTGATGATTTGAAACTGTTATGGGCTGATGGTATTAGGGTGTATTATTCCTATAAAATAGAATATTTTCAACTGCATGCAGTGCTTCTGTTCACTATAAATGACTTCCTAGCGTATGGAAATTTGTCTGGATACAGTGTTAAAGGGCATAAATCATGTCCAATTTGCGAACAACAGACGTTATATTGTCAATTGCATCATGGGAGGAAAACAGTTTACATGGGTCATCGAAATTTTTTGCCTATGGAACACCCTTATAGAAGACTAAAAAAGGCATTCAATGGATCACAAGAATTTGATACTGCTCTAAAACCTTTATCCCCTGATCTGTATTTTGAGAGGGTGAAAAACCTTGATGTGACATTGGGAAAGACACAGAAATATGGTAATGATAGACATATTTGGAAGAAAAGGTCAATTTTTTTTTGAGCTATCATATTGGAGGTATCATGAAGTTAAACATAATATTGATGTCATGCATGTGGAGAAGAATATATGTGATTCTTTGATTGGAACATTGTTATATATTAAAGGAAAGACTAAAGATGGGTTGAATGCAAGATTAGACTTACTATCAATGGGAATACATTTGGAGTTAGCTCCCACTCCTAAAGGAATACAAACATTTCTTCCCCCGGCTTGTCATACATTATCAAAGAGGGAGAAAATTAGCTTTTGTCAGTGTCTTCATGATACCAAAGTGCCTCAAGGTTATTCTTCTAATGTAAAAAATTTTGTCTCATTGAAGGACTTGAAGTTGATAGGTATGAAATCACATGATTGTCACGTCATGATGCAACAAATTCTACCAGTTGCATTGCGTGGAATATTGCCCATTCGTGTCAGAAAGACTATAATGAAGTTGTTTTATTTTTTTCAATTCAATTTGTAACAAGGCGATTGATGTGAATGCTTTGAACATTTTGGAAAAGGATTCAATTTTTATACTTTGTCAATTGGAAATGTATTTTCCTCCAACTTTTTTTTATATAATGGTGCATTTAATGATTCATCTGGTTGGAGAAATAAAGATTTGTGGACATGTATATCTTCGTTGGATGTATCCTTTTGAAAGGTATATGAAAATATTAAAGGGGTATGTTAAAAATCTATATTGACCGTATATCACATTGCATATTAATGAAAATATTAAAGGGGTATGTCAAATCATTGTCAGCTGAACAGATGAAGAAGTTAGAATCATACATCTTGAATAACATATTTGATGCTCAACCGTATATCACATTGCATATTAATGAGTTGAAACAATGTCATCCAAAGAAGAAAGAAATGTGTATTTTGAATGAGCACAACAAAACTTTTTTGTCATGGATTAAAAAGACTTTGCTTGGTAGATCAGATGTATCAGAGACATTAAAATGGATAGTGGGTGGTCCATGTTTAAATGTGATAACATGGTCCGGTTATGACATTAATGGTTATACATTTCATACGAAAGATCAGGACAGCAGAAGTGAAGTTCATAATAGTGGTGTATTGGTGTTTGCAGAAGAAATGTATTTTTCGAGTGCTAAGGACAAAAACCCAATTTCTGCATCAAGTGCATATTATGGAGTGATTGAAGACATATGGGAGGTTGATTAATTTAAAATTAAAGTTCCCATTTTTAACTGTAAATGGTTTAACGGTAACAACAGTGTCAGACGCGATGAATTTGGAATGAAACTTGTTAATCTGAATAGATTGGAAGACACAGCTGATTAATTTATAATGGCAACACATGCAAAACAAATTTTCTATGTAGTAGATCAATCAGATATGCAGTGGGCTGTTGTTTTAAAAGGGAAAAACAATATTTTGGTGAGGATGAAGTTGATGAATATGCTGATTTATGTGAGATCCCTACTTCCATGGAAAGATTAACAGAACATAATGATGATTATGTTGAAGACATAGTTTGTGCCATAAGGAACGATCACGACGAAGGAATTTGGGAAAACAATCCATTTGTACATTCCTAAAATTACAGGTAACATATGTTTATTTCTTGTTTACATTTATTTTTTCCATAAATGTTAGATATTGTAAGTTTTTTATTTATTAAAACATGTTTTAAAACAAAATAAGTATATGTTTTTGTTTGTTTTAAGTTTGTTTAGTTTACTTTATCATGTTTATAACCATTACATGAATTATATATCTATTATTTTTGTTCACTGACAATTACTTTACCATGTTTACCATGTTTACCAGGTTTACCATTTTTACCATGTTTACCATCTTGACTATCTTTACCATCTTTACCATTGTTTAACATGTTTACCATATTACCAATGTTTACTATTATGTAACTTAGTACACTTTTCTATTTTCTGATTACAGTAGTATTAAAATATTTGAATTTGTATATTTGTGAACTGACATTTGTTTTTTTGATGTGAAGGATAATGACAGATCATTCAGATGATCAACCACATGATTCTGTAGAGGAGCATATTGCTGGTCATACCTCTGGGGATGAACATTCACATGCTCCTATTATGACAAAGAGTTAAAAGGTTAGTAAACGTGGGTGCACACGTTTACCAAAATTATCACTTGCCCGTACGCAGGATCAGAGGATAGTCGTTGAGTTTTATGATGATGATATTCCTAGAGGTCCGAATGCAAAATATTTTAAGAGTTTTGTAGCAACTCAGGCTAAGATCAAAGTAATCATTTTGTATGATGATTGGAGAAGTGTGGATAAAGCGATTATCTCTCAGTTGTGGGAGACGATTTTGGTAAGATCTTTTGTCATTGTTTGACTATTCTTTTAATGTTTCCAGTATATATAATATGTTTAACCTCTTCTTTATCAGATGACGTTTGATATTCCTGACACTGGAGGAGTCAAGAAGAAATGCTTATCATTGGCTGCCAGGATATGGAGGGATTTCAAATCAACACTCTCATCTAATTTCATTTATGGTAATAGGAGTCATGACAATCCATGTCGTATATATCCTTTTATATATGAAGACACATAGAGACAGTTTTTTGAAAGTAGAAGAAAAGAGTCATTTCTGGTAAGGGCAATGTAAACTTTTATAAACTTTCTTATATAAATGATTTTATTAATGTTTTTTTAATGATTTATTATTCTTAAATTACAAAAAACAAGGAAAGCTCATCAGGAGATCCAATCTAAAAATGTATACCCTCATTGTTTATCTTGGGGAGGGTATGTATTATTAGAAGAAAAAATGATGGCGGAAAAATTTCAACAACTAAGAGCTGAGTCTTCAAGATCTGGAGAGGTGGCCCCTCCATCCCCTCCATCTAGACATGAAAAATGGAAGAGAGCTCGGAAGGGAAAAAAAGGGAAATATCTTTCAGAAGAATCGAGAATCGTAGCTGAGAGGATTGTAAGATATCTATTTTATTTATTTAAGTTAACTATTTTCTTCATATAATTTCAATCATTACAGAAATGTTCAATTAATTAATACAAGACTCTCTTGAGGAGCAGAGTTCAGAGGGGACATTTACAGCTACTGGGAGGGAAGATATTTTATTTGCAGCATTGGGAAGGACCGAACATCCTGGTCGTGTAAGAGGATATCCAGCAGGTGTATCGGTAAGAAAAGTGTTTCCACGTTCTTCAACTTCTAACATTGAGGGGGTTTATAAAAAAAATAGAATCCTTGGAGGTTGAAGTTCATAATATTAATGCGACGATGGAGGACAAGATTAGAGAGTTGGTGCAGTCTATGTTTGCATAAATGAAAAGACAATTTCAGACTACAGCTCCCACTCCTCCACCTCCCCCTAAAGACCCCATTATTTATCCTCCACCTCCGCCAGTAGCTCCCACTCCCCCACCTCAGCCTGCGGACCCCATTTTTTATCCTATGCCTCTGCCGCAGCTTCCTACTTATTGCGAGTTGTATGTTGATGATTCTCAATATCATATAGTAGCATATGGGTTGGTATAGGAGATACAGTTCATCATCAACAATTAGAGGTATAGAATCAGATGGTCACTATACAGGATATTATAGATAGATCAGCTAGGGTACCAATACCTATAGATGAGGTGGTGACAGTTGGACAGAGTATCGGCCATTTTTTAATTTGGCCATCCAGACTTCTTCGACTCATTACCATAGAGGTATGAATGTTATATCTTTTATTTTATTTTTTTATTAAAGTTGTTTTATCATTTGAAAACTAATATATTTTTCAATTTTTTTTTACAGGAATACTCCAAAGGTAAAGAAATATTGTATAGACAACAACAAAGACAAATGGATATGACATCAGATACAGATTCAAATGGTCTTGACAGATTGTCAAGATATTCACATTTTTTGTCGGGTTATTATGAGTTTCCAATGGAAGCTCATGTTTGTGGATGTGAAATAAGAGTGCAGATTATAAAAACTGATATCATGGAGCTTGTTACTAGAGATAAGTTGGGCATCAACGTGGTGCAAATTTTTTCCATGTAAGTCTTAACACCTTTTCCCTGCGTTATATTTATTAAAAATGTATACTTATGTATGTTTTGTATTAGGTATCTTTATAAAATTTGTGAGAGGAATGAGCTGACAGAAGTATATGGATTCATAGACCCGCAATTGATTTCCCCTAAAGCATGTGCATTGAATGAGGAACAAAGAATGGTTTATATTGCTGAAAGATTTGAAAAGAATATAATCACACAATGTTGGATGATGACTTTTTGTGAGAGGTATGAAACACATTTCTCTCAAAGAGTTAATTATATTTTAACATAAAAAACCACTAACGTCAAATTTCCTTTTATCAGTGATAATTGGATGTTAGGGGTTTTTTGCCCAAGGGAGAAAGCCCTTTATTGGATATGCTCTGTCCATGGTGATGTGCGGGAAAGTTTTAAGAATATATTGGAAAAGTAAGTTTCAATTTATCAATAGTTTTATATATTATAATGAATTTTAAATTTACCCCATTCGTATTATTTTTTAACAGTTCATGGGCCTACTTTTGAAAAAACACAAAGAAAAGAGGTGCAAAGATCAAATATGTAAATGCGAAGCTAAATATCCATTTATAATTTGTACTTTTTGATTTATTACATAAAAATAATATATTGAATTTACAATAATTCAAACAGAATTTTCATGAACAACAAGGCCTCATCGAATGCGGATATTATATGTTAAAATTTATGTATGAAATAATAACAACTGGGACAGTTGTGAATTTTGACCTGGTACGATTTTTTCTTAAACTTTGCCATAATATTTCAATTTGATTTATTCATTATACACGTTAACTAATTTATTTTTCTTTTGTATCTTTTTGATGACCCTAAACCCTATACTGCTGAAGACATCAAACACTTACAAGTGGAGTGGTCAAATTATTTTACAGGTTTGATTGACTTTTAGTTGTTTGTAATGTAAAATTTAATTTTGAATATTGTCGTTGTAATTGTGTATTTGGTAGTTGTTTAGGTTGGATTAAGTTTTTTTTGAAGTTGATAGTGTAAGTTTTGAATGTTATATAAGTGAATGTTTAATTTTTCTCTGCTTCTTGTTTTGGTTTACTTATGATGGTTTTTCTGGTATGGATTTGGGTCTATGGGGGAGGGTTTCCAAGGGTGTGGGGGTGTGTTAAGTGGGGTTGGGGGTGTCCAGCGGTCTGGGAGGGCTGTCTGGGGGGGTGGGGGGACAGTCCAGGGGGGTGGTAGGGTTGTCCAAGGGTGTGGGAAGGCGGTCCAGGGGTGTGGGAGTGATGTCTAGGGGTGGGGGGTATACATGAGGGTGGGGGTTGTCCAGGGGTGTGGTGGGGGATGTCAAGTGGGGTGAGGGGGTGTTGTTCAGGCGGGTGGGGGTTTTTGAGGGGTGTTTGGGGCTGTACGGGGGTTGGGGGCAGTCAAGGAGTGTGGTGGGGGCTCCAATGGGGTGGGGGAGGGCTGTCCAAGGGGTATACATGAGGGTGGGAGCTCCAATGGGGTGGGGGAGGGCTGTCTAGGGGGTATACATGAGGGTGAGGGCTCCAACGGGGTGGGGGAGGGCTATCCATGGGGTATACATGAGGGTGGGGGCTGTCTAGGGGGTAAGTTTTATATGTTATCAATGTATATGCTTAATTTTGATCTACTTCTATTTTTGTGGTACGATTTCTTGATTTGTTTTCTGGTTGATTCTGGTGGAGAGCAGATGACTGCATTCAATTTTTAAAAAAAATTGGGTTTATCACATCGGTTATTTAATAACCGATGTGATAAAGGCCTGGGAAATGGTTTATCACGTCGGTTATTTAATAACCGACGTGATAAACCACCTCCCCCCGGTTTATCACGTCAGTTATTTAATAACCGACCTGATAAACCCCTCCCCCCGGTTTATCACGGCGGTTATATAATAACCGATGTGATAAACCCCCCTCCCCCCGGTTTATCACATCGGTTATTAAAAAACCGATGTGATAAACCCCCCGCCCCCCGGTTTATCACGTCGGTTGTTTAATAACTGACGTGATAACCCCCCCCCCCCCCGGTTTATCACGGCGGTTCTATAATAACCAACGTGATAAACCCCCCTGCCCCCCCTGGTTTATCACGTTGGTTCTTTAATAACCGACGTGATAGACCATTTCCCCATCCTTTTATCACGTCGTTTTTTTAATAACTGATGTGATAAACCATTTTCCAGGCCTTTTATCATGTCAGTTGTTAAATAACCGATGTGATAAACCCTTCCCATTTTATTTATCACGTCGGTTCTAAAATAACCGATGTCATAAACATCGTGATTTTATGTTTTTGACGTCGGTTTTTAAATAACTGACGTCAAAAACGTTATTTATAATGTCGCCCGTATTAACGTCGGCTAGAAACCGACGTAAAAAATGAAAAATAACCGACGTAAAAACGTTTTTTGCACTAGTGACGGTTAAAGGGTGAATTAGGTAAATAAGGGTAAAAATAATATTATAATAATATAAAACTACCATGACACATGTCATAATCTTATTGGATGAGTCATGGGTGACCAAAAAAATCCTTAGGATTAATTTTTAGAATTTGGGTGCCACTTGGGTGTGATAATTACATGTTATAATAATTAATTTAAGTAAAGAGAAATATAACATAAAAATATATCTTTTTACAGAAACAATTTTAATGCAGGGTTATAAAAATGATCTATTTGACTATAAATAGTTATTATAAATCTAAAAAGATTTCATACATCATCGTCTTTTATTTATAATTTTTATACATTAAAGAAATAAATTTATTTATGACATAATGATGATGCAGTGATTACCTTATTAATAAAATAATCAAATAAATGATATTATAAATATTAAAATAAATATTATTTGAAATATTTCATCCATGAATATTTTGGATGACTATGATATTATAGGGATGAGTTAATTCTTTTTTTTAAGGAATCAAGTTGTTATGTCTTAAAAAAACAATTACTAAATAGTGTCAAAATTGACATAAATGAGTTTTTAAAATAAACACTATTTTATTAAATGATATAACAGTTATAAAAATATAATATTTTTCCAAATAACTTATATAATGTTAAAAATATCATTAATTATCCACTTTAAGTTCTCTTGGCATTTTATTGTAAATATATTAACCATATTGTATAAAAATACAAGAAGGCATGATAAGAGTTAAACTATTTAACTAAGGGTTAAATCTAAAATATAAGGTTAAATTTGTGACCTAAACTTGTAAAAATTATATTGGTTGAAATTATTTAGACCCATACTCATCTTATCATAGAATTAAATCACGTTTGAGCTATTATAAACCTAAAATAAATTTATAATAAATTAATATTTTAAGATCTTCCAAAAGTTCCCCTCACCCCTCTTATAAAGGACACTTATTCTTCTCTTTAATTCACACCTCCAAAACCCTTTGGCTTGAAAAACCCCTGCCCATTTCCTCTCCCAACATTCCTAATATCATCCTAGGGGCTAAACTTTGGGCAGAAAGTCATCCTAAGGAGTCCTTTTATACAAATCAAAAGAAGACACCCGAAATAGGTAATTTTTTATCACCTCTTTCAAAGTTCTTTTATTCTTATACTTCTTATTTATTTGTTGTTTCCATAATAAAATAGTAAATCAAGTACCTTATACATTACTAGATGTTATTATAATTATTGTAAAACCATATTCTTCCTTTTTCCCATCCTATGAAAAACAATATCACCATGTGTGCGTGCGTACGGCTTACCATCTCCACGATGTGGTGTAAATTGTTTTTCATGTACACTTTATTTATATGGGTATAAAGATGAATATAATGGATTGAAATAATAAATATAACATTATATTGTTTCTTTATAATTCATATTTCATCCAATTCCACACCATTTAACCAGTAAGTAAATGATATTATCGCTTGTGAGTACGTACGGCTTACCATCTCCACGACGTGATGAGACTCATCTTCCACGTTCACCATCCAAGAATTATTATAAGAATAAATATTATTAATAAGTATGAAATATATTAAATAATAATTATACTGGATGATATATATATACACATATATTTCATTCACTTATTTCCATTTAATATGATGAGAAAATAGAAACGACGTTCATGTGTACGTGCGGTCTACTGTCTCCATGAACGGTGTCTTCCTTTTTATTTATCTATCTATTATATATATTTATATACAGAATATATATGATATATAAATCATGTTTTAAATTCTGTAAGTAAATTATGATCTAAGTAATACTATCAAAAATAACAAGTCAAAACACATATGATAAAAAAAGTGATTATTACCCGAAATTTTTCTTTAACCTATAAATTATTAATAAACGGGTAAATAAAATTCATAAATGAATCATATATTATATCATAGATATGGATATAGTCCTGGTATAATTTAATAATATTTTTTAACCATTATACATGAGTATAACTCACCCTCGACTAAAGGAAAGTATAAGGTAAGGGTTAATTTCACAATCTCATTGTTATCCGAGATTGTTTATACGCAAGTATCTACTAAGGAATATTTATCATCCACATCCATGTTTCGTAAAAATACATTTTAAAATATTTTTAATATTTCTATAAAATTGTTTATTGTCATTTTTTCATGTTTTAATTTTTATAAAATGTAACTCCCCGACCCCAGTTACCCAGATTCAGTGCATTATTACATAACATTGGCATGATCACAAGGGATAAAATCCCAAAAGACTGATCAGTTTAGTAGCCTTGGAATTACTAGATACATGCATAAGTTTTACATTACATTATAAAATGAAAAATAACAACAAAATTGTCTCCTTTGAACACATTCATGTCACTTAGACTATCCCTACAGGTTAGTCATAATATACTTCTTTGCATCCTAGGAAAAATAAAACATATAAAGGGGTGAGATCAGGTGCTCAGTAAGGATAACAATATAGCAAAAACTTTCATAAATGAGCATAAATATTTAAAGCAATGTATAAGACTAAAACACAAGCCTTTTAAACTTAAACTTCAGTATAATATGGAAAAGATAAATCAAATAATTTCATTTACTTATTCACATGGATATTCTACTAGTCGAATAATCACATGTAATATCAATAGCCAATTTCACAATGATGGAATGCATAATGTCGAACATCATAACCACATAGTCAAGGCCTCGTGATAAGACTACAAATAAGATTTTTTCAAGGTCTTGTTCCAAGACACTAGTTTGTCTCATGAGACCTACCGATGCATCGAGGAGCTATAGCGGGCTCCTCTCATCACTTACTAAGTTCAATGCATTCCTCATATGAAAAGTTTTAAACATAACATAAAAATTTGTATTAAAACTAGCATATAAAATGTTAATAATTTATCCATAAATCATGAATGGTATAAAAATAACAAATCCATAGTCAAACATATCACAAAACCTTCAATACAATATGGATGATTGTATCATAATAAATCAACTTCAAACAAGTGTAAAATCCATCAAAGGATGTTAACATAGATGAAATCAAAACTATTTGAGAGAAATGTCTATTTCTATTTTTAAATCATTTAAAAGTAAAATAATTATAAAATAAAACATTTATTTTGAAAATATTACTATAATCTTGTAAGAAAAGCATCGAAGGTTTTATAAAGATGGAAAATAGTTGTACCTGCCGTATAAGTTAAAAAAAATTATTTCCTTAATATTGTTGAAAAGGTCGTAAAATACCTTGTTTGGAAAACGATGGAAAGATTCCTTTAAAAAAAAATTATAAAATGTCAAACAAGGGTATAAATGAATTTAACCCATATTTTAGTAAATAGTAAAAATGTTTTGAAATGCAATTTTATGAAACATGGATGTGGATGATAAAGAGGTCTCAGTAGATACTCACGTATAAACAACCTCGGATAATGAAGAGATTATAGAATTAACCCTTACCTTGTAATTTTCCTTGGTTGAGGGTGCGTTAACCTTCTGTATAATAGTTAAATAATTTCTTTTAAATTATAAAATAACCGCATACATAAATATGATATCATATATGATCTTCTAATATTGCTTTGTTAATAATATTTTAGTAGTATCATTGTTTCGGGTGTTAACTGATTTGTTTTCCTTTATATTCTTGGTTATATAAGCCATGTTTGTTATGGATAGCATGTATTTGATTCATATCTAGAATTATATTAAGTTTTTAAACATTATTTTTAATCATAAAATGAAAATTATTCTTGAATGGTTACGATGGGGAATGAATCTCATCGTGTTCGTGGAGACGGTAATTCGTACGTATACCCGAGTGACAATATCATTCTGTTGATGGTGAAATCATATGTAATTGGATGGTATATCATATATAAAGAATAATTAACATGTTATATCTATTATTAACATTATTTATACTCATTATTATACTCATCCAAATAATAAATTGTTTGAATAACAACTACACCACGACGTAGAGATGATAAGTCGTACGTACGTACGTATGGTGACTTGTCATTAAAAGGATAGATAGAATAATGAATATGGTTATAACATATTTATAATAACATAATAGTATATATAGGTTACTGGATTTATTATTTTGGTATGGAAACAATAAATAAAGAAGAATTTAAATAAGAAAAGAACTTTGAAAGAGGTGGTGAAATTATTACCTCTTTTTCGGGTGTTTCCTTTTGAGTTGATCAAAAGGGATCCTTAGGTTGAATTTCTAATAAAAGTAAGGCCTCTAGGTCAATTTGATGGTATTTGGGAGGATATTTGAGCAGGTTTTTTCCAATAAAAATGTATTTGGAGGTGTGAAATTAAGATAAGGGAAAATACCCTTTTATAAGAGAGGTGAGGGTCACTTTTTGAAAAGCTTGAAATAATATTTTATTATACAATAATATTCGGTTTATAATGGCTCCAAAATTATTTATTTCTAGGATAAGGTAGGTATGGGTCTAAAACCTCTCAACCAATAGGTTTTAGACAAGTTTACGTCACCATATTAACCTTATCTTTTAAATTTAACTCTTAATTAAATAGTTTAACTTTTACCATGTATTCTTGTATTATTATAATAAATGGTTAATAAACATACAATAAAAATCCAAGAGAACCCCAAGTGGTTCATTATTAACATATATAACCTTATCTATGTTATTTGGATGAAACTTTGATTTTTAGGAATATTATATCAATTAGTAATATAGTATTTGTTTTAAAAACTCATTTATGTCAATTTTGACAATATTTAGTATTTGATTTTTGTCAAATTCCTAACAAATTTATTACATAAAAAAAATTAATAAACCCTAAAATGTCATATTAACCTATAAAATTCTTTTAATTCATAAAAATTCTCAACTTACATTTATTTGGATATTTATAATATCAATTTTTTTAATCTTTCATTAATAAGGTAATTACTACATCATCATTGTGTCATAAATAAATTTAATTATTTAATGTAAAAAAATTATAAATAAAATACCATTATGTAGGAAATAATTTTATCTTTATAATGAATATTTATAGTCGAATTTATCTTTTATTTAATCCTATATTAAAAATGATTTAGTTATGAAAATGTTAATTTAACACTTTTAACTCTTCTTTAAATAAAATAATAATAAATGTCCTAATATAATCCAAGTGGACCCAAATGATACTATTTTATTATTAAGGTTGTTTTTTGGTCAAAATACACTTATCCAATAGAATTAGGACATGTGTTTGGGTAATTATAATATCATTTTCTACCTTTAATTACCCTATTTACTTTTAACCGTGGTAAATAAAAGTCAAAAGTTATTATTCATCAAAAATTATTTTCATCTTATTGAACCAAATTTTACTTACTTATTTCAACCATGTCTCTTAGATTTTTTAAATTCAATTCACAAAAGTGTTAAAATTACATTTTATACAAATTCGTAAATGCGCCTAGAAGGTGGGTAAAAGACAGTAAAAAGTTCAATAAAATTTTATATATCTAATATTATTATAAAATGACTCCAATGAATTATATTGAACATATATAGGTATTATGTATCTATTTTTACATAATATAAATTTAAATAAAATAAATACTTATTTAAATATAAAGTTGGTTTTAAACAATAACGTAGTGTTTTTCACTATTCATCAAAAATTGAAAGTTTTCAAAAAAATACTAAAAATTCACCCTAAGCTAATTTTGATATTATGAATCCAAAAATCAAGTCCATTTTGAAAAATAAAATTTATAAAATTTCAAAACGTGGATATTACTATTCATAATTTCTAGTTTGATTGGTCGTGGTGTGTTAAAACTCCAAGTTGCGTACAACGCAAGCTATTGCATTATTCAAAGGGAAACGTATCATGGAAGCTTGGGGTGTTATATAAAATGTTTTAAAAATAATATTTCCATCGCTTTCCAAACAAGATACTTTATTCCCTTTCAACAAATTAAGAAAAAATGTTTTTTAACTAATATAGCATAAGTAGATATTTTCCACCGTTATGATGCCTTAACATTTTGAAGATTTTCTTATAATATTACAATGATAATTTTAAAGGAAATGTTTTATTTCATAATTATGTAGGATTTTAAATGATTACAAAGTAAAAAATGGATACTTTTCTAAAATAGTTTTAATGAATTTATTAGATTATTTTCATTTATATCAACATCCTTTGTTGGATTTTATGCTTAATTGAGGTTAATTTATTATGATAAAATCTCCCATATTTTATTGAAGGTTTTATGATATTTTGACTTTTGATTTTCTATTTTTTATACTATTCATGGTTTATGGTTAAAGTATTAATATTTCATATGCTAGTTTTAATATAAATGTTTATGTTATGTTTCACCGTTTTTATATGAGGTATGCATTGGACTTAGTAAATAATGGGTGTGGACCGCTATATCCCCTTGATGCATCAGCAGATCTCATGAGACAAACTGTTGTCTTGGCACAAGGCCTTGATGGAATATTTTTTTATCGTCTTAGCACAAGGCTTTGATGTATTGATTATGATGTCCGACATTATGCATTCCCTTATTATGAGATTAGGTAGTGATTTTACATGTGATTATTAGACTAGTAGAATAACCATGTGAATGTTTAAATGAAATTATTTGATTTATTCTTTCCATATTATGCTGAAGATAATGTTTTAAAAGGCTTGTGTTTTAGTTTTGTACCTTAGCTTTAGGTTTATGCTTATTTGTGATAGATTCTGCTATATTGTTTATCCTTAATGAGGATCTGAGCTCACCCATTTCTTCTCCCATTACAGGTATCTTTCTATTTCCTTCATTTCTCACCTTGTATAATTACATGTTAATTTCTTGATACATTCTTTATTCATTTTTATTTTATCAGTTACCTAAGTCAAATTACTCAAATGTGATGGGTGTGATTCCTTCACTGAATGTACATTCTTCTATCTCATAACTAGAGTAGATCCTACATTTTTCTTCTAAGTTTTTTCACAACCATCCAAATAATTCTATTGTGAATGCAACCTAGGATTTTATTGATACACCTTTCATTGATTTTCTTTTGTATCCCTAAAGACTTTAAACCTAATTTTTGACTTATCATTTTGACTTCCAATATAGGCTTTCTTATCACACACCATTGGAGTTGGGGATCTCCTTTTGATTTCCTTTTTCTTCCCCACTTTCTTCCTACTACAATATCTTTCCAAATTCCCATGATTAGAACATATAAAACATCTCCCATTAAAAACATACCTCATGTCATAATTTCTTAATAGAGATTTTGATACAGCTTCAGTTTTTCTTCTGACATTTAGATCTTGGTATTCTTAACACATACTCATGGTGTGTCCCATTCTTCCACAATAGTATCATTTCATGGATATTTTCTTCTGAGAGACTCTTCTTTCACATTTCTCAAGATGCTTCTTATTAATCTTATATTTAGAAATATTTCTATCTTCAAAAAACAAAATATATTCCAAATCCTCTAAACAGAAATTTGATATATGACCATAAATCCCACATAAATAGCACATGATATCATTACTTCTTGTAAAAACCGTTTTGTGTCTGTTTTCAGCATCTATAGGATTTTTCCAATTTTTAGAACTATTCAAAACTATCATCTTGTCAAGCATGGGAGAGGGTTAATCATATCAAATTTCATTTTTACCAAATTATATTACCTTTAAGATGAAAAAATATGTTCTTGTTTATCCTCAGAAATAGAATATTTGATTTTCATTTCATCATCAGCTGCCAAAGGATAATCAAATAGTAAATGAAAATAATCCTTCAATTTGGGCTTACATTTGGTAATATATTTCTTCACTAATTATATCTCTTATCGTAGTTGTTGAATCTTCATATCCCTTTATTCGAGTTGAGCATTAAGTTCTCTCTTGAGATTCTTCCCACTACTCAACTCATCTTCCAATTCTCAAGTGAGCTTATCCACAATGTCACTTTACTCCTTTATTTTAAATTTTTATTGAGAAATAGAATCATCATAGCATGAATTCTCTTATTGTAGCCTTTGGTTATCCTAATATAGTTTAGATAGTTGTGTAGTAAGATCATCATTCCTAGATTTGATATTATGAATTTCTTTTTGAGTTCATATTCTTCCCCTTTTCATTAGCTTTGAGTTTTTCTATCTTTGTAGACATCTTTTGCAGATCTTCATCTTGGGAATCACTCTTCTCCCTCATATCAGTAGCCACTTATAAAAGTATTTTATTTAAATCTTTCAACTTGTTGAATTTTATTTCCTGAACTTGGATCTAGATAGCTTTAGATCAATTTTCTTCAACCAGTTTCTGACCCCATTCCATTATTTTGTGGAAAAAAATCACTTTTGGTCTTCTTTAAATTTTTACATCATTAGTAGTACCAACATCACTTGGAATATCAGGTTTTTTTCTCATTCCTTCATCATTATTGAATGAGTGAATAGTTTAACTATTTGATTCATCCAGTTCTTTCTTTAATACATTATTGTTTTCTTTCAACTAAATCACACTCTTTCCATAGACACTTACACACTGAGGAATTACACCAGACTTATTTTTATTTGATGTTCTTCCCTTTTTCATGGAACACCAAGATAGAAGAAGACTGAATATTAAACTAAAACAATCGACTGAACCAAGTTAGATAAAAAAATATAATAAAAGAAACCTTCCCTCTGATACCAATTTTTTAGTCCAAAATTATGCCTAGATTACCTAAGAGGGGTGAATCTTGGTATGGATATTATTTTCCAAATTCTTCCTACCCCAATAGATCGTGAACTCTTTATTATAAGGGTCACTTTGTTTGATCTTAAGTTTTAATGATGGTCTTATTCTTTCCTTATTTATCTAATAATGATGCTTTGAATGTAATGCAGGAAAGAAACCACAAGGACACAGTGATTTTTACTTTTTTTACCCTCACTAGGCTATATCCAAGGAGCATAAAATGGAAATGTGATGATTGTACCAAATTCACTAAGGATCACTACCAATAATGGTGGTTTGGGCTAGATCTCATATATACCCAAGATCACTGCCTTTACAAGGTTTAGGGTCTACTCACTACATTCCCAAGGGTCACTTCCTATGTCTCTTTATGTGGATAATTGTTAATGGAAAAGATCATTGTCTCCCTCTTCCTTTTCTCATTTATTTAGAAAGGATCCACTCACATTTTATGGAATTGTATGTCCCTTTATTTTTATGAATGCATATATCCTTGACTGTAGGTAGATGTTTTGTTGAAGTCCCATTTTCACCCATAGATGAAGCCCACTTTTCCGTGCACTGTTAGTTTGTGGAAATTACTTTCATGAACTATTCCTCCACAAACTGTGCTGCACTCTATAGTACAATTTCTTAGCAGACAACTTCTCTTCTGCGGAATGTCTCTCCACCGCAAACTATATCCACTTCTGCATACTATCTTCATGTACTGCCTCTGTGAACTGCCTCCATGAATGGATTCTTCCCCATACATTGTTTCTTCTCTATGTACTGTTTCTTCTTTGTAGACCACTTTCCTTTACGAGCTATAAAGCCCTGCAAAAACACTTACTTGGATTGTTCTCACGAGCTACTTCACCCTTCATGGAATAATCCCTCTCAAACCACTTCACTTAATAGAATCTGTCCTCATGAAAAACTTTTGGACTTAGCCAAATTCTTCCAGAGCAATATTGTTTTATAATGAAAATCGCTCTTCGTAATGATGAGATTAGCACTCCTTATATAGAAAAATAGATCCCAAAATCTTGTTAATCCAATTTACCAAAACCTTCAATACGGTATAGCCTTCACCGCGTATTATTCTCCTACCATGAACTATTTATCCCTTCATGGTCTGTGTAGCATCTTGATCCTCTACGGCGGTCGATATCTTCCGCAAATGAATCCCTTCATGGCTCCACAAATCACCGCCTCACTTTCTCAAATGATGATCCATCCCATGAAACTCTAGCCTTATGTGAACTACTTGCCTCCTGTGAACTGCATGTCTCCTACGAACCATTCCCCCTATGCAGTAAGCGTACTATGCTTCGCAAACTGCATAGTGTTGCTATACAGAATCCTTCCTTTGTCAATTTTCTACCACCATTATGCATACCTCATATATGGTTCATGAACTATCCTTCATAGTCTTCGAACAGTGTACTCCTATGTGTAAAATCATTCTTGTCCCAAAAAAATCTGATTTTGAGGCCTAAAAATTTGGCAAACATTGGGAAACTGTGCCACCTTAAAAATCAGTTTTGGAAAACACTAACCATACTCATTCGAAGTCATCTAGCTTTGAAAAAAAATGCAATCATCTCAAAAACACCGAGAAGATTCCTTGAGTCATTTTTTCCCAACACTAATATATATGTGTGTGTGTGTGTAGATTTAGGGTATATCTTCATATGTGATAACAATACTATAACCACTTTTCATCAATATTCCATCACCACTAATTCAATTCAACCACTGATTCCACCACTAGAAATATAATAAACATCACCACAATAACAAAACATCACCATTGTCACATAAATAATAATATTCTTCCCATTTCATATTTCATCATTTATCAAAAATATTTATATTCAATTTCAACATTACTCTATAGACACTACATCTTTATATGACTATTTCCACTTCATGTTATTTATTTCAATATATTATTCATTTACCAACCACATATCTTGTTGACTAATTAGTGGTTCCATAAACTTATTTATTAACAACTTATTAACCACATACCACTTCATTTTTCAATTCTATCACATCATGTTAACATAAAACATCCAAGTTTCATCTAGTTTTTTCATTCATTTAAGCATTCCAGCGTCATTACATATTTCCAATCAACTAAAACACTACTCACATCATCCACTTGCATCAACATCCATATCAATAACCAAAACAATAATTTCACCACTTTAACAATACCATTCACTTTATTATATATCATCCACATCAATATTTCACTACAACATAATATATTAAAACTTTTTTCTCTTTTATAGAAAACCAACCATACTAGGACTACCTTAACCACAACAATAATAACATCAATCAAAAAAAGAAAAAAAATAGTAAAACTTTTATTGTATTTATTCTTCATTACTCATTAAACTATTCTTACATAAAAAATATCAAACATTAATTCTAGCTTTCCAATTCATCATTTCATTACAATTTATAAGTTATTAACCAATTATGAACATGTTTTAGTGTATAAACAACAATTAAAATATCTTAAAAACAATATTAACATATTATCATAAATAGAAACAATAAAAAACTAATTACATTATCATCATGACAATATGTTCAATAGTTCATAAATAACATCATAAAAATCATATAAAGAACATGTTATTTTCTTTCCCCTATTCAATTTCCTTAATTTGTTTCATTTTTTCATTAGTTTAGTTCCACCTATTTTCCCAAAGACACTAAATACATGGTAATCGCACATTTAACACAAAAATAAGAATATAAGATTTGAATCCCATAGAACAGTCAAAACATTAATGATTATTGCATTAAAATAAAGAGAGAAAGATGATCAGACCACTAAGGATCCTAAGATAAATCTTCAACAACCTATGAAATATCAACCACCATTAAGACCTCAACCAAAAACCCAAAAAAAACCAAAGCAGCAGCACCTACCGTGTTCTTTTGAGAAGGAAGGACAATGAAAGAATATAAGAGATGATAACAGATGATAAGAGAATAGAACCTCATACCATAAGGATTAGATAACATGAAGCCAAGGATCAAAATTCACCAAGAGATGATCGAAGAGAACCAAAAATAAATGAAAATATGCCTAGGGTTCAAAAAAGACAAAATAATTGAATAGGATCCTAGAAACCACTCGATTTTATATTTGAAATTTGGGGATGCACAAATCATAGTGTGATGGTCATGGTCATTCCACAACGTTAGTTAGTTATCTAACCATCCAGAAATCACAACATGATCTACCTAAATTTCAAGGAGAATAAATCTGTTTAAAATCAATATATCCAAGGAAAATCATGACACAATATTGATCAAAACACTATAATGATTGAACACCCAATGATCAAGACACAATCCTCGAACACTGCAACTCGAACCCGATAACCTCTGTACAAGACCAAGATACAATAAAGAATGTCAAGTCACAATATGGACAGACAGGGTAACACTAAGATCTCATGGATAAATCCTCTATAGTGTAACACAAAACCTCTCACCACAATCCTAAACACCATAGAGCAACGATCTAATCCCAACAATCCAAATAAAAACAAAATCTTATAGAAGGGCTTCATGAGACCTAGTGTTTCACCCTGGGTGGCCCCAATTTTGTTTACGCAGAAGGCAGATGAGAGCTTGAGATTATGTGTGGACTTATGGTTCTTGAACCAAGTGACTATGAAGAATAAATATCCCCTACCAAGGATTGACGACCTCTTCAATCAGATAAAGGAAGTGAGGTGGTTCTCAAAGATAAACCTCAGATCTGGTTATCACCAGCTTCGATTACAGGATGAGGACATCCTAAATATGTCTTTCAAATGTTGGTACATCCACTATGAGTACTTGGTGATTTTTTTTGGCATAATGAATGTCTTAGAAGTGTTCATGGGACTCATGAACATGATATTATATCCTTACCTAGACCGGTTCATTGTGGTCTTCATTAATGACATCCTAATGCACTCAGCGTCCGAGGAGGAGCACACGATACACTTGAGGATGGTCCTAGACATACTTCAAGAGCACCATCTTTACGGGAAGCTCTCAAAGTTTCATTTCTAGATATGATAGATCCACTTTCTAGGACACATCATTTCAAAGGATGGAGTTGTAGTGGATCCAGCGAAGATAGTGGCGGTTCTTTCTTAGGAGCCACCCAAGAGTGTTATCGAGGTGTGGAGTTTCCATGGGTTGGTTGGGTGCTATCGGTGGTTTGTTCCCAAATTTTCTAGAGTAGTAGCATCCTTGATAGATTTAATGTGAAAGGGGAAACCTTTCGTGTAGACGGAGAAGTGACAGGAGAGTTTTCAGCAGCTGAGGTAGAGATTGATGAATGCTCCTAACTTGAGATTACCAGAGGAGGGTGTTGAGTATGTAGTGTTCTGAGATGCATTAGGGGTCGGGCTTGGTTGTGTCTTAATGTAGGGAAAATCATTGATTGGCTACGGTTCATGATAGTTGAGACCACATGAGCAGAACTATGTGACCCAAGACCTTGAGTTGACAATGGTAGTCTTCGCCTTGAAAATGTGGAGACACTACCTTATGGGCGAACGGTTTATCGTCTACTCTGACCACAAAAGTATTAAGTATATCTTCTCTCAGAAGGATCTGAACTTGAGATAGAGGCAATGGATAAAGTTTCTCTAGTACTATGTCTTTGATATTGTCTGTACTCCTAGGAAGGGGAATGTAGTGGTAGATTCTCTCAATAGAAGATCTATCATGAAATTGCTGAGTGAGGCGTCAAAGTAGTTGACCGCATTACAGATATCCTTTATGGATGGAGATGGAGAATCTTACCTTTAGTAGATGGTTGTCACTCTTCCACTCTTACAGCAAGTCAGGGAGGCACAACTTGGGGATACCGACTGTGAGACTTTACATGCTCGGATGTCCATAGGGAATGCCCCTGATGAATATTCGAAAGGTGGGGAGCACATCATTCTCTTTAAAGGATGCACAATATTACCAATGACTTTGTGGTAGGAGGTATTGAGGTAGTTCCATACATCCCCTTTAGCGATACATCCAGGTGTGGATAATATGTAACAGGACCTACGACATCAGTTCTGGTGACCAGGGATGAAGAATGTGGTGGAAGAGTTCGTTTCTAGATGGCTTACTTTCCAGCAAGTGAAGGCTGAGCACCAGGTTCTAGAGGGTTTGAATCAACCCCTAAAGGTGCCAGAGTGAATGTAGGATTGGATATAGATGTAATTCATGATGGTTTTACCATGTATTTCTAGGGCTCACGATACCATCTGGGTGATCATTGATCGACTCACCAAGTCGGCCCACTTCCTAGCGATTTGGGAGAAGAGTTTAGTAGAGATCTTGGGACGTCTCTACGTGGAGGAGATAGTTCGACTCCATAGAGTCCCATTGATGATAGTCTCATATTGTGATTCTCTATTTACGTCCCAATTGAGGAAGGGATTGTATGAGGTGTTTAGGACTCATCTAATCTTGAGAACAACGTTTCACCCCCAGACGGATGGCCAGACGAAGCGGATCATACAGATTCTGGAGGACATGCTATGTGCTTGCATCCTATATTTTGGCCACAGTTGGTAGGATTACCTACCCCTGGTGTAGTTTTCATACAACAACTACTAATCCACCATTTGTATGGTTCCATTCAAGTCCCTGTACGGGCAACCCTATAGGACGCCACTTTGTTGGACAGACCTAGGAGAGTCAGCACTCATGGGGCTGGAGTAGGTGTAGGCGACTACAGAGAAGGTTTAGGTCATCTAGGATAGGATAAAGACTACATATATCCATCATAAGTCTTATGATGACCGATTATGGATGCCCTTGGAGTTCGATAAGGGGTACCATGTTTTCCTTCAAGTCTCTCCTTGACGCGGGATACAGATATTTGGTCGGGGCGAAAAGCTATCTCTGAGGTTCGTCGGGCCTTTTCAGATACTCTATAGAGTTGGTGAGGTGGAAAACTTCTTGGATCTACCTCCACAGTTATAGTAGGTCCATGACGTCTTCCATGTGTCACAACTGAGGAGGTACGTACATGATCCATTGCATGTCATTTACTAGGGTGAGCTAGACGTTGACAATGGGGGTGACTCTCACGGAGTACCTGGTAGAGATTGAGGATCTAAAAGAGAGTATCCTTCATGGGAATTTGATTCCTCAGGTGCACATTCAGTGGCATGATGAGAATCTTCAGGAGATCACATAGGAGCGGGAGGCTCAGATTCATGCTCAGTACCCCCATTTGTTTTTATAGCTTTGTTTTTGACTTTCGAGGACATAAAGACCTAAGGTGGGTAGAATGTAATGACTTGGATTTCTCTAGTTTTATTTTTATAAGTTAATTGGGAAAATTCTGAGACCAAGCGTTGAGATGGTGTGTGAATCCAAGACCCGGTGTGCCCAGAACTGTTAGTTGAAAAATATAAAGTGTTTTAATAGCGCACATGAGTGGGTTTCCTGAAAAATTGGAATAACTCCTAAACAGGTGTCCGAATTAGAAATATGAGGGCATCGTTGTGTTTACAGTAGCGACTTTACCTTAGGTGGTTCCGAACATCGACCAGAACATCTAGACTACTAAAAGTAGTTTTCAGACATTAAAATAAATAAAATAAATCGAGTTTATTTTATTTAACGTTACGTGACGATACAGTGAAAATTTCCCTTTTTGATAAGTCTTGTCAGAGAAATTCAGGGTTATCGTCATAACCTTAGAATTCCTTTAAGGCAAGGATATGGAAACCTCTCTGAAGAATGATGACGACTGTTGGCGGATCGAGGATCGATGACGACACATACCTCCTTTCTTCGTCAATAATTGATCCAACCATGAGTTAGGATGTTGATCTCTTTATGATTTCCTCTTCCCCTATTTGATTCAATGACAAATGCGGACCAACCAATGAATGGGTTGATCCATGGTTCGACCATTATTACAGGATGGATAATTGTTGTGGGGTTTAAAAAAAGAGGAGATAGATCTTTGTGATTATTTGTTGTTGTTGTTCGTTAAACCTTCTAACATGAACGGATCAAGGCCGACACGAACTAGGCCAAGATCCATTCTTCGAGAGTTTGTGTGCTTTATCTCTCCCCTCTCAATCTATCATGTTCTTCATGCATTCTTCGCACTTGAAACCCCTATGCAAACGATCAACCTTTGTGCCTCCGATCCAGGGCACACCGATTCGAGATCAAAGGATTTCACCCCACGACGGCATAACAGACGTGCAACAGAAATGTGGTATGGCTCAAGAGAGGCGTCAACTTATGACTGAACAAGGTCGTGGAACAAGGTAGTCCATCGACAGGGTGGCCGATGATGAGGGCAGGACGCAGCCGATGGGGCTGGTCCAGGGGGAGCGTGAGGCGGCGACGGGCTGCCGGCAGAGCAGTTGGTGGCGACAGCAGGTCGCGGTCCAGGCGAGACCGCGTGGGAGCTCGCGATGGTGGAAGCCGCAGGCGGTGACCAAGGGCCATGGTAAGAGGCCACGGTGGTGAGTTGATACATGGCTCAAAGTCATTCCAGGGTAGGTTGTGTCCAACAGAAGAAACTGGCCCGCATGCAACAGGCCGCTCTGACGGCCCCACGGGCTGGACCTAGCGGTCCAGGCCGATTCGGGCCAGACCGGATTAGACTGGGTCGGGTAGGAAAGGTGAGTTCAGGCCGGACTAGGTCGGTTCGGGTCCGTCAGGTCAGGTTGGGGCCGGACCAGACCTGGGTCAGATCGTTTTACAAAAACGTTCATATCTTTCAAACCATGTATCTATTTGACGAGCCGTTTATGGCATTAGGACCCTTGCGACAAGATAGTCCATTTGGGATACTCTAAGTGAGTTTTTATGGAATTTGGAATACAACCTAATGTCTTGAGGTGTAGATTCTCCCAAAACAAGTGTGCTAAGTGCAGAATCCTACGGCTGGATATGACTTGGTGACTATATGACTTGGTGACTATGTGACTTGGTGACTATTTGACTTGGTGACTATATGACTTGGTGACTATGTGACTTGATGACTATGTGACTTGGGGGATGACTAACTCATTGAAACTCCATGTGTTGTTGACACTCTATGTGTTATCGACACTCTGTGTGTTATGGACACTCTGTGTGTTATCGACACTCCGTGTGTTATCGACTCTGAGTGTTATGTGGACTACGAATGATAATATTGTTATTTTGTATTAGACTTATACATGTGTGAGATAAATTTACTTCATGTGATTCCCTTGTGGTATACATTGTATGTTTCCTTTTTGGTATACTTCGTTTGTTTCCTTTGTGGTATACTTCGTGTATTTCTTAGTGGTTTTCCTTTGTGGTTTCAGGGTGTCCTACTAATTATTGTTTTACTCACCCATGCACATGATTTTCTCACACATGTTGTGTCTTGTGAAGATGACCGACGCTTTAATGGAGTTCTGTGTGGACTAGGTCCAAGTGGTGCTTAGAGTGATCAGACAGACGAGGTGTGCTTCTACAGCTTCAGACAATTGACTTACACTTATCCTTCATGTAGGGTTTTCTGTAGATGAGTTTTGGGAACTTATGCATTCACTTTGGAAGACTCTTTCTTTAGGTGGGCTTGTATTATGGCCCTATTACTTCCAACTTCTTACTAGCGTACTTTGTGTTTGTTATCTTAGTGTATGCATGCATTGTTTACTTAGTGTTTTTACCTTTCAGCATTTTGGGCTTGGAGATGTGTGTGTGTGTACAGATACTTAGGAAAATGTCTCCCATTTGTGGGATATTGTCACGACCCGTCCCAGAGGGTCCTATGTCATTACTACCCCAAGCCCGCCTCTGATAGGCCAGGGGCTGGTGACTAGCACCGAGTAGGCATATCCCACAAATAAGAGGCATTTTCCTAAGTACATGTACACACGCACACATCTCCAAGCCTAAAATTCTAAAATGTAAAAACACTAAGTAAATAATACATGCATACACTAAGATACCAACCATAGAGTATGATAGTAAGAAGATGGAAGTAACAGGGCCAGAATACAAGCCCATCAAAAGAAAGAGTCTGCCAAAGTGAATGCACAAGTTTTTGAAACTCATCCGCTGAAAACCCTACCTGAAGGATAGGTGTAGGTCAGCTGTCTGAAGCAGTAGGAGCACACATCGTTTGTCTGATCACTCTAAGCACCACCTAGACCTAGTCCACCTAGAACTATGTCAAATCACCAGTCGTCTGTACAACACACGATATGAGTGGGCAAATCCTGTGTAGGGGTGAGTAAAACAATACTCAGTAGGACACCTCGAAACCACAAAGGAATACCACTAAGGAAACACACGAAGTATACCACAAAGGAAACACACAAAGTATACCACAAAAGAAACACACAAAGTATACCATAAGAAAAACACACAAAGTACCGTCAGCTCACACGGGTATATGTCTAAAACCCAAAGTAGGATTATTAATCGTGGTCCACAGAACACCCAGAGTCGATAACACACGGAGTGTCGATAACACACGGAGTGTCGATAACACACGGAGTGTCGATAACACACGGAGTGTCGATAACACACGGAGTGTCGATAACACACGGAGTTTAGATAACACGCGGAGTGTCGATAACACACGGAATGTCAAGGAGTCAGGCATCCCCCAAGTCATATAGTCACCAAGTCACATAGTCACCAAATCACATCTAGCCGCAAGATTCCACACTTAGCACGCTCGTTCCGGGAGAATCTACTCCTCAAGCCATTAGGTCGTATGCCAACTTCCACAAAAACTCACTTAGAATATCTCAAAAGGACAGTCTTGTCGCAAGGGTCCCAACACCGTAAACGGCTCGTCAAACAGATACACATTTTGAAAGATATGACCGTTTTTGTAAAACGATCCAACTCGGGTCCGGCCCAGCCTACTGGGCGCGGCCACTGTTATAGTTCATACCCATGGAAAATAACATCCATGTAACTTCAAATGTCTAAAAAAGAAGCTCATTGTCATCTGATTACTTGTCCTTCAAGAGAGAAAGTAATTATGTAAAATTGGTGTCACTTCATCATTAGGTTGCCTTCATGTTATATAGTTTTAGTATTACAGATAGCATTGTAAATTCATATAAGGACATATTTTCATGGTCCTTTAGCTTCTCAAACATTTTAAGACAACTTCAAAGTTCATTCTCAACCATTGTTTTCATTTCTCATACATGACTTACGTCATCGTATGAACTTGTATTGAAATTAGGTGGTCGGTAACTCATATTGTTATTCAAATTGATAGTTGAATTTAATTTTTTTCTCATGTTTAGTCCAACATTTTTAAGTATGATCAATTTTTTAATCAATTGAGTTTCCTTTTAATTCATTTGGACTAATTCTCTTTGAGTAACATCAACGTAAACATGGTCATGTAATTCTAGAAGGTTTAAATGCATGGTTTGTTGAAAACTTGGTGAACTCTTTCATTTGATCCTCATAATCTTTAAACATACAATTAACATTCCTTTAATTTTTATTTATATTTAGACTATGGTTTTATATCATTAAATATTTTTACGTAAACAATTATAATTGTATGTTACAACACATCACAAATCATAAAAAAGTATAACAATATTTGATAACAAGTTTCATTGGTTTAAATTTTCCATTTAACTTTAACTAACAGTCAAAGACACAAATAAAACACTACAATATAAAGAGCTTTACGCAACGCCACCCTTTCTTAGTATATTTTTTAGCGCAGTTCAGTGGACCCCCTTTATCAACGTTTTTTTAGTAGTACTGATAAAGGAGGTATTTATCAGCGCTGATAAAGGTGGTATTTATCAGCGCTGATAAAGGTTATATTTCAAAAAAAATATTTCATTAAAAATAATATATTAATATATTAATATATAAATATATTTATATTTATATAAATATAATATATATTTTTTAAATATGTTTTAGGTAATGCTAAATAGACATTTACACATAATATATAAGATATTTAGTGAAAATGGCTTATAAAATAATTAAAAAACATATTTTTTAATTAATAATTTGTTAATTATTATTGAGTAATAGTCATTTAATAATAATTTGAAGATAAAAAATCAAAAAAATAATAAAAAAAGGTCTAAAATAAGTTGAAAATGTAACTTGAACTTCAAATAAACATAATTTTTGATATATGTGTCTGTTTGAGCTCTACCACATATCATGGTTTTGAGGGGCTCTTTTTGCTCGTTTTCAATGGGGACTAAATTTATTCCTAGATCTTACAGTCATATTGATATTATGATTTTGAAATTTTATCGTTTTTCACAGTTTATTGTTATTTATAATCAAATATATAACAATATATACATATTTTTTATATATTCACACATAAAAATTTAATTTTATAAATAAACAACTAAACATATTTACATATAAAATATATTTCTCAATATATAAAACTTATCTAAATAAAAAATAAAATCCATTTTTTTAAAATACAAATGTATGAATATTTATATACATTACAATTAATGTATATATAATGTCTATATATATATAAAAATATATGTGTATGTGTATTGACAAACATATATATATTTATCTACATATTCTAATATATGTATATAAATATTAATATATATATAATATGCAAATAAATATAAATATTTATAATTAAATTTATAGATCCACACACATATATAAATATATATATATATATATATATGCATATATGTATTTATTAACACACATACAAAGACAAAACATATTTTATATATGTATTTATATATATATATATATATATATAATGTAATGAAATATATATAAATATACACATATCATAAAATTAAGAACAAACCAATATAGGTGAGTGACAAATGCGCATGATTATGAGGGGGAGGTCTTAGGTTCAAAACTCACCAAACGTAGAGACGCGTGCGGGGGGGTGTGGTAGTGCATAGCTCTGTTAAAGGGGGGTGGGGGAGGTAAGATAAGTGTTATGGGGGTCAGGCGTTAATAAAATGGGATTGGTCCTCCCTAAGTATTTGAAAAAAAAAAGCTAAAAAAATCTTTTTAAAAATTTAATTTTTTGTCTTTTATCAGTGTTTTTTTTTAAGTTATGATAAAAGGGGTCTTATCAGCATTTTTTTAACGCTGATAAAAAAGACATCTCTTTTAATAGCGCTTTGATTATCGGTTTTTTGAAGCGTTGTAAATGATCTTTTTGTGTGCTTTTAAAGGCCATATCTTAAGTAGTGGAATAAAAATATCCAAATATGAAAAAATTTGTTTGTGAGAGAGATAATTTTTCACACACATATGTGAACATTATACAAACTCACACCCATATAATTGTGATAATTATATATATACGTATATATTATAATTTGTGGGTGTGGGTGTTTAGTTAAACACACACACATTAAATGTGTCGGGTATATATATGGCTGGCGGGTCATTTTACATTCTGCTGAAGAACGGTTTTTGATAATGCTTTTTTAATAAAATAATGTGGGAATAAAATGATCCGCTTTTTCTTACTTGAAAAAGAAATGATTTTTTGACAAAAAAAAATCAACTAATGTCAACGCGTGGAATTTTAGATAAATTAGGGCATTAGTGTTTGTCGTAGAAAAATTGAACACTCGCATGATGAGGGAGTTGGAAAGAAGCCCGGACGACAGCTTAAAAGAGGAAGCACATATAATTTGCGGTTTTAGAATAATCATTTTATTTCTTCCACCAAAAAACCCTTCTCTTATTACTATTTGAGGCTGCGCATAATTTGCTAGAAATCAATTATTTTTATTTTACAAATCATTTCAATATAACAATGCATCAAACTCTATTGAGTTATTCAGGCATACATACATACATACATACATAATTTGCTAGAAATCAATTATTTTTATAATTGACACATAAGTTTGTTAAAAAATCACAAAACTTTGATACCGACCATGGACCGTGGATGAAAGCAATTTATTATGTCTGTTTGATACAATAGGCATATTAGGGATGACAATGGATACCCGTTTTTCCAGGTGTCCAATACTACCCAATCTGATTAAGTAGAGTTGGGGTGATGGTTACTCGAGTTCTTATATGGTTAGGATAATAAATTAAAACTTTGATTAATATATAGTTATGATAGTAGTTTAAGGATAGCCCACATTATAAGTCGATTAAATTAATTTTTATTAATTTATTGATTAAATATTTTCAATTATTAGTAAAATGAAAGAAAATATATTTATCTATGATTATGTCTCGTATTTGATTTATAAATAAATTTTAAATCATAATTTGATTGAATTAATTAGTACTGATTCATTAATTATATATTTATAAAATATGTTTATTTAATTTTAGATCCGTTAGTTTTAAATTTATAAATGAATTTTAAAATTTTATAATTATAAATTGATATTTAAATGAGTTAGAAAAGTTAAATGGGCACTTCAAAATGTAATAGGATAGTGTCATGATAATGTATTTAAAGACTAAACTGGTTAGGGTTTTGTAAAACTAAACATATTAGGATTCATATACTCCAAATTTCACAAGTGTTCTAACCATTGTTGTTTTCAACGTTAAAAATCCAACCACACCTGAAATGACATGCACATGTTCTCTCAAATACCCTAATCAATCCAATTAAAAATTTTCTATCATATCTTATGCATGCACATTCAATGTGAGATAGGGAAGACAATAAAAAAACTAATAAGTCATAAATACAATATCATAATTGAGATTGATTAGCAATTTTTTTTCTTTACAAAAGAAAATGAAACCATTATTTAAATAAGTAAAAAAATAAATAAAATTGAGGATTATAATTAGGGATGGCATTGACCACTCATTAACCGGGTACCTGACACTATGTGACTTAATTATGATTATGGTAGTGGTTAATTGAGTTTTTATAGGGCCGGGATTGTAAATTAATCTAACTAATAAAAGGGTAGAGTTAGGGTAATAGTTTAGGATACTCTAAACCCGAACCCGATTAAATCAATTATTATTAATTATATATTTTTAATTATTTGTTAAATGAAAAAAATATTCACCTACTTTGATTTTCTTTCATGTTTGAATTATATTTTGATTTTTTTAACAATAACCTCACCAAACCCATACAATTAATGCCTTTCCCGGCATAGCTCGTTCCCCAATGGGTGTACCAAGCCCTAGGTCTCGAATGTGAACTGCAACTCGAGTGGGTAAAACTATGTCTCCCCACACTACCTTGCACCGTTGATACAAGTAAAACAACCAGTGGTGAAATTATGATGGAAATCCACAATCGCTAAGAATTGATCCCCCGACGTTGAGGCTCTAAGTGAATGACTCTAACCACTGGACCACCTCGTGGGGGCATATATGTAAATTTTAAATCAAAATTCAATTCAATTAATTATTATTTATTCATTAATATTTATATATTTTTAAATGATAATAAAATTATAAAATACATTTATTTAAATTGAGATTAATTAATTTTAAATTTATAAATGAAATTTTATAATTTTATAGTTATAAATGAGCATTTAAACGAGTTTGGATAATTAAATGAGTATATAAAAATATAATATGGTCAATTTAATGTAACGTGTTTAAAAAATAAACAGGTTACAAACAGATTAGAATTTTAAAAAATTAAAGAGGTTAGGGTTCACGTACTCCAAATTTCACAAGTTATTAACATTTTTGGATTAAGTAAAATTAAATGGATTAGGCCTCAGGTATCTCAAATTTCAGGGTACCCAACCAATTATCATCCCTAATTATAATAATGAATGCCATTACTATAATAATTCATTCCTCGAATCAGGTGGCGATGATAGTTGGAAATTATGAAAGATAATATATCCCATGCATATTTGCATATTGATGTGATATTTAGGCAATAATTTCCCTTTCCTCAATTTTGTTAAAACTAATTAGTAATCCATCATCGGTGGATTAGAATGACGACCAAAAAAATTATTATTTAATAAGACTATAAGGGTGGGATTTATTTTTTAAAAATATATTTTATTTTTATTGTAAAAAACATAATAAAAACATGCTATTTTTTTAAAATCATAAAAAATGACATGTTAGTTCATCATTCATATTGATCCCAAAAAGCACAACAAATCACATTATTACATAAAACTCTCCAATAATTCTTATTCTAAGACCTTAATTAAAGTATTGAATCAATTAGCTAATCATCATTGATTATAATCCCCATAATTATTCATTTATATCCTTTAACACTTTCATTTCTATGCGGTTTGGTGGGGTGGCATAATGGTTTGGAGCTAGGTGATAATTTTCCCACACTTGATATCACTGCAAGTCAAGATAAGTGAGATTGTGTTCTTGTAAAGCTCTTGGTCCCTAAAACCTTTATTTTGTGATTTTCCCAAAGCCTGGAGGTGCCAAGGGGGTGTTTTGAGTCTTCTTCCCCCCTGAAATTTTCAGTCTTTTCACACGGTTGGATAGTTTATTCTTACAGTCACAGTTTGGTCTCACGATCAAACTATTCCTCACATGGTCGCAATTTGTTTGCGCAATCGGACGGTTTGTTCTCATGGGCATAGTTTGTTCACAAGGTCAGAAAGTTTGTTCTCACGGTCTCACTTTGTTTGCACGGTCAAATAGTTTTTTCTCATAGTCACAGTTTGTTCACACGGTCGGACAATTTGTTCTCACATTCATAGTTTGGTCACACGATCTGACAATTACTTCTCTTGGTCGCAATTTGTTCTCCCAATCGATCATTTTTTTCACACATTCAAACATTTCCTTCACACAGTTGATGGTTTATTCTCACAGTCAAACCGCTCTCACGGTCAAACCTTTCTCACAGTTGAACTCTTCGTGGTCTCTCTTACTGTTTACAAAATTTCTAGATTTTTAAAATGTCCAGATTTTCTAGAATGATGTGAAGTTAAATTTCATAAGCCTCATAAAATATTTTTTAACGTAAAATGAAGAATTTAAGGACTAAATAAATATTTTTTAAATCCGTTTTTTGGGGATTAAATATAGAAATTGAATTCCTTAAATCCCATGGTTTTAAAATGGGTCGTTCAACAAGTTTTAAATGAAGTCAAGTTAAATGAAAACTAAAGGGGAATGTTGACCGCATTAATCTTTTGGAAGCTATATTTAGCATCTTAAAAGTATGCGATCTTCTCCATTACAGTCTTTGCTTGTTTCTTCAAGTATGGATAAACCATAACCCTATTCTTGAACCTTGAAGAGTGGTCTGCCTCCACATGGAGCCTCCTTGTTCGTGAATCCAAGCGTGTTCAATTGCCTGATTTCCTCTATGTTTTCTACATAAGCGTGTCATGATTGTGGTATAAGCTTGTCTTTCTTTTACATTCCTCATTCTATGGAAGTGTTGTATTATTGATCAAGCCCTTACCTTCATGATATATAGGTGGTGGCATCAACTTATTTTCCCCTTGTTTTCAGAACAGTGTGTTTTAGAACATCCTTTTCATGTAGAGGATCCCCGTTCTCTCTTATTTTACCCATATGTTCATTTAGAATGATTTTTTCCTAGTGGGTGGGTGGTACAAATTAACTAATGAAGACAATAAACTAGATTAAAATTAAATCGAGGGGAACGGAATTTAATCGCATGTTTTACTAGATTTCTTATTATTGCTAAGTGATGATTGTTACCTGGGATTATAAGTTGCTGATTTGTGTGCATGTTGTGACAATTGTGAATTATAAGCCCCTATTGTGGATTGACAACCCTTTATTTATTTTTTGTTTATAACACCTATCATAAAAGGCTTAATATGTATATACGACTAATAATTGGTTTCTTGTGTAAATCTATAACTACGGGAAAGTATCCTTGCGTGATAAGATAGTTTAATGTGAAAGCCCCTATAAATAAATTGTGGTAAAATATGTGGTCTGGAAATCTGATGGTGTGTGTGCTGCTAATATGTTATTGTTGGACTTGTGGTTGCATGGACTTTGTGGTCTTGGTACAGTGATGGTGGGGGCAGGTTTAAGTGTAGGATGAGTTGCGGGAAGTATAAGTGTGGTGGATGATTTGTGGTTTTTTTGGCAGTAAGATGGTTGTTGTGGGGTGCCTTGTTGTAGTTGCCTCATAGTGATGGAATATGAGTTTAGTAATGGTGAATGGGTATTAGTGTGAGCTGGTTCTTAATGAAAGTTCTTGAAATTATAAGTGGTGTTTGGTTTAATAATTGATTAATTATGAAAAGTGGATGTTAATGTAATAATATGAAAAGTTAGATGGATCTATAATTAAACAAAGGGAAATTATGGGTTGTGTGGGGTTGTTCTATGTGGTGGGTTGCATCTTGTTAGTGGTAGCATGTGGTATGTTAGTATGGTGTTGATGACAAGGTGGAGGTGATGAAATATTGATGTGAAACCTTTAGGTTGGGCTTGTGTGCTGTCTATATGAGTATATATAAGATTGTATTTTCATGTTATTTTTATACACACCCCACATGAGCCAAGTACCATATATCAACACCCAGATGTTATGGGGGTTGTTTTCCACAACATCCATATGGAGAGGATCAGATGGCTAATCACCCCCTCTTCCCTTCTCTTCCTTCAATAGTAGTGATGATGACAAATAGTATTGGAGATTCCTTGTGATGATGGGTGTATGGTACGTGGTGGGGGTCATGCATGGTTTGAGGGGGCACAAGGTTGATGTCCTTCACATTCACGATACCCTACTACCCTGATTCGTGATGAGTTTGTGATGTGGATATCGATTGATGCCAGCATGAGATATTGGGTAGTGCGGGAGGCTGGAGTTGGTAGGAATGCATCCCAACCCACATCAGAGATGACTTAATATGTGGTGATGAGATGGAATGGAAGGGATGAGAGCACAATACATTTGAATTTGGGGTGTGAGAGTGGAAACTCAGCGGGGAAGTGGATGTGGGGTGCCCTTATCGATGTGAGGTTGGGATGGATTGTTATCCCGTTTTGGTGTTTGCTAGTTTTTCTGTTTTTTTATTGATGAATTAATATTCCCTTTTCACATTTTCATGGGATACCTTGGGAATGATCCTACTAAGTTTATATGTTATGACCACCCTGTGTATATAAACAGGTTTTCATGTTTCGAGGAGGGTTATGGGGACTGATCTTGGCATTACTAGCTTGGAGATCAGAGTTACTGTGGGGTTGATGCCTTAATTTTTTTTCCTTTGGTATTTGAATTGGAGACCTTATTTGTATTTGTTGACATACACAAGTGGGATTTTTTGGTTCCTTTTATTTTATGTGACATATTATTTTTGGTGTTTTTTATATTCTCTCTTGACCCTTTCTTATGTTGATGGTAATGCCGTCTATTTGAGTGTTTTTCTCCCTTGGTGCTAGTCATCAACCTAGGGTCTACTTGATATGAGAGTCAAGGGTCACTCTTTATATTCACTATCAGCCTAGGAGTGGTGCCAGCAGAGTGGGAGGGGTGGGGGTCATGTCTGAGTGGTATTAGAGGTTTTGGTTGAGAGATAAGGTAGAGTTTTGAGTTAGGAACCGGCGAGGCTTGCATGAGAATGGTAGGGGGATGATGTTAGTTAAACTTAGTGTGTGATGTAGAAAAGGAGACTAGCTATTACATAGGTATTTAGGTCCCCCTTTGATCTGATGCAAGTACATTAATCTTACTAAATATCATTGGTGATATAATTATTATTGCGAGGTAGAGACCTAAGGAAGGTGCATGCACAATTCTTTTTTTTGTGTTTGTGATTGAATGGGGGTGTTTTGGGGAATTAAAATGATTTTTTAAATTAATTTAAATAATTTCCATGCTACAAATATTAGAGTTTATTCCCTTGTGTTTTTTCAGATATGGATCATGGTTGTTGTCCAAGTGCAGTTTAGTAGGATGACCCAATCGATCGTTGGAGGGTTGATCTGACAGAGGATGATGAGGTGTGGCAGAGGGTGTTGTGTGCTTTCCAGCTTCAGAGTCTAGAAAAGTACAAGGGGAGTGTCTCCTATCTAGAGATGATGAATTGGATGGAGGAGATAAAGATTGAATTTATTTTGATCCAGGATCAAGCTGAGTAATGGGTTCCATTGGAAGTTAGTTAGATGTAGGGAGAAACACACTAGTGGTGTACCCTATAACTTGGAGGAAGGAAGGAGGAATATGTTTTTTAGACCAACTTTTAGATGGATTTTTGTCTAAAGTTCTTGTCTTTGATGATAAATCCAACAAAGTGGTAGGAGATTTTCTCTATCTATTGGGTGATTATGAGCGTATGAGATATTGAGATCAGGTTTAAGGATCTCTTTCATTGTTCTCTTGATATATTTACATACGAGGAGTCTATAGAACAATGTATTAAGGAGGTTATTCATCCAATGATAAGATATTTCTTCACCCCATTTACGCTTCCTATGTAACTATTGGTGAATAAGAAGATGAAATTTTTCTAGCGGATGCACTCACATGGAGGTGTGCCATAATAGAGAGGTTAACAAAGCTTCTAAAAAAATAGAGCTTCATGTGGAGTATCATAAATGTTAGGGAAGTTGAGGTTTATATTAGAAGGGAGTCGATCATAGTAGTCTGCTCCACTCTTTTCTAGGCCCAGTAGTTCCTGAGTGTCTATCGGGGGATTTTTGTTCTCATGCTATGCCTACAATGGTTATGATCACCAATAGGCTCATTGACCAAACACTAAGGGAGGTATCTTTGGATTGGTTGTTCAGAACCCTCTCCAGCCACAACGACAGCAGAGGCCGCCGAAGTTAATTCGATATTAGAGAGGAGATGAATCCAGTAGAGGCTAGCCCCACGATGTTCCTCATCCCTAGGGACTTAGAATATAGAGTTCCCATGGAGGTCATCATTAGAGAGGTAGGGAATTTGGACATGGGTAGATGTATGCTATGGAGGTACCAATGTTAAAGAGGCCAGAGTTTTTTCATGGTATTATTATTTTATCATCTACCTTAGTTTCTACTTTGTTTGATTCTAGAGATTTTTACTCTATTGTACAAACTCCAGTCTACACATTAGAATTGGAGGTGAAGAGGCTTTTAGTTCCCATGGTGTTATCGATTCCAGTTGGAGGTTAGGCTTGCTTGTTTGATGTGTGCTGAGGATATATATTGATGACAAGACAACATCTATCAGTGGGATGTTTCTTATTATTGTATATGCAGTTATATGATTTCATATTTATCATGAACTGGTTGTATTCCATGCAAGTGGTTATTGACTATTTCCATAGGAGATTCATTTTTTCCAACGTGAAGGGCCAGCGAGCGGTGTTCATTGGCAATCAGGGATATTAGATGGATGTGAGGCATGTAAAGACTCTACCATATTAGTTGGAATAATTTTAAGTGCATACCAAGGTAGTAAAAACCCCAAATCTATTTAAGATTTTCTCGATATCTTCCCAGATATGGTTGTGAAACTACCCCCTCGACATGATATCGAGTTTAGGATAATGTTACAATTGGGTGACTATCTAAATTAAATTAACAATTATCACATTGAACCCATGGTGCTGTGTGATTTATGTCTCTAGATCGATGATTTGTAGTATAAAGGTTTCATATGTACCAGCATATCTCCTTAGGATGCTCCGGTGTTTTTCACCAAGAAGGCAGACGATATTCTGAGGTTGTGCATGGACTACCAGAAGTTGAATCGAGTGATAGTCGAGAAATGTTACCCTATTCTAAGAATAAAAAATATCTTAGAATATTTAAAGGGGTATATTTTGTTTTTAAAGATCAATATATGGTCTGGGTATCACCAAATGAGGGAGAAGGAGGTAGATATCCTAAAGACTACCTTTCGATGCAGTTATGGAGACTCTAAATTTATAGTCACATCATTCAGTGTCACAAGCACACTAGTCGGGTTCATGGGGATCATGAGCTTTGTATTCCATGAGTTCTTTGACTAGTAGTCATGTTCATTGAAAACATCCTTAAATAATCAACATCATAGTAGGATCATGCTGTGAATCTCAGAGTTATTCTAAATGTTCTTTGACACCATCAACTCCATGGGAAGTCATTTAAGTGAATGTTTTGGAGATGAGAGGTGCACTCCCTTATACATGTAGTATATTAGTAGAATTTAGTTGTATACCCATCAAAAATCAAGGTAGTTGTTTCTTGGGAAACACCTATGAACATGGAAGAGGTTCATAGATACCTTGGTATTACAAGATATTATCAGAAGTTTGTATTTGACTTCTATTGGACTGTGAATCCACTAAAAAATGTGACTAGGAAGGACTGGTATTTCATCATTAATGATCAGTGTTTAACATCATTTTACTACCTCAAGGGGAGGTTGATCAGTTACCTTATGCTTAGGTTTCTAGATGAATGGGTGATGTTTAAGTACTTTTTTGACAATTCCTATCTAAGCTTTGGATGCATCTTGATGAAGAAAAGGGAAGTAATCACTTATGGGTCTAGGTAGTTACATCCTTAAGATCCTATATATTCAACTAATGACCAATAGTTGGAAGTAGTTGTGTTTTCCCAAAATCTAAGGTGACATTACCTCATCAGTGAGCGATTTGTGCTCTTCACAGATTACAATAGTATGATGCATGTATTTTCTCAGAAATATTTAAACCTACATAATTAGAGGTGGATAAAGTTTTTCTAGGATTATGATTTTGAGATCTTCTATACCCTAGAAAAAAGGAACGTGGTCACATACATGACGAACCAAAATTCATGGGGAGATATTTTTTGGGATTGTGAGGATGCATAGAAAGGGATGTAAAATCTTACAATGATGTATCTAAATGTGGAGGAACTTAGTGGCAAAGTTTTTCTCTATCAGATGAAGTGGAATTGTCACTAATGTGTAAGGTGGATGAGTATTAGTGGAGAGTCTTAGAGGTGAAATTGATATGATATCATTTCATTCATGGTGATGCTTTATAGGGGTATTCCAAGGATAATCAGAAACATATACTATTTCAAGGAAGGATATTTATTCTATTGGCCATGCGAGGGGGATATATTCATGAGTTACATATATCAATTTAAGAACTACATCTAGGTGTATCCAAAATGTACTGTGGAATGAGGAGGTATCTTTGGTGGCCTAGGATGAAGCAGTTTGTGGTGGAGTTCATGGAATGATGTATGTTTTTCCAATATGTAAAAGTAGATTATTGTTTTCATGGTGTTTTTTACATCCATTGGAAGTCTATAATTGAAAGTTTAGGGAAATATAAATAGATTTCATCACTCTTATAACTTAGTTCCACAAATTTCATGATGACGTTTGAATAATCATGGACCGACTGAGGAAGTTGGCCTATTTTTTGGTGACCAGTAAGCCTAGTGTTATGGATGTTTTGGAAAGGTGGTACATGGATGAGGTTATGAGACTCCATGGGGTTCCAAATATCATTTTATCTAATCAGTACACTAGTTTTACCTAATGAGTTTAGAGAGGATTTCACCATTCTTTTGGATCTCAGTTATGCCTTAGTACTTTTTTTCATCCCCAAATGAATGGGAAGACAAAGTGGACCATCCATATGATAGAGAAAATGTTGTGGTAATGTGTCTTATAATTTAGTGGACCATGGGTGAACCATCTACCATTGATTGAGTTTTCCTAGAATAAAATCCATCTCTCACCCATTGGAATGGTTCTGTTTGAGGCATTGTAAGAGTGGTTGTGTCATTCCACATTGTGTAAGAATGAATTTGGGGATTAAGTAGTCCTTGGTTATAATGTGGTATATATAATAATAGATAAAATATAAGAGGTTCAAGATTAAATGAAGGTATCCCAATATTTCTAGAAATACTATGCAGATCTTAGGTGGAGGCTCCTAGAGTTTTTGGTTAGAGACCATGTGTTCTTGAAGGCTTCCCCTCGTTAGGGGTATTAGAGGTTTGGACGATGGGTTATGTTTTATCTTAGGTTTTTTGGGACTTTAAAGGTTCCATAGAATGTTTCTTAGGTGTATTATAGATTTACCTCCCACCATGTCTTGAAAAAGATCATGATGTCATACACATGTCCCAATTTCATCGTTATCTTCACAATGAATCTCATGTCATTGATTATGGAGAATTATACATCGAGGATGATATGAAGTTTTTGGAGTGTCTGGTCATGATCAAATATTTTTGGGAGAAGTTACTATGTATTAGATTAATTCAATTGGATCATGTGTTGTGAACACACTATGGGGTGAAAGAGAGTACTAAGGAGAGAGAATCACAAATGTATACTCATTACCCCAAGCTATTTCAATGCTTCACTTGTTTCCCTTTTGTTGCGATGATTTGTTTTAACCTTATTCTTATTTGAGGTTAAATATATCCAAAATTTAATTATGTCACCTAAATCTTTCTTTTATTCCTCCCATGTGTGGTTGTGCTCTTGTTATAGTGAGATACTTCGGAGTTATCGCATACGTGATTGTTTGGATTTCCTTTACCTTTTATTTTTAGATTTTTTTTGATTCTTGAGGATAATAACTGTTTTATAGGTATTTTATATAATTCCTCCGGTCCCTAAAAATATTCCTTTGTGATTTTCCCAAGGCTTGGAGGCACTAAGGGGGTGTTTGGGGTCTTCTTCCACCTGAAATTTCTAGTCTTTTCACATATTTAGATCGTTTTTTCTCATGCTTCTAGCTTAGTCTCATGATCAAATAATTTATTCACATGTTTAGATGAATTTTTTATCATGGTAAAGTTTTTTTTCATGATCAGATAGCTTGTTATCGTGGTCAAATTTTTTCACATAGCTGGATATTTTATTCTCATAGTCATAGTTTGTTCGAACAGTCAGACAGTTCGTTCTCATGACTGTAGTTTGGTCTCACATTCAAACAATTTATTCTCATAGTCGCATTTTTTTCTTATAGTCAATATTTTTGTTCTCAAAATCAAAATATTCATCATGGTTGATGATTTTTTCTCATGCTAATGCCCTTATAATAATCAAACCTTTATCATGTTTGAACCCTTCATAGTTTCTCTAATAGTTTTCAAAATTTATAGTTTTTAAAATTTTTACAGATTTTCTAAAATGAGGTGAATTCAAATTTCTTAAACCTCATAAAAATTTGAAGTTAAAATTAGGGATTTCGGGCCTAAATAAATGTTTTTAAAATTCAATTTTTGGGGATTAAATCTAGAAATTTAATTCCTTAAACCTCATGGTTTAAAAAGGTTTGTTTTTCATGTTTTAAATGAAAAATAATTAAATGAAAATTAGAGATAAAAATTGATTTTTTAATCTTTAGGAGACCTTATCTGGCATATTAAAAGTACATGATATTCTCCATTTAATTATTTTCTTGTTCCCTTTGATTCGGGAATAACCAAAACCCTATTCTTGAACCTTACAGAGTTTTCCACATCCACCCAGAGCCTCCATATTCATGATTCTAATCATGTTTAACATCTTGGGTTCCTCTCTATTTTCTATAGAAGTGTTTCACATTTGAGGTAAGATATTTTTTCAAATTTTTATTCATCCTTCACCTTAAATTGTTTTATGATTGATCAATCCCTTACCTTCAAGATATCCAGGTAGTAATATCATCTTCTTTCCCCTATTTTCAGTGCATCATGTTTTAGAACATCCTTTCTTGGTAGGTGATCCTCTATATATCTTCTTTTGTGAATTTGAGTAATTAGAATTATTTTTATAGTGGGTTGGTGGTATTGATTAACTAAAGAATATAATGAACTTGATTAAAATTAAAATGAGGGGAATAAGATGTACTTTTTTGTTTTACCTATTTTCTTTTTATTTCTAATTGATGATTGTTATATAGGATTATAAGATTCTAAGGTGTGTGCATTTTGTGACTAATGTGAATTTTAAATCCCTATTGTGGATTGATAAAAATTTATTGATTATTTTTTAGAACACCTCTCATAAAAGGATTCATATGTATATTAGGTTAAGAATTGGTTGCCTATGTAAATCTAGAACTATGTGAAAACAAACTTGCTTATGAAGATGGTTTAATGTGAAATACCTAGTAAATAAATTATGGAAAAATATTTGGTTTGGAAATATATTGTTTTGTGTTATGATAGTATGTTAGCCTTATCGTTGTATATCCTTTATGGGGTTGGTACAATGATGGTGGTGACCAATTCATGTATGGGATGCATTGCGGTCAGTAGAAGTGTGGTGGTAGATATGTGGTTACTATGGTTGTAAGATAATTTCTTTGTGGTGCCTTATTGTGGTATCTTAATACTAATGAAATATGAGATTGGTAATGATGAAAGGGTATTATTGTGGGACAATTTTAAATGGAAGTAATAAAAATTATATATGGTTCTTGGTTTAATAATTGATTAATTATGAACAATGGAAATTAATGTAGGAATATAAAAAGGTGGATGAATATATAATAGAAATAAAGGAAAATATGGGTTGTGTGTGGTTGTTTTGTGTGTTGGGTTGCATCTAGTTAGTGGTAGTGTGTGGTAACATTATTATGTTGTGGATGATAAGGAAAAGGTGATGAAGTATTTATGTGAAACCTTTAGTCTGACCTAGTGTGCTTCCCATGTGAATATATATATATATATGGTTGTGTTTTCATGTTATTTCTATTCACACCCCACCCACAACAAATACTATGGAATAACACCAAGATTTTATGGGGTGTGATTTACCTAACATCTATATGATTAGGAATGGATGGATGATTACCCCTCTTCTCCCACTCTTCCTTCGATAGTAGTGATGATGACAACTAGTATTGAAGATGCCTTGTGATGATGAGGGTATGTCATGTGGTATGGGTCATGTGTGGTGGGAGGAGGGAATAAAAATGATTTCCTTCACAATCATGATATCCTAATACCTTGGTTTATGATGAAGTTGTGATGTGGATGTTGACCGATGACAACACAAGATACTAGGCCCTGTGGGAGGATGGTGTGGGTAGAGATTCATCCACATTATTGATGACTTGATATGTGGTGATGATATGACATGTAAGGGATGGGAGCACATGACGTTTGACATTGGGGAATGAGAGTGAAAACAAAGTGGGGATGTTGATGTGGTTCACCTTTATCAATGTTATCTTGTTATTATCTTAATATTTTCATTGCATTATTTAGAGAGTGAGCCATGTTGAGGTTGGGGTGGATAATTGGAATGTTTAGGTGCTTGTCAGTTCTGCTGTTTGTTTACTAGTGCATTAGTATGATATTTTCACATTTTCACAAGATACATTGGGTATGATCCCACTGAGTAAACATGTTATGATCACCCTACATATATAAATTGTTTTTCACATTTCTAAAAGGGTTATTGGGATCGAGATGAGTATTAATAGCTTGGAGATTCAAGCTGTTGTGGGGTCTCAACCTTAGTTTTTTATTTTTATTTTATTTTATTTGGAGACTTTATTTGTATTTCTTGACATACACATATGGGATGTTTTGGTCCCTTTTATTTATTATGATGGTTTTTTTGTAGTTGTTTATTTTCTCTCTTTATACTTTCATATGATGAGGGTAATGACTCCCATTTGTGTGTTTTTTCCTCAGTGTTAGTCTTTAACCCAAGGAATACTAAATGGGAGACTCAAGGGGTCACTCCTTCTCTTCACTACTAGCCAAGGAGGGGAACTAGTGGGGGGGGGGTGACATCTCAACTGCATTGGATTTTAATAATGTTTTGAAATAAGTTTGTGAGTATCAATAATCTCACACACAAATGTATTATAGAAAAAATAATTCTTTATTACAATAGAGAAAATTTTGAATCCAAACTAAGGATTTTTTTAATTAATAAAAAAAATCCTTATTAACTATAATAAATATATTATCATGATAACTTATTAATGGTTATACAATATTGAGGAAATGATCATTTTTTTTGAGGGTGGTGGAATCTCAAAAAGAAATTTTGGAGGATTGATATATAATTTTATAACATCTCACTGATGACAGTGATGCAATTTGACCATATTAAGTGAAGGTTGAAAAACTTACACAAGATCTTCATTCTAATGTCATTGTTAATAGTCCTTGGATGGAACCTTTATAATTAATAATACTTTAGAGAAATAATATTCTGGTTAAGTCAAATTGAATTGACACACACTCAAACACACTAGTGGGTTTTGGGATATTTGATAGATGAAGTGAGTGGATCACTCACATGACGGCTATGCTAGAAAGAAGTTAGAGTGAAGAAAATAATTTATTGTTTCATAATAAAATATTTATTTTTCCATAAAAATACCCTTATCTTATTAATTCTTGAGGTCACCAATAATTTTTTAGAAATAAATTATTTTTTCTTAAATATTTAAATATAATAATAATCATACTCTAATATGATAATAATTCATCTAACTTATCAAGTACTGATGTCAGAGTTAGAATACTAAAAATGATAATTCTTGTAGTTACTAGCTATAATACTCTAGGTTTATTAAAGAAACGGTTGTATCATGCTCCATACCTGAATTTATTTCAAGGAGACCCCATAAATTGATTATTGGACCAGTATGAAGTGGGCCTCTAAATTATCCTCACCAGTATAAAATTGACCACCAGTGGCCACCAAAAGTATTAGTCAAAGGGTTTGATTGACCAACTACTTGTACTTTTATTACATCCATATTCAATGCATTGAATATTAATAAAACTTATTATCACATATTGTTTTTTGTTCTACATGAATATAATGTAATAATGTCCCAGAGTATACGTTGCATTGATAGGGTCATAGAAGTTACCCACTATAATGAGAAACTTTATGTGCTATGATTATATTATCAAATAATGTTCTGCAGTTGGATGAGGTACTATGAGACACACTGTACATAGACTGTCAGGTGTGAGTACTCATAAGCAGATGGAGCTTCTTCTCATGAAGTTCATGTTGGAGTTGGTGGCCTAGAACCAAATAATTTGTACTTTATTCATTAATAAATACCTTATCACATATCGATTTCTCTTCTGCATGACAATGCATGTGATAATTTCCCAAGGATAGCTGTTTCATTAAAGGGTCACAGCAGATCCCTACTATGATGAGAACCCGGAAGTTCCATAACACTATTATTAAATATATATTCTATGGATGAAAGATGTTATTTGAGGGAAACAAATAATACAGGCCATTAGGGGTGAGGGCTCATAAAACTTAGAGGTGCCTTCTCATGGTGTGCACCCTTGGTAATATCCAGGAGGATATTATGAGAACGAGACCCGCCAGTAGGAAATCCACATTTGATAGTGTCATTGGATGTTCCTATCTATGGAAGTGTGTATTGGTCCTTAGACTTTAAGATTACTATTACTGGGTATTACAACTCGCACACTTAGATGTATTGACGAAAAATGTGATGACACACTGTTCGCAGCGAGATAGGATACGTTGGGTGCATCACGAGTAATACTGCATTAATAGATAATGCGAGAAAGGATTTTCCCATTCTGTTCCATAACAGAAGTAGATATCTCAGGCCCTTTGATGGAATTGATATAGCCTAAATAAATCCATGTCCATGGTAAGGTATGGGCGAGTTCAATTTTGGGAAGTCAAATAAAGAATAATCGAGCACATGGGTTGATGGAACTAGCATGAAACCCACTTGATTAGAGATATCGAGACAAAGGGATTACATTACACGGTAAGCATTCGTAGGAGGTGACACGTCATTGTGGTGTTAACTTCTTTCTCTATGGGTGCCTTGGCATGTTTCTATATGCTAACTTTGGACTTTAGGTAGGCTCCGCCTAATTCCACTTAGAAAGAGACCTAGAGGGTCACACACTAAGTGCGTCCATGTATCTCAAGTTAAATATTAATTTAACAAGTTGAATAAATATTATTCTCGACTGTGGTTTAATAATTATTCAAGGATGCCTGATCGCATTTATTTCGACACTAGTTATTTGAGAGAATATATTGTGGGTGAAATAATATATATTTATTAGCGATTAATGCAGTTACATTTATTTCAGAAATAAATAGCCATTATTCAAGGTCTAATAAATGTGGTGGAGGAAATAAAATAAAATGAAAAACAAGTACACACTGTGTATTAATGATTACATGCTGTGTAGTTTTTTTAGTCAGGATTTTGAGGAAATAATATTTTTTTATTAAACGATATTTATTATAATCAGCATGGGCGCATGTCAAGGAATTAATGATTCAACATGGGGGTTTTTCAATAAAGAGTTAATGAATTAAATAAAACACGTAATGCGTTTATTTGTTGTCATAACTCTATAACCTCAAACCCGATTATAAATATCCTCACAACCCCAACACTTTTCCTCAATCGTTGTGCACAAAAATTCTGGAGAATTCTCTCAAGGCCAAAAGAACTCCTTCCTCCAAGAATTCTCTCAAGACCGAGAGAGATCCACCACCACCGGATCAAGGTGATCAAAGGTGGACATCGCAAGCGAAAGTTCTTCCGCGCTAGCACCCAGAGATCCCTTTGACGATGTCCAGAGATACGTGGAGCATGTATGGATCACTGATAGAGGAATCTTACACTTGGATTCTACAACGCAATGACGAATCACATCGGATCGTGACCGGAGATATCAATGAAGAAAGAATTCCATCAAGGTAATTCTTGTTAATTAATTAAATTAATTATAATCAACATATGATGATTATATCAATGGTTCTGGTACCCTTCTCTTTATTTTCTTTCTTCGTTATATTCTGAAGATCCGGCATTTTGTTATTGTGAAGGATCTCGGATTGAATGTTGTTTAATGCTAAAATTATAGTTGGGTACACCCACCAACGTGCTTCTGCTATGCCCAGAACCTACAAGTGGTATCAAAGGGGTCATATCATTGATTGTAATTATTTAGTTTTTTTTGGTGATTTATGCATTTAATAATTTAGTTTTTTCAATTCAAGTTAATCATTCTTTAAAATATGAATCTCGAGATCTATTCCTCCCCTCTCATTTCTCATTCACCTTATAGAAATGAATTTTTCTTTTAATTTTGATTAAAATAAAATAGAGGAACTCATCCGGAGGTGCCTAAATCTCCTGGCCGTACAATACCAAAATACACGGCGTGTATTCAGAAGTACACTTCGTGTAGTATAGGTTCAATGCATTGACTGATCCAACAAATAAGGCCATGTATTGGATCCTATCTAAGTCATTTATGGCACCATGTGTTGACCAGGAACAGGTGGCACATGGTTTCCAGATTACATGACGTGTGGTCCAATTGAACACGGCGTGTAGTCCCTTTGGGTTAGGGTTGGACCGTGTACCCCATACACGACTTGCCCAGCTAGAAACCGTGTAACGCGGATACTACATGGCGTGTGTCCAATTGAACACGCCGTGTACTTTGAAAATTTCCGAGGTACATCTACACGCCATGTCCCCAGGTGTGTACTTCGGATGGACGATGAACAAAAGTACACACCGTGTAGCCAGAATTACACGTCGTGTACTCATTCAAATTACACAAATTTATTAAAATTTATTATTATATTATACAAACCCTTGAGACGTGTACCACAGTGCAGACATAAATCTTAGGTACAACACGTGATAGGTGTTTTATATATATGTGTTTAATTTAACATCTGCGTAATGAATGAGAATTCACCGGGTTGCCTCCAAGGTAAAATTTACGTACAAAGATAATTTTAAATGAATTTATTTGTTTAAAATTATGATGGATGATGATCTCAAGAAAATTCAGAAAAAAGGTTTAAGATAAAAGGATTGATTAATTAAAGATAATTAATTGATTCGAGCATGATTTATCTTAAACAATAATGATTAAATAATTGAATTATAGTTTTATTAATGCATAATATCGTTGCATGAATGGATGATCATGAGCTAGACCAAGACCTTTTTATGTGAATGGTTTATTTTAATTTATTTATTTAAATTAAATTTGTTGGCCTGCGAGCCTTCTCCTCATTAATATATAGGGCCTGTGCGCCCAAGGATTATTTTATGTAAAAACCCCTTTTACCCCTCACCTGCGTGTGAGATAAATGCATATGTAATGGATGGATCTCCCAAGCTAGTGGAGGTGTCTCAAGTTAGGAGCCAAGGTGAAACGAATCCAAGGAGATACAAAGGTGGATAGGTGGAAAGCTGTAAACAAGAACTCGAAAAGTTCAAGGTGTTTCTCCCCTAGGTCTTGGGTTAGTTTATCAATCGCTAGATAAAATAACCAATAGAACAAGATCATGATCACACTATTTGTTTTATTTCTGTCAGTTGCATGGTTTATTTATTATGGGTGTGTTTTCACGATCACACAATTAATGAATTAATCAAGCATGCAAGATGAAACTAAAATAAGACCGGCTTATGCGTAAATATTATCTTAGACATGGTTAATCACTTAAGTATATCCCAATTAATATTAACAAGCATTTAATCAAAGATAATAAAATGGAAATTTACGTATAAGGATAAAATCCCTCAAAGAAATATTAATTCAGTATAGCCTTCCATAATCTTGGTTAGAATCGAACCATAGTTCAAAGTGCTTGACCAACCCTAGTTGGGGCGCTTTCAATTATCGAGGAATTCTAATTCAAGGTTTTGGGTTGACTTGACTTGGTTCACATCAAGGGTTGACTACCACAGCAGGACATGGTGTGAACAAGAGGCAAAGGTTGAGGAAATCCAAAATAAAAGGATTTTAGGATTGGGGAGTCCACTCAGCGGATCAAGGAGCTGCGAGTTAATGCAGTTGGCATTTGGAATTCCTACCTAAAACCCTTCAAGTTTCTTGACCAGCCCTAGTTGGGGTAATGCAAAGGGAAATATGGATCCTTGCCACTAGAATATTCAGGCAACAGAATATTCCAAAGTCAATGGTGAGGGCTATTGGATTTTGATAAAATAGTGGGAGACTAATAAGTATTAATTTATTTATTTGGATTAGTTTTATAATAAAGCACTAAACCTTTTCTCATCTTAATTTGTAGAAATGACAAGAAAAATGACTTCAAACATATCATTGTGAACCATACTTGAGAAGGAAAACCTTCTCACCAGAACCAATTTCCAAGAGTGGCAGAGGCGTTTACGCGTCATCCTTCGCCACGAAAGGAAATTGTATGTGCTGGAAGAGCCTATTCTAGTTGCACCTGGAAAAGAGGCCAGTGATGAGGAAATATCTCTCTATGTGAAACATATAGATGATGCCATAGATGTCCAGTGTTTTATGCTATCGGCCATGTCTAATGAGCTCTTGAAGAAAAATGAAAACATGGACACATATAGCATGATGTCTCACCTTAAGGATATCTACCAAGAGAAGGTGAGACAAGAGAGATATTAGATCTCCAATGCTTTGTTTACAACTAAGATTGGAGAGTCTGTGCCAGTTGGGCCTCATGTAGTCAATCTTATTGGCTACATTGAACGCCTGGACATCTTAGGGATTAAATTCCCGGATGAGTTGCGTATAGATCTCATCCTATCATCATTGCCCAAGACCTTCTCCATCTTTATTGTCAATTATAACATGATAAATAATGAGAAGAGTCTATCAGAACTTATGACCTTAATTTTCCAGGTAGATAAGTGAAGGTTCTGGGTGCAGCGGAAGCGCGTGGGTGGATGTGCCCACTTGGCTTTTTGTCATTAGCAATGATCAATCCGGGATCAATATGATGATAAACACCAGTCTCCACGGATCAAATCATAGAAAAAAAGACAAAGAAGATGGTTTGTCCTGGAACCACAAAAAAGGATCGTTACAGGTTGATTATAATTAATTTAATTAATTATAAAGAAATACCTTTTGGGTGTTCTTTCTTCGTTGATGTTCTTGATCACGTTGTCGATGTGATCCGTCGTTGCGTCACAGAAGCCAAGTGTAGACTCCCTCTAGAGGTGATCCACACGTGTACCTCGTATCTCTGGACGTTGCCAAAGGATTCTCCGGGTGCTAGCATGGAGAAGCCTTTGCTTGCGTTTTCCGCCTTAGATTGTCTTGATCCGATGGAAGAGGATCTCTCTCGGTCTTGAGATCGTTCTTGGAGGAAGAGGTTCTTTCGGCCTTGAAAGAATTCTCCAGAGATGTTGTGCACAACGATTCTCTTGTCTGTTGGAAAAGAGTTGGGGTTGTGAGGATATTTATAATTGGGTGTGTGGGGTTATAGAGTTATGACAATAAATAAACGCGTTACGCATTTTATTTATTTCATTGACTCTTATTTAAAACCCCCATGTCGAATAAATAATTTCTTGACATGCGCCCATGATGATTATAATAAATATCATTTAAAACAATATTATATCCTCAAAATCCCGACTGGAAAAACAACACGGCGTGTAATAATAAATACACGGTGTGTACTTGTCTTTCATTGAAAACTACACGGCATGTACATTAAATGTACATGGCGTGTATATCTTATTTTCATTTATTCATTTCCTTTCCAAAATAAAACTACATGACATGTACATTTAATAATACACACCGTGTACTTGTTTTATTTTATTTTTCCTCCATCATTTAAAACAACTTAGGCTTCCTTGAATAATTATTAAACCACGTACGGGAATAATCTTTATTCAACTTGAGATACTTGGATACACTTAGTGTGTGACCCTCTAGGCCTCTTTCTCATTGGCATTAGGCGGGCTTGCCTAAAGTCCACGATTACTGTCTAGCAATGGGTCAAGGCACCCAAGAGAAAGAAGTTGACACTGCATTGACGTATCACCTCATATGAATGCTTACTGTGTAATTTAATCCCTTTCTCTCAATATCTCATCAAGTAGGTTTCATGGCAGTTTCATAAACCTATATGCTTGATCCATCGTTCTTTGACTACCTGAAATAAACTCATCGTTAACACCATGGCCATGGAATTTAATGCGACAGTTCTATTTCAATCAAAGGTCCGAGATATCAACTTCCATAAATGGAAGGGAAAAATCCTTCCTCGACTTATCCATTAACAACATGTCACTCATGACGCACCCAATGTACCCTACTTCCCGACAACTGTCTACGTGACGGTTTTCGTCAGTAAATCTAAGTGCGCGAGTCATGACATGAGTTAATGATAATCTTCCAGTCTAAGGAACATTACACATGCTCATAGATAGCAATGTGCGATGACACCAAGACATGCATAATTGCTATTGGTGGGTCTGTTCTCATAATCTCCCATCTTGGACATTACCAAGTGCGAACTCCATGAGAGGGAGTCTCGTCTTCTTACGAGTACTCGCACATGACGGTCTGTATACTATGTGTCCTATCATAGTATGTCATCCAACCGCAGAACTTTATTTAAGAATATTGTTATAGCATTTCAATGTTCTCATCATAGTGGGGATCTACTATGACCTTATTAATGCAACAAATATTCCAGGACATTATTATATTATATTCATGCAGAACAATGAACAATATATAATAAGTGAACATTCATGTAATCAAAGTACAAAATAGTTGGTTCTGAGGACACCAACCCTTACAAACTCCCACTTGGACTAGAGCCAACTGCCTACGACTTTTAGTCCGCTAGACCTCACATGATGATCATGTTTCTGCTGAGTTAAGGCTTTAGTCAATGGGTCTTCCACGTTGTCTTCCATGGAAATAATGCTCACTGCAACTTCACCTCTCTGAGAAAAATCCCTCAAGAGATGATACTTCCGAAGTATGTACTTTGTCCGCTGATGTGACCTTGGCTCTTTTGTAAGTGCCACCGCTATAGTATTTTCACAATAGAGTGTGATAGGATCTTTACTGCTCGGTACTACATCCAGCTCTTGGATGAAGATTCGCATCCATACTGCTTCTTTAGCTACCTCAGAAGCTGCGATATACTCGGACTCTGATGTAGAATCTTCCACCACACTTTTCTTTGAGCTCTTCCAGCTCACTGCACCTCTATTCAAACTGAAGATGTATCCAGTCTGCGACTTCATGTCATCTTGATCAGTTTGGAAACTAGCATCTACATGTCCTCTGATGACTAGTTCCTCATCTCCTCCATAAACCAGGAACATATCCTTAGTACGCCTCAGATACTTAAGGATAGTCTTGACTGCCATCCAATGGCGGTCTCCTGGATCAACTTGATATCTGCCTACCGCACTTAATGCGTAGGCAACATCTAGCCTCGTACATAGCATAGCATACATGACTGACCCAATCGCGGATGCGTAAGGGATCCTTGCCATTCTCTTTCTTTCCTCATGTGTCTGAGGACACATTTTCTTGGAAGGATGAATTCCATGTGACACTGGCAACAATCCCCTCTTGGATTTTTCCATACTGAATCTCTTCAGTATCTTGTCAATGTATGTACTTTGAATCAGGCCCAACATTCTCTTGGATCTATCACGATGAATCTTGATCCTAAGAATATATGCTGCCTCGCCCAAGTCTTTCATGGAGAAGCATTTATGCAACCATGCCTTAACTGACTGTAAGACAGGTACTTCATTTCCAATTAGTAATATGTCATCAACATATACTATTAGGAAAATGACTGCACTCCCACTAAACCTCTTGCAGACACAAGGCTCACATTCGTTCTTAACAAAGCCAAATTCCATTACAGCTTCATCAAAAACGAATGTTCCATGATCTTTATGCTTGCTTTAATCCATAAATGGATTTTTGTAACTTGCATACCTGTTGGCATCCTTTGGAGTCACAAACCCTTCAGGTTGTGTCATGTAGACATATTCCTGGAGGTTCCCGTTAAGGAAAGCTGTTTTGACATCCATTTGCCAAATTTCATATTCATGGTATGCAGCAATGGACAATAAAATTCTGATGGATTTCAGCATCACAACCATTGAAAAGGTTTCATCATAATCAATTCCTTGATGCTGTCTAAAACCTTTTGCAACCAGTCGTGCCTTGTAGGTGCTGACTTGCCCTTCCATGTCCAGTTTCTTCTTGAATACCCATTTATTACCAATAGACTTTACATCAACTGGAGGATCTACCAAAATCCAGAATTGGTTTTGGTACATGGAATCCATTTCAGAATTCATGGCTTCTTTCCACTTGGCAACGTCTGTGCCTTTAACTGCTTCCTTGTAGGTAAGAGGATCATCATTGTCAACTAATAATGAGTCACCATCCTCGGTGACAAGAAAACCATATCGTTCTGGTTCTCTCACCTCTCTCGTGCTCCTACTCAGTTCTTGTGTCTCTGGAATAGATTTTTCTTCCACGGGGCTTTGTGGAATATGTTCTTGTACCAACTCATGTGTATCTTGAGCCTCGACTTCATCGAAGTCTATCTCACTCCCACTATATCTTTTGGAGATGTGCTCCCTCTTAAGGAATATGGCATGTCTTGCCACTATAACCTTTTTCTCTAAGGGGTTGTATAGGTAATATCCACTTGTTTCCTTGGGATATCCTATAAAGATACACTTTGTTCCTCGGGGCACGAGTTTGTTACCTGAAGAGGCCTTAACAAATGCTTCGCTACCCCACACATGTAAATTCGATAACATGGCTTTGCGTCCACTCCATAACTCGTATGGAATACCATTTATCGATTTAGTTGGTACTTGGTTTAGTATGTGAGCTGCTGTTTGTAATGCATATCCCCAAAAGGATAATGGAAGACTCGCATGACTCATCATTGATCTCACCATGACCAACAGGGTGCGGTTCCTCCTTTCGCTTAAACCATTCCATTGTGGCGTGTAAGGAGGAGTGAGTTGAGATAGAATCCCAAACTCCCGTAAGAAATAAATGAAGTCCTGATTAAGATACTCTCCTCCTCTATCTGAGCAGAGTTTCTTAATCTTCTTACCAAGATGGTTCTCAACTTCATTCTTGTATTCTTTGAACCAATCAAAAGAATCTGACTTATACCTCATTAAGTAGATATATACATATCTACTAAAATCATCAGTAAAAGTTATGAAGTATGAGAACCCACCCCTTGCTTCAACTGGAAATGGTCCACAAACATCTGTGTGAACTAATTCTAGAAGTTCTTCAGCTCTTTCACCTTTCCCACTAAATGGGGCTTTGGTCATTTTGCCTTGTAGACACGCATGACATACACCAAGTGGTTTTAGTTCGAAAGAATCTAAATACCCATCTTGATGTAATTTTGTCAAACGTTTCTCATTGACATGACCTAGCCGGTGATGCCAAAGTTGGGTGTGGTATGAGTCATGTGAATTAACTTTGTTATCGATTTCCATTACTTGGTTTGTGTAGTTTAACACATAAAGGCCGTTATATAAATGTGCCCTACCAAAACAAATTCTATCTTTATAAAAGTAGCAACATTCATTTCCAAACTTGAATATGAATCCATCAGTATCTAATTTGGATACTGAAATAATGTTTTTAGTAACATAAGGCACATAATAACAACCTTTCAAAACCAAGACCATCCCAGTAGGCAATGTGAGGTGGTAGTCTCCAACAGCTACATCAGCGAGTCTGGCTCCGTTGGCTGCTCGTAGATCCACCTCACCTCGATCAATATTTTTGAATCTACATGGTTCCTATATTTGGATATAGATGTGAGCACCACAAGAAGTATCTAATACCCAATTAGTAGAAACAGATAGATTGCATTCGATAACAAATGCACCTAAAGCTTCCCCTTGCTTCCTTTGCTGGGTGCAGTTTTTCTTCTAGTGGCCCTTCTTGCCACATGCAAAACAAACAGCATCCTGTTCCTTTGCCTCCCCTTTGATCTTCCTTTTCTTGGAAGGCCTTGAAGAAGATTTGGGCTTAAATCTCTTCGCCTTCCCTTTTCTTTTATTCACCATAAGGATAGAAGGCTTTTCACGATTCATGTCATTATCTACTTAGCGAATAAGGATAAGAAGATCAGATAGAGACTTCTCAATGTTTTTCATGTTGAAATTAACAACAAAGTTCGAGAAGCTCTGGGGGAGTGATGCAAGAATGAGATCGGTGCCCAGTTCTTCAGGGAGTTTAAACCATAGAACCTCCAAGCGCTCAATGTAGCCAATGAGCTTGACTAAATGAGGCCCAGCTGGGGAACCCTCTCTAAGATTGCTCTAAAATAGATCCTTGGAGATCTCAAACCTTTCCTGTCTTGCTCTCTACTGATATAGACCATGGAGGTGCTTGAGCATGCTATAGGCATCCATGTCTTCATGAGACTTCATGAGCTCACTAGACATCAATGATAGCATCAAACATTTAATGTCAAGAGCATCGTTCAAATGTTGATCATAGACCAGAAAATCTTCATCACTCACCCCTGGGGTAGGAGAATCAGGAAGTGAGGACTCCAGCACGTAAAACTTTCGTTCATGGAATATGATAACCCAAAGGCGCCTAAACCATTCCTGAAAGTTACTGCTGGTGAGGATATTGTCTTTATCCAGTATTGATCGCATAGAAAATGTGGTTGATGAGTTTGTCATCTTGATTCTACAATTTAAAAGAGTAGATTTATTAGTAATTTCTTGATTACAATTTATGATAAATAATGAATGAATGAATTAATTCTCCCACTATTTTATCAAGTCCCAATGGCCCTCACCATTGAACTCGGAATTTCCAGTTGCTTTGACATTCTAGTGGCAAGGATCCATATTTCTCTTCGCATAACCCCAACAAGGGTTGGTCAAGCTATTTGAAGGTATTTAGGTAGGCAGGTCTTTGCCAACTGTGAGCTTACAGTTCCTTGATCTGTTGAGTGGACTCCCTAATCCTGAAATCCTGACTTGGATTTCCTCAACTCTTGCCTCCAATATTACACCAAGTCTAGCAAGGTCTACTTCTCTTGATGTAATATGGTTAAGTCAACCCGAAACCTTTCATAAGGGATTCCTTTATAAAAGTAAGTGTCCCAACAAGGGTTGGTCAAACACATAGTTTTATTGAGTCTTGCCCTTAATCAGGTAACAGAAGGCTTGGTCTGACTTAATATGGTATTGAGGGTTTTTATTCCTTTATGCGTAGTTTCACATTATCACATGCTTGTTAATATTAAGTGATGCTTGCTTAAGTGATTAACCATGTTCTGATAATGTTTACGCATAGTCCAGTTTTTATTTTATTCCATCTTTGCATGCTTGTTTATTTTATTAATTATGTGATCGTGACAACACATACATAATAAATAAACCATGCAATCAGACAGAAATAAAATAATATGGCATGATAATGAGCTTCTATTGGTTAGCTTATCTAGCAGTTTTGATAAGCTAACCCTGACCTAGGGAAAACACCTTGAACCTGTTGGTTCGTGTTTTGCAGCTCCCACCTGTCCACCTTTGTATCTTCTTGCATCGGTTTCGCCTCGGCTTCGGGATTTGAACCGTCTCCTCTGGCTTGGGAGATTTTCCATTACATGGGTTTACATTAAAGAAACCATGGGCACATAGGCCCTACATTTTATTGGAAGAAGGCTCGCAGGCCAACAAATTTAAATTAAATAAATTTAAATGAAACCATACACATACAAAGGGTCTTTGGTCTAGCTTATGATCATCCATAGTATGCAACGACATTTACGCATATTTAGAATTCAAATTCTTTTATTTAAGATAAGACGTGCTCGAATTCAATTAATTATGATCTTATAATTAATCAATTCTTTATCTTAAATTCCTTTCTGAATTTCCTTGAGATTCTTCTCATCCATATTCCTTGTACGGGTCTTTGTACATTGGAGGAAACCTGGTGAAGTTCCATTTCTGGAAAGTACACAGCGTGTAGTTTATAATTACATGGCGTGTATTTTTCTTTTCACCCTTTATCCAAAGTACACACCGGGGCTTTGGCGTGTTTTCTATACTTCGGAATTTTTGGAGTACACGACGTGTAGATGAATCATACACGGTGTGTACTTCCTTGTTACGCGGTAACCGGCCTGACGATCCCGTGTACGCGGTACGCGGCTTATCTTTGTACACGGTTTCACCTGGGCTGGAACGGACTACACGACGTGTTGCTCCAACATACATGCCGTGTATTCCGGTTTCCACGCGCCTTTCAATTCTGGTCAACACGGCGTGATTAAAACTTAGGCATAATAAATTCACATGGCGTGGTTTGGCGGACCAGTGCCGGTTCGTTGAACCTAAGTACACGACGTGTAGTTTTAATTACACGCCGTGTAATCTTGTGTTGTACAGACAGAATGATCGACTCCTCTGGATGAATTCCTCGTTTTTATTTTAATCAAAATTAAAATTAAAAAGTCATTTCTGTGATATGAATCGAGAAACGAAGGAGGAAAAATAGATCTCGTTTATTTAGATTAATAGAACGATATATTTCGAATTGAATCAAATATAAATGCGTAAATTATCAACGAAAATTAAATAACTATAATCAACGTTGTAACCTCCCTCTGATACCATTTGAAGGTTCTGGGCGCAGCGGAAGCGCCTGGGTGGATGTGCCCACTTGGCTTTTTGTCATTAGAAATGATCAATCCGGGATCAATACGACGATAAACGCTAGTCTCCACGGATCGAATCACAGAAAAAAAGACAAAGAAGATGGTTTGTCCCGGAACCACAAACAAGGATCGTTACAGGTTGATTATAATTAATTTAATTAATTATAAAGAAATACCTTTTGGGTGTTCTTTCTTCGTTGATGTTCTTGATCACGTTGTCGATGTGATCCGTCGTTGCGTCACAGAATCCAAGTGTAGAATCCCTCTAGTGGTGATCCACACGTGTACCTCAAATCTCTGGACGTCACCAAAGGATTCTCCAGGTGCTAGCGTGGAGAATCCTTTGCTTGCGTTGTCCACCTTAGATTGTCTTGATCCGATGGAAGAGGATCTCTCTCGGTCTTGAGAGTGTTCTTGGAGGAAGAGGTTCTTTCGGCCTTGAAAGAATTCTCTAGAGATGTTGTGCACAACGATTCTCTTGTCTATTAGAAAAGAGTTGGGGTTGTGAGGATATTTATAATCGGGTGTGTGGGGTTATAGAGTTATGACAATAAATAAACACATTACGCGTTTTATTTATTTCATTGACTCTTATTTAAAACCCCCATTTCGAATAAATAATTACTTGACATGTGCCCACGCTGATTATAATAAATATCATTTAAAACAATATTATATCCTCAAAATACCGACTGGAAAAACTACACGGCGTGTAATAATAAATACAGGGCGTGTACTTGTCTTTCATTGAAAACTATACGGCGTGTACATTAAATGTACACAACATGTATATCTTTTTTTCATTTATTCATTTCCTTTCCAAAATAAAACTACACGGTGTGTATATTTAATAATACACGCCGTGTACTTGTTTTATTTTATTTTTCCTCCATCATTTAAAACAACTTAGGCTTCCTTGAATAATTATTAAACCACATATGGGAATAATCTTTATTCAACTTGAGATACTTGGATACACTTAATGTGTGACCCTCTATGCCTCTTTCTCGTTGGCATTAGGCAGGCTTGCCTAAAGTCCAAGATTACTGTCTAGCAACGGGTCAAGGAACCCAAGAGAAAGAAGTTGACGCCGCATTGACATATCACCTCATACGAATGCTTACTGTGTAATTTAATCCATTTGTCTCAATATATCATCAAGCAGGTTTCATGGCGGTGTCATAAACCTATATGCTTGATCCATCGTTCTTTGAATACCTGAAATAAACTCGTCGTTCAAACCATGGCCATGGAATTTAATGCGACAGTTCTATTTCAATCAAAGGGCCGAGATATCAACTTCCATAAATGGAAGGGACAAATCCTTCCTCGACTTATCCATTAACAGTATGTCACTCGTGACGCACCCAACGTACCCTACTTCCCGCCAACTATCTGCGTGATGGTTTTTGTTAGTAAATCTAAGTGCGCGAGTTATGACATGAGTTAATGATAATCTTCCAGTCTAAGGACTATTACACACGCTCGTAGATAGAAATGTCCAATGACACCAAGACATGCAGAATTGCTATTGGCGGGTCTGTTCTCATAATCTCCCATCTTGGAGATTACCAAGTGTGAACTCCATGAGAGAGAGTCTCGTATTCTTATGAGTACTCGCACATAACGGTCTGTATACTATGTGTCCTATCATAGTATGTCATCCAATCGCAGAACTTTATTTAAGAATATTGTTATAGAATTTCAAGGTTTTCATCATAGCGGGGATCTGCTATGACCTTATTAATGCAATAAATATTCCAGGACATTATTATATTATAGTCATGCAGAACAATGAACAATATATAATAAGTGAACATTCATGTAATCAAAGTACAAAACAGTTGGTTCTGAGGACACCAACCCTTACAATAAGGACATGGGTCATGAAAAACCCATAGTCCTTATGGTGAATAAGAAAAGAAAGGACAAGGAAAAGGGGACAAAGAATTATAAACGGCCTGAAGCTCCTGAGCGTCGTCCCTCCTGGAAGAGGAAGATCCAGACGTAGGGCAAGGAATGGTAGGTGGTGTGTTTTGCATGTGGCAAGCAAGGCCACTGGAAGAGGAACTGCACCCAGAATCATGGGGATGCTAAAGGTGTGTTCGTTATCGAGTGTAATCTTTCTATTTCTACACATTGGATATTAGATACAGCTTGTGGGGCTCACATTTGTATTCAAATGCAGGAACCAGGTAGATTTAGAAAGATTTACATAGGAGAGGTTGATCTTCAAGCTGCCAATGGTGCAAGGCTGGTTGCGTTGGCTATTGGCAATTACCACTTCTCACTACCGACTGGGATGATTTTGGTTTTACATAACTGTTATTATGTTCCTAGTGTTACCAAGAACATAATTTATGTATATTTTTTGGATATGGATGGATTTATTTTCAAGTTTGTAAATAAGGGTTGTATCTTTTATAAGAACAATGTATGTTATGGTATGTCACATTTAAATAATGGTTTGTATGTATTAAATTAAGAAAACCAAGTATTGGAAATAGATAACGAAAAAAACTCACATGACTCATACATCACCCAGTTGTGGCATCACCGTCTCGGTCATGTAAATGAGAAGCACTTGACAAAGCTCTGCCAAGATGGTTATTAAGACTCTACTAAGTTAAAACCACTTGATAGATGTCACACTTGTTTACAAGGTAAATTGACCAAGCCGCCTTTTGGTGGACATGGTGAAAGGGCCACAGAGCTTCTAGGATTGGTGCACACGAATGTATGTGGACCATTTCTAGTAGAAGCTAGAGGTGAATATTCTTACTTCATTACTTTTACTGATGATTTGAGTAGATATGACTATGTCTAATTAATGAGTTATAAGTCAAAAGACTTAGAGAAATTTAAGGAATTCAAGAATGAAGTAGAGAATCAGCTTGGTAAGAAGATAAAGAAACTTCAATCGGATCGAGGTGGAGAATATCTGAACCAAGAGTTCATCGATCTTCTACGGGAGTTTGAGATTCTATCTTAGCTCAATCCTCCTTATACACCATAGTGGAATGGTGTTAGTGAAAGGAGGAACCACACCTTATTGGACATGGTGAGTTCGATGATGAGTCATGAAAATCTTCCATTATCCTTTTGGGGATATGCATTACAAACAGCAGTATACACATTAAACTGAGTACCAAATAAGGCATAAAATGGAATTACCTCTGAGTTATGGAATGGAAAGAAACCCATTTTATCGCACACACGTGTATGGGGATGCGAGGAGTTTGTTAAGGCCTTCTCAGGCAACAAACTAGCACCCTGGGGCATGAGGTGTATCTTTATAGGATATCCCAAGGAAATGAAAGGATATTACCTATATAACCCTTCAGAAAATAAAGTGACTGTCACCAGGAAAGATGTCTTTATTGAGAGGGAGGACATCCTCAAAAAGGATAGTGGGATCAAGATTGACTTTGACGAAGTTGATGCTCAAGATACACAGGAGTTGGTACAGGAACAATTTCCACAGGTCCCCATGGAAGAGGTTCCAAAAACACAAGTATTGTGTAGGAGCTTAAGAGAGGTAAGGGAACCAGAGAAATTTGGTTTCCTAGTCACCGAGGATGGTGAATCATTATTGTTGGAAAATTATGAACCTCTCTCCTACAGGGAAGCAATATAAATCTTAGAAGCTGAATGATAGATAGAAACTATGAATTCTGAGATGAATTCCATGTATCAGAACCAAGTATGGGTTCTGGTCGATGAGCCAGTTGATGTAAAGCCTGTTGGATGCAAATGGGTATTCAAGAGAAAACTAGACATGGAAGGTCAAGTTAGAACCTATAAAGTAAGGCTAGTGGCTAAAGGATTCAGACAACGTCAAGGAATTGAATATGATGAAACCTTCTCACCAGTTTCCATGTTTAAATCCATAAGAATCATACTTGCCATAATGGCTTACCATGACTACGATATTTGACAAATGGATGTCAAAACAACATTCCTTAATGGGAACCTTCAGGAAGATGTATATATGACACAACCAGAAGGGTTTGTGACACCAGGTGAAACCAAATGGGTTTGCAAGTTACTGAAATCCATTTATGGATTAAATCAAGCATCTAGGTCATGGAACATTTGATTTTATGAAGCCATAAAGAAATTTGATTTCATTAAGAATGAATGTGAGCCATGTGTTTATACGCGGTTTAATGGGAATGCGATCGTTATCCTAGTGGTATATGTTGATGACATATTTATTATTGGAAACGATGTACCAGTCTTACAGTCAGTTAAGGACTGGTTGAACAAGTGTTTCTCCATGAAGGACTTGGGTGAAGCAACCTACATTCTAGGGATCAACATCATTCATGATAGATCCAAGAGGCTGCTTGGACTAAGTCAGGGTATATACATTGACCAGATACTAAAGATATTTAGTATGGAACAATCCAAGAGGGGATTAGTTTCAGTGTCACATGGACTACACATTTCTAAGAAATTGTGTCCGTAGACACAACAGGAGAAAGATAGAATGAGTAAGATCCCATAAGCTTCGGCTATAGGATCCATCATGTATGCCATGTTATGTACCAGGATTGATGTTGCCTATGCATTGATCATGGTAGGAAGATATCAAGAAGATTCAGGAGAATAACATTGGACTGTTGTTAAGAATATCCTTAAGTATCTGAGAAGCACTAAGGATATGTTCCTGGTGTATGGAGGAGATGAAGAGATTGTCTTTAGAGGGTATGCTGATGCTGGTTTTTAGATAGATCAGAATGATCTGAAGTCACAATCTAGGTATGTTTTCTGTCTCAATGGAGGATTTGTGAGCTGGAAGAGTTTAAAGCAGCCAGTTTTCACCGATTCTACAGCGGAGTCCGAATATATAGCGGCTTATGATGCAGCCAAGGAAGTCATCTGGATTCAGAACTTTGTCTAGGAGTTTGATGGGGTTCCTAGAAGTAAAGATCCTATCATGTTGTATTGTGATAATACTGTAGCATTTTCTCTTGAAAAAGAACCAAGGTCACATCAACAGACAAAACACATACTCCAGAAGTATCACCTCTTGAGGGATTTCTATCAAAGGGTTGAAGTTGAAATGAGTAGAGTATCCATGAAAGAGAATGTGGCGGACCCCATGACTAAAGGCCTATCTCAGCAGAAGCATGAATATCATGTGAGAGTAGCGGGTTAAAGGTTGTTAGTAGTTGGCTCTAGTCCAAGCAGAAGTCTGTTGGATTTGGTGGCCTAGAACCAACTAATTTTTACTTTATTAATTAATAAATACCATATCACATATTGATTTCTCTTTTTCATGACAATTCATGTGATAATGTCCTAAGGATAGCTATTGCATTAAAGGGTCATAGCGGATCCCTGCTATGATGAGAACCCGGAAGTGCCATAACACTGTTCTTAAATATATTTTCTATAGCCGGAAGATGTTATTTGAGGGACAGAAATAATACAGTCCATTAGGGGTGAGGACTCATAAAACTTTTAGGCACCTTCTCATAGTGTGAGCCCTTGGTAATATCCAGGAGGATATTATGAGAACGAGACCCGCCAGTAGAAAATCCACATTTCATAGTGTCATTGGATGTTCCTATCTACAGACGTGTATATTGGTCCTTAGACTTTAAGATTATTATTAATGGGTATTAAAACTCACACACATAGATGTATTGATGAAAACTTTGATGACACACTGTTCGCAGCAAGGTAGGATACGTTGGGTGCGTCATGAGTAATACTGCATTAATAGATAATGTAAGAAAGGATTTGTCCTTTTTGTTCCATAACGGAAGTAGATATCTTAGGCCCTTTGATGGAATTGATATAGCCTAAATAAATCCATGTCCATGGTAAGGTATGAGCGAGTTCAATTCTAGGAAGTCAAAGAAAGAATAATCAAGCACATGGGTTGATGGCACTAGCATGAAACCTGCTTGATTAGAGATATCGAGACAAAGAGATTACATTACACGATAAGCGTTCGTAGGAGGTGACACGTCATTGTGGCGTTAACTTCTTTATCTATAGGTGCCTGTCATGTTTCTAGACACTAACCTTGGACTTTAGGCATGCTCCACCTAATGCCACTGAGAAAGAGGCCTAGAGGGCCACACACTAAGTGTGTCCATGTATCTCAAGTTAAATATTAATTTAACAAGTTTAATTAAGATTATTCTCGAATGTGGTTTAATAATTATTCAAGGATTCCTGATCGCATTTATTTTGACAGTAATTATTCGAGAGAATATATTGTGGGTGAAATAATATATATTTATTAGCGAGTAATGCAGTTACATTTATTTCAGAAATAAATAGCCATTATTCAAGGTCTAATAAATGTGGTGGAGGAAATAAAGGAAATGAAAAACAAGTACATGCCATGTATTAATGATTACATGCCATGTAGTCTTTTTAGTCGGTATTTTGAAAAAATAATATTTTTTTATTAAATGATATTTATTATAATTAGTGTGGGCACATGTCAAGAAATTAATGATTCAACATGGGGGTTTTTCAATAAAGAATTAATGAAATAAATAAAATCCATAACGCTTTTATTTATTGTCATAACTCTATAACCTCAAACCCAATTATAAATATCCTCACAACCCCAACACTTTTCCCCAATCGTTGTGCACAATAATTCAGTAGAATTCTCTCAAGGCCGAAAGAACTCCTTCCTCCAAAAATACTCTCAAGCCGAGAGAGATCCACCACCACCGGATCAAGGCGATCAAAGACGGACACTGCAAGCGAAGGTTCTTCTACGCTAGCACCCGGAGATCCCTTCGGTGACATCCAGAGATACATGGAGCACGTGTGGATCACCGATAGAGGAATCATACACTTGGATTCTACGATGCAACGACGGATCACATCGGATCGTGACCGGATACATCAACGAAGAAATAATTCCATCAAGGTAATTCTTTTCAATTAATTAAATTAATTATAACCAACATATGATGATCATCTCAATGGTTCCGAGACCCTTATATTTCTTTTCATTCTTTGTTCTATTCCGAAGATCCGACGTTTTATTATCGTGACAAATCTCGGATTGAACGTTGTTTAACGCTAAAATTAAAGTTGGGTACACCCACCAACGTGATTCCTCTACACCCAGAACCTACAGTTTGCACTTATTAGTCTCTAATATGGGAGATTATATGAATAGAACCTCCAGTAGAAATTCAGCGTGTTTTTGTTTCATCGGATATTATTATCTAAGAGCACGTGTGATGGTACTTAGACTTTAAGATTACTATTAATTCATGTTACAACTCATGTACTTGGATGTATTTTGTAAATCATGATGATAACAATTCGTGGTGAAGTTGGATACATTGGGTGCATCACAAGTGACATGTCATTAATGAATAATATAAGGGATAATTTTTTCCTTCCATATTTATAGAATATGATATCTTGGCCCTTTGATTGGAATATAACTGTCTCATTAAATTCTATGGATATGGTGAAAAAATGTGTTTATTTTAGACATTCAAAGAAAGATATATTGAGCATATAGGTTGGTGACATGAATGTGCAACCTGCTTGATGAGATATTGTGAAAAAGGGATTATATTACATAGTGAGCATTCATATGCAGTTTTTGATGTTGCAAAATTAAGTTCTTTCTATTAGGTGCCTTGATCTATTGCTAGACATTAATCTTGAACTTTAGGAAAGCTCACCTAATGCCAATGAGAAAGAATCCTAGAGGGTCACACACTATGTGTTTCTTTTGATCTCAATTAAATTCTATTTGAGTTTAATTAATGGAATAAATATTATTCTCAAGTTTGAGGAATAATTTTATTCAAGTTATATTGATCACATAAATTAAATAAATATTTATTTATGACTTGTGAATAAAATATTTTTTTTATTTATTGAAAATTTTAATAAATATTTATTTTCTAGATTGTGAATAAAATATTTATTTATGAATAAAATATTTATTCGATTTTTCAATAATTTTTTGAGGAGTTTGAATAGACCAAGACCGAGTTCAGTGAAAAATATTAATTAACAATACCATTACATAATATTTTTTATTGCGCAAGTTGACACATACAACAAAATAATAATAATATAATTATTATTATGTGTAATGGGGTTTATTAATGGTAATAAATGTTATTTAATGTCTAGTATAAAATTAAATACTATTGTAACTTAAATCCTAACTATATAAATAGAAAACTATGTATATTATGTAGAGAACCAAAAAATTGAGAAAAGATAATTATTGTGCACAATGAATTCCCTCTCAACCTCTCCTTCTCTTTTTCCTATCAAGAATGAGAAGTGCAAGAGATATTTCTTCAAGATCAAATAATGAGCAATCAATAACGAACAATGAAAGACATTAAACTCACCGCACTAGCACCTAAAGATCGAGTGATGTTTTTTGGAGATCATAGGACCACGCACGGATCTCTACTAGAGAGATTCAATACTTGGATCCTCATAGTGCAACAAAGGTAATATGAAAGGGTATTTTCAAACAATCAATATTCACCAATGATGAAAGTTCATAAGCCTAGGTATTTATTTATTGAAATATTAAATAAATTAATTTTAAATTTGATATGAAAGATCTTTGTTCTTAGTTTTGAGAAATGATTATTAAAAGAAATTTTAATATATCACCCACCTTCGCAGGCTTCACTACCTGAACCATCTAGTGGTATTAAAATAGTCATGATTAATTTTATAATTATTTATTTGATTTTTGATCTATGTGCAACTGTGGTTATATTTTTATTTCACATTATTCATTATTTAATCCAATTTGAATTAACATGTTATCGACATATTAATCATGTTCTTTTGGTGTTTCATTTTATTAAAGGTTTAAGAACTAATGAAGAATGACTAAAGACGCCATTAGAAAGTCCCAAATATTTGGACAGTAAAACTGGGTTACATGGCGTGTGGCTGAATCACATACTATATACCCAAGTGCATTGTATCTAGATGTGTTGAGAAATTAATTACACGTAGTGCTTTTATTTCACAGTTTGTGTTGAACGGGCCAACTTGGAACAAGGTGAGCAGATACAGGGTGTGTAGCTAGTATGTACATGCAGTGTAGTCTAGCTGAGTTAACATGCTGAAGCCCCAGGCATGTGACTTGGATAAAAAGAAATAGTGTTACATGTCATGTAACTAGATGTTCACACCTTGTAGCCTCCCATTAATGAAAAAATTAAAATTAAATTAAATTTGAATATCATAGTATTAAAACCTTATTTTATTGATTAGAACACCATTTTGTGTTTGATAATTTAATAATGGTTTTAAATAATTTTAAATGCTCAATTAATTTATTGTAATTAATATGTCATTATTAGTTCTACCATTTATTTTCCATGAATTCCATTGATGATGGTCATCTCCAAATAAGATCAGATTATCACTAAGATGAAAGATAATTAATTAATTAATGAAGGCACATTTATCTTAAATAATAAAAGAACAAATGAAGAAATTAATGCTAGCCATTTACTTTTGCGTATTTGTTTCATGTATGACCGTTCATGATCTTGAACAAGACCTATGTATGTGTTTTTTGTTTTAATTTAATTTATTACATGAGTTTTTAATTATTTAATATTAAATCAAATGATGGCCTTCAATTCATCTATCCCGTAATTATTATGTAGGACTTATGTTTCCAAGGATATTTATGTAATCCCCTTTAACCAAAAATTTATATCCACTCACCTATGCGGGAGTACTAAATATTTGTAATTAATATAGCATCCTAAAGTGTATGGAGGTGGTTCAAGATGGAACCATAATGATGCCAACCTAGGTGACACACACGTGGATAGGTGGAATGTTATAACTCATGCCTAGACTAACAATAGGAGTTATTTTCCCTAGGTCAATGGTTGACTTAATATCCTCTCATTAAATCAACCATTAGATAAAGCTATTGAACGGGTCATTTAATTAATTAATTATTTTTGAATATGAAATTAATTATTTTATGAATATAATGCCTTGAACACATAAATAAATGAATTAATGTGAAAAGATGAAAACTAAATAAATGAATTATGTGTAAATGTTTTATTTAACATGGTTAATTAATTAAGTAATACCCACTTAATATTAACATGACATGTAAAGGATAAAACACAATAAAATTTATGCATAATAAAATAAAACCCCTTAATTAAATATGAATTCAGACTAAGCCTTACATTACTTGATTGGGAATGAAACCATATAACTAAGTGTAATACATGGCCAAAGTATGGAAACTTAATTTTATCAAGGAGTTCTCATTAGAGTTTTTGGTTGACTTAATTAAAATTTTATTGAGTTTAACAGACAAATTCTGTTTAATATAACTTTAGAGGAAAGTTTTGAAGAAATCCATGTTAGGATTTTAGGATAGGGGAATCCACTCAACAGATTAAGGACCTAAAATTCCACAATTGGAAAGACCGCCTACCTAATTAATTTATTATGTTTTCATGGACAAAGTTTGGATCATTAAGAAAAGTAATGGGGATCCTTGACACTATAATGTTAAAGAGACTACACATTCCAAGTTAAATGGTGAGGTCTATTGAGACTTGTTAAAATATTTGGAGATTTAATAAATAAATAAATAAAAAAATTAATTTATTATATCTTACTTATTTTATAATCAAGAAAAGTGATAATAATATACACTTTTTAATTGTGGAATAAAATAACAAGTTTATCATCCACACTATCCCTATGAACAATATTGGGGAAATATAACCTCTTAACTGGTAGTAACTTCCATGAGTGGTTTAGAAGCCATCAGGATGTGCTACACCTTGAATGGAAATCTTATGTGCTAGAATCATCAATGCCTAATCCACCTACTAAAGATGTGAGTGATGATAAGTTCCTTGTATATGAAAAACATTTGAGGGACATGTTCGATGTTTAATGTTTTATGATTTCATCGATGTATAATAAACTAATGAAGTCACATGAAAACATGGATGCGTATAGAATTCTTGAGCACCTCTATGCTCTTTACCAGGAGAGAGCAAGACAGAATCATTTTGATATTTTCAAGGTGCTCTTTCATATAAATCTTATAGAGGGTTCATGAGCTAGGACTCACATAGTCAAGATCATTAGATACATTGAGTGGTTAAAGGTTCTAGGGTTTAAAATCCCTCAAAAACTGGGAACTGATCTCATTCTGGTATCACTCCCTCCGATATTCTCTATCTTTGTTGTGAATTTTAATATGAACAACATTAAGAAGCATCTTCTAGATATTCTTACTTTTCTTCAAAAAGTAGATAATGATACAAAGTGTGAAAAAACATTTCATCCTTATGGTGAAAAAATGGAGAGTTTAAGAAAATATATTTAAGTCCAAAGATTATTTATGCCCTTTTAAGAAGAATAAGATAAAGGGGAAATCAAGGGAACATAATGATGTCTATTTCATATGTGGCAGGAAGGGCCACTGGAAGAAAAAACACACCTAGACAAAGAAGCAAGGGGAAGATTCAGTTGAATTTATTATCGAGTGAAATTTATCTGTTTCTAAAAATGGGCTATTTGTGGTGCTCACATATTTATTAAAATATAGGAACCATGTAGATTCAGATTGATTGACCTAGGAGAGGTTGATCTTCGAGAAGCCAACAGAGCTAAACTTGCTACTATATCCATCGGGGACTACCAACTCACACTGGCTACTAGAATGATCTTGGTTTTAAAGGGTTATTATTATGTGCCTTCAGTTACCAAAAACATTATTTTTGTATCGAGACTTGATATAAATGGATTTTTTTTTCAAATTTAGGAATAAATGTTTCTTCTTTTATAAAGATAGAATTTTTTATGGTAAGGTATATTTAAATAATGATCTTTACTTATTGGATTACATGAACCAAATAATGGCAATCGATAATGAAGTTACTTCACATGACTCATACCACACCCAACTTTAGCATCACTGGAGAAGTCATGTAAATGAAAATCGATTGACTAAATTAAAACAAGATAAATATTTATATTATTTTTGACTAAAACCACTTGTTGTATGTCATGCATGTTTACAAGGAAAAATGACCAAATCTCCATTTAGTGGGAAAGGTGAAGGTCTAAAGAGCTTCTTGAATTAGTTCATAAAGATTTGTGTGGACCATTTACTATTGAAGCAAGGGGTTGGTAATAACACTTCATAACTTTTATTAATGATTTTAGTAGATATGGATATGTCTAGTTAATGGGGTATAAGTCAAATTATTTTGATAGATTCAAGGAATACAAGAATAAAGATGATAACCATCTTGGAATGAAGATTAATAAAATTTGCTCAGTATGAGGTGGAGAATATAATAATCCAGACTTCATTGATTATTTATGGGTGTTTGAGATTTTATCTCAACTCACTCCTCCTTATATGCCTCAGTTTAATGGTGTAAGAGAAAGGAGGAACCAAAACTTGTTGGATATGGTGAGATCAATGACGAGTCATGCGAGTCTTCCATTATCCTTTTGGTGATACGCATTACAAACAACAACATACATACTAAACCGAGTTCCAACTAAAGTTATGGAATGGAAAGAAACCCATGTTCTATTACTTACTTGTGTGGGGTTGATAAGAATTTTTTAATACCTCTTCATGTAAAAATATTAAAACCTGAGGCACAAAGTGTATATTTATAAGATATTTCAAAGAAACAAAGGGATGCTACCTATACAATCCTTTAGACAAAAAGGATGTGGTTGATAGACATCCCACATTTCTTGAAAAGGATATTATCTCTAAATGATATAGTGGGAGTGAGATATAATTTGATGAAATATAGGATAAAGATACATAAGAGTTTTCACAGGAACAAATTCCACAAAGCCCCATGGAAGAAGAAAAATTTCTAGAGACACAATTACTGCATCGAAGTACTAGAGAGATTAGAGAACCAGAACGATATGGTATTCTAGTCACTAAGTATGGTGACTCATTATTAGTTGATAATAACGATCCTATAACCTAGACGGATGCAATAAGTGGAACAATTGTTTCCATGTGGTAAGAATCCATGAATTCTGAAATGGATTCCACGTACCAAAACCAAGTATGGATTTTGGTAGACCCTCCAGTAGATGTAACACCCATTGGTTGTAAAAGGGTATTTAAGAATAAACTAGACATGGAAGAAAAATTTAGTACCCATAAGGCGTGATTGGTTTCAAAAGGGTTTAAACAATGTAATATAATTGACTAAGATGAAACCTTTTCACCAGTTTCAGTGCTAAAATCGAACAAAATTCTACTTTCCATTGAAGATTTCAATGATTAAGAGATTTAGAAAATGGATTTAAAAATATCCTTCATTAATGGGAACCTTCAGAAAGATTTCTATATGACACAACCCAAAGGGTTTTTGACTCCAAAGGATTACAACAAGGTATGTAAGTTGGAAAGATCCATTTATTGATTAAAGAAAGAATCCAGGCCATGAAACATTCATTTTGATGAGTCCATAATAGAATTTGGTTTCATAAAGAATGAATGTAAGTCAAGTTTCTATAAATGGTTTTGTAAGAGTGTAGTCATTTTCTTAATAATATATATTGACGACATATTACTCATTGGAAATGAAATACGGGTCTTACAATTTGTTAAGGCATGGTTGCATAAATGATTCTCTATGAAGGACTTGGTCGAGGTAGAATATATTCTTGGGGTCAAGATCCATCATCATAGATCCATTAGATTGCTTAGCCTAAGTAAAAGTACAGAAATTGACAAGATACTGGAGAGATTCATTATAGAACAATACAAGATGGGATTGTTACCAACATCACATGACATTCATATTTCTAGGAAAATGTGTCCTAAGACACATGAGAAAAGAAATAGAATGACAAGGATTCCATATACATCAACGATTGGATCATTCATGTATGTTATGCTATGTACTAGGCTAGATTAATCTTATGCATTAAGTGTAGTAGGAAGATATCAAGCTGATCCAGATGACCTCTATTGGATGGAAGTCAATACTATCCTTAAGTATCTGAGGCGTACTAAGGATATATTCCTAGTTTATGGAGGATATGAGGAACTAGTCATCAAAGGATATGAATAGGCTAGTTTCCAAACTGATAAAGGTGACATGAAGTCACAAATAAGATACATATTCACTTTGAATGGAGGTGTTATGAGATGGAAGATCTTAAAGTAGGATGTGGTTGTAGATTCTATATAAGAGTTTGAGTATATCGCGACTTATGAGGAATATAAAAAGAATTATGGATGTAAAAAATTTTCTAAGAGCTTGATGTGGTATCCATCTGTAACGTCCATATTCTTCTCATTGGCTTGAGAAGGTATGAGGATGTTACTTGGTCTTAAGTGACATCCCAAAGATGTAAAAGGATAACAATAAATTACAAGTGATTCATATACATTTGGGGGATAATTTTCCATTTAAAAATAAACAACCAACCAAACATGCCATAACCAAATGGACCATTACATGATGTATGATAAAAATTAAAGACAACTCAAGCATATCATTTATTTCAAACCAACTCCAAAGAGTATCACAAAAGAATACTAAAAAATAACCAAGTACACAACAGAATACTAAAAAACCAACAAAACTCAAAGACAACTATAACTCCAAAGATCCAACCTACTCCATGCTCCACTCCATGAAACAACCCATGTACCACTAAGTAGCACTAGATAAGTGTGATACTTTACCTTTTCCCATTTTTTTTGATAAACCAAATCTAGAAAAGAACCAAAGTTCCGAAGTAGGGGTGAGTAATGAAACTAAATAATCTTTCCCCAAATAAATTCCATACTCACACCACTAGGATAGAATATGTTAGCACATTTAAATAAAATAGTTTATATAAAACAATTTATAAAAATAGTTTATATCCAAATATAAAAAATTTCAATAGTAAAATAGCTTTCTCAAGACAATAAAAAGTTCCAAGGAAAGAAACCAAACAATGTTCTAAAACCATTTCATAAACTCCATTTGGAATAAACCATTCCATTCAACAAACCCACACATATAACCATGCATGATTCATTATGACAGTTCCATACTCATGAGAGGTTTCTCATCGATCTAAAAATCCATCACAAGGTAATTCAGTCCCATGTGCCATTACACCCTTGGCACCAAGAAAAAGGTCATATTTCAACCAGAGCCCATAATGAAATATGAACACACACACCCAAGTATTCCCAACAACCATTCCAATAAAATAATTCCAAAAAACATTTCAATGCCAAAACCATTTCAATTTTAAAACCATTTCAATGCCAAAACCACTTCAATGACAAAACCATTTCAATTCCAAAACCATTTTAATAAAAAAACTTTTTATTTAAAAACCTTTCCCATAAATCGAACCAATAAACTATTTTTAAAATCAATATTTTAAAATCATTTTCTAAATCACTTTGCACAAAAATTACACAATTTCACACAAATCCATAAACCATCACTAAAAAGGTTTCTACCATGATTTGAACACCAATTTCACAATAAATTTAAATCAATTTAATCAATTTTAAACTAAACCTTAAAGTTATAAATAGAGGATTTGAGAGTGAATCCACCTACCTTAGAAATTTGGTGAAAATGATAAACGACATGAAAAACATCCACAAAAATGGGGCGAATCTACAAAAACCTGCCTAGATCTCCTCCCATATCATCAAACAATCTAAATATAATCATATTTGGAATCAAATAACTTATATATATCCACAATGTACATAGATATAAGAAACCAAGAGAGTGGGAGAAGTAGATCTAAAGAAAACTACCAAGAAAAAACATAAATGATGAATTACTACAATAGTTGGGATTCAACGCACTAAGAAATGCCTCCAAATTTCTTCCGAATCAGTGGGGAAATATTACCTTGCCTTTAACAAGAATAAATAACGAGTTTGGGTCAAGATGGTGTAAGAAAGAGGTGTTAAAACACAAAACTAACCAAGATCCTCCTTTTGTGGATCCAGTTTTTAAATCATGCATGGTTAGTTAAACGGTTAAACAAACTGTGTGCTAACCATGCACCAACTAATACATCAAGGGGGAGACTCAGATGGTTGGCTCACATAGTTTATAAAGTATGCACCAAGCATTCCAAATCCCACTATCCAGATTTTCATGGTTTCTACTGGGTGGCTGCACAGTTTGACCAAACTGCGCTTCTTAACCGTGCACCTACACAGAGCCCTCTATCTCATTGTGCATAATTTCTTAGGGAAGTTTCATGGTTTACACTAACTTTGTACCAACCGTGCACCTTTATAAATGTCTAAAAAAATATTTCAAAAGGTCTCCAAACCCTCCCCAATGTCACCCAAACACTTTATATACTTAAAATACATAAATGAAGGGTTACTTACTTGAAAAAAGGGGTGCTACATTCTCCCCACCATTTTCCTTTATATCCCATGGAAGTATAAAAACATCACTGTTCTGAAAGAGTTAGACCCATTGCTCGATCATATATTTCTCACGTTCCTAAGTCTCTTCATGAATCTAACCATGTTTCCATGAAACCTGCACTAGACCAATGATTTTTACACACAATAATTACTATTTACTATCGACAATCTGCAATGGAATGTGCAACAATGAAAAATCTAGCTCTAGTTCAATGTGGTCCCATGAAATCACATGGTTAGGATCAGGATGATACTTTTTCTACTGAGATACATAGAACAAATTATTCATAGAACTGAACCATGATGACAATGCCAACCGATATGACACCTCACCAACCTATTTATATATCTCAAAATAGCCAATGTATCAGGGAATAACTTGACCTGCTTCCCAAAATGATGATGTACAAGCCTTGGTGAGATCTGAAAGAATGCATGATCACTCACCTCAAATGACAGTGAATATCGATGATGATCTGCATATGATTTTTGATGACTCTGAGCCATCTCCATCTATTTTATGATCAACTGAATATTATGCATTGTTTCTTGTACAAGGCTTAGACCAACTAGTGAAGTCTCACTTATTTCCACCCAAAAAGCAGAGAATGATAAGGACACCCATACAACGATTCAAAAAAATCTATATGCATCTAGGCTTGATAACTATTGTTATATAAGAACTCCACTAATGGTACGTTGTCTTTCCATGAGCCACCAAAATCCATTAAACAAGCCCACAACATTTCTTCCAACATTTTTATCATCCTTTCAGATTTCCTATCCATATGAGGATGATATGCCATACTCATTTTCAACTAAGTCCCAATGGATTTCTGTAAGGATTTTAGAAACAAGGCTCAAACCTTAGATCTCTGTCTGACACTATTGAAATTGGAATTCCATTCCTATTTACCACTTCTCAGATATAGATTTTTGATAATTCCTCCACCTTATAAGATTCATGAATAGAAACAAAATGAGTCAACTTTGTGAGCCGATCCAGTATCACCCATATGGAATCATGTTTCTGAACCATTATTGGGAGTTCTGTTACAAAATCCATAGCTATCTACTATCATTTCCACAATAAAATAGGTAAATACTACAACATAACTGCTAGTCATTGATGCTATACCTTAACCTACTGGAAATTTAAGCATCTAAAAACACTCCCATCCACCTTCCTTTTCATACCGACCCACGAAAACCATGATTTCAATTACTTATAAATCTTTTGTATTCTAGGATGAACATATCATATTGAATAGTGGTAAGAATGAAGAAGTTGTTCTTGAAAAAATTTAGGTACGACCATCCAATTTCTGAACCACAAAGCTAAACTCTCATCTAGATTCCATCCCGCAATGGTCTCCCCACCATTGAGTTTTTTCCTCATAGACACAAATTCTGCATCGGATGTATGTGCCTTTTTAACCATCTCTACTAAATCCAGAATAATGGAAAATGGAAAGAAGGCTACTACTTCACCTCAGTCTTCACATTCCATGTGTATATATTCTTTTTCCAACTGAACATAAGGCTTGCTGCTTAATGCCTTAGACACCAAATTTTCTTTTCTTGGTGTATACATCAAGTCAAAGTAAAAAATTTAGAGATAATCCATCCATATTCTTTGTCTCATATTAAAATCCATTTGTGAGAAAATATGTTTCAATCTCTTATGATCTGTAAACATAGTAAATTTCTCACCAAAGAGGTAATGACGCTAATTATAAAAAGAATGAACAATGGAAGCTAGCTCCAAATAAAGTGTTGGGTAGTTCTTCTCATAAACTCATAAATGCATTGATCCATATGAAAAAACATGATATCCTTTCATGAGAACATATACCAACCTATATCTTGAAGTATCACAATACACAACATACCCTTGTACTGATTCTATAAAAATTAAGACTAGTGATGATGTAAGAAAAAATTTAATCTCTTGAAAATATTTCAAGAATTATTCATTCCTTTAGAATGGAACATTATTATTTTTTAAAACTATCATATGTGAAGCAAGTCACGAGAAGTCATGAACAAAGCATCAGTAATAACCAGTTAATCCAAGGAAACTCCATATATCGAAGACATTCTTCAGTGGTTTCCAAGAGATAACGACCACTATCTTTTATGGATCAATAGAAAAACCTATTTTAGAGATTACATGGACAAGAAAATGTACTTCTTGTATAAAAAACTCACAATTTTATAGTTTTTCATATAGATGACAATCCCTCAAGATTCCCAACACTGTCACCAAGTGTTAGTCATGCCCAACCCGTGTCCTTGAATACACTAATATGTCATCCAGAAACACCACTACAAAAGAATCTAGATATCACTGAAATATCAAATTCAACAATACCATAAAGAATTATAGTGCATTTGTAAGACCGAAAGGCATGACCACATATTCATAATGTCTATATCTACTCCTGAAAGATGTCTTTAGAATATCCTCCTTTTTAACCTGCAATTGGCGATTTCCTGATCGCAAGTCAATTTTGGAGAATCACTAAGCTCCCCTAAATTGATTGAAAATATCATCAATGTGTGGAAGTGGATACCTATTTTTTTTATCATAAATTGGTTACTCTTATGTTTATATACAAACAACCAAAGAGTTCCATCTCCTATTTTGACAACCAAACTGGTGCTGCCCACATAGATTTACTAGGATGAATGAAACCTTTGCTTTCCATATCCTCTGATTTCACTTTCATCTTTATTATTATTTTTAGTTCCATCTGATAATATGGAAGGTAAATAAGAATGGTCCCAAAAAGGATATCAATCATAAACTCCACTTCTCTTATTGGTGGTAACCTTGAGAAATTATTAGGAAACACATCTGGAAAATGATCAACCAATGTTGGAAAATTATTTAATATCATTCATAGATGCCAATGACAATGCTGCCAACTGGTATGAGATAGTTCCAACTATTGGTTCCAACAAACCTGTTGCACCTGGCTTTATATTCTGGTCTCCTTAAAAGAGATTCTCAATTCCATGTTCAGTCATAAAACTGACCTTTCATGTATCATAGTTGATGTGATCCTTAAACACAATCAACCAATCCATACCCATGATTATATTATAGACACCCATCCTTAGCATAGAGAAATAACATTTCAGCAAAGCTCCATCAATATTTATAGAACATTATCTAGAAAAAATGTCTTTATACTCTCTTTTACCAAGATGAGTTTTAAGTTTTAATATAGAAGGAAACATATAAACTTTTAAACTCAGCAAATCAACAACACGAGAAGAAATAAAGGAACGAGATGCACTTGTATAAAAAAAATCTTGTATAAGGGTAGAATTCAAAATAATCATACCTCGCACCATAGATGGTGTAGAATGATCATACACAATAACTTGATCAGCTCCATATAATTTCTTGCTCGTCGAACTTTGATATTTGTTTCCTTGTTGAGATTTCCCTTATTGAGAAGTCATGGTATTCCCATAATCACTATGGATAGCTCTATTCTTATAATGAGAGGTATTCTACTATCCTCACCCCATTGAGACATATGATTCCTGTGACACCTTAGAAGTTTCTTGAACACCCGACCTTAGATCATTGAGACAATAGTGCTGAAGATGACCCATTTTATTTCCATTATGGCATTCTCTTGGTGGTGTCGTACACTCTCACTTCATGTGGTCGAAGGAACCACATTGAAATCATCCATATTTAGTCATGGGTCTCAGAGGAATATTCACTGATCCAATCGTCTAATTTTGAGTTATACTCCCACCTTTGAAATAAGTGTCCCTCTTCTGATTTCTCCCAACATTATGTTCTCACCGTTTTCCAAGGGTATCAATATGCTTCCTCCCCTCATAGATTGTAATATATCCCTTTTAGCTACCATAAACCTTTGAATATCTCTGTATAATCCATAATAAAACATATGAAAGTATTCAAGAAAATATCTTATCTCAGCCTCGATTCAAAAATATATTCTTTCAAGGATGTACCAGCAGTGGACTTGGGTGAAAAGTGTACTAAATTTATGAATTTATCCACATAATCTGTGAAAAAAATATTTTCATGCTTCAAGTTGAAGAATTCCATCATTTTTTAAATTCAAAATTTCTGAGGAGATAATTGTTTGTTAGATAATTCCTCAAAATACTCCCATGAAATGTTGTGGTCTAATTTAGCCTGAACAACTAAATCCCACCATTGGAATGCAAGATCTTCTAGTATATAATTTTCCTTCTTGAATTTCTACTCTGCAGGTGTGCTGATAAAATCAAAGATATGATTCATCATATTCATCCATAACTATGACTTTTATGTTTCAAAATCACCCCAAAATATGGGTGGATTCTTCTTTTATAATTGGATGGAATGATCCACTTTCATTGGTTCATCCCTCCTATTCGAACTTTCCATATCCATAAATTCTTGGACAATACTCTGAACAAGATATTGGTTCACCTATGGTTCAAGTGGAACCACATTTTCAGCAGCTTCCCCCGATTGGTTTCTATGATGCCTACCAGGTCCCATTTTCTAAAAACACAACAAATTACACAACTCTCACTCTCCATTAACTAAATTCTTAGCATTTCAAATTCTACCACATCATACTATCATAATAATGCTTTCTTAAATCAACCATTTTAAAAAAAATTTAACTTACTTTTGAAAATAAAACCATTTTCAAAATACAGCAATGATGCTCTTTTTCAAAATCTTTCATTTTAATTTTTTTTAACATTTTTCAAAAATGAAAAAAATTGCATAAAATAATTACTCAAAATTAAATATTCACTCTTAGTGGGAAGTCATTTCTATAATGCATGCCATGATATTCTCATTGGATAAACCCATGATAATGAGATTCCAAAACCTATAAGTGTCTCCAAAACACTTATGTAACCAAATAATTGGTAACTTGTAGTTAAATATAAAAAGTATTGCTATGTATTTTTATGCTCTACATTTCAAGTCCTGACAATCCTACTCCTCTCTACCAACCCGACACAAGGAATAAACTAGAATGAATTTCAACTCTGAGACCAACAAAACCGATGACCACTTGTTAGTCAAGGACCAATAAAGATGATACCACTTGTAACATCCCTCTTATTCTCATTATATTGAGAAGGGGGAGGATATTACACAGCCTTAAGTGATATCCACAAGACATCGAAGGCTAGAAATAAATGCCAAGGGATTCATTTACATTTGGGGGATGATTTTACCTTTGAAAATAAACAGCCAACCAAATATTCCATAACCAAATGGTCCATTATATGATGCATGATAAAAATAAAAGACAAATCAATCATACAATTTATATCAAACAAACTCTAAAGAGTACCACACCAGAAGACTACAAAACAACCATGTACACAACATAAGACTACAAAACCAATAAAACCCCAAGACAACCAAAAATCCAAAGCTCCAACCTGATCCATTCTCCACTCCATGAAACATCCCATGTATCAATAAGAACCACTATAGAGGTGTGATAATTTACCTTTTCCCATGTCCCAATAAAAAACATCTGCAAAAGCACAAAAGTGCCAAAGTAGGGGTGAGTAACGAAACTCGGTAGGCTTTCCCCAAATGACTTCCCTACTCACACCACTAGAATAGAACATATTATCCCATTTACATAAAATAGATAATATAAAAAAACTTCTAAAAATAGATTATATCCAAATATAAATAAGTTCCATAGTAAATCAGTTCTCTCAAGATAATAACAAGTTCTAATGAAAAAACCAAACAATGTTCTAAAACCATTTCATAAATTCCGTTTAGCATAACCCATTCCAATCCACAAACCCATGCATGATTTATTATGAACGTTCCATTCTAATGATTGGTTTCTCATCGATCTACAAAGTCATTATAAGGTAATTAAATCCCATGTTCCATTACACCTTTGGCACCGAGGAAAAGGTCATATTTCAATCAGGCCTTGTAATGCAATATAAACACACATCGCCAAGTATTCCCAACAACCATGATAATACAATCATTCCAAAACCATTTCAATTCCAAAATAATTTCAATGCCAAAACCATTTCAATTCCAAAACAATTTCAATTCATAAACCATTTCAATTCCAAAAATCATTTCAATAAAACAACATTTTTATTGAAAACCCTTAACAATTCCACACATTCACACAAATCCACAAACCATCACTAAAGAAGGACTCTACCATGATTTTCACACCAATTTAAAAACCAATTTCAATAAATTTAATCAATTTGAAACTAATCATTCAATTTCTAAATAGAGGAGTCAAGAGTGAAGACACTTACCTTGAAAATTTGGTGAAAACGATAAATAGAATGATTTTTTTTTGTAAAAATGGGTTGAATCTCTAAAAACCCACATTAGATATCCTCACCTATCATTAGAAAAGACAAATATAATCATATTTGGCATAAAATACCTTAGATATATTCACAATGGACATAGATATAAGAAACTGAGAGAGAGGGAGAATTATATCTATGGAAAACCATCAAGAACAACCATAAATGATGACTTACCATGACAGACGGGCTTCAAAACACCATGAAACACCTTCAGATAACTTCTAAATTTATGGAGAAATAAATAGGCATTAAAACACAAAACCAACCTAGATCCACTTTTTGTGAATCTAGTTTTTAAACCGTGCACAGTTAGTCACACGGTTAGAAAAACCATGCACAGTTAGTCACATGGTTAGAGAAACTGTGCACTAACCATGCTCTAGATACTACATAAAGGGAGAGACTCACATGGTTGGTTCACATGGTTTACAAACCATGCAACAACTGTGCCAAATACCACTATCCATATTTTCACGATTTCTACTAGGTGGACACACAGTTTGACCAAACCGTGCTCCTTAACCATGCACCTACCTAGAGCCCTTTGTCTCATTGTTCATGGTTTCCTGGGGAATTTTCATAGTTTACACTAATTGTGCACCAACCATAAACCTTTAAAAGAGCCCCAAAAACATTTCAAAAGGTCTCTAAACCCTCCCAAACTTCACCCAAACACTTTATATACTTAAAATACATAAACAAAGGGTTAATTAATTGAAAACGAGGGTGGTAAACCTAGAGTAAAGATCCTATCACACTCTATTGTGATAATACTGTGGTAGAAACTCTTGAAAAAGAGACAATGTCACATCAATATATGAAGCACATACTTTAGAAGTATCATTTATTGTGGGTTTTTCTCAAGGAGATGAAGTTGCAGTGAGAAGTATTTCCTTAGAATAAAATATGATAGACCCTTGACTAAAGCCCTGGCTTAGTAGAACATGAATATCATGTTAGGTTTAACAAAATAGATTTTGTTGGAAGTTGGATCTTGTTTAAGTGGGAGTTATTTGGAGTTGGTTTCCTAGGAACAACTATTTTTACTTTTATTACATGCATATTCAAAGTACTGAATATTAATAAAACTTATTATTACATATTGTTTGCTATTATTTATGAATCTAATGTAATAATGTCCTAGAGTATATGTTTCATTGATAAGGTCATAACCATTCCCTACTATGATGAGAACCTTGACGTGATATGAAGATATTTTTAAATAATTTTCTGCAGTTGGATAATGTACTATGATGAGACACACAATACATAGACTGTCCAGTGTGAGTACTCGTAAGTATATGAGTCTTATTCCCATGAATTTCTCACTTGGTAATCTACAAGACGGGAGATTATGAGAACATAAATGCTTTCATAAATTTTTCATGTTTTGGTGTCATTAGATATTCCTATATATGATCATGTATTATGGTCCTTATACTTTATTATTATTATTAAATCATGTTAAAACTCACACACTTAGATGTATTTCATAAACCATGATGATAAAAGTTCATGGTGAAGTTGGATATATAGGGTGTGTCATGAGTGACATATCATTAATGAATAAGTCGAGGAAGAATTTTCCACTTCCATCTTTATGGAAGAAAATATCTTGACCCTTAGATTAGAATATAACCATCATATTAAATTCCATGGCCATGGCGTAACGATATATTTATTTCAGATATTAAAATAAAGACATATCAAGTATATAGGTTTGTGACACAGTTATGTAACCTTCTTGATGAGATATTATGATAAAGGGGTTATCTTACTCAATGAGAGTTTATATGTATTTTTTGACGTCGCGACATTATGTTTTTTCTCTTGGTTGCCTTTAATTGTTGCTAGATAGTAATCTTGGACTTTTGGTAAGCCCACATAATGCTAATGAGAAAGAATCCTAGAGCATCACACACTAAGTGTTTTTATTGATCTTAATTAAATTCTAATTGAGTTTAATTAATGGAATAACTATTATTCTCAAGTCTGAGGAATAATTTTATTCAAGTTATATTTTTTGCATAAATTAAATAAATATTTATTAGTCGAATTTGAATAAATTATTTATTTTATTTATTGAATATTTTAATAAATATTTATTCATTATATTTTGAATAAAACATTTATTTATGAATAAAATATTTATTCATTTGTTCAATAAATTCTAGATGATTTTGAGCGGACCAAGATCGAGTCTGTTGAAAAATATTAATTAAGAAGACCTTTGCATTATATTTGTTATTATGCAAGTTTGAGCGTGCCACAAAATAATAATAATATAATTATTATTATGTGAAATGGGTTTTATTAAAGATAATAAATGTTATTTAATGACTAGTATGAAATTTAATAATATTTTAACTTAAATACTAACTTAATAAATAGATGAATATTTCTATTATATAGAGAATCTAAAAATAGAGAATAGAGAATTATTGTGCACAATGAATTCTCTCTCAACTCCTCTATCCCTCTTAAGAACGAGAAGTTCTTGGGAGATTTATCCAAGTCCAAAGAATGAGAAATCAAGAAAGAAAAATGCAAGACATTTGACTCACCACGCTAACACCTGAAGATCAAGTGGTGTTGCTCAGAGATCATAGGAGCACGTGTGGATCACCAATAAAGAGATTGTATCCTTGGATCCTCATAGTGTAATGAAGGTAATCCAAAAGGACCTTTTCAGATGATGAAAATTCACCAATAAAGAATTTTCATAGGACCAAATATTTATTTTTTCAAATATCAAATAAATTAATTATAAATTTGATATGAAAGAACATCTCTCTTGGTTTTGAACAATTATTATTAAAATAAATTTTAATATATATCCCACCATCACACAATTCCACTACACCCAAAACCATCAACTAGATATAACACTCTAGAGTTATTGCAAACACATTTGTATTAGGCACCGTATCTGAATTTATTTCAAGGTGACCCCTTAAATCGATTCTTGGACCAGTCTGAAGTGAGCCTCTAACTTATCCTCACTAGTATAAAAATGACCACAAGTTGCCACCAAAAGTAGTAGTCAAAGGGTTTGAGTGACCACCTGGAGACCATTTTTGGTGGTTATGTCAGGGTAAATCACTAATAGGGTATTATCAACTACCACAAGTGGTCACCATTTTTTATTAAAAAAATATTAGAGTTTTCATTATTGATTATTTCATAATCAAATGAAAAACTAGTTAAAAAATAGATTTAGCAGTAAATAAAAAACCATATTAATAAAATTATTGAAAAAAATAAAACATTCCAATAAATTTAAAATTATATTTATGGATGATTTAAAAAAACAACTAATCAAACATATATATCTAAGTATCAAAAAAAAAAATAATGCCTAAAAATCTTTATCTTACATATCTATTCAAATAAAATCCAATAAAAAAATGAAAAAATAAAGAATGATTATTAACTAAACCTTTTAACAAGATTCAATCACACCTTCAAGAAGATATTAATCCCTTAAAACTCAAAATGTATCCATCTTTGATGTCACACCTCTATAACATGAAATTTTATAGTTTAATCGATAAAAATTAATATAAAAAATGATAATAAAATTAAATACCACACAATTTTAAATGAAAGTTTTTTCCCAGGATTAATGTAGTGAAGGAATTTGGGAAAGGGGAAATAAATAACCAATACCCAACCTATTTTTTAGTAAATGTTTATGAGTTTATTAGGATCAATTTTCACTCAATCAATGTAGCAAAAACAATAAGAAATCCAAATATCCATGATCTACCATGTTTTAAACTTAAACCATGCTTTGAACAAAATGACAAATGAAACCCACCCAATAATATAGATTAGAATTTAATTAGTGATAGAAATGATTTTTATCAATGAAAAAATACCTGATATTATCAATTTCATTAAAAGATGGTGACATTTATCAGCGCTAAAAAAAGTGCTGATAAAAGCACCAATTATCAATGCGGATCAAGGTTGTATTTTATTGGTATTTTTTAGTGCTGATGAAGGGAATTTTATTATTTCTTTTTAGTGCTAATCAAGGTGGACATTTTTTAGTTCATTTTTAGTGATGATGAATGGAACTTTTATTATTGTTATAAATACCACCGATAAAATCCCTATTGTAGTAGTGTACCGCTCCAATTTACAACACACTAAAAAAAAAATCTACAATTTAATTTCAAAAAAATATAAACTACAATAAAACAAAAAATATATAAAATTATTAAAAACATTAAAATTCAAACATTGGTATGAAAAATTAAATTTGTGTGTACAATTTAGTATAAAAATTATTCCAACAAATTCAAAAACATTATTCCATTGTCTTTGGACCCCTTTCAAAAAGATCCTGATCATGCAACTAGTTTTCAAATAAACTACCCCATATTGAAAAAATAGAGTGTATCTATATTTTTAAAAAATTATTATTTAAGTAATACTATAAATAATTAAACTAAACATAAAAATTATATAATGAATTAATAAGATTTCACTTTTAAACTGAAAAATATGCACTTTGAGTCAAACCAGGCAGACTGTGTGTCAGATTAACATGTTGTGGATTATTATAGGTCCAAAATGATTTATGGATCATTGTACTAATGTATTAAGACAATATGATCCCATTTGATCAATTTTGAGTATGCAACATGTCGTTTTAACTGAAATGTAAATTTAAAAAAAACATGCACTTTGAGTCATACCAGCCACACCTTGTGTTAGATTGACATGAAAATGATTCTTGCACATCAAAGATTATTTATAGATCACTGTCCCAAAAGAGAAAAATATAATACCAGTTTTTTATCATTTTTTAGTGAGTGACTCATGTTTTTAACCAAAATGTCATTTTTAAATAGAAAATACATACTTTGAGCCATATCGGTCATATCATGCATCAGATTGATGTGCATATGATTACTATACATCAAAAAATGACTTAAAAATAATTTTCTTAATGTATAAAGACTATAGAAGTGTAGTTTCTTTGTTTTCAGTGAGTGACATACATTTTTAACAAAATTTTTACTTTTAAATAGAAAACATGCACTATGAGTCCTACTAGTCACACCATGTGTTAGATTGTTGTGTAGCTGACTCACACATAAAAAAATTATTTATAGATAATTTTGCTGATATATCTAGACAATATGAATGTGTTTTCATGTTTTTCAATGAGTGACTTACATTTTTAACAAAAATGTATATTATAAACTGAAAACTCACACTTTGAGTCATACCAGGAACATCTTGTGTCGAATTGAAATGTAGTTAATTACTGCATGTCAAAAATTATTTAAGAATAATTTTTATAAATTGTAAAGAAAATCTAAGTATGTTTGCTCATTTTTTGAGTTTTTCATGCATGTTTTGAAATAAAATGTTACTTTTAAACTAAAAACACACACTATGTGTCATACCTAGCCCATCGTGTGTTAGATTCACACATGGTTGATTCCAACATGTAAAAAATAATTTATGGATAATTTTCCTAAATTATCAAGAAAATATGAGTGAATTTTTTTAGGTTTGAGCATGTGACATGTGTTTTGAGCAAAAAATGTTAATTTTAAATAAAAACACACACACTGAGTCATATTGGATGCATCATGTGTCAGATTAATGTGAAACTGATTCTTACACATAAAAAATGACTTTAAAATCATTTTACTAAAGTATTAAGACAATACAAGTTCATTTTCTTAGTTTTTAACGAGTGACACACATTTTTTTACTAAAATATCATTTTTAAATGGAAAACATGTAGTTTGAGTCACACCAGTCACACCATGTATATAACGACCCACACTTTACATACATTGTTAATACTTCAAAATTGAAGCACACTTATTACAACATATGACAAAACCACAAAGGACCGTATGGGTATAGTGTCTTTAGAAACTGGGAAACATAAACAACTGGTTCATAAATCTTCTACAGTGTCTCCCATTTATTTTATCATATCTAGGGTCCCTTTTAGCATATTCTACTTAATATCCATCTTCCTGACCTGGGGAAAAGAAAACATAAAAGGGTGAGCTCAAATGCTCAGCAAGGGCAAATAAAGGAAATAAAAATAATCTCATATCTTTTTGAAAATCAAAACCTGCAAAAGAGATCATAATATCTTAACATGGAATAAATCATAGAAGTGAAAATGAGATCCCCATAATCATAACATAAAACTTGAAACTTTGTGGCATGCACACATAATCATGGAAAATCATTTCTTGTTAGTCATGACTCATTGCCAAGACTATCTTAGTGGACAAAGTCCCTTTCTGAACCGAGTTCACTCCTCGTTTCTGTCCTGTATCACTGAACCGAAATAACCTTCCGTTCCAGCCATGTCTATCTCATGAGATATAAATCTTTACCCAATGCATTGGAGGGAGATATAGGTCCCACCCATCTTATAATGAATCCTTTCTTATGTGTGCCACATAATCATAAATCATACATCATCGCATAACACATGTAACAAAAATTGGATTCTTGAAACATCATGACATCATAAAAAAAATCATATAAGGCAAATGACTTCATAAAAATAATTCCCTCACAACATAATCAAATCAATGTGGGATAAAAACAGAACCCTTTATTATCTTAGATGGAAAATAATTTTGATAAAACACTTGAACTCCATTCTTGAGGAAAATATCCTTTCTTTTTCAAAAACACTTTTCTTTTCTTAACATGTCATACAATTATAAACTAAAAGAAGTTGATTAAAAATAAACTTGAAAACTTGTAAAGGAAGCTTCTTGGAAATAATGTTTTAAAAATCCATTCATGCCGTATAAGTTAAAAAAAACATTCTTCGTACTTTTGTCGGAAAAGTCAAAAAGTACCTCGTACGGAAAAACGACAAAAGATTCCTTTCATATTCTTTACTAAAAACTCACCTAAGGGTAAAATTGGATTTAAACTATTTCAAGTGGATGGAAACAATATTACATATTGAGGGAACATGTATGTGGATGATAAAATACACCCCAGTAAATACTTACGAATAAACAATCTCGGATAAAAATGAGATTGTGATATTTCCCTTACCTTAGGTCCGATTTGCTTTGTTCGTGTCCGAAGCTCCTGTATAATGGTTTAAATAATGTTATTTACTTATTCCAGAATCATACATATTTATATGATATCATATATGGTCATATTATTAGCTTCTTGTTAGTAATATTTCATTGTTACTTGTTACTCGGGTCTTTATAACTTTTTGTTCTTATGCGTGTTTTGTCGAATAAATTCTTATTCTTATCTTTAGGTTATAGATAATTCATTTCCATAATGGTATTAGTGTATTATATACCATATTCATTCATTCAATTTATTTATATAATCATTATGAAATGAAGATCATGTAGAACGAGTCGCATCACATCGTGGAGACGGTATTCCGTACGTACGCACGAGTGATGATATCGTTCCTATGATCGTGGAATTGTATTGGAGTATATATATATTATTCCAGTATCAATATTAATTCATAATAATCATATATAGTTACTCATTACACCATTATACCCATCCTTGTAAGGTGATGGTGGAAAATAGATTACACCACGGCGTGGAGACGGTATTCCGTACGTACGCACGCGCGGTGATTTCATTTTTCCGTAGGATGGATAGAAGGTGAATTAGGGTTGTTTCATATTTATAATAACATATCAGTATGTAAGTAATACTGATGTTATTACTTTATCATGAAACAACTAAAGAAGAAGAAGTTGAAGAAGAAAGAAATTGAAAAGATCGGTAATGGATATTACCTCTTCTTTGGAACGCCTCTTTGAATCCTCCACTTAAGGAACTAAGATTGGTCTTTGGAGAAGACCAGGACCTCTAGGATTATTCTAGGGAAGTGGAGAGGAGAAAATGGCAGGGGTTGGCCGAGCTTGAGTGCTCAATTTGGTGTGAGGAGGAGGGGGAGGAGGTGCCCTTTTATAAGGGAGGAGAGGGGCACCTTAGGAATATCTCAAAATATTATTTTATATTAAAGTCAAAATCGGTTTATAATGGTTCCAAATGGTCTTATTTCGAAGCTAAAGTGGGGATGGGTTGAAATACTATAAACCAATAAGATTTAGACAAGTTTAGGGTATTATTTTAACCTTATCAATTAGATTTAACTCTAAGTTAATTAATTTAACTTTTACCGTGTCTTTTTGTTTTCTTTCACTATATGGTTAATACACTTACTATAACATGCCAAACGAACCCCAAATTGTTTATTATTAATATATATATCCTTATCTAAGTCATTTGGCCGAACCTTAGATTTTTAGGAATAAAATAACAATTAATAATATAATATTTGATTTAAAAACTATTTTGTGTCAATTTTGACACTATTTGATATATGATTTTTGTGAAAGTCATAACAGAATTATATGTTCGAACAAAGTTGATTAAATCAACATTAATATATCATAGTAACCTATAAAATTAGTGTAATTCATAAAAAGTCTCAAATTACATTTATTTTGGTGTTTATAACATCAATTATGTCAATATTTCATTAATAAGATAATTACTGCATCATCATTGTGTCATAAATAAATTAAATTATTTAATGTCTAAAAATTAAAAATAAAATACCATTATGTAGGAAATCTTTTTATCTTTCTAATGAATATTTATAGTCGAATTTATCTTATGTATAACCCCATATTAAAAATGATTTACTTATTAAACTTTGATTTTAACTATTTTAACCCTTCTTTAAATAAATTAATAATAAATGTCCTAATCTAATTCAACTGGGCCTAAATGGTCATATTTTATTCCTAAGTTTGTTTTTGGTCGAATTACACTTTTCCAATAGAATTAGGACATGTGTTAGGGTAATATTGATATCATATTTACCCTTAGTTACCCTATTTACTATTAACCGCGGTAAAAATAGTAAAAAGTTACTATTCACCAAAAAATTATTTTCATCTCATTGAACCACATTTTAGTCCTTGATATTAACCGTGTCTCTCGGATTTTTGAAATTCCATTCACAGAAGCGGTAAAATTAAGTTTTATGCAAAATTCAGTTTTTAACCTACCACTTAGTGGTTTCACTATTCATCAAAAATTGAAAGTTTTCAGAAAAATACCAAAATTTCACCCTAGGCTAATTTCGATATTCTGAGTCCAAAAATGAAATCCATTTTGAAAAATAAAATTTATAAAATTTTAAAAAGTGGTTATTACTATTCATAACGGCTAGTTTTAATAGCATATTGTTGTTTAGTGAAACTCGGTATTGCGTACGACGCAAGATATCGAGGAAGGTCGTGATTGCGTGCAAAGCAAGCCAAGCAAGTGTTGTGTAGAAAAAGATTCCTTTGATGGTTTATATAAAATAAAAGTCTCGGGTGTTACATTCTACCCCCCTTAAAAAGAATTTCGCCCTCGAAATTCGTCACTTTGTAACAAACAAATGAGGATACTTCTCCCTCATCATATCCTCAAGCTCCCATGTAGCTTCTTCAAGTTGGTGGTTCCTCCATAAAACCTTCACCAAGCGAGTGGTCTTGTTTCGTAGGACTTTTTCGCTACGATCCAGAATCTCTATCGGTTGTTCTTCATAAGAAAGATCTTGCTCCAGCGGTATAACTTCTGAGCTGAGTACATGTGAAGGATCTGGTATGTACTTTCTCAGGAGAGATACGTGGAACACATCGTGAACTTGAGAGAGATTCGGTGGAAGCGCCAATCGGTAAGCTACCTTCCCAACACGATCCAGTATTTCGAAAGGACCGATATATCTAGGGCTCAACTTCCCCTTCTTTCCAAATCTCATAACCCTCTTCCAGGGAGATATTCGTAAGAACACTTTATCACCCACTTCAAACTCTAGGTCTTTTCTTCGGTTGTCGGCATAACTTTTCTGTCGACTCTGAGCTGCTCTTATGTGTTGTTGAATAGATCTAACCTTTTCTGCCATTTCATCAACGAGATCAGGTCCTAATAGCTTTCTTTCCCCAACTTCATCCCAGCAAGTTGGAGTCCTGCATTTCTTTCCATAGAGAGCTTCATAAGGAGCCATCTGAATGCTGGAGTGAAAGCTATTATTATAAGAAAATTCTACCAAAGGTAGGTGTTGATCCCAACCTCCTTTGAAATCCATAGAGCAAGCTCTCAACATATCTTCTAGGGTTTGAATTGTTCTCTCAGACTGACCGTCTGTCTGGGGATGATAAGCAGTGCTGAAACTCAACTCTGTATCCAGAGTATGCTGAAGACTTCGCCAGAACTTCGAGGTAAATCTCGGATCTCGATCAGATATAATAGAAAGTGGTACTCCATGCAATCTTACCACTTCCTTTACATATATCCTGGCAAGCTGATCTAGAGAGAAATCCTCTCTAATAGCAATGAAGTGTGCAGACTTTGTAAGACGATCAACTATGACCCAGATAGCATTATTGCCTTTGGATGTTTTAGGAAGTCCTGTGACAAAGTCCATAGTGATGTTTTCCCATTTCCATTCGGGTATGGGTAATGGTTGTAACATCCCCTTAGACTTCTGTCTCTCAGCTTTAACTTGTTGACAAACCAAGCATCGAGAGACATATTCAGAAACATTTCTTTTCATGCCATCCCACCAGAAGTACTCTTTCAGGTCCCTATACATCTTCGTGCTTCCAGGATGAATAGAGAATGATGAACTATGAGCCTCATCCAGCAGCTCATTCTTTAATTCGGGGATGGGAGGAACGCAAACCCGATTCCTGAACTTTATTATCCCATCACAATCAAGGTTGAATTCAGGAACATTTCTCACCTTCTTTTGTAACTCGACATCTTCTTTCTGTGCCTCTTTAATCTTCACATGTATAGATGGTTGAACATTCATTTGAGAAAGATAAGATTTTTCCCCTTCCATTATAATTCCAAGATCCATCCTTTGTAAATCCATAAATATTGGATCTTTTGTGATCCTCATCATGGATAAACTAGCATGGTCTTGTCGACTTAATGCATCTGCCACCTTGTTTGCTTTCCCAGGGTGGTAATGGATTGAGCAGTCATAATCCTTAATCAGCTCCAACCATCTTCTTTGGCGCATATTCAGCTCCTTTTGTGTGAAAATATACTTTAAACTTTTATGATCAGTATAAATATCACACCTTTCACCATAAAGGTAATGCCTCCAAATATTTAATGCAAAGATTACCGCAGCCAACTCCAAATCATGTGTTGGGTAATTTTGCTCATGGATTTTCAACTGTCGTGAGGCATAAGCTATCACCATATCATTTTGCATAAGAACACACCCCAATCCCTTCTTGGATGCATCACTGTAGATCACAAACCTTTCTCCACTACAAGGCAGTGTGAGCACAAGTGCACTGGATAATCTTCTTTTCAACTCCTTGAAATTCTCTTCACATTCCTCTGTCCAGACAAACTTAACTCCTTTCCGAGTCAACTTGGTGAGTGGATTAGATAATCATGAAAAATCTTTTACAAAACGCCGATAATAACCAGCCAAACCAAGAAAACTTCGGATCTCAGTTACTGTTGTTGGCCTCGACCATCTTTCGATAACCTCTGTTTTTGCTGGATCCACAGATATCCCCTCTTTTGAGATTATATGACCCAAAAATGCAACTTTTTGAAGCCAAAATTCACACTTGGTAAATTTGGCATAAAGCTTCTCCTTTCTCAGGGTCTTCAATATAATTATCAAGTGATCTTCATGCTCTTCCTTGCTCTTTGAATAGACAAGAATATCGTCTATAAAGACTACCAAAAATTGATCAAGATAGTCTCTAAAGACTCTATTCATTAGATCCATGAAGATAGCAGGGGCATTAGTAAGACCAAATGGAATCACTATAAATTCATAGTGTCCATACCTTGTACGGAAAGCCGTCTTTGGTATATCCTCCCTTTTGACCCTTAATTGATGATACCCTGAACGAAGATCAATCTTGGAAAAGTATTGAGCTCCACGTAGTTGGTAAAATAAGTCATCAATGCGTGGGAGAGGATATTTGTTCTTGATAGTGATCTTGTTAAGTTCTAGATAATCAATGCAGAGTCTCATTGATCCATCTTTCTTCTTAACAAATAGAACAGGTGCTCCCCAAGGTGACGCACTAGGGCGTATGAATCCCTTATCAAGATTCTCTTGGAGTTGCTTCTTCAATTCCTGCAACTCAATTGGGGCCATTCTATAAGGTGTCTTTGAAATAGGCAAAGCACCCGGTACGAGCTCTATTGAAAACTCAACTTCACGATTTGGTGGAAGACCTGGAAATTCCTCCGGAAAGACATCATCAAACTCCCGTACAATGGGCATATTCTTAATCGTGAGTTTCTCACCAACCATTTGAGATAAATAACCTTCATTTAGTGGAATCAATACCCATAAGATTGAAGAAATTTCCACTGGAAGGTTATGTTCATCCTTGCATTGATAAACGATCGTAGGTTGATCTGGAATATGAAATGTGACTTCCCTTCTTTGGCAATTGATATGAGCTCCATGTAGAGAAAGCCAATCCATGCCAAGAATCACATCAAATTCCACTAAAGGAAGGATCACAAGATTTGCAGGAAGCACTTTCCCACAAACTTCGATCGGAGAAGAATTATAAACTTCTGATGCGACTGTTGTTCCATTAGGTGTTGTCACAGCTAACTCAACATCTAATTGTTGAGGTAATACGGTGATACCCTTAGAAAATTCTTTAGAAATAAAAGAGTGGGTGGATCCAGAATCAAATAAAACATTTGCTACTTTAGAGTGGATGGTAAGTGTACCTTTCACCACATCGTTATCGTACTCCACATCGCTGATAGAAATTGCATGTGACTTTCCTTTGTCTTTAGCCTTAAGAGTTTGTTGACGTCGACCATCATCATCAACCCTTGGATTTGGGCATTGATTGGCATAATGCCCCATCTCCTTGCACTTGAAACATTGAAGTGTAGTAGGTTCATTCTGTGTATCCCTTCCTTTGTTTGCGTCATTAGACATCTTCTTTCCATTATCACGGCATTCAAATGCCTGATGACCTTCTTTTCCACATTTAAAACATTTACTTGTCCCTTTAAGACAACTCCCTCCATGTTTCTTTCCACACTTTGAGCATAAGGAAAAGCTCATCTTCTTTTCCGTGTGCTCTTTAGAGTTTTCTTTGAATTCCATCTTCCTCTTCTTATCAAACCCATGTGACTGATGGGTTACTCCAATCTCCATCTCGGCTTTGAGAGCACATCGAACGATTTCCTCGTAGCTATTGAAGTCCCTTATGGCTAACGCCCTTCGAAGACTTGGTTTTAAGCCACTAAAGAATCGATCGATCTTACTCTCAGGTTGGATAATAATACCAGAAGCGTACCTTGCAAGTCTGGTAAAATTTGCTTCATAGGTACCAACAGATTCATCATCCCTTTGCTTCAGTTCGAGGAACTCTTTCTCCATCTTTTTTCGGAGAATACGAGGGAAGTACTTATTGAAAAATAAGTTCTTGAACTCGTCCCATTCCATAGACTCAATTTCATCCCTTTGCCTCGTATTCTTAAAAATATTCCACTATTGATCCACATCTCCTTCCAAACGATACACTGCTAGGATGACTTTATCATGCTCAGAACATTGAAGAACTGAAAATATCTTTTCAGTAGTACTAATCCATTGTTCAGCAACTAATGGATCAGTAGACCCACTGAAAGAAGGTGGACGCTGCCTCATGAAGTATTCAACAGAATGTTGCTCCCTCCTTTGCTCGTTTGGAAATCCTGCATGATTCATAGCTTGAGAAAGTTGTGTGAGCATGGCTACAAGATTTTGCATTCCAGCTCCCATATCGTTTGGTTGCTCAGGGGGACAATCATTGCATTGCCCATCGCATTCCGCATTAACACGGTTCCTTCGGGTTCCAGCCATTGACTAAAACCAAGAAGAATAGTGTGAGCAACACTAATTATAATAGGAAACCACATAATTCAAGAATAAAATTTTCATGCTTATGGTCTTATCCTAGGTTATTCATGGCCATTTCTAAGATTGTGTTCTATGCTTAGACATATCCTTAGGGTTCTTACTAAGGCTTTCACATCCTAGTTTCCAAAGGTTGACTATACCTTTCCTCTGATACCAACTATAACGACCCACACTTTACATACATTGTTAATACTTCAAAATTGAAGCACACTTATTACAACATATGACAAAACCACAAAGGACCGTATGGGTATAGTGTCTTTAGAAACTGGGAAACATAAACAACTGGTTCATAAATCTTCTACAGTGTCTCCCATTTATTTTATCATATCTAGGGTCCCTTTTAGCATATTCTACTTAATATCCATCTTCCTGACCTGGGGAAAAGAAAACATAAAAGGGTGAGCTCAAATGCTCAGCAAGGGCAAATAAAGGAAATAAAAATCATCTCATATCTTTTTGAAAATCAAAACCTGCAAAAGAGATCATAATATCTTAACATGGAATAAATCATAGAAGTGAAAATGAGATCCCCATAATCATAACATAAAACTTGAAACTTTGTGGCATGCACACATAATCATGGAAAATCATTTCTTGTTAGTCATGACTCATTGCCAAGACTATCTTAGTGGACAAAGTCCCTTTCTGAACCGAGTTCACTCCTCGTTTCAGTCCTGTATCACTGAACCGAAATAACCTTCCGTTCCAGCCATGTCTATCTCATGAGATATAAATCTTTACCCAATGCATTGGAGGGAGATATAGGTCCCACCCATCTTATAATGAATCCTTTCTTATGTGTGCCACCTAATCATAAATCATACATCATCGCATAACACATGTAACAAAAATTGGATTCTTGAAACATCATGACATCATAAAAAAAATCATATAAGGCAAATGACTTCATAAAAATAATTCCCTCACAACATAATCAAATCAATGTGGGATAAAAACATAACCCTTTATTATCTTAGATGGAAAATAATTTTGATAAAACACTTGAACTCCATTCTTGAGGAAAATATCCTTTCTTTTTCAAAAACACTTTTCTTTTCTTAACATGTCATACAATTATAAACTAAAAGAAGTTGATTAAAAATAAACTTGAAAACTTGTAAAGGAATCTTCTTGGAAATAATGTTTTAAAAATCCATTCATGCCGTATAAGTTAAAAAAAACATTCTTCGTACTTTTGTCGGAAAAGTCAAAAAGTACCTCGTACGGAAAAACGACAAAAGATTCCTTTCATATTCTTTACTAAAAACTCACCTAAGGGTAAAATTGGATTTAAACTATTGCAAGTTGATGGAAACAATATTACATATTGAGGGAACATGGATGTGGATGATAAAATACACCCCAGTAAATACTTACGAATAAACAATCTCGGATAAAAATGAGATTGTGATATTTCCCTTACCTTAGGTCCGATTTGCTTTGTTCGTGTCCGAAGCTCCTGTATAATGGTTTAAATAATGTTATTGACTTATTCCAGAATCATACATATTTATATGATATCATATATGGTCATATTATTAGCTTCTTGTTAGTAATATTTCATTGTTACTTGTTACTCGGGTCTTTATAACTTTTTGTTCTTATGCGTGTTTTGTCGAATAAATTCTTATTCTTATCTTTAGGTTATAGATAATTCATTTCCAGAATGGTATTAGTGTAGTATATACCATATTCATTCATTCAATCTATTTATATAATCATTATGAAATGAAGATCATGTAGAACGAGTCGCATCATATCGTGGAGACGGTATTCCGTACGTACGCACGAGTGATGATATCGTTCCTATGATCGTGGAATTGTATTGGAGTATATATATATTATTCCAGTATCAATATTACTTCATAATAATCATATATAGTTACTCATTACACCATTATACCCATCCTTGTAAGGTGATGGTGGAAAATAGATTACACCACGGCGTGGAGACGGTATTCCGTACGTACGCACGCGCGGTGATTTCATTTTTCCGTAGGATGGATAGAAGGTGAATTAGGGTTGTTTCATATTTATAATAACATATCAGTATGTAAGTAATACTGATGTTATTACTTTATCATGAAACAACTAAAGAAGAAGAAGTTGAAGAAGAAAGAAATTGAAAAGATCGGTAATGGATATTACCTCTTCTTTGGAACGCCTCTTTGAATCCTCCACTTAAGGAACTAAGATTGGTCTTTGGAGAAGACCAGGACCTCTAGGATTATTCTAGGGAAGTGGAGAGGAGAAAATGGCAGGGGTTGGACGAGCTTGAGTGCTCAATTTGGTGTGAGGAGGAGGGGGAGGAGGTGCCCTTTTATAAGGGAGGAGAGGGGCACCTTAGGAATATCTCAAAATATTATTTTATATTAAAGTCAAAATCGGTTTATAATGGTTCCAAAGGGTCTTATTTCGAAGCTAAAGTGGGTATGGGTCGAAATCCTATAAACCAATAAGATTTAGACAAGTTTAGGGTATTATTTTAACCTTATCAATTAGATTTAACTCTAAGTTAATTAATTTAACTTTTACCGTGTCTTTTTGTTTTCTTTCACTATATGGTTAATACACTTACTATAACATGCCAAACGAACCCCAAATTGTTTATTATTAATATATATATCCTTATCTAAGTCATTTGGCCGAACCTTAGATTTTTAGGAATAAAATAACAATTAATAATATAATATTTGATTTAAAAACTATTTTGTGTCAATTTTGACACTATTTGATATATGATTTTTGTGAAAGTCATAACAGAATTATATGTTCGAACCAAGTTGATTAAATCAACATTAATATATCATAGTAACCTAGAAAATTAGTGTAATTCATAAAAAGTCTCAAATTACATTTATTTTTGTGTTTATAACATCAATTATGTCAATATTTCATTAATAAGATAATTACTGCATCATCATTGTGTCATAAATAAATTAAATTATTTAATGTCTAAAAATTAAAAATAAAATACCATTATGTAGGAAATCTTTTTAGCTTTCTAATGAATATTTATAGTCGAATTTATCTTATGTATAACCCCATATTAAAAATGATTTACTTATTAAACTTTGATTTTAACTATTTTAACCCTTCTTTAAATAAATTAATAATAAATGTCCTAATCTAATCCAACTGGGCCTAAATGGTCATATTTTATTCCGAAGTTTGTTTTTGGTCGAATTACACTTGTCCAATAGAATTAGTACATGTGTTAGGGTAATATTGATATCATATTTACCCTTAGTTACCCTATTTACTATTAACCGCGGTAAAAATAGTAAAAAGTTACTATTCACCAAAAAATTATTTTCATCTCATTGAACCACATTTTAGTCCTTGATATTAACCGTGTCTCTCGGATTTTTGAAATTCCATTCACAGAAGCGGTAAAATTAAGTTTTATGCAAAATTCAGTTTTTAACCTACCACTTAGTGGTTTCACTATTCATCAAAAATTGAAAGTTTTCAGAAAAATACCAAAATTTCACCCTAGGCTAATTTCGATATTCTGAGTCCAAAAATGAAGTCCATTTTGAAAAATAAAATTTATAAAATTTTAAAAAGTGGTTATTACTATTCATAACGGCTAGTTTTAATAGCATATTGTTGTTTAGTGAAACTCGGTATTGCGTACGACGCAAGCTATCGAGGAAGGTCGCGATTGCGTGCAAAGCAAGCCAAGCAAGTGTTGTGTAGAAAAAGATTCCTTTGATGGTTTATATAATATAAAATTCTCGGGTGTTACAATGTATCAGATTGATGTGTGGTAGATTCCTATATGTCAAAAAATGAATTAACCATTATTGTAATAAATGTTTATCAAAATATGTGTGTGATTGTTCATTTTTCAATGAGTGACACATGTTTTTAACTAAAATGTAACTTTTAAACTAAAAATACACACTTCGAGTCATACCGGTCACACCATAAATTATATTGAGGTGCGTATAATTCTTACATGTCCTAAATGAATTATTTATCATTTTCATAAATTATCAAAATAATCTAAATGAATTTTCTTAGTTTTCATAGAGAAAAACACATTTTTAACTAAGATGTCAATTTTAAACTGAAAGCATATAGTTTCAGTCATATCACTACACCATGTGCAGATTTATGTTCATTTTGTTACTAAACAACAAAAATGATTTATAGATATTTTTATTAATACAATATGAGAGTGTTTGATTAGTTTTGTGTATGTCATGCCTGTTTTAAACTAAAATGTTACATTCAAATAAAGAACACACACACTCAATCATACCAGTGCATCGTGTATCATATTGACATGAAAATACACATCAAAAATAAATTATGGATCATTTTTCTATATTATTAATAAAATTTGAGTATTTTTTTCTTGATTTTGAGTATGTCACATGTGGTTTTAACTAAAATATCAATCTCAAGTAAAAACATTCACTTTGAGTCATACAAGACACACCATATTTCAGATTGACGTGCGACTGATTCCTACACATAAAAACGACTTATAGATCATTTGAATATAGTTTCAAGACAAGAAAAACGTGGTTTCTTAGTTTTTAGTGAGTGAAATATGTTTTTAAATAAAATGTTATTTTATACTGAAAACACACACTTTGAGTCATACTAGTCACACTGTGTATCAGATTAATGTGCAGATGATTTATACATGTCAAAAATGATGTATGGATAATTTTACTAAATTATCAAGACCATCCTAGTTTTTTATCCATTTTCAATGAGTGAAACATGTTTTTAACTAAAATGTCACTTATAAACTGAAAACACATACTATTAGTCATACCAGTCACACTATGTGTCATATTGATGTGTGATTGATTCATACACATAAAAAAATATTTATGGATAATTTTTATAAAGTATCAAAGAAATTTGAAAAATTTTACTTATTTTTCAATGAGTGACATCTGTTTTTAAATAAAATTTCAATTTTAAAATAAAAATACACACTTTAAGTTATACTAATATGGGATGTGAGTTTAATTATTACACATAAAAAATGATTTATGAACCATTTTATTAAAGTATTAAGACATTTAGAGCGTGTTTTATCAATTTTGAGCATGTCACACACGTCTTGAACTAAAAAGTAAATTTTAAAAAACCCACACTTTAAGTCATATCAGGCACACCTTGCATCATATTGAAGTGTAGTCAGTTGATACAGTCAAAAATTAGGTATGGATAATTTTACTAAAATATTAATAAAATATTTGTGTGTTTTCTTGGTTTTCTATGAGTTACATGCATTTTTAACTAAAATGTCATTTTTAAATTGAAAACACACAATCTAAGTCATACCGGTCACACCGTGCATCAGATTTAAAAATGTTCAATTCTTATATATCATAAATGACTTATGTATTTTTCTAAAGTATCAATATAAAACTACTATCTTTTATTAGTTTTTAGTGTCTGAAACACAATTTTTTAAAAAAGTTCTTTTTTAAACTAAAAACATACACTTTATGTCATACTAGTCACACCATGTATCAAATTTATGTGTGGATGATTCCTACACCTTATAAATAATATGTTTTTCTATTAGTAAAACAAATAATTTTCTTGATAGTGTGTTATTAAAAGAGTTTTGACCTAAAATGAAATGCATTGCATCATTACTAAACATAAACAAATCAATTAAATAATAAAAAAATATACAGAGAGAGAAACAATTTCTAAGAGAATATTCTTTATCAAAGACTTCATCAAGAATTGAGTTTTATCTAATAATTTTGTACCTAAGAAGATAAAAAATCATGGAGAAAAATCAAATCTTGATAAAGTCACCTCTCCACAATCTTTGTGAAAATTAACTAAATAAGTAATGGATAAAAATGATAGGAAGAGTAGATAAAAAACAATAGAAAAATGATAAGAAAATAAACTAAATAATTAGTTGGAAATCACTTATTCATGATTCCTACAATCATTCTGACACCATGTATCATGCCCACATTTTTCTAAAAAAAATATTCTTTCTATTTTAAATACATGGACTCTCAAAAATCCTGATAGTATTGAAAAAATATAAATAACAAAACTATTAATAGATATTTTAAATTAAATATTAATTTTCATCATAAATACCACTTTAAGGATACTAATTTTTAAATGGAATATGATATTCTTTCATATATTTAAAAATGTAATAACCATAATTATTTTCAATATTTTGTTTCAGACACTACATAAAAATTGATAAAAATAAGTAATTTATTTTTATAGTGAAATATTATTATATAACTTTAATACTTATCAATTTATAGAAATTGATTTTACTTTTGTAATCATGGACTATCCTCATACGTTGATTTTGATGATGTTGTAACACCAACCTATCATAACAAAAGTTTCTTTAAAATATAATATAAAATGTATAACTTGAATTTTATTTATGAAGTTTTAAATGTATTATATTACAAATTGATAATGATCATCATGTATAGTTTATATGTTGAAAATCCATGATTTTAATCTAAAAAATAAATATTTGAAGTAACTAAATTGATTAAAATAAGAAACCAATGTTTCTTAAAAATACAAAGAGGAATAACTAATGAAATAAATGAAAATATATTTTATATGATTAGATAATAGAGTTTTACCCATGTATTGTGGGAATTAAGAAGAGTCTATTGTCTGTAAGTTTATTTTCAAATGTTGTGTCCAATTTTTCCAATATTATTAAAATTTACATTTCTTCTAATGAACCTTTATCTATAGAAATGATATTAGGACTAATGAGTATCAATTACTGTTCACAGGGTTTTCCCTTCACATAGTACTGATATATATGTAAACAAAAAATATAAATAATATTTAACTATAATTGAAATATTAGATCTACTATTGGACAAATGGATTATAAAAACACACCTTATGTATACATTTAAAACCAAGGATCCCAACCATCCACGCTTGATAATTTAATTTACATTACAAAGACCAATATTTTCTGTAATGGCCTCTCTATAAGTTTTTTATTAAAAATAAATGACAATTATATTATTATGTTTAAATATTATATCTGTATTAATTTATTATATTATTAAATGTTTCATTTGAATTTTCTAGGTAAAGGTACTATTTGAAGGTCTTTTCAATTTATCAGTTGATCCTTTATATTTTTTATATTAAACCTTTTTTTCCACTTCTTTTTCTCTATCTGTAATAATATTCCTTAGTTTAGGAATTTTTTAATTATTTTTTAAAGGTTTTTTATAAAAAAATATAATGGAATGGACATACCTAGTTATTGTTATGTAATTTTACAAGATTAAATCACCATGCTATAAAAGTTCCAATATAAATTTTGATCATGTAAACATACGGATCCTTAAGGGGAATAGGTATCTCAATGCTTGTCTCATGATCTATTTGAATCACTACTCTCACATGATCTTTAAGAAGTTATTTTTTGTTTAGAATATATCTTTTGATATTTTAGTTAAAGGCCTAGGCCTTTCCAGTCAATTACTTTATGAAAAATATGGTGTTAGAGGTGTCTAGGTAAGTCAAGGTGCCTCATTTCAACACTTTTAAAAAATTACCAGTTTTCCATGTTTTTCAACGGTGTCTCACCCAATGATGCATCACATTAATGGTGTCTCACGCTGGTAGTGTCTCGCACCAATGGTGTCTCACCCTAGTAGTGTCTCACCCTATAAGTGTCTCACCCTGGAAGTCGTTTGACCGGTGGTGTCTCATCTAGCGGTGCCTCGTTTCTGGTGGTAGGTCTCCCTAGTGGTGTCTCATATGGAGGTGCCTTGTTCCTGATGGTAGGTCTCCCTGGTGGTGTCTCGTCTGGTGGTGTGTCGCCTGGCGGTGTCTCTCTTAGTGGTGTCTCGCCTGGTGGGGCAGGTTGTTCATCCTAACAGTGCCTCATCCAGTGGTGACTCATCTAGTGGTGCCTCATCTAATGGTGTCTTGCTAGCGGTGCCTCATTTGACAGGTTTTCACTGGCAGTTCCTCATGAATAGTGTTTACAGTTCTTCTAGTTTTACCCTTTTGACGTCTTTTATTGATGTAAAAAAGACTTAAGGCCAAATTTAAAAGGATTTGAAACCGATTCAAAGGACATAAATTATAAATTTATTTCTATAATGTTTAAAAGGATTTGAAATGGTCAAATAACATGGTCTTGGTCAAATCCTCCTTTAATGGAAATATTAAACTGTATTCAATTTCCATTGAATTGGATCTGATCTTCCAAAAGTCGAGATACCCTACCCTCCATCCATATCTTCCCTGTAACGACCCAAAGTTTTATCAATGGAATTCCCTTATTATAATTATTCCTTATAGTATAATCACATTAGGAATAATAATGACATATAATTATACTAAATATTATGTAATCATTAAACATAATTTTTCCACTTCTATGTGTTGAATTTCAAAAATCCGACATACACGGTTGTGTTCAAGATGATTTTTGGAGTCTAATAGAACAAACATATTTTTGGTGAATATTAAACTAACTTTATGAATAGTAACCCACACTTATGAATATTAATGCAACCCTTATAGAAAATCTTGAAAATAATAGTAACCTTACCCATGAATAATTAAATAAAATTTAGGCATCTTATAAGCAATGGTATTTTTGTAAGCCATAAATAATTAATTAAAATTAATTAATCAATTTAAAAAAAATTTATTTTCTTAAAAAGTGTTAATAAATTAACAAATCTATGTATTATTGATTTAAGATAATTTTATAAGACCTCAAGTAATTTTTGAAAGCATTATAAAATCAGTTTTAATTTTAAAAACTGTTTTTTTCAAGTAAATTATGATTTTAATTAAATATTAAATTAAAAACATTTAAAAATTTATTTTTGAAAAATGGAAATCATTTTTTTATTATCCACGTCGAAAAATTATTGGGGTGAATTTTTGGGATTTTTCTGAAATACTTGAATTTTTGATGAATAGTGAAATACCACAATTTACCAAATAAGCTAAATAAGTGAATTACACAGTCATGTATGATGTTATGCTTATGTAAGCCCACTTGGTTCGATATAACATTATAAAATTAACATTATTGGTCATGGAAGACTCAATATTCCTTGTCTTGTTGGGAAATAATAAATTAATGAATTTTATATTGAGAAATCCCCTCTCCCCTCCACTATAAAAACCACCCTTCACACCCTCATTTCCTCACACCTCTAAAACTTCAATCCATGTCTAAATATGCCAAAGAATTTTACCTAGATCCCCCCCCTTGTTTGAGAGCTTTTGGTCTCATCAAAAGACCAAGCCTATGTCTCTTAAGGAGGATCTCAAGAGGAGGATTCAAGAGGTAATTTCCCTTCCTCTTTCCTTTAATTTCCTTTCAATTTCAAGTTCTTTTCTTATTATATCCCCACCTATATTTGTCCAAATGGTTTGGTAACTCCATTATAATACATATAATGTAATTTTATGATACTAATGGGATATTATACCATCCAACCCCCTTCTCCTCTTCCTTTTATTTTATAAAAGAAAACGTTGTTCATGACGTGTTAATCTATCACCTTCAAGAACGACATGTTTTCTTTTTTCATTTATACATTCAGATATTGTCATGAAACCATTTTTATGGTTAAACCAGAAGATTTCATATTTATTAAGTCCTATTTAAAGTTATGGAACTAACTTATGTACATATTACTAAATGATTAATCAAAACAATTTCGTTGTGGTCGAAAAACTACCAAAATTAACCCAAACAATCATCATTTAATTCTTATATAATGATTCATCCACATGGTATATAATATAATTCATTATAAGATAATTTAAACTTCTGTAATATAATTAATAACATGAAATATCATTTTTGGATGTTTATCCATGCTCTACACGAACTTCAATTCGTGAATACATGTGAACCGCTGAAGAAAACCATAAAAACAAACATCCTCGAACAATGTTTTTAAACCCTATAACTCATCAAAAGGGCCATAAAATAACATAATGAAAAAAATTAACCCTATACATGTATAAAAGGTTATGTAATTTCTAATTAATTAATATAATGTCATTATACATGACATTAAAGAGAAGGAAGCATTCAGATACAAGGTAAGGGGAAATTCTCGAACCCAACTTTCATCCTTCAGGTTCTCCCTCTTTCACTCTTTTTTGATATGGTTAATCCTTAAAAATCATTTGTTTAGTATTGTATTTCCTTTTTTGGGATATACATGTTGTTCAATAGTGTTTATTTCAAACAAAATGTTTTCCAAAATAATTCTTTTGAGAACACACCTTTTACTTCTCATTCAAGGTTGAAGGTTCTTGTAACTTGTATGTTATTCCCTCTTTATTTTGGAAACCCAATGTTTATGAATGTGTTCTTATGAGATGAAACCAATTCCTTTTCATGAGTTATTTATGTTCATTTTTGATATATTTTCATTGTGGAATTCATGATAAATGATAATGTTATGATGTGACGGGTGCGCCCGAAATTATATAGCGCAATATGAATGTGATAGGTGTGACCAGAATTATACAACACACCAATGAATTGGGTAAAGTGAATAATATCATGAGTTAATGTGAAATTATGTGTGAAAAATATTCTATCTCTGTTCACAAGTATGTGTGGTAGTTAACCACTAAGACATGATGTTTTATTTTTATGCATTTCCACATTTCAAGTCTCTTATTAATACTTCCTCTCATGTTCATGATCCTTTTCCTATGTTATGGTTATGCTCAAAAATTGTTATATTTTTCATATATATCCTCTTACTGGGTTTTTATATCACCCCTTTTGATGTATATCCTCAGGTGAATACATGTACTAAGGAGAGGTCAAGTGCCAATAAGAAGCTAGAGAAGAATGAACTAAAAAATGTTTATGCTTGATGTTTTAATTGTTATGTATAGTCCTAATTTTCACAAGAAACTAAACCTTTGGATCCTCTATGTGTAATAATATTATTTTTTTCATCTTTAAAATTATGTAATAGTAATATAAGAAAAGGTTGGATCGCTATAGTTGGTATCCGAGGAATGGTTTAGTTAATTTGGGAATTAGGATTAGTGAACCCTATAGAAAACCTCTAGCATGAGACTAAGTACAAATATGTACACAATAATATCTACATAGGGATCCCATAAGTTATGATTTTATTGAAAATTGTTCAAATTAATAAGTTATTCATGACATGTTGAATTATGTTTTGTTCTATCCTTCTCTATTTTAGAAAATGGTTGGAACTTGGAGAAACCAGGCCAACAAAACGTGTGAGGGACAATGCAACAATTGCCCGAACAACATCCCCAATGATTTGGGAGGTGGAGTTCAGAACTTCATAGCAATGCTTACCCAACTATCTCAGGTTATGAAAAATAACTATAATAATGGGGAACATCCTCCTTAAACAAAGAGGGAGCAACTGGCTATCAAATTTTTTATGAGGCAATGACCACTGAAGTTTAGTAGATCTTCTGATCCACTAATTAAGGAATAGTGGGTCAACTCCACGAAGAAAATCTTTTCTATGCTTTACTATTTTGAGATGGAGAAGGTGACTCTAGCCATTTATCGTCTGGATGGAGAGGCTGATCAATGGTGGGATTTGATTAAGAACACCAAGCCAAGGGAGGAAATTGAAGAGATGGAATGGGAAGTCTTTAAGATAATGTTTCTTAACAAGTATTTCCCAAGAACTCTTCATACAAAGATGAAGAGAGAATTCATAGATCTCAAGAAAAAAGAAGGATAATCTTTCACAACCTATGAAGTGAATTTCACAAGGCTTGCAAGGTACGCTTCAGGTTTTGTTATCAACAATGATAAAAAAATTGATAGATTATTTAGTGGATTAAAACCACACCTTCGAAAGGCTCTTTCAATTTGAGACTTTGGGAGTTATGAAGAAGTTGTTCGATGTGATCTCAAAGTGGATATGGAGTTTGGAGAATGGTCCCATGGCTATGGTGATAAGAAACGAAATATGGAGTTTCAAGCTAGAGGATCTAATGAAAAAGGTGGGAAGAAAACTCAACGACCCACATGCAAAAAAATGTGGGAAGTTGCACCATGGGAACTACCTAAAAGGGATGGGGAAGTGCTTAAAGTGTGGGAAATAAGGACACCATGCTAAAGAGTGTCTAAAATACATGAAAATTAAGGAGAATGTAGCCGGATAAAGGAGAGAACCACCCATGGTTCAATGCTACAATTGTAGGAAGCTAGGGCACTATGCAAGTCAGTGCACTAAACCTCGAGTTCTCAAGGGTAATCAGCGTGAGTAGCCACCAAATGTAAAGGAACAAGGGAAGGCTTATTCCATCACTACTACGGAAGTAGGGAAAGTTAATGAAGTCATACAAGGTACAATTACTATTCACTAAATAATGGAAAAAGTCTTATTTGATTCCGGTTCTATGCATTCCTTTATATCTTGTAAGTTTGCTAGAACTATAGAATCGAAGCCCTGAAACCTGGAAGTAAAGATATCTGTAAAAACACCAAGTGGTTCAATCATCGCAACCCAAGTTTTTGACTCTTCTGCTATTGGCATATGTGAGAAGATTCTTCCAGCGAATCTCGTAATACTTCCCTTGGTGAAATTCAATGCTATAATGGGAATTGATTGGATCTTGTTATATAAAGCACATATCAACTGTCGGGAAAAGGAAATATCTTTTCATATTTCAAACCATCCATTACTCCTCTAAAAATTAAAGGAAGATCATGAATTTCTTTTTAAAAATCCTTCATTGGTGTGGGTGTTGATTCCCTATGAATAATCATACCTCTCCCAAATGGTTGGTTCAAAGGAAAGTTCCAACCTTGTGAAAATGCTCATCGTGAGGGAATACTATGATGTATTTCCAGAAGAGTTACCCAGAATTCCCCTGGATCTTGAGGTAGAGTTCTCAATTAAACTCATACTCGGAGCTACCCCTATCTCAAAGTGTCCCTATAGGATGGATCCTATCGAATTGTAGGAGTTAAAGAAGCAACTGCAAGAGAATATGGAAAAAGGGTTCATATGCCCTAGGGAACCACCTTGGGGTGCGCTAGTTCTCTTTGTGAAGAAGAAGGATGGAATAATGTGGATGTGTATCAATTATCGAGAACTAAACAAGATCACTATAAAGAACAGGTATCCTCTTCCACGTATTGACAACTTTTTAAATCAGTTAAGAGGAGCTCCATACTTCTCAAAGGTGGATCTTCATTCTGAATATCATCAGCTAAAGGTGAAGAAGGAGGATATCCAGAAGACTGCAATTCGTACAAGGTATGGGAACTATGAGTTTCTAGTGACGCCCTTCGGACTTACTAATGCCCCTGCAATCTTCATGGATTTGATGAATAGAGTCTTTAGACATTACCTTGAAAATTTTGTGGTAGTGTTTATTGATGATATTCTCATCTACTCCAAGAGTAAGGAGGAACATGAAGAACATCTAAGACTTGTGTTGGAGACATTGAGAAAGGAGAAGTTGTATGCCAAGTTCAGCAAGTGTTACTTTTGGATAAAGTAAGTGACTTTCTTGGGACATGTGATCACAAGTGAGGGAATTTTTGTGGATCCTTCAAAAACAAAGGTGATTGAGGAATGGAACAGGCCCTCTAGTGTCACTGAAATATATAGTTTTCTTGGATTAGCTGGGTACTACCAATGTTTTTTGAGAAACTTCTCACGATTGTCAAACCCAATAACTAATTTAATAAGGAAAGGGGTAAAGTATGTCTGGACGGAATAATGTGAGGGAAGATTCAAAGAGCTAACGATAAGGTTGATCACTACACCTGTACTCACACTACTGAAAAGTGGAGAAAGTTTTGTGATATACAGTGATGCTTCAAAGAAAGTCTTGGGTTGTGTACTCATGAAAAATTACAATGTGATAGCCTATTCCCCACGATAGTTGAAGATACATGAGAAGAACTACCCGATGCATGATCTAGAGTTGGAATTCGTGATTTTTTCCATGAAAATCTAGCAACACTACATTTATGGCGAGAAGTGTGACATATACACTAACCAAAAGAGCCTAAAGTATATATTCACACAAAAAGAGCTCAACATGCGTCAAAGTATATGGTTAGAGCTAATAAAAAATTACAGTTTCTCTATTCACTATCATCCTAGAAAGGCGAACAAGGTAGCTGATGCTGTAAGCAGAAAAGAACTTGCTACTCTATCCTTGTTGTGTATTGAGAAAGACCCTATCTTATTGGATATGCAAAGGAAGAATTAAGAAATCATAAGGGTAGGGGATACATCCTACCTTGACTAAATGATTGGGAAACCATCCATCCAAGAGAAGATTAAGGAAGCATAGAGGGATGATGTGGAGATACAAAAGAGGGTGAATGAAGTAAAGGAAGGGAAGCTGCAAGAGTTCCATATCGATGATGATGGTGTGATTCAGTTAAGAGTGTGGATTTGTGTGCCTTCATCACCTGGGATAAAGAAGGAAATATTGGACAATGTATATAGCTCAACATTCTCTATCCATCCTAGGAGTACCAAGATATACCATGATCTCTGAGAACACTTCTGGTGGGATAACATGAAAAAGGAGATTGCGGAATATATCTCAAGGTTCTTGGTATGTACACAAGTTAAAGTAGAGCTAAAAAAGTCCAAAAGGATTATAAAACCATTGTCTATACCCATGTGGAAATGGGAAAATGTTACTATGGACTTTGTCATGGGTCTTCTGAAGACATCGAAGGGAAATAATGCGATATGGGTTGTGGTTGACCGACTCTCTAGGACTGCCCATTTTATCACTATTTGGGAAGACCTATCACTTGAACAACTTGTAAAGTTATATGTGAGGGAAATGGTGAGACTACATGGACTTACTCTCTCAATTATCTTTGACCGTGATCCGAGGTTCACATCTAAATTATAAAGGATCCTTCAACATGCTTTGAGCACTGAATTAAATTTCAGCATGACCTATCACCCCCAAATAGATGGACAATCTGAAATGACTATTCAGACGCTTGAGGATATGATAAGAGCCTGATCTCTAGAATTAAAAGGTGGATGGGATCAGCATCTCCCATTGATTGAGTTCTCATACAAAAATAGCTTCCACTCGAGTATTGAAATGGCACCCTATAAAGTTCTTTATGGAAAGCGATGTAGAACTCCAACCTGTTGGGATGATGTTGGAGAACGAAATCTACTTGGACCTGATCTTGTGTAAGAGATGTCATAGAAGGTTCAAGTCATCCAGAAATACATCAAAGCTTCTTAGAGTCAGCAAAAGAGCTATGCTGACAATCGTCAAAGAGACTTGGAGTTCGACGTTAGGGATAATGTCTTCCTTTGAATATCACCATGGAAGAGAGTCATGCAGTTTGGAAATAAAGGTAAGTTAAGATCAAGGTACATTGGACCCTTTGAGATCCTTGACCGCATAAGAGCTGTGTCCTATCGGCTTGCACTTCCACAAAATATGGATCAAGTTAATGATTTTTTTTCACGTATCACTCTTAAGGAAGTACATACTTGATCCCTCGCATGTACTAAACTCAGAGGTGGTACAACTGGAAGATGATCTCTCTTATGAGGAGTATCCAGTAAAGATTATGGTCTAGAGAGATAAGGTTCTACGCAACAAGACAAACCACATTGTCAAAGTGTTGTGGAGGAACCATAATTTTGAAGAAGCTACTTGGGAACCGAAAGAGGTGATGAAGGAGAATTACCCTCACCTATTTATGTAAAATGAAATTTCAAGGGCTAAATTTCATAAGGGGGGAAGAATGTAACGACCCAAAGTTTTATCAATGGAATTACCTTCTTATAATTATTACTTATAGTATAATCACATTAGGAATCACAATGAAATATAATTATACTAAATATTATGTGACCATTAAATATAATTTTTCTACTTCTATGTGTTGAATTTCAAAAATTTGACATACACAGTTGTGTTCAAGATGATTTTTGGAGTCTAATAGAAAAAACATATTTCTTGGTGAATAGTAACCTAACCTTATGAATAGTAACCTACCCTTATGAATATTAATATGACCCTTATAGAAAATTTCCCAAAATAATAGTAACCTTACCCATTAATAATTAAATAAACTTTAGGCATCTTATAAGAAATTTCATTTTTGTAAAACATAAATAAATAATTATAATTAATTATTTAATTTAAAATAAAATGTATTTTCTTAAAAAGTTTTCATAAATTAACAAATCTATGTATTCTTAATTTAAGATAATTTTATAAGACCTCATGTAATTTTTGAAAGCATTATAAAATTAGTTTTAGTTTTAAAAACTGTTTTTTTCAAGTAAATTATGATTTTTATTAAATATTAAATTAATAATATTTAGAAATTTATTTTTGAAAAATGGACATCATTTTTGGATTCTACATGTCGAAAAATTATTGGGGTGAATTTTTGGGATTTTTCTGAAATACTTGAATTTTTGATGAATAGTGAAATACCATAATTTACAAAATAAGCTAAATGAGCTAATTATAGAGTCATGTATGATGTTATTATGATGTAAGACCACTTGGTTTGGGATAAAATTATAAAAATTAATATTCTTGGTCATGGAAGACTCACTATTCCTCGTCTTGTGGGGAAATAATAAATTAATGAATTTTATATTGAGAAATCCCCTCTCCCCTCCACTATAAAAACCACTCTTCACACCCTCATTTCCTCACACCTCTAAAACTTCAAGACTTGTCTAAAATCTACCCAAGAATATTCCCTAGACCATCCCCTATGTCCAAGATCTTATTTTCTCATCAAAAGACCAAGCCTATGTCTCTTAAGGAGGATCTCAAGAGGAGGATTCAAGAGGTAATTTCCCTTCCTCTTTCCTTAATTTTCCTTTCAATTTCAAGTTCTTTTCTTATTCTCTCCCCACCTATATTTTTCCAAATGGTACGGTAACTCCAGTATAATACATATACTATAATTTCATGACACTAATGGGATATTATACCATCCAACCCCTTCTCCTCTTCCTTTTATTTTATAAAATAAAACGTTGTTCGTGAGGTGTTAATCTATCACCTTCAAGCATGACATGTTTTATTTTTTCATTTCTACCTTCAAATATGGCCATGAAACCATTTTTATGGTTTAATAAGAATATTTTATATGTATTAAGTCCTATTTAAATTTCTGGAACTAACTTATGTACATATTACTAAATGATTAATCAAAACAAGTTTGTTGTGGTCGAAAAACCACCCAAATTAACCCAAATAATCACCATTTAATTCTTATATAATGATTCATCAACAAGTTATATAATATAATTCATTATAAGATAATTTAAACTTCTGGAATATAATTAATAACATGAAATATCATTTCTGGATGTTTATCCATGTTCTACATGAACTTCAATTCATGAATACATGTGAACCGCTCAAGAAAACCATAAAAACGAACATTCTCGAACAATGCTTTTAAACCCTATAACTCATCAAAAGGGCCATAAAATAACATAATGAAAAAATTAACCCTATACATGTATAAAAGGTTTTTTAATTTCTAATTAATTAATATAATGTCATTGTACATGACATTAAAGAGAAGGAAGCATTCAGATACAAGGTAAGGGGAAATTCTCGAACCCAACTTTCATCCTTTGGATTCTACCTCTTTCACTCCTTTTTGATATGGTTACTCCTTAAAAATAATTTGTTCATCATTTTCTTTACTTTTATAAGATATACATGTTTTTAACTAGTGTTTATGTCAAACAAAATGTTTTCCAAAAGAACTCTTCTTTTGAGAACACTCCTTTTACTTCTCATTCATGGTTGACAGTTCTTGTAACTTGTATGTTATTCCCTCTTTCTTTTGGGAACCCAATGTTTATGAATGTGTTATTATTAGATGAAACCCATTCCTTTTCATGGGTTATTTATGTTCATTTTTGATATATGTTCATTGTTTCATTCATGATAAATGATAATGTTATGATTTGACAGGTGTGCTCGGAATTATATAGCGTAATATGAATGTGACGGGAGATCCCAAAATTATACAGTGATCTAATGCATTTGGTAAAGTGATTAATCTCATGAGTTAATGTGAAATTATGTGTGGACAAGATTCTAGCTTTTTTCACAAATATGTGTGGTAGTTAACCACTAAGACATGATGTTTCATTTTTATGCATTGCCCAATTTCAAGTATCTTATTAATGCTTCCTCTCATGTTCATGATCCTTTTCCTATGTTAAAGTTATGCTCACCCATTTTTATATTTTTATTATATATCCTCTTACTGGGTTTTTAGATCACCCCTTTTGATGTATATCCTTAGGTGACTACATGTACTAAGGATAGTTCAAGTGCCAATAAGAATCTAGAGAAGAAAAAACTAAATAAATGTTTATGCTTGATATTGTAATAATTTTGTATGGTCTTAGTTTTTCCAAGACACTGAGCCTTTGGATCCTCTATGTGTAACACTATTATGTTGTTCATATCTAAAATTATGTAATATTAATATAATAAATGGTTGGATCACTATATTACCCTTTCTATTGAGATCATACATCCCCAAAACTTTGTTCCTTTTATATTTTTTAAGTTTGGTTCGTGATTCCCAAGAGATTCACCTGCTGTACGCACTCCCCTATTTTTGGCGCAACTTGGAAGTGTCGATCATTATTCTTCTAGGTAAGTATTCATTTATCTTTAAAAATTGTGAATCATGAGGGATGGATAAATAGATGTTTTCCCCTTTAAATATAGTTGTTTATATATTCATAAATATAATCTAATTGGTTTAATAATCAATATATAGGGGCTAAGGAAAAGTGACACATAATCTTGCTGTATGTTTGATTTCATTATTTCTTTTTATTTGTATGGGATAACTACCCACTGAAAATCATGTTCTTTGGGGGTCCTTGTTTGAAAACTAGATAATTATGGAATGAATGTTGTTTGGATCCTTTTTTAATGCTTATATATAAAAGTTTGTTAACCATGTATATTTGGATAATAGATGGATTCCCTAGGATAATACAGTTTCTGTGAAAACCCCAAAATTTACAAGTGTAATTAAATAAGGGATTCCTTTTTAAATCTAAAAATGTGTTTTTCCTTGGAATGTGAGGTGATGTGATGCATGGAATTGTTGTGGATTTTGTTTATAGGAGAAGTGGATGACATGTGGTTGTATAGTGGGGCTGTGATGGGTGTGGTGTGGTTATGTAGTAGGGCTGCATATTTTGGTTGTGCTGTAAAAAGTTTCTAGATGTGGTTGTGAGTTGGGGGTTGGTTTTGTTAATACGATGAACTAGGAATATGAGTTTTAAGATGGAAAGTAGTGTTTTTGTGGGTAATTTTTAGAGTCTTCTCCATTGATAAAATTCAGAAATATTCACCCCATATCTAGAGATAAGGGTATGATGTGTCATTAATGTAAAGTGCATTAATTTACCATGGATATTCACCTTTTGAATGATTGTTACTGTGTATCTTGATATGTTTGGTCCCTGATAGTTTCCCAGGTACTGATCAAATAAATGAATAGTTTCTTAATAATGTTTGGAGTGACTTGGGTTGTTTTAGTTAATGAGATGAAAGTGGTTAATGAAATATTAAATGATGATTGTGTGATTAAATTTTATTGATGATAAATAATGAAATAAATGGGTGTTTAACATAGAGGGAATGTGAAGCCACTTTAATTTATCAGGGCTCTTCACCTTATATAATTATTGTTACTAATACTAATAAGTGCATTTAGAGGTTGTAGAAAAAGTGATGGTGTTGTGAGATGGTTTGTTCATTTTTGAACCCATAGGTTGGACAAAAGTGTTTGATACTATAAATATATTTATATTCTTGTGTTTTCTATAACCCCCCATACATGTTGATCACTATGTGATGAACACCCACATAGTCATGCAAGGGGTGTTTTTCCCAATATCTGGTAAGGAGTACAGATGGCCGGGTACCCGCTCTTTTCTGCTCTCACTTCTAGGTGAGGTAGGTATGACACATGCTATGATAGTTTGAGGTCTGTTAGAGCTTTATATGGTGTTTGTGATGGCCTAGGTGTTTTCAGGTGAGGTGGTTTGTGGCCCAGGTTTCTTAGAGAGAGATGTGATAAACCAGGTGTTTGAGGGAGTGGTGTTTGTTTCCTAGGTGTCTTTAGAATGATATGTGATGTGCTTTATCAAGTGTGTTCGGGATGAGATTTGATGTTTTGTTAGGCCTAGGTGTGTGCGGGTGGGATGTTTTATGAGGCCCATGTGTATGTGGGTGGGATGTGTTATGAGGCATAGGTGTGTGTGGGCAGGATGTGATGTGGTATATGGAAGGGATGGGAGTGACATGACATACGATATTAGATGAGAGCAACATACCAGTGAGAAAGTGGTGTGGGGAACCCTATCATCGATGTGATTTATATTTTATTACTGGTGAGCATTACTTAGTGAGGTTTGGTTTGGTTAGTATACTATTTTAGGTGTTGTTTGGTTCTATTGTTTTCTCATGGGGGAATTAGTATGCTTCTTTCACATGTGCATGAAAGACTTTGGATTTCCTACTTAGTATACTTGTATGATCACCCTACATCTATAAAACCATTTTCATATTTCTAGGAGGATTACGTGAACCATGATGGGAATTTCTTTCTCGGGTCTTGGGATAGTTGTTGTGTCACTGCTTTATCCTACTTTGGGTATTTACTTTGGATACTTTATTGTATCTGTATCAGTTCTATTTATACATGCATTTGGGATGGTTTGGGTTTCTCTTTTATATATGTCTTATAGTTTTTGGGGATGATTCATCTTATATACTGATATTATTTCTTATAAAGGGTAATTCATACCATATTGTGACATTTGTACACCCTTGTTTCTAGTCTCCAACTCAGGGCCTACTGGACGTGGGACTCAGGAGTCATTATCTATCTTTCTTCATTACCATCCTAAGAGGGGTATATTTGGATGGAGGGGGTCATGAAATAGTGGTGTAGGAGCTAGTGGTTGAGAGATAAGATAGAGTTTGGAGTTATTCATAGTAAGGATTTCATGGGGTGGTATGGAAATAGTTCAAGTTGACCTTGGTGTGTGACATTGGCATAGGAGACCGGCTAGGACATGAGATTTTTGGTCCCCCTATGATCCAGTACATGGAATCTGATCTTATTGAACAACTAAGTGAGATGGAACTACTTTCAGGGTAGAGACCTAGGATAGGTACATGCATTATTGTTTTAATTAGATTGTTTTGGGAAGGTTAAACTGAATTAAAATGAATATTAATAATAATTCCATACTACTCGGGATTAGGAAATCATTGTTTTCATTTCATCTATGGATCTTGGTCATTGTCTGCATGTGGATTAGGTAATTGAGGTTTAGCAGGATAATTCGGTTGATCACCATAAGGTTGATCCTGTTGAGGAGGATGGTCAATGGCAGAAGACATTGTGCACTTTCTAGTGTTAGGATTTGGGTAAGCACGAGGGAGGTTTTTTAGATGTGGAGATAGGGAGCTAGATGAAGGTTCTCGAGATAGTTTTTAGTTTTATCTAGGCCTCAACATAGTACTGGGTCCCTTTAACAGTCAATTAAATGTGGGGTGCTGTGCATTAGTGGTGGACGCTGTATCTAGGTGAGCGGAAGGAGGTATAAATTTTGTGGACTAACATATAGAAGGAGTTTTGGGTAGAGTTCCTTTCATAAACCATGAAATTTGAGAAGAGGAAGGAGTTACTCTCCCTTCAGTAGGGGAGAACTACTAGAAACAGAGGTTTTTCCAATGGTTTTATACCAACAGTTTGTTTAAACTATTGGAAATGTGTTATTATAATTAAGATTTCTCAACAGTTTACAAAAAATGTTGGGAAATATATAATTTATATAATATATACTAATGGTTTATTAAAACTACTGGTAAAGAGAATATTTTCCAATGGTTTTTAAAAACCATTGGGAAAGTTTTCTCCCAAATACACAGCAACCCAGCTCCCACTCTGCCCGATTCTAGACCCTAATTCGAATCTCCTCTAGAAGGTCTCTCTTTACCCCAGGACACAGAACTTATTTCACCCATAGATCCATCTTCAATAAAGCAATTTTTTATTTCTACAGTTCAAATTAGTAATTGTTACATTAGTTTTAATGTTCTGCATCTATTTTTTCTATTTTGATTTGGGCTAAATCAGAGTTCCTGTAGTCTGTGGAATACCGAACACTTTGATTTGTTTTCTATTTTTATTCTACAATTCAAATATGGTAAAGGGTTTGTTTAGTCATATGGTCTCTAGGTGGGTAATAGATATAAGGATGGTTCATGTAAAGGGATTGAGGATAGTTAGGGTAGTGGTGTAGGTGATTTTCCATTTTTTTGTGGGGTGATATGGTAGTTTCTATGGACATTTTGTTCAAAATTAGATTTGGATTTTGTATTTATAGTTTTTGTTCAAGGAATAATGGGAATAGTATTTATATTGAGGATGAATTGGCTATTTTTGGGTGATGCATTGGAATTGTGATGTTAGTTTGATTGGGTATAGACATGTTTTAAGGTATTATATGAGTATTGACACCCCTGAACACCCCCACCCCAACCCCCACCCCTGGACACCCCTTATTGGACATCCCCCACCCCCAGCACCCCCACCCCCTAGACACCCTCACCCCCTTGGACAACCCCCTATCCCACCCCCTAGACAGCCCCACCCCCTTGACACCCCCACCCAACCCACTAGACACCCCTCACCCCCCATGGACACCCCCACCCCCTGGACACCCCCACCGCCTTGGACAGTCCCACCCCTAGACACCCCCACCCCCTTGACACCCCCACCCCCTAGACACCCCACCCCCTGTACACCCTCCAACCCCTTGGACAACCCCCACCCCCTTAGACAGCCCCCCCTGGACACCACCTCACCTCCTAAATGCTTGGACCCGTTTTTAAATTGGAATTAACAATGTAGGTGATTTCCCCTTTCCCCAATAAAATTTCCTAAGTGACCCATAATGCCTTATAAATTGAATTTTTCATGTTTTGATAAATTGAATTTTTCATTTTTTGATAAATTGAATTTGTCATGTTTTAATAAATTGAATGGTTTGTTTGTAATGAAATGGATAATGCATGATTGTTTTCCTTTCTTAATAAATAAAATGGTTTTAAATAAAATTACCCTAAGGGGAGATGTTCAGGTGTGGGGGCTATCCAGGTGGGGGGGGGGGGGGGGTTGTCCAGTGGGTTGGGGGGTTATAGGGGTGTGGGGGAGGGGGGGTATTGGATTCCCAAGGAGGGGTTTGGGCTATCTAGGGGGGCCAGGGTGGGGAGTCTAGGTGGGGGAGGGGGTGTGAGTTGTCTTAGGGGGTGGGCTGTCCAGAGAGTGGGGGTGGGGGTGGGCTGTCTAGGTGAGGGGAGGGGGGGGGGGTCTATCCATGGGGTGGGGGTGGGATGTCCAGGTGGGGGAGGGGTGTGGGATATCTAGGGGTGGGGGGGGGGGGGGGCTATCCAGGTGGGGGTGGGCTTTCTAGGTGGTAGGTGGGGGGGATATCTAGGTGGGGGTGGTGGTGGTGGTGGGGGGGGGGTGGGCTGTCCAGGTGGGGGGTGGGGGGGGGGGGTTGTCTAGGTGTGGGGGTGTCCAGGTGGGGGGGGGATCAGGTGGGGGGTGGGGGGATTTCTAGTTGGGGGGTGTTGGGGGGGGTATCCAGGTGGTGGTGGTGGTGGTGGGGGGGTATTCAGGTGGTCAGGGGGTGGGGGGAGTGGTGGGGTGGGGTGTCTAGGTGTGTGTGTGGGGGGGGGGGTATCCAGGGGGGATTTAGGGGGGGGGGGGGGTAGGGTGTGGGATGTCCAGGGAGGGGGGAGGGTTGTCCAGGGGGTGGTGGTTAGTGGGTGGACAATATAGGTGGGGGGTATGGGATGTCCAGGGGGGGTGGGTGGGTGGGCGGGCTGTCCAGGTGGGGGTGGGGGGAGGGGGGTGTCCAGTTGGAGGGTGGGTAGGCTTTCCAAGTGGGGGGGGGGGAGGGGTGGGCGGTGTAGGGGGGTAGGGGGATGTATGGGAGGGGGGGTGTGGGCTATCCAGGGAGGGTGGTGGATTTTCAAGGGGGGCGGTGGGTGGGATATTCAGGTGGGGGAGGGGGGTGTGGGTTGTCAAGAGGGGCTCGACTGTCTGTCCAAGGGGGGTGGGGGTGGGCTGGTCCAGGTGGGGGAGGGGGTGTGGGTTTTCCAGGGAGGAGGGGGGATGTTCAGGTGGGGTGGGTGGGGGGTTGTCTAGGTGGGGTGGGGGGTATCCTGGTGGGGGGGCAGTAGGGGGTAGGGGCTGTAGGGGTGTGTGTGGGGGGCTGTAGGGGTGTGTGTTTGTGGTGTGTATGTGTGTGGGGGTGTGGGATGTCTAGGGAGGGGGGGGGGAGGGGTGGGTTGTCCACTCCGATACTCTACAAAAAAATATGAATCACATATAACCAACGTATAGTTACTTTTACACGTGAAGAATTTTCTTGAAGTTCATACCAACACCCACTCTTACCCTTATAGGAAGAAGTGATCTTTGGAAAGAAATATCACTTAGGTTCTTATCCACTATCCATATTGATCTCATAAAATTTAACATTAGTAAAACTCCATATCACCTAATGATATAACAAGGCTTATACTCCCATGAGTAGTGTCCATAGAAACTTGTATCATATGCCTAAACAACATACATAGAATCATATTTGACCCACACACAAAATATATTTAAACATACACCTTGTATCACAACCTAGAATTAACTCTTAGATAGCCTCTAAAGGCATCAATAATCCATATACCTAGATCAAAATTTAAAGGTGAGTTTACAATTAGGTGTGTTTTTTTTTATAATTCATGTATGATATTTAGAGTGGAAGATAAAATGCCAATCCATGTATGATAATTTTTAAATGCGTTTACAATTAGGTGTGTTGTGATTTATATGTATGATATTCATGGTTTACACCAAAATTCTTCTAGGTCATCTATAATAGGTTTGAAATCATGCTACAATTGGATAGATATTGGATTCTATGACCCTAGTTTGGGGGTGGACACTCCCACCCCCTGGACACCCTGCCACCCCCCAAGGACAACCCCCACCCCCAAGGACAGCCCCCACCTCCCCTGGACACCACCACCCACCCCCTTGGACAAACCCCCTGGACACCACCCCACACCTAGACACCCCCTGCCCCCTGGACACTCCCACCCTCACTGGGAAACCCTTACCCCCTGGATAGCCCCACCCCCTTGGACAACCCCCACCCCCTGAACACCCCACCCCCTTGGACACCCCCTTAGAAACCACCCCACACCTGAACACCCCCACCCCCTAGAGACACCTACCCCCCTGGAGCCCCCACCCCCCCAGGATAGCCCCCCACCCCTAGACACCCACCCTCTAGACACCCCCACCCTAGAGACCCCCACCCCCTTGGATATCCCCCCACCCCCCTGACACCCCTTTCCCCCTTGGACAGCCCCCAACACCCAAAAAAGCCCCACCCCCTTGGACACCACCCCACCCGCTGGACACCCCACCCCCTGGACACCACCCACCCCCTGGACACCCCACCCCCTTGGACACCCCCCACCACCATGGACAAACCCTCCCCCTGGATAGCCCCACCCCCTGGACACCTTACCCCCCCTGAACACCCCCTACCCCCTTCGATAGCCCCACACCCCCCGTGTACATCCCGCCCACCCTACCTAGACACCCCCGCCCCCAGGACACCCCTAACCCCCCTGGACAACCCCCACCCCATGGACACGCCCACCCCCCAGACACCACCCACCCTTTGGACACCCCCACCCCCTGGACACCCCCACCCCCTAGACACCCCCACCCCTAGATAGCCCCACCCCCAGACACCCCCACCCCCTTAGACAGCCCCCAACCCCTGGACAAACCCTCTACCCCCTGGGCACCACCCCACCCCCAGACACCCCCTACCCCCTTGGACATCCCCCAACCCCCTGGACAGCCCCCACCCCCTAGAAACCACCCCACCCCTGGAACCCCCACCCCCTTGAACACCCCCACTACCCCTGGATAGCCCCCACACCCTAGACAGCCCCACCCCTAAACACCCCCTACCCCTGGATATCCCCTCCACCCCTGGACACCACCCCACCCCTGGACTCCCCCACCACCCCCACCCAACCCCCATGGATAGCCCCCACCCCCTAGACAACCCTCTCCCCGAACACCCCCACCCCCTTGGACACCCACCCCCCCAGACAGCCCCCACCCCCTGGACACCACCCCAACCCTAGAAACCCCCACCCCCATAGAAAACCCCACCACCCTGGACAACCCCCACCCCCTGAACACCCCCATCCCCCTGAGTATCCCCCACCACCTTGTACAACCCCCACCCCCTGGACACCCCTACCCCCCCCTGGACAGCCCCTCTACCCCTTGGATAGCCTCCCACCCCCCGGGCAGCCCCTTGGACAACCCCCACCCCTGGAAACCCCCTACCCCCTTGGATAGCCCCCACCCCCTGGACAGCCCCACCCCCATGTCACGTTACCCCTTACTACAACATGGCCTACCACATTACCAAAAAAATTCAAATCTCATTTTAATTCACCCATGCCTATGAACAATAATTCCATATTCAAAACCTGAAACATGATTTTCTTATATAGGGGTTATTACATTCTGAATTCTGAATTCAATTCTGTATGTGTTATAGAGAATTCAATATTGTATGTATTCAATTTAGAATTCTTTATTGCATAGGGTAATTGACTTCTGAATTCTGAATTGAATTCTGTATGTGTTAATTATTAATTAACTTATGAATTATGAATTATGAATTCTGTATGTGTGTAATTAAATACAAAATTTTAGGTATTGAGAATTATGTGTTGTATGAATTCTGTATGAATTCATATAGAATTATGTATGTATTTTGTAGGTATTGAGAATTATGTATTAATTATGCATAGGGGGAGGCAGAACTGCTGGTGAAAGTGTTGTAGGTGCAAAGAGGGGAGGCAGGTTTGCTGCAGGTGTATAAAGCCTATGCCAATGGTTGTAAACCGTTGGCATATGTGTCTAAACAAAACATATACCAACCGTTTCATTTAAACCATTGTAAAAATTATATACCAATGCTTTACAAACCATTTGTATAGAACATTTTACTTAAATTTTACCAACGGTTTGTGGGGAACAGTTGGTAAAAGTCTATACCAACAGTTTTCAAACCATTAGTATAGACATGATGTTTGATATTTCCAATGGTTTTAAACCATTGGTAAAGATTTATACCAATGGTTACATGAAACCTTTGGTATATAATCCATTTTCCTGCCATATCCCAATGGTTCTCATAGAACTGTTGGGATATATCTATCCCCACGGCTCCACAACCAACAATTTGGACAACCGTTGGTATAGTTTATACCAATGGTTATCCAGCCTTTACAAATGGTTTGAAACCGTTGGTAAAGGATAAGTTTCCAGTAGTGGTTTACTTTAGTGTGGGAGTTGTGAATAAAGTTTAAGGACCTTCTGCATTTTCCCCAGACCTTTTTCTAGATGAGGTGTCTCGTGTGATACGTCTTGAAGAGGAACTTCATCCTTCAATCCAATGTGTTGCTACTCCTACATTTCCAACTTATTTAGAGGTTCATAAGAAGGTATAGGTGATCGAACAGATGCACTCATGAGGTGTTCTACCATTAGAGGGGATCTATAAGAGTAATTTGAGATGTAGAGCTGTCAGTGGAAGATATAAGGTTTCAATACCTTTGAGGTTTCAACTAACAGGGAGTTGACTACATAAGCTTCCTTTCTAGGATTCTGGTTCCAGTGGTTTCTATTATTTTCCTGGGAGCATTGTACCAGTGTGTTTTGTTTGTGGGGTTTGAGGTCATATCTAGATTCAGTGCCTAGTAGTTCCCTAATATTAGTTTGGTTGAGGTGGATTGGTTCAATTATAGCCTCAACAACAGTTACTAGTGAGACTATTTTAGAAGCAGGGGAATCAGGATTTTTCTTCACTGAGGGGAGATGGATCAGGTAGAAGCCGAACTGAGGATGTACCTCATGTTCTGGTACTATGACCTAATCATGGACATGGAGGTGGACTTCAACAGAGAGGCATAGAAGGTGGTCATGATCATTTTCACGCAGAAGAGGCAGCAGTTCCATTAGGGCTAGATATCATCAGAGGTACGATTAGTTTGTTTAGTACCCTTGTTTATTCCTTATTCGATTTGGGAGCTTTTCACACCTTTTTTTCACCCACTCTATCCCATGATATGGGACTATACTTAGAGAAACTTCCTCTGACTCTGATGTTGAGTATTCCAATCAGAGGCCAAATCAGCTTATTTGTTGTGTGCCAGGGGTGTATATTGATGATGTGACCACATTATTCCCATGGGAATATTTTCTTGATACAAATGCAGCCATACGATCTCATTCTCAGTTTTGACTAGTTGTATTCTGTACATGCTATTATCAACTACTTCCATAGGAGAGCCATGTTTTTTTATGTGGATGGCCAAAGTGTGGTTTTCGTTGGCGAGTAGAGTTGTTAGGTGGACAATTGAAATATAGATACACTTATTTCTTTTTTGGATGAGTTGTCTATGGAATCAGTGGATTCCGAAATGGTAGAGGTTACCGGGTTCATTGGGGAGTTCTTGGATGTTTTTCCCAAGGAGGTTCTGACACTAACCCCTCACTGTGATGTTGAGTTTGAGATAGGCTTATAGCCCAGTGATTCTCTGATTTCAATGGATCCTTATTAGATGTCACCTTATGAGTTGTGGGAGTTGAGGATTCAGATAGATGATATGACGCATAAGGGTTTTATCTGGCAAAGTGTTTTTATTGTGAGGTGATCTAGTGTTGTAAAGAAGGCAGATGGTGGTATGAGGTTGTGTATATACTACTGAAGGTTAAATCAGGTGATGATAAAAAAATTACCATATTATAAGGATAGATAATATTTTCAACCATCTAAGAGGGGCGAGTTGTTTTTCTAAGATCGAACTGTGGTCTAGATATCACCAATTGAGGGTGAAGGAGGGAAATATATTGAAGAATGCCTTCAGATGCAGATATGGACTCTTTGAGTTTTTAGTCATTCCGTTTGGTGTTAAGAATTCACCATCCATGTTCACGGGGCTTATAAAATCTATTTTCCATGAGTTCCTAGATCATTTCATTATTGTATTCATCAATGATATCTTAATCTACTTAGAGTCAGATGGGGAGCTTGTCGACCATCTTAGAACTATCTTGCATTTTCTTTAACACCTCCGGCTCTATGGGAAGTTGCCTAAACTTAAGTTTTGGGCATGAGATGTGAATTTCCTTAGGCATGTGGTGTCTCAGTAGGGTGTGTAAATAGACCCTTCAAACATTTAAGCATTTTTTTCTTAGTAAAAGACCAATAATGTGTAGAGGTTCACAGTTTCCTTGGTCTCATGGGCTATTATTAGAGGTTTTTACCATATTTCTCTCGAGTTGTAGTCACATTGATAGCTTTGATTAGGAAGGAACAAACTTTTGTGTTTAATGATCAATGTTATGTAGTTTTTAGTTACCTGAAGGGGAAGTTAGTTAGTTCTCAAATGCTTCAATTGGTTTAGGAATGGGTAATGTTTGAGGTGTTTTATGATGCTTTCTATCCGAGATTAGGATGCATTTTGATGCAACAGATGATAGTGATCTCTTATGGGTCTAGCCAGTTACACCCTCACTAACATAACTATTCCACCCATGATCTGGAGCTAGCAGTAGTTGTGTTTTCACTGAATTTTCATTGAAATTACCTCATTGGGGAGTGCTTTGCGGTCTTCATGGATCACAAGAGTTTGAGTTATATCTTTTCACAGTGTGATCTGAAGTTTCATTAGTAGATGTGGATGGATTTTATTCATGATTAAGATTTTGATATCTCACAAACCTTATGAATGGGGAATGTTTTGGCTAATGTTTTAAAAATAAATTCATAGAAGGATGTTTTTTGATATTTTTTGGATGATTGGAGAGTAATGGAGGAGTTGAGATCCTTTTAATTAGATGAAAGGGTAGATGGAGATAGAGGCTATTTGTTTTAGATGATAGTTCAATCTTCTCTAATACATAAGGTGGAGGAGTCTTATTGGGGGGACTCAGAGGCATAGGTGTTTCATGATTGTGTTGGCCATGGTGATGCTCCAGAGGGATGGTTGGAACTAGATGTTGTTTCATAGAAAGTTGTGTTTTCATCTAGTGATGAATTATGGAGTCTTTAGTGAGTTTCATAACTCACCTTTGGCAGTACACCTAGGAATTTATAAGATGTACCATAATTTGAGGCTTCAGTTTTGGTGGCCAGGTATGAAACAAGAAGTGGAAAATTTTATGGAAAAGTGATTGGTTTTCAAGAAAGTAAAGGCTGAGCATCATGTTACTGGTGGTTTTTTGTAGCTCTTGGATGTTCCCAAGTTAAAATTGGATGAAATATAGATGTATTTCTTCATAGGGTTACCCAATACTTAGGGAGGCTGTGATGCTATCTGGGTGATCGTGGATTGGTTAATGAAATCGGCCTACTTATTAGCGATCAAGAAGTCATGCACAATGGATGCTTTGTCTAAGAAGTATGTTGATGAGGTGGTCCGGTTTCATGGAGTTATGAGTTCCATCATCTCAGATCAGGTCACACGCTTTACCTCACAAGTTTGGATGGGATTGAAGAATTATTTTGGCACTGAATTATGCCTCATCACTGCTTTCCACCCTCAGACATATGGGTAGATGGAAAAAACTATCTAGGTGTTGGAGGATATGCTGTGAGCGTACGTCTTGGACTTTGGTAGATCTTGGGTACGATGACTTCCCTTGGTAGAGTTTTCTTATAATAATATCTATCACTCTTCTGTTAGAATGGATCCATTTTAGTATTTTTACGGGAGGCCATGTCATTATCTGTTGTGTTGGATAGAGGTTGGAGAGAGAACTGTTCTTGGTACCGATGTGGTGTAGAGCATGATAGAGAAATTTTATCTTGTTCTCAAGAGGATGAAAGTAGTACAGGACTGGAAGAAGTCTTATAATGATCATTTAAGGATGCCCTTTGAGTTTGAGCTTGGGGAACATTTACTTTTGAAGGTTTCCCCTCGACGTGCGAAACAGAGGTTTGACAGAGGGAGTAAGATTTCTCCTAGGGTTTTTTTCCCCTTTGAGGTGATAGGGTGAGTTAGAAAGGTGGCATATCAGTTGGTGTTTCCACCATAGTTATTGAGTACCCAAAACACATTTCACGTCTCCCAGCTTCATCGGTATTTTCACAATGACTACCATGTCATTAACTGGGGAGAGTTAGATATCAAGGATGATGCGATGTTTGTGGAGTGGCCAATAGAGATCCGGGATCATTCAAAGAAGGTGATGTATGTATGGACCATTCCTTTGGTTCATGTGCTGTGGAGTCATGGTGGATAGGTGGATAGTACATGGGAGTGAGAGATGCAGATACATGACCTATACTCGAAGTTTTTTTTTGATGTTTTTCCTTGTTTTTTTCCTTGTGATGTGGTTTTTGAACCCTGTTGATTATAATATGAGTTGTTTTCCCTTGGGTTGTGATGCGTGATAAAGTCTTGACATATGAAAAGGAGAGGTCATGATTCCTAATTAAGACACATTAATTATGATGTGATTAAACCAATGAGGGTGAGTTAGTGCTGCCCAAAGTGGATAGTATCTTGACATGGAGGAAGAAATTCTCTAATTCATGTGTTTAGAAAATGTGGTTTGTTGCAGTTGTTAAAATGTTTTTTTGGTTGTTTGGGTTAACATGTTAACAACCATATTGATAAGGCATAATTAGCATATGTCGTAGGGGTTATTCTTGGGTTTAAAGGATTCCACTCTAACTTTAAAACAAAATAAGGTGGTTTATTTTTGAACTTTGATGAGTTTAGTAAACAAAAGTGTTTCAAGTGTGATGAGATCCTTGAGAGGTATCTTGAGGAATAGTTGTTCAGAACCTTCCTCTCTTTTCCTTTAGGTTGGTTTTGTATTCTCAAGGGAAATAATAGTTTGAGAGGTATCTGATGTAATGGACTACCTTTCCAATACATTAATTTTTAGGAAATCTGGTGTTTGAGGTGTCTTGGGAAGTCAAGGTGACCCATTTCAATATGTTTCAAAAATTCCCAGTTTTCCATGTTTTCCAATGGTGTCTCACCCAATGGTGCCTCATGCTGTTGGTGTCTCATACCAATGATGACTCACCCTGGTGATGTCTCACTCTGGTGGTATCTCACCCTGAAGTTCACTTGACCAACGATGTCTCATCTGGAAGTGCCTCATGCCTGGCGGTAGGTCACCCTAGTGGTGTCTCTTCTGGAGGTGTATTGCCTGGCAGTGTCTTTCTTGGAGGTGACTCACTGGCGGTGGAAAGTGGTTCATCCTGATAGTGCCTCATCCAATGGTGCCTCATTTGGTGGTGCCTCATCTGATGGTGTCTCACTGTAAGTTCCTTGTCTGATGGTGTCTCGCTGGCGGGGCCTTGTGAACAATGTTTCCAATTCTTCCAATTTTTCCCTTTTGATGTCTTTCTTTGACATAAAATGGATTTAAGGAAAAATTTAAAAGGATTTAAGACCAATTAAAAGGTCATAAATCATATATTTATTTCCCTAAGGTTCTATAGGCTTTGAAATGGTCAAACTACAAGGTCTTGGTCATATCTACCTTTAATTTAAATATTAAACTATATCTAATTTCCATTGAATTGGATCCAATCTTCCTAAAGTCAAGATACCTCAGCCTTCATCCATACCTACTACTTTTTATTGAGACCATATGTCCCCAAAACCTCCTTCCTTGGAGAGTTTTCTTGAGTTTGGTTCGTGATTCCCTAGAGAGTCACCTGCCATACACACATCCCTATATTTGGAAAAACCATGAAGTGTCAATCATTCTTCTTCCAGGTAGGTTTTACTTTGTCTTTCTTAATTGTGAATTAAGAGGGACAGGTATATATATGTTTTAACTTATGAATATAGTTGTTTCCAGATTAATAAAGATAATCAAATTGGTTTAAGAATCAATATATATAGGCTATGGAAAAATGATGCACGATTCTGCTGTATGTTTGATTTCTTCATTTCCTGTGATTTTTATGGGATAACTACCCATTGAAAATCATGGATGTTGGGGGTACTTTTTTTCACACTGGATGGTTGTGGAATGCATGGTTTTTGAATCCTTGTTAAATCCTTATATATAAAAGTTTGTTAACTATGTACATTCAGCTAATAAATGGATTCCCCAGGATCATACAATTTCCGTGACAACCCTAAAATTAACAAGTGGAATTAAATAAGGGGTGCCTTATTAAATATAAAAATGTGTTTTTACTTGGTATGTGAGGTGATGCGATACGTATAATTGTTGTGGATTATGTGTATAGAGGAAGTGGATGATATGTGGTTGTACAATGGGGCTGTGATGGGTATGGTTTGGTTATACAACAGGGCTATGGATGTTGGTTGTCTTATAAAAAGTTGCTGGATGTGGGTGTGAGTTGGGGTTGGTTCAGTTAATATGATGAACTAGGTGGATGTTTTTAAATAAGGACAATAGTGTTTGTGTGGGTAATTGCTATATTATTATCCATTGATAACATTCAGAAATCTTCACCCTTTATCTATAGGTCATGTTATGATGTATCATAAATGTAAAGTGAATTAATTTACCATGGATGTTCACCTATTGAATGAATGTTACCATGTTTATTGATATTTCTGGTTCCTGATAGTTTCCCAAGTAGTTATGGAATAAATTAATAGTTGTTTAATAAATTTTGGAGTGACTTGGGTTGGTTTGGTTAATGTGATGAAAGTGGTTAATGAAATATAAAATGATTGTTGTGTGATTAAATATGATTGATGATAAATAATAAAATAAATAATGTAGAGGTAATGTGAATCCACTTTAATTCATCAGGGCTCTCCACCTTCTGTAATGGCTGTTGTAGGTACTAACAAGTTCATTTAGAGGTTATAGTAAATGTAACATTGTTTTGAGATGGTTTATTCATTTTAAAATTCATAGGTTAGTCTATAGTGTTTGATTCTATAAATATATTTACATTCTTTTATTTTCTATATTCACCCCACCCATGTTGAGAAATATGTGCCGAACAACTACATAGTCACATGAGGGGGGGGGGGGGGGGGGTGTTTTCCCAACATCTGGTGAGGAGTACAGATGGTTGTGTACACAATATTTTCCACTCTCTCTTCTAGGATAGGTAGGATGGAATAGTATTTGATTTATGGAGGTATTTTAGTGCTTTATATGGTGGTTGAGATGGCCCATGAGTTTGCGAGTGAGGTGGTTTGTGGCCTAGGTGTCTTTGGGCAAGATGTGATAACCCAAGTGTTTTTGGGTGGGGTGGTTGTTTCCCAAGTGTCTTCAGGATGAGATGTAATGTGCTTTGCTAGGAGTCGTTGGGATGAGATGTGATGTGTTTTGAGGCCCAAGTGTGTACGTGTAGGATGTTTTGTGAGGACTAGGTGTGTGCGGGTAGGATGTGATTTTGCTTATGGAAGGGATGTGAGTGCCACGACAAATAAAGTTGGAAGAGAAATGAATACTAGTGGGAAAGTGGTGTAGGGTACCCAATCATTGATGTGATTTATATTATATTACATGAATTTAATTACTTGGTGATCATGCCTTGGTGAGGTTGGGTTTGGTTAGTATACCTGTTTTGGTGTTGTTTGGTTTTTGTTGTTTTCTCACAGGGGCATTAGTATGCTTCTTTCACATGTGCACAAGAGACTTTGGATTTCCCATTGAGTATAATTGTATACCTACCCTATGTATATAAAATTATTTTCATGTTTCCATAAGGATTACGTGGACCATGCTGGGTGTTACTATCTCGGGCCTTAAGACAATTGATGTGTCGCTGCTTTAGCCCACTTTTGAGTATTTACTTTGGAGACTTTATTGAATTTGTATTAGTTTTATTTATGCATGAATGTGGTATGATTTTGGTTTATCTTTTATATATTTCTTAGAGTTATTGTGGATGATTCATCTTATCTTCCAATCTTGTTTCTTATAAAGGGTAATGCCTCCCATATTGTGAGATTTGTACACACTTGGTGCTAGTCGCCAACCTAGGGCCTACTGGAGGTGGGACTCGGGGGTCATTATATCCCTTTCTTCATTCCCATACTAGGAGGGGTATCTTTTGAGGGAGGGGTTCATGAAAGCGGCTGTGACATTTTATATTATACACCTCACAACAAGGTTTTGAGTGGGTGATAAAAGATATAAATCACAATCAATTTCACCCTGCAAAATTTTAGTAGAAAAAAGGAATCAGTAGTTTCTTGATTCAAATTTAGCAGAAAATGTATGAAAAAATTTATTACCTCAGTTATAGTGTTCCTTTTAGTGAAAATGATATCATAAAATATAGGAAGAGATGATCTTCTTGTGTTGGTTTTTGATTTGTTGTTTCTTCTTCTTGACTCCTTTACATGATCCATTCTATCAAATATAACTTCCAACTAACTTTTTCATTTTGAGAATCTATCTTTTCCTCCATGTATTTTATTATCCCATTTTCATCCTCCTATTCCATTACTTTATCAAACTAAAATCAAGGAGAAACTCCAAAATCCACACCTTTGAGGCAACTATATTTTTTTAGACGATTCAAGTCCACTGAAATTAATAATTCATCGAGTGTAACTGATGATGATTATTATGTATAAATAGGAAAAAAAATATAAGAAAATAAGTATTCATTGTTTTTTATACTGATGTAAAGAATATATTTTTATTATTTCATACTTACACATGATTCCCAATTTTTTTCATCTAATAGTATTTCCTCTTTAGTTACAAAAGCCTCTATCCACAACACATAATGTGTGATAGAAGTGGATTTTGATTTCAATTTAATAATCTACATATAAAAAAGGAAGAAAATAATATTTTTTTTCATGACACATAAAATTATTACTATAGATTTAAAATACATACAATTTTTTTCAAGTAAAGAATACCCCATCCTTACTTTACGGTAGGGGTACATTGGTTTTAATGCACATTGCTTATTTTTAACACTCAGTTGTTATTTAATTAATTTTTTTTATTACATTGATTAATACATGTATTGTCAAGTAAAATATCATAAATAACAATGTATCTAAATGACGCCTCCTCATGATAACTAATAAATGCATGATATTTTTCTTGGTTTATCATGTGTTAATATATCTATCATGGGTGGGGGTTTACTTTCCATTCAACATCCCTGAGACGATTCTTTGTAATAATTGTTTGAAAGGAACATTGATCCTTTCCTAAAACCTTTAATAAAAATTTCATTCAACATTAATCAATTGTAAATGCACTCTAAAATAGATAACGGAGAGTAAATAAATATTTCATTTTTATTGTTATAGTAAAATTGAGAAAAAATATCATAATGTTACCCTAATCGATACCCAAATTAATGAATTTAGCGCATAAACAACATTGTGTCTTGTATCTATATCAATAAACACATGAATTCAAGTGGTGGCCCCAATGTAACTGATAAAAATGAACTTTTTGTGGTTAAAATTCTGGTCACATGAATTATATCCAACCTTAAATTTTATTCAATTTCTTCTCATGTTAATAATTTTTTTAGAACTAGCACACCATGATGCTCCTTTTTCTCTCACACATAGGGTCTCACCTTCTACCATTTATCTTGTTTCAACATTTTTAATATGTTGTTACTTAAGATTGGTAGTGTTATTATTTTATGAAACCTATTGTTCCTTGGGATTGGGAGTATCAATATGTGGATAATCCATTTTATATAGAAGTAGTTGGACATTTAATTTAGATTATGTAAATGAAGTAGTGAACACATAATATTATGAGGTAACATAATGTTTATAAAATAACCTTTAACCTTATTATTAAACTCTTTTTTATTTAATGGTTTAAGGTATTTAAACCCTCTATCAAGCATTAAAATTCCCTCTTTTTTCCCCCTATAACATACAAGACCCCATTTACACCGGGACCACCATGAAATGATTACAACATCCCAATTAATGGGTCATCCTTAATGGAATTTACACCTGAACCTAAAATGGTTTTATCTATAATAGAACAATTTTACACTTTTTATTTGTAGGATATGGGACATAAGATACTAATACAACCTGTGATTCCATTATGAATGATTCAAACTTGTACCCTTCCTTAATGAAATCCACTTTTATGAAGCCCAATTCATCGATTTTAACTTCACTCCTATTATCAACCCATTTTTGTTGAATAATAATCACTTGGAATATTATATAATCCTACTCCTATAGTTTTTAAATGATGTCAAATTATGACATATTCACATAAATTGGATTTTTACCCTTGGTACCAGATACATGAATTGTTTCCACCACAATAGTAACTCCACTACTTTTAATGGTATTATGTTCATCTTGTTCTTTTGAATATAATGTATAACCATTAATTAAATAACTATCTTAAGATAATATGTTCACACTTGGTCCCCTATATATCTATAACATTTTTTTTGAAATTAAATTCATATTTTTAGATATCACCTTAAAAATATAATATCAAAACCATCCTATAAAGTATAGATTTTTTGTATTTAACATATAACTTTCAAACCTTGATAGATTAAAATTCATAATAATTAATTTTTTGGTTTCAAGATACATAGAAATATATAAACTGTTATTTAAAACATAATAGGGGGTCTGCTCCCACTCTATAATGGTAATTGGGACATCATCTATTTTGGAAATTTTTTCACCAACAATCCACCCATTGTGATGAGATTTTGGGAGACTAATTATATCTACATAAAATATGTAGTTGGTACATAATCCAATGACTTCCTCAGTAATATATCATTCTACAATACAACCTTCTAGAGGAATTTCATTTTTGACACACCCTTTAAAAATATTCATATATTATTCAATGAGTTACATCCATATATAATGTATTGTGACACATAAACGGATCTATCAAAATAATTGAACCATTGTATCAAATAATTTAGACAAGAATAAAGTATCCAATTAACTTTATATGACAAGAATTTCTTTTTAAATAGTTGAAACCTTTACCAGGTCTATAAATTTACTATATATATCATTAAAAATGAAAACAATCTTGGTTAATGTGTGTTAAACATTTTTATAAGGAATTAAATGTAAATCTACAAGCATTAAATCTTGCATCAACAAATGATAGTAATTTGATTTTATACCCTTTAACTTTAAATTAGTTATTGACATGATATTCTTGAAATTTGATGAATACCCTTCTAAAACCATTACATCATTTAGTAAGTTGAAAAATAATATCTAACTTTATTAGAAAGAGTGTTAGCTACCATAGGAAGAAAATCCCACCTTTCACCCATTACTGGTTCCATCTCTTCCCCTATCCCCATGTCAATCATGTCCAACATATAATTAATGTCATTCTTTTTTTTCGAGCTAATTAAGGAACATTATAATGAAACTATCATATAATTATTTAACTATGTGAATGAAATAAATAATTTTTTTGATGTATACATAATTATTATAAAATATTTTTTTAAAAACTTATCATTTTTAACTATTTTTGAAAAGTTTTTTTTGAAAAATGTTCACAAAAAATGACGACCACATTCTTTACTTTATCAAAATTTTGATCACCTATTAGTGGATATGGTGTTGTAACTTATTCTAAAATCCCATAAATTGATACAATATTAAATCAGTATTTATGTCTTTAGGGTAAAAATTTATTATGTCTTGGAAACATAGCCTTTACAAAATATTTCAACCCAACCGAGTGTGTACCTTGTTCAAAAAGGGGACACCCTGCTATTCCATTAATACTATATCCTAATAGATTTACATAAGAAGAAAAGTGATTTATTATCCCATAAAACATGGTTTACAACATGGAATATTAATTTATATAAAAATAATAAAACTTAACACATAGATCCCACATTAAATTTATATATTCAATAAATAAATCTAAATAAATATTAATATCATTACCCAATTGTTTTGGTCCTGATATAAGCAGAGCCAATATAATGTATTTTAAATTCATTCATAAAAATTCTAGAAAGTTATAATTTACCCAAAAAAATTTCATGTAATTTGAGTGAAAATTTTTACACCAAAAGGATTCATTCCATATATAGACAGCTCAAGATAGAAGTTTCCTAGCTCATTTCCAATTTTAGGATACTTATAACACCATGGGATTTTAAACGAGGAACATCATGTTTGATAGAATGTATGACATAAAACATCAAGATTAGAATATAATATAACACCATAATAATTTATGATATATTTATTTTTAAATAAATTTAATATCTTCAATTTCTTGTGATGCACAAAACACTGAGTGTGAATGAAACACGATACTCTATTAAAATATTCCTATTTAAACATGACCATTATAACCTAGCTTTTAAGTTGGAGGGTATGAATATTAAAAACTAAATTATGAAAATCACATGTTTTATATTTTTATAAAATAAATTCTATCATTATCTATTGATTATAAATAAAATAATAACCATTTGAAAGAAAATAAAATATTTTCAGAAAAATTGTATTTTTCTAAAAGGCGGTTTAGTCAAGCTTTGCACGCATAATTTTAAATTAATTTTTACCACATTTAGAAAAATTATTTGAAAAAATAAACTTAATTTTTGAAATTTACATGTCAAAATTATCTTTGGGTGAATTTTTGATAATTTTATGAAAATATTATTTTTTTGATGAATAATGAAAAATACTAATTTTAAATGAAAACTGCGTTTTCATTCAAATTATTTATGAAGTTAAATTATATTTAAAATTGGTTTTAAAGTAAAATTAGTTCAATTATATTAAAATTTAACTAATTTATATCATTTTAATCAATTTTATAACGAATTTTGATATAGAAACCTTTTAAACTTTGGAAATGTTTCTTTAGAAAAATCATTTTTTTTCTACATGCTTGTGGGTTTAAATTTTAATTGAAATTTAAATTTTTCTTGAATTTAATTTGAAAAAAATGGTTTCCATATTTAGAATAAAAATAATTAATTTTATATAATAAGTTCAACTTAATGTTTTACCATAATTAATAGTAAACATAGTACAAATTAATTACTATGGTTAAGGTAAAAATGGGTTTACCAAAGGGTTAAACTAAGAAGATAAGGATTAAAAATACTTAGAAACTTTTCCAAAACCAGTTTTTCAGACATATTTCAACATCATAACCTATATGTTTTAAAATGAAGAATTTTGGTGGCTTTTGGCATGAAAAACGTGGGTATAACTTAATATTTTCAAAACTTCCATATGTGTCCTCTCCGCCACTTATAAAAGGTCACCCTCACTCCTCTACTGTTAACACTTCCAAAAATATTTGGTTAGAAAAATACCTACTCAAATATATTACTTACTTCACTAACCACATCCTAGATTACTTTTTTATATCATAAAGCTAATATAGGAATGATTCATATTAAACATAAAGAATCTCCCCAAATAAGAGGTAATGTTCTTAAATGAACATTTTTATTCTATTTATTATTAAAAATCCTTAAAATCTTATTCAATAATGATAATTTAAAAACACTAGTATCCCCAATATACTTATATGTTATCATGTTAATGGAATAAATTATATCTATCTTTTATTCCATCAAATGAGAAATAAAACAGTCCATCATGTGTATGAAAGACTACTACCTCACAAACCGATGTAATTCACTTTCTACCACCACCTTTCTAGGATGGATATAATGATGGATTTAACTTTTTTATATTAATTTTATGAAATTATTATACTTTTTTAATTATGATATCACATATACCTTATTACTTTCCATTTTTTGGGTGATACGATAACGTCGCTCATGTGTATAGCGAACTATTGCCTCATGAAGTGATGTGATTCATTTTTCACTTACGTTTTAAATGGAAGGTAGTAAGGTTAAAAATAATGAATATATGTGATATTAATGGCCTAAAAATACTTATTAAAATATAATATCACATATAAATTATTACCTTTAAAATCCATTGGTAAACAATAATATTGGTCGTGCGTACATATGGACGCCTCCACGTAGCATTGTGAAATGTTTTTCTTTTAATTTTTATATGGATGGTAATAAGGATGAATTTATTTAATATAAATTACATATATAACATAATAATGATTATTTAAATGTGAATTAATATTTATTTTCTATAATGGCCTATCTGTATGTATGTTCTTTAAAATAAATAACAATTATATTATTATATTTAAATATTATATCTGCATTAATTTATAATATTAATAAATGCGTCATTTGAATTTATTGGGTAAAGGCACTCTCATAAGGTATTTTCAATTTATTATTTGATCATGTATATTTTTTATATTAAACCTTTTTTTCACTTCTTTCTCTCTATTTGTAATAGTATCCCTTAGTTTAGGACTTTTTTAATTATTTTTTAAAGGTTTTGAATAAAAAAACTATTGGAATGGAAATACCTAATAATTGTTATGTATTTTTACCATATTAAACAACAATTCTATAAAAAGTTCCAATAAAATGTTCTAACTTGTGAATATCCAGATCATCAAGAGGAATTGGTAGCTCAAATCTTATCTCATGATCTATTTGAATCCCTACTCTCACATGATCTTTAGAAAGTTACTTGTTGTTTAGAATATATATTTTGATATTTTAAATTATACACATAAAAATAGGTGTTTATTAGGTGATAAAATATATAAATCACAATCAATTTCACCCTATATAATTTTATTACAAGAAAGTCATTAGTAGTTTTTTTATTCAAATTTAGCAGAAAATTTTTTGAAAAAATTTATTACCTCAATTGAAGTGGGCCTTTTAGGGAAAAGGATATCATAAAATATAGGCATATAGGATATTCATGTGTTGGTTTTTGATTTTTTTTCTTATTCTTGATTCCTTTTCATTATCTATTGTATCAAATCTGACTACCAAATAACTTTTTCATTTTGATCATCTATATATTCCTCCATGTATTTTATTCTCTCATTAGCATCCTCGTATTCCATCACATTCTCAAAATAAAACTAAAGAGACACTCCAAAATCCCCTCTTATGATGCAACCATATTGTTTTGGCCAAAAAAATTAATCATTCATTGAGTTCATATAATGATGATTCTTATATCTAAATAGGATAAAAAATATGAGAAAATATGTAGTCATTGTTATGTAATATCGATGTAAAGAATATTTTTTTATTTCATATTTAAAAGTGATTCCCATACTTTTCATGTGTTTTCATCTAATAATATTACCTCTTTAGTAACACAAGACTTTACCATAACACATGATGTGAGATAGAAGTGGATTTTGATTTCAATTTAATAACATGAATATAAAAAAGGAAGAAAATTATATTGTTTTTTCTTGCCATATAAAAGTATTACTTTAGATGTAAAATACAAACCATTAAAGTGAATAATACCCCATAATTTCTTTGCAGTAGGGGTATATTGGTTTTTATGCACATTTATTATTTTTAAGACCGAGTCATTATTTCATAAATTGTTATTTCTAATTAAAGTGATTAATACATGTATTTTCAAGTAAAATATTATGAATAAAAATCTACCAAAATGATGCCTCCTCACAATGACTAATAAATACATTATATGTTTCTTGGTTTATCATGTGTGAATGTATCTTTGGTGGGTGGGGGTTTACTTTACATTCATCATCCATGAGATGATTCTTTTTTAATAATTATACGAAAGGTGCTATGAGCATTTCCTACAATATTTAATACAAATTTCATTTGATATTCATATAATATAAATGCACTATACAAGATATAAGGGAGAGTAAATTAGTATTTAATTTATATTTTTTAGTAAAATAGAGAAATAATATCATAAGGTTACCCTAATATATACCCAAATTAGGAAATTTAGCACATGAACAACACTATTAAATGTATATCATATCAATCGACACATGAATTCAAGTGGTGACCCCAATGTAACTGATGAAAATGGACTTGCTTTGGTCAAAAGGATGGTCACATTCATTCTATCCTTCCTTCAATTTTATTCCATTTCTTTTCATGTTAATATATATATTTTTTAAACTGAAACACTAAGATACTCCTATTTTTTCTCAGACATAGGTTATCACATTCTACCATTTATTTAATTTCAAATTTTTTAATATATTGTTCCTTAGGATTGGTATCATTAGTATTTTGAAAAACCTATTGTTCCTTTATATTAGGAGCATCAATATGTGGAGAATACATTTTCTGAAGAAGTATTTGAACATTTAATTTAGATTATCTAAATGCTGTAGTGAATAGATAATATTATGAGGTAACGTAATGTAAATAAAATAATATTTAACTTGATTATTGAAATATATTTTTATTTAGAGGTTTAAAGGATTTTAGCCCTCCATCAAGTATCCAAATCCCCTATTTGTGGTCCCCTCTGACATATAAGACCCTGTTTACATTGGGACCACCACAAAATGATTACAACATCCCAATTAAGGATCCATCCAGAATGAAATTTATATTTGACCCTAAAATGGTTTTATCAATAAAAGAATAATTTAACACTTTATGTTTATAGGATATGGGATATAATATACTTATACAACATGTGATACCATTTTTAATAGTTCATCCTTGTACCCTTACTTACTGAATTCCACTTTTATGAATCCCAATTCATCGATTTTAACTTCACTCATGTAATAAACCCATTTTCATTGAATAATAATCACTTGGAATATTATATAATCACACTCTTATATTCTTTCAATGATTCCAAAATATAAAATATTCATGTAAATTGTATTTCTACCCATGGAACCATATACATGAATTATTTCCACCACAATAGTAAATACACTACTTTTCATGGTACTATGATCATATTATTCTTTTTATAGTATGTATAACTATTAATTACATAAATATTATAAGATAATATGTGCACACTTGTTCCCCTAGGTATCAATCAAAATTGTTTTGAAACTAAATTCATATTTTTCAAATCACACCTTAAAAATATGGTACCAAAACCATCATATAAAGTGTTGGTTTTATGTATTTGACATATATATTTCAAACCTTGATGGATTCAAATACAAAATAATTACTTTGTGGGTTTCAACATATAGATAAATATATATAATATTACGTAGAACATAATGGGGGGCATACTCTCACTCTATAATGGTAATTGGGACAACATCTATTCTGGAAATCCCTTCACCCATAATCCACCCATTGTGAAGAGATTTTCAGAGACCAATTATATCTACATAAAATAGGTATTTTTTACATAATTAAAATAATTCCTCAATAATATATCATTATGTAATACAACATTCTAGAGGACTTTTATTTTTGACAAAACCTTTTAAAATATTCATATATTATTCAATGAGGTACGTCCATGTATACTGTATAGGGCCATATAACTGGATCTCTCAAATCAAGTGAACCATTGTATCAAATAATTAAGACAATAAGAAATTCTCAAATTCACTTTATATGACAGCAATTTCATTTTCTATGAGGTACGTCTTCATGGAATGTTTCAACCTAACTAAGTGTATACCTTGTTAAAAAATTGGGCACCCTAGTATTCCTTTAATAATACATCCTAATGGATTTATGTAAGAAGGAAAAAGCATTTATTATACCATAAAACATGGATCTTAACATTATATCTTAGTTTATATAAGAATTATAAAATATAACCCCTAGATCCCATGTTAATTTTAAATATTCAAACAATAAATCCAAATTAACATCAATATCATTACCCAGTTGTTTTGGTTCTTATTTAAGCAGAGACAATATAATGCATTTTAACATTATTCATAACCACAGTAGAAAGTTATAATTTTCTAAAAGTATTTTTCCTATAATTTAAGTGATACCTTTTACACCAAAATTATTCATTCCATATATACATAGTGTAATATAGAATTTTCATAGCTTGTTTCTAAATTTAGGATACTTATAACACCTCAAGATTTTAAAGAGGAACATCATGTTCAATAAAATGTATGAAACATGACACCAAGATTAGAAGAGAATATAACACCTTTAGAATTTATGATATATTTATTTTAAAAAAATTCAACCTCTTCGATAGCTTATGATGCACACAACACTGAGTGTGAACAAAATACAATACTCTATTAAAATATTCTTATTTGAACATGAAAATTATAAAGACACTATTAAGTTGGCGGGTATGAATATGAACAACTAAAATATGAATATAATATGTTTTAAAGATGTATAAAATAAATTCTATGGTTATAAATTTATTATAAATAAAATAAGAACCATTTTGAAGAAAATTAAATGTTTTCTAAAAAACTGTATTTTTTTAAAAGGTGGTTTAGTCACGCTTTTCGAACATTATTTAAAATAATTTTTTACACTTTTAGAAAAATTATTTGAAAAAAAAATATTTTTTTAAATATAAATTTCAAAATTATATTTCGGTGAATTTTAGTTAATTTTATTAAAATATTATTTTTTCATAAATAGTGAAAATGCTAATTTTTAATGAAAACTGCCTTTTCGTTCAAATTATTTATAAAGTTAAATTATATGTAAAATTAGTTTTAAATTAAAACTAGTTAAATTATATTACAATTTAACTAATTTATACCATTTTAATCAATTTAATATTTAATTATGATATAATTTTTTTTAATTTTTTGAAAACATTTCTTTGGATTTTTTTTTCAACGTGTATGAGGGTTTAGATTTAAATTAAATTTTGGAACTTTTTTGAATTTAATTATGTAAAATGGATTATATATTTATAATGAAAATAATTAATTTTATCTAATAAGATCTACTTAAGTTTTTACCACAATTAATAGTAAAAATAGTAGAAATTAATTATTGTGGTTAAGGTAAAAACAAATTTATTAGGGTTTAAAGAAAGAATATAATGGTTAAAATAACCTATAAAATTATCCAACACTAATTGTTTTGATATATGGCGACCGTGTAACCTATAAGGTTTGATAATAACCCATTTTTGAGGCTTGTTTCATGAAAAAAATGTGGGTATCACTTATTCTTTTCAAAAATTCCATATGTGTCCTCTCCCCCACTTATAAAGGGCCACCCTCGCTCCTCTCATATTCACACTTCCAAAAACCTTTGGTTTGGAATATATATACTAAAATTTATTCCATAATTAGATAACCACATCCTATACTCATTTTTTAGATCATAAATCCAATCTGGGAAAGCTTGAGGTGTAACATAAAGAAGTTCCCCAAAGAAGATGTAATGTTCTTAAACAAGCATTTTTATTTTATTATTATTAAAACTCCTTACTTAAAATATTATTTAATGATGATAATTTAATAGAAAAAATATCTACCATATACTTATATTTTATTATTTTAATTTAATAACTTATATCCATACACTCTTCCATCAAATGAGAAATAAAATTGTCCATCGCGTGTATGGTGGACTACTACCTTAGGAATCGATGTAATTATCTTTCTATAACCACCCTTAAAGGATAGATATAATGATGGATTTAACTTTTTATATGAAATTTATGAAATTATTATACTTTTATTATATCACATATATCTTCTTAATTTCTATTTTGCGGGGGATATGATAACATCGCTCATATGTACGGTAGACCATCGCCTCACGAAGTGATATGATTCATTTTTCAATTATAATTTACATGGGAGGTTGTAAGATTAAAAGAAATTAATATATATGATTTTTATAAAATAAAAAAAATCATAAAAATATAATATCACATATATCTTCTTACCATTCAAATCATTTAGAAAACAATAATTTCGCTCATGTGTATGTATAAACTACCACCTCCCTATAGCGATGTGAAATTTTTTTCATTTTATTTTTACATGGATGATAATAAGGATGAATTTAATTTATATAAATTATATATATAAAATAATAATGATTATTTAAATGTTAATTAATAATTATTTTCCTTTCATTCCGTCTATCGAGAAAAATGGAAACAATGTTCATGCATACATACGGCTTACCGTCTCCGTAAACAATATAATCCATTTTCTATATATAACTTTTTTAGGTTACTATGAATACATATATGATGAATATAATTGATATTTATATCATTTTTAAAATTCATCATATTATGGAACCATGATTAAGGTTAAAGTACTGAAATTTTCAAACCAAAACATACATGAAACACCAAGCAATTATCACCCATAACAGTGATTTTAACAAAGATTTGTTAATAAACAAGACGCAAAAGAATATAAGTAAATCATATATGGTATTAAATATATTATAATGGTTATTTAATAGATTTATAATAAATCTATATTTATTATATAATAGTTTAGACACATATAAATGAAGTCTAACCTGAGGCAAGAGTTTCTCGTCTCACTTTTACTTCTGTGTGAAATATGCCATATTCACCACTTATTTATTTTGTTTAGTGTATATAAAACCAATTTGATATGTTATGTCATGAATCTATTTATATTAATTTAATTTAATGTTTCATTTTATGTTATTTATTTATGGTTATTATGATTCAAAAGTTATCAAAGCGATAAGGGTTTATTTCACAATCTCATCATTCTTCAGGATTGTTTTTGTTTACGTATCCCTTAGTGGAGTTATTTGATATTTATATCCTAAACTGAATATATTTTCTTCTACTATAGTTATTAATAAACTTTTTAACATAATATTACCATTTTCACTCTCTTTGGATCATAAAATGTTTGAGGAAATATTTTTAAGAAAATTCAACTTTATTTTTCTCTTCGGTCGAAAATAACTTTTTCTTCAAAAACCATATTTTCTAAAAAAAAAATTCAAATGTTTTTTCCAAAATGTTTTTAACATTATAAAAATGATTTATTAAATATTTTTTTACACATTTTTAACTTTCTACATTTTTTTTGTAAGGAATCTTGATGTCATTTTCCAAGTAAGGCCTGTTTGGCTTTTATTGAAAATATGAAAGGAATATTCATTTTAACGTATAATACATGTATTTAATTTGTACCATCATGACCAATAAATGTTTTAATGATTAATTTATATGTTATAAAGGTTATTTTCAATGATTGTTTTTAAATTTTTTGTGACGTCTTATTTTTGAAAATATTTTCATTGTAAAAGGGTATTTTCCTCAAGAATGTTTTTAATAACATTTTTATGATATTTATATTTGTAAACCACAAAAAACCTTCATTATAATTATTATCCATAGGGTATATTTTTTAATTATACCATGATTATTATTTATTTGGATGGTTTATGATTAGTTTGACTAGGGATGTACTAGTTTGATACCATTCATATTACTCTAGATGGCTTATGATTATGCTTATTGATTAGGGTAATTTTTAACATTTCACACACTAGTTTTTCAATAAAAATGTTTATGTTGATTATGTTTCAGCCATTTTATACAAGGAATTAATTTTATTTAATAAGTAATGGGCATGGATCGCTATATCCTCTCGATGCATCAGTAGGTCTCATGAAACAAACTATCTTGGGATTTTGATTGAGTCCTTACTCATTTATATAAGATGTCATTGCATGAGGATTATATTATATGGTTATAATGTTTAACATTATTCATTCCCTCATTATGATATTATTAATTGATGTCCATGCGATTATTCTATTAGTTAGAATATCCATATAAAATTTACAGGCTCATGTGATTATGTATATGGAATTATTTGATCATTATTTATTCTTGCCATGTTATGATCAATTTATTGATTAAATTGAATGTGTTTTTATTATTTAACTTACCATATTGTTTATTATTTATTTATTTGTATCTTCATTCATTCTGATACCCTTACTAAGAATGTGAACCCACTAATTTCTTATATTTCTTTCCCCAGTATGCCAAGATGAGTATTATGATTGATATGCAGGGTTATTCTATAAGAGATAATGATGTGCTCAGAAAAAATACTATGTTATATTTTTTGTTTTCAATTATAATATGAGATTAATGTATGTATCTATTTTACTAATACTATTAAACTCTTTGGTCCTTCAGTATGTGATTCCTTATATCTTATGCCAATTTAATAAAGTAACAATCAACTCTAGGCTACCAGGGTTAGGGTTTTTAAAATACCCAGGATCAATTTTCTTCCACCGTGGAGTGTCTATATGGTGATGAAGTTTCCAATCATGGATTCTTATATCTTCATATCATGTCATTTTCTTTTAAATATCCTAAATTATTTATAGGCGCATAAACCTTGGAATGATTATAAAGAACATTAAAACTTTAGATGGTCATGATTTATCTTTCTTGTATCGAGATACTTGACACTTGGGTAAATTTTCAATTGATTCATAGTCCATGTGAAACAATATACAAACATTTTTATAAGCATGTATTCTTTTATAGATTATACCTATTGAACATATAATTCATTTAACATCATATATTCAAAAATCATACTCATTATATTCTAGTAGCATATCATTAAATAGAGAAATAAATCTTGAATACCTAGTTCATCTCTATCCATTTATAGTTTTCAAATATATAGTTTTATTATGGCTGAAAATGTTGTATATTTAATACAACCAGTATATAATGGGATCATTTCACAAATCTTTAACTTTTAAAACAACTTTGGACCATCTCAAAGTTCATGTTGAACCATCATTTTCATTTCATAAATGAAATATTCATCACTATTAACAATGTAACATTTTTTTTTTCATTATAAAACATTGGAATATTTTAAAGAATATTTTCAGACACAAGAATAGAATCAGCCAAAGATTTCAGGGTCTAAGGAGCCTCAATGATGATATATTAAAAAATTAAATATATTATATCACATGCATACAATTTTTTTGAAATAATGGAATATATCTTGAATGGTGTTCTAGATGGGAAATTCAAGGATTCCATTAAATTTATACTATGAGTTATAACCTAGTAACACCATAAATTTTGTGCATATCAAGTGTTTGGATTAAGAGAAGTCATGGGTGAATTGATGAATAAATAAATAAAATTGTTTATTAAATAGCTTAGACCTAATACCTTCTATATATAATCACCATTATGAAAAAACCTTAGGGTTAGCCACATAACCCTAGAGTTTGGAGTGGATCATGGAGCAGAACCTTGATGAATGTCAAGATCATGGGTTGATGATTGGAGTGATAAAGAGTTGGTCTTAAATAAAGGAGGTCATGGATCATACTAATGAAAATGGAATGGAACCATTATACATCAGTAATCAATAAAATCTTGAGGCATAGTTTTTTTGATAGATTAATCACTGTTCTGATTATATAATATTTAACATGAATTAATACCTTTAGAAGATTAATTTTTGGGTCAATGTTTTTTTATTTATGTTTATCTTCCTAGAGTTATGAATTGATAAAATTATATATATCCTGGTTTATTATTCATTGATAATTTTTTTCTCCATCAATGAACTGTTTCTAGCCTGAATGATGGATAAAATCCATTCCTTAATTTTTTATTTCATAATATTCTCCCCTCATTAAATCATTCATCATTGGAATTCCCATTTGACTGGTGGTTTGACATTATCTAGAAACCAATTATTGAACAGTTTATCTTCGACATAATGGATAATTTTATAGGTTCTGATTTGGGACTGAAGGCATGATCGAGGTGAGATGAAGATGACGAAATACTATGAGTTTGGATCAGGTGTTTTTATTTTTGTGTTAGAGAATCGATGACGCGGTGCAATGGGAATCAGATATAAAAAAAATGGGTGTCTAGAATCTATCCTATGGAGACGTCTTAGGAATGGTCAACCCCATATCCAATATCTATAGTTATTATTCTCAGTGGAATTAGTGGTGGAGGTGGTACATGTGAGATGCATAGAACTGATTGGAGTTTCCATGAAAAACCATTGTCCACATCATGTAGTTCGAAGGAACACATGCCATATGGACCCCCTTAGTGTGAAAGTTAGGGTCTCATGAAGGGTTAAATATCACATTCCATGTGACCTGATACTGCTGACCTGATGTGTACCTCTAGGTACATGGTCATGGGAACATCTTGGTACATAGGTACGACCAAGTATATGGGCATGACTAGGCTATTAAGGCACAACCAAAGTACCCATACATGACCAAAGTACCCAGAAATGACCAGGTACATGTAAAAAACTAGGTACACAGGAACATATAATGTACATGGGAATGGGTTGGAGGACATGGGTAAACCCAGAATAATCAAGACACACCATGTATTCCCTATACATTCTGTGTACTCCATCCAGGGAATGTTCAATCCCTCACCCTCTTAAGTTTAGACCAGTATCTGTAGGGTGTGATCCCTTGGCCCATCCCTATGAGGGTAAAATGAGGCATCCCATCACAAGAAATTGATACGTGATTCCCTCTATGGGAAAGTTTTAGATATATCTAAGTATCCACTCTATGTGCCCCAGAGTGTGATCCTGTATCATTGTTCCCTTGGTTGGGGCAGGTATCCCATTACAGTATTCTAGGGAATGTAATCTCAATCAAAGTGGTATACTCTATATTGGTTTAGGTAACCCCCATAGGCATTGGTTATGATCTACTTTCTATGTATTAAAATATTATAAGTTCTAAAGTGTACCTATTATTAGAGAGGTTCAACATACATGACCTCTTAGATGATCACTGTCAGTGTTATCAAGATTGAAGGAGTGAGTTCTCCTAGATAAGTGTTACCTATAACACTCAAGTTGAATCCTTGGAAGACTGTATGATGGTAACTTCTTTAAGACTTGGTGTCTATCTTGAGTATATATGGCTTGGATTTATCCTTTCTTATGAGATAACCCTCTATTCGAGGCTTTATGTTCAATTTTTTAAGGGTACCCTATTAGGTAGTATTATAATAAAACATACATAGTATTTTCCTACAATATTCATGTCTTATATAAATGAAAGGAATTTTGATGGAGCCCTAGGTAGACTAGGAGGAGGTATAGAATAGTTGAGCTAGATGGACCGTAGTTAGTTACAGGAGTTTATTTTTACTACCGTCTCCTCCTTATTAGCAGGTTGGACTCTTTTATAGTTTTTTTGGGCTTTTATTTTTCCTTTTTTATTTCCCATACTTGTGTATACTATGATATGATATTTAATTGTATTCACACATCTTGGTATCAGTTGTATCTTTCCTTTCTACATTTTATTAGTGTTTATATTTGTGTTCATGTGTATAAGAACCATATAATTAGGCATACCATGTGAGTGACATGCCTACTTGACACTTTTTTCCATCCCCTGACCTAGTGGTAGTCTTGGGGTGTCACACTCGACTTACCATCGACCATGTGGACCTGGTGGGTCAGGTTGTGACAGATTTGTATCAATTGTGGTCAAATTAGGACTGGAGTTTGGATATTTTATAGCTATTAGGATTTTTTTGTGAACTATAGAAATAATGTTAAAGTATCTTGAGTTCAGATCAAAGTCTAGGGAAACTAGTGATGGAGAGACGAAAAATGTATGCATTCACCAGGACTTTGATGACCTTCTCGTTGATTCGGTACATGTAGGAACTAGTTGAAGGTAAAACATTGGAACATGTATCATATAATAATGGTTTTTGGTTTTCATTTCCTTATTAAGTAAAATCCCTAGATATACTCTTTTTACCATTGTGCATCTTAACTTATGCAAGATTCCTCTATGATGACAACCATCTAGGATTTTGCAGAAGGATTGTGATAATGCTCCACATAGAGATACATATTTAGTTTTGGGGCCTGTATAGGAGATGGTAGATCCAGGTTGTTTTCTAGTCTTACCCCTACCCATCAATAATCAGGTTTCTATGGTATTTTAGGAAGAGTAAGTTCATAGGTTGAGCGTACTCTATGAGTTATAGAGACAAATACCCCTGAGGTTTCAAGTCTACCGAGACACCTAGGTATTAGAGGACTGGATCGAGGTAGATGAGTGATTTTTATAACTTATTAGGACCCCTATCAATTATATTTTGATCCTATAAGAAATCATTCTAAGTGGATATTTAGGTTTATGGTGTAGTCTGTTGACCCAGACACATGATGAGGTGACTCTCTCTTGGATAGAGTTCAATCATCTATTTAGAGAAAAGTTTTACATAGATACATAGCGAGAAGTATGCATATAGAATCTTATGAAGCTCTAGAATGGTAGCTTGATAGTTTCATAGTATGTATCAAGGTTCAGTAACCTCCCATGATACTCCATGGATATGGTTCATGATGTGTTATTTCAAGAATGGAACTTCTAACATGTCCTTCATTGCGATATCTTGGCTGGAATGGTATTTAATTTCATTCATACTTATGATGGGGTGAATGAGCATGACTTTGTATTGGAGGCTTCCTAACTGAGTAGAAGACAATGGTTGGTGCTAGCAGTGGGCACCCTGAAAATTTGAAATTGACAATAGATGTTGATAGTAGGATTAAGGATCCAGACATGTAATGAATTTCCAAAGAAAGTCTCAAGATTAGGTGTATATGGTTTAGGGTTCTCAAGATGGTTCAAGTTATTAGAGGGATAGGTGATGTTACTCATGAGAAAAGAAGGGATATCCCACATGGTATTGTATGAACCATTATATAGTAGATAGAGAGATGGTCGATGGGCCACTTAGGAAGATAGAACAGCTAGATAAAAGAGGTATACCAGTTTATAGACATGGAAAATGATCATGGAGAGAAGAAAAATGTGAATGAAATTTTTATAAATTGCCACCACCACCCATAGGCGGTCCACACTAATCTCAAAGAGCTGGTGGTTAGGAATGTGATAAGCTGAAGGTGGTGGAGGATTATGACCCAGAGGTCCCATGGTTGATTTTAGGTATAATATGTGTCTTCACTACTTTAACTTTAGTATTGATAGACATAAGAGTAATCCACTCTTTACTTTCCACATCAATTCTTCAATATCAAGGGATTCTAGTAGAGCCTTTGGCTCAACCCTTTCACTTAGAGACTCCTACCAGAGAAGATTCAGTAATCATACACTTTTGTTGATAGTGTGAACTCAATCTTGGGGGAGAGAGATTCCTATGAGATATTTTTGTGGCCATGATGAGGACTTATGATTCCATTCTAGGTATAAACTAGGTGTCTATAGTTCATACACAAATTGACTATTTCAGAAAAAGGATGTGGTACATTTTAGTTGATGGAATGAGGTTTTCCTTAATTGGAGAAGGAAAACCATAGGGAGTAGGTTGATCTCATATGTAAAAGAATACAACCAATTAATCATTATTTATCTTATATTTACCATGTAGTAGTAGATGTTATGATATTTCAACTTCCTATAGTGGTGGAAGAGTATGTGGTAATCTTCCTCGAGAACATGCTAGGATTACCTCCCAACCCATATATTGACTTCAACATAGAATTTTACCTAGGTAATGCCCTAATATATTCTCTATAAAATTATATGGATCACTCAGAGCTTCTAGAGATGAAGGTTCTGTTGGAGGATTTGTAAAAGAGGTTCTTTGTCCAACCGACAGTGTCCCCATGAAAAATCTCATTGTTTTTCACCAAGAAAGTGGGTGAGGTGTTGGGGTTATGTGATGATTTCCATCACCTAAAATAGGTGAAAATCAAGAATAATTATCTACTTCTGATAATCAATTACCTATTTGGCCAATTGAAAGGGGTGAGGTGGTTATCAAAGATTTACCATAGGTCGAGCTGTCACTAGCTCCGTGTTTGGGATGAGGATATAAAAAATACGAAATTATGATATATCTATAGTCACTATGAGTATTTGTGATGCCATTTGGAATAATGAACTCCCAAGAAGCATTCATGAGACCTAATAACTTGATATATTGGCCTTTGTTGAACTAGTTTATGTTTTTCTTCATCAATGAAAGCCTAGTGTAATCAAGGTTAAAGGAGGAGCATGCAAGACATTTGAGGATGGTCCTGGAGGTACTCTAAGAGAAACAGATTTATGGGGAGATCTAAACGTTTTTGTTATGGAATCAAGAGGTATACTTCTTCATACATTTCATCGCTTATAAGGGAGTATCTATGGACCCAAAAAAGGTTTATGTAGTGCTAAATTCGGAGCTACCTAAGAGAATGTTTGAGTTGTGGAGATTCCTTGGATTGGAAGGCAATTATCAGAGACTCGTGCCTAATTTATTTAGGATTTCAGAACTCTTGAATGGTTTGAACAAAAAGTGGAAATATTTAATGAAGAGAATGTGGTTCTATTAGGATTTTTAGGAGTTTTAGAGGAGGCTGATGAGCACCCCCCATATCGATATTTCTATAGGGTGGTGTTGAATATTTGATTTTCTGTGATGCCCCCAAAATTGGGAATAGATGTGTTATAGTATAAAGGTAGGTGGTGATTGCCTATGGGTCCTGTAAACTCAGAAACCATGAGATGATTTTGAGATAGAGGTAATGGTATTCACCTTGAAGATGTGGTAACACTACCTTATGGGTTAGCAGTTTATCATTTATTCTGAACACAAGAGCCTAAAGTATATCTTTTCATAGAAATATATTAACTTGACATAGAGGAAGTGAATAATGTTCCTCTAGGATTATAAATTTTAGATATTCTATACTCCTAGAAAAGAGAATGTGGTTTTATATACTCACAGTAGAGATCTTGTTTATAGTTTTTGACCAAGGCATCATAACAATTGTTCTCATTGCAGCTGTCCTTGGTGGATAAGGATGGTGTTTCTTACATCCAATAAATGGTTATTACCCCTATGATTATTTAGAATTTTAGGGATGGAAAATATAGAGATATCGTTTGTGAGACCCTTCAAGTTTATATATCCACTATACATAATCCTAATGGATTTTTTGATGGTAGAAAAACGTCATCCTCTTCTAAGGATGGACCATGGTACCAATGATGTAGCAAGATAAGATACTGAGATAGTTTCATACACCACCATTAGAGGTATATATAATACTGGTAAAGATGTATCAAGAAATTCAAAATCAGTTTTTATTGTCAGGGATGAAGAGGTATGTAACTGATTTTGTCTCTCGATGCATCGCTTATCAACATGTGAAGGTTGAGAACCAAGTTCTAGTAGGTTTGAATCAACCCCTTGAGGTGCCTGAGTTGAAGTGGTATGATATATCCATGGAATTAATGATGGGGGTTACATGATTAGATAGAGTTAAAAACACATTTTTTTTATTGTAGACCAACTCACCAAGTCATCCCACTTCCTAGAAATATGAGAGTAGATTATAGTGGGGAGACTGGGATGCCTTTACATACAGAAGATAGTCCATCTTCCTGGAGTTACCTTAATGATCATTTCAAACCATGATTCTCATTTTATTTCATAATTATGGGGAGTAATTTAGGTGGAATTTAAGACTTAGTTGTGGTTGATCATAGTGTTTCACCCCCAAACAAATGACTAGACTAAGAAAACCATTTACGTTATAGAGTACATGCTTCAGCTGTGCATGTTGGGCTTTGACCATAGTTGATAGGATCACCTAGAAATAGTTACCATTCCATCATTGATATGATACTATTTGAGTCCTTTTGTGGGAGAAACTAATGGTCACCACTATTCTAGACTGAACTAGGGGAGCCAACACTCATGGGGCCAGAGTTGGTGTAAATGATGCTAGAGACGGTGTAGATCATCCATGAGTAGATATAGTCTTCCCAGATCCATCCAAATTCTTATGAGGACTAATTAAGAAGGAATTTGGAGTTATAAAAGGGAGAACATGTGTTCCTAACGATCTCACCTCAGTGAGTATTATCGATATTTGGACATGGAAACAAGTTATCTTTGAGATTTATGGTCCCTTTCCATATATCGTGTAGTGTTTGCGAGGTGGTTTACCACTTAGATCGATTATACAATGTCCTCCACATGTCGCAACTAATGAGTTATGTGCATGAAACATCAGATGTTATTTACTAGAGAGAGATGGACATTGAGGATGGGGCTACCTTCATAGAGTACTCAATAAATATTGAGTATTTATAGAAGAATATTATTCATGGGACATCAATTCCCTCAGTTCATGTATAATAGAAGCATGAGAATCTTCAAGAGACCACCTGAGAGTGGGATAACTAGATGCAAGAACAACACCGTTACTTGTTTCTATAGTTTTCTTCTTTTTTGGGATGAAAAAACCTAAGGTAGTGATAATTGAATGACTCTATTTTTTTCCTTTTAAAACTTTTTAATATTTTAAGTAATATTTTCATATCCAGGCGTGGTGACAACTTGGGATTCAGGGGCCAAAGGAGCCTTAATGTTGATATATTAAAAATATTAAATATATTATATCAAACACACAACGTTTTTTCTAAAAAAATGGAATATATCCCAAATAGTGTTACATATGGTAAATTAGATCTATCAATTAAATATTTAATATAGGTTTTACCCCAAACATGACATAAATTTTGTGCGTGCTGGGTGTTCGGATTAAGAGAAGTCATGTGTAGATTGATAAGAAAATAAATAAATAAATAAATTAGTTTTTTATTTAATTACCTAGACCTAATTTATCTTATATATAATCATTGTTTTGAAAAAACCTTAGGGTTATCTGGACAAAACTAGTGTTTTGATAGGATCCTTGAGGATAGCCTTGATGAACATCGAGATCATGAGTTGGCGATTTGTGTGCCAATGAGTTCGTCTTCGAAAAAGGAGTTCTTGGATATTACGAATGAAAATGGAATAATACTATTCTTAATCAGTGATCAATCCAATATTGAGGTAGTTTATTTTTTTCTAGACTAATCCCCATTGTGATTATCTTTTATCAAACACGAATTAATCCCTTTAGAATATTAATTCAGGGGTTGATGTTTTGATTTGTGATTACTATTTATCTTCCTAGAGTTTCGAATTGATAATGTTTTATGGATCCTTTTTTATTATACATTGATCATCATTTTCTCCATCAATTAATTGTGACTAAACCAAAAAAATTCTAATGTATGTACATAAATTTTTTGGTGCATGTTTTTCTCCCATCATTCTTCACGATTTCATCATGGGTATTTCTATTTGATCATCAGTTTGACAATATGTGGAAACCAACATTGTGAAATAGATATTTGATGCAATAGATCATTCATACAAGTTATAATTTAGAATTAAAGGCATGATCAAGGATTGATAATAATGACAAAAGATCGATAGTCTGGATTGTATCTTTTCTTTCATGGGCTAGTGAATCAGTTATGCAATGCGATAAGAATGGTTTTGAGAATGGATGGGTGGACATAATCTAGCCACCAACAATTTCTCATCCATAGTCAACACTATATCCAAAATATACTGGTATAATTCTTAGTATAATCGTCATTGGTGGAGGTGTGGGTGAGAAATGATGAATAGATCATAGTTTCTATGAAACATCGAAGTATATGATGTGTATTTTAGTGGAAAAAATGCTGCTTGGACTCCCTTTGCCTGATAGACTGGGTTTTACATTGAGTTAATTATCACATATCATGTGACCCAATAATGGTGACCTAGAATGTAACTCTGGGTACATAGGCCTGGGAATGACCAATTACATGGGCACAACCAAATACATGAGCTTGACCAGGTACATGGGAACAACCAAATTCATGGTCATGACTAGGTATACGAGTACATCCAGGTTACACATGCATGACCAGAGTAGTTGGACATGGACAAGTATAGGGACACAAATAGGTACATGGGAAAAACTAGTGTACATGAACTTGGGATGGAGTACATAGGCATATCCAGACCAGCCATGACACACCTTGTATTCCCTATACACACCATGTACTTCTTCCATGGATGGTTAAAACACTAATCCTCTTCAGTTTAGACTATTATCTACAGGGTGAATTCTCTTCATCAATCCCTATGTGGGTACAAGGAGGCATCCTATCCTAATAATATGAAGAGTGATAGCCTATATGGGATAGTTTTGGATAGTTTCATGTATCCCTGTATGTGTCCTAGGGTGTGATCCCATATACTTCTTCCCTAGGTTGGGTTGGGTATCCTGTTATCGAATTCTAGGGTGTGTGATCCACATCCTAGTGGTATACTATAGATAGGGTTAAATATCCCCCATAGGCCCTGGGTGTGATCCCCTATATGTTTATCAATATTTTCTAAGTTCTAGTGTGTACTTATTCTTGGCGGGGCTTGAAAAGTATGACCTCTCGGATAAGGACCATCAATGTTAGAAAGAACCGATGAGTGAGTTCTCTAAGATCAAAGCTACCATTAATCATTAGGGAGAATCCTAGGCTGGAAGCATAATAGTAACCTCTTTGAGAATTGGTGTATATATTGAGTATATCTGAATTAATATTATCCTTTCTTATGATCCGACCATCTCTTTAATGATTTAGGTCTGTTGTTTTTGGGGTATCTTTCTTGGTATGATTATACTCACCCTTATATGAGTTCTGTCCACACATGTCATGTATTATACATATGACAAGCCTTTCGATGGAGTCCTAGGTAGACCGAGAGTAGGTGTATCATGGTCGAGCTAGATGGACAAAATATGGTTCCAAGAGTTACTTTTAATAATAATTCCCTCTTTACCAGGAGGTTGAACTCTTTTATAGTTTTTCTAGGCTTGTATTTATCCATTTTTCTTTCCCATACTTGTGTCATACTCTGATGTGGGATTTAGTTGTATGCATGCATCTTGGTATCTATTGTATATTTACTTTCAACATTGTATTGGGTTTTGGATATGTGTTCCTGTGTATGGGTACCATAGGCTAAACCTTCCATGTGTGTGATATGACTACTCGATTTTTATCGCCATCCCCTGTCCATTTGGAGGTAGGCTTGGGGAGTTACACTTGTCTTACTGCCGGCTAGGCGGGCCTAGTATATCGGGTCATGAGACATAGTTTTAATCATATCAGATGATATATAAACTGCAGTGTTATCCCAATCACTAGCTACATTCAATTCTTCCCTGTGTTTAGTCCAACATTTATAAATTAAATCTATTTCATGAACGATCAAGTATTCTTACAACTTCTATAGACTAATTAGCCTTGAATAACAACATCATAAACATAGAAAATGTATTTGATATTGGTAATGTGTATTCTATTTTGAAAAATTGAGGAAATCTTTAACCCCATCCTTATACACTGTTTTATATAGTTGTCATCCATCTATTTTTTATTCATGTCCATCCTATTTGATTCAATAATATTTATATTTGAAAATAAATAAATAAATAGATATAAGATTTTTTTAGATTCATAAAATATTATTCTTTATATACAGACAAATATAGTCTTCATATTGGATATAAATTATTATTGTATCAACAAAGTATTGGTACATTTAAAGATGGAGAATTATATGATTAAATATTATAATAACACTATTTTTTTATTCCAAGAAGACACATATCATAATTTCTTCGATTTTTGAAATGGATTCATTGAGGGAGATAATTCACTCATATTCACTATCAATGTGCACAAGAAACCTATGGATTTCTATACCTAGATAAATATTTGGGTATATATATTAATATTTAACTATCAAAACAAATATCAAATAAAATTATTTGTTTTTCTCAATGTTTCTATAGTGTTCAAAGGTATAATGTGTGACAATTCATTTTAATGAATAATTTTAAAATTTTAAAAACACATTATAAAGAATTATTAAGGTAAGGCAACCCATTAAAGTTCTTTAACTAATCTGTTGTCAACTATTTCAAAATATTCTAGAAAATGTTGGGTTTGAAATACTCATAGTAGTAAGAAAAACACCAGAAGTATAAACTAATGTAAAATTTCTTTATATAAATCAAAATTTCTAAAAATCAACTCAAACTTCCAACTTGTAAACATACACACCTAAAAAATAATGTTATATATATCCATTCCAACAAAAAAACATCTCAAAATAAGACCAATGGGTTATAAACGTAATTATAAACATTCTATGTGAAATTTATTTTAAAAATATCAAGCTAGAATACCCCATTACCTTAAATAAAAACCACATATACTCAAAATTAAAAACTAATCATTACTTTGCATTAAATAAAGATATATTTTGAAACCAATCAAGGGTTAGGAACTAGACTAATGCAGTAAAATAAGAAAAAAAAGAAGAATTGGGAAGGAAAAAAAGATAAGTATCACTACCGCAGGAACGTGAAAAAATAATCTTAATCAGTGGAAAACAGATGTGCAAAACAAGAAGATTAGCAATGGATTCATGTGCACCACTGTTCGAGAAAAACAATAAAAATATTTGATGCATATCCACTAAATCAATCGGGAAATATACAAAAATAAGATTTGAATACCGTACCACCAATTTTGAGGGGTTGGATTCATTTTAATTGTCCCACAAGATCGCAACAGAGTTCAACTTTTGCAGTAAGCTTAAAAGACATAAAGAGTAGAGATCACTATTATGGTTCTTTTAAAAAATGGAAAGTGATTTACAAACGCTAATAAAAAACACCGATAAAGATACCTTTATTAGAACTATATTGTAAATCATTTTTTTTACTAAGTATAGAGCTGATGAAGTATATATTAATAAACACTAAATTTAGCGATGATAAAGTTTATATTTTGTGGTGATAATTATTATCTAATAAAAAAAATTAATTTTAAAAAATACAAAATATTACTAATTATATAAAAATGAATAATAAAGATCAAAAACTTACTTTATAATAAAAAAGAATAAATATTAAAAATTAATAAATTTAAAAATAATAATAATTAATATATTACAAAAATATAGAAATGAATATGTAATATTAAATGAATGAATAATGTTGATTATATAAATTAAAACATATTAAAAATGAATAATAAATTTAAAAAAATTAAAAATAAATAAATATTAAAAAAAGAATAAATATTAAAAGCTTCATTTAAATAAAAATAATTTACAATAATTTACTAATTAAAAATGGATAAATAATAACTATATAGAGATTTTAATTTAAAAAATATTAAAACTAAAATGAATAAATATTAATTATTTAAATTACAAACATATTAAAAATATTTTAAACTAATAAATAAAAATGTATATATATATATATTAAAAATTAATAAATTTCTGAAATATTAATTAAATAAATACTAAAAATGAATGAATTATAGAAATATTAAAAGAGAATAAGAATTAAAAATTTATAGATACTAATAAATGAATAAATATTAAAAATAAATAAAAATTAATAATAATAAAATGAGTAAATTGCATAAATATTAAAAAAATGAATTAAAAATTTTAATTATATAAATTAATTAAATATTAAATATATATATATATATAATTTAAAAATTTAAAATATTTTAAATGCAAAAAATTAATAATAATACACTAATTAATAATGGATAAATAATAATATACAAATATTAAAATAAAAATATATTAAAATAAAATAAATAAATATTCATTATTGAAATTACATAAATATTTAAAGTATTGGATATTAATATTTAAATTTTTATAAATAACTATGTAAATAAATTACAAAAATATTCAATGAATAAACATTAAAAATGAATAAATATTAAAAATCCATAAATTATAAAAAATATTAAAAAAATGATAAATATTAAAAATGAGCCAATAATATTAAATGACCAATTGTTAAATTTGATTAAAATTTAATAATTAAAATTGAATAAATTATAAAAAATTATTAAAAAATGAATAAATAATGTTAATTATGTGAGTTAAAAATATTTAAAATGAATAAATATTAATTTAAAAATGAATAAATATTAAAAACTACATTTAAATACAAAAGATTCATAATAAATTACTAATTAAAAATGAACAAACAGTAATTATATAAAGATTTAAATACAGTGGTTTTAAAAAAATGAATAAATTTTAAGCATATAAATTATAAAGGTATTAAAAATAAAATATATTAATAAATAAAAATGCATCAATAAATATTAAAAAAATTAATTTTTTTGAAAATATTAAATGTATATGTTTATGTGTATATATATATGTAATTTCATTAATTATATTTGAAAAAATGACTTTTCTTGTGATTATGTGTATGTATATGTATATATATATATATATATATATATTATAATGAGATATGTAAAATTGAAAAACAAATGACTTTTCTGGTTATAACATGATATATCAATATACATATATATAGATATACACATTATATACATACACATACACACATACACATACACATACACATACACATACACATACACATACACATACACATACACATACACATACACATACACATACACATACACATACACGTACACATACACACACAAGATTATATATATATATTTATATATTATAAGCATAATTAAATAGATATATATTCATTTAAGTATTTATAAAATGGTTTAAATAAAATTCTAATATATTATATTTATATATATATGCCTTTTAATCTATATAAATATATTATTAAAATTTTTTATTAATTAATATAAATTTGATAACCTTTTTTATATAAAATTATGAAAATAATTGACAATATTTTTTTATTTTAATGTAGTTATAAATATTATTTAAATAAATATATGTACTTATTGGTATATAAATCATATTTATATAAATAAATAAATAAATAAGTAAATAAATATATATATATTTATATTTATATTCACACACACACACACAAGTTGGGGGGTTAGCTCACCTAGGATCGAGTCTTATAGAGCGTTTGTTTTCTATATATGCTCCATGGGGGTGGATGTATAATATCTTATATTATATATTTTATAATATATATATATATATTGTATTTATATAAATATATATACTAATTGGTATATAAGTCATATTAAAAAATATATAAATATGTATATATATATAGAATAAATTATTCACACTTCCATTTATCAGCACTAACTAACGTGCTGATAAATGAGACCTTTATTAGTGATAAAAGAAGCGCTGATGAAGGTAGACTTTTATCAGTACTTTTTAACATTAATAAAGGGTACATTTATTAGTGTTTTTTGTTAGCACTAATAAAAGTGTATTCTTTATCAATGTTTTAGTGCTAAAAATGGGTAGCATTGAATATTATCAAATCTGTTGTAGTGAACTTTAACTGTTGATAGATACTACCCCTTTTTTCTTCATCCAATATGCTAGATAAAGTTCAGTAAGAAGAAATAATAAGAGTTACCCCTCCATGGTTTATCCATAGGTTGATTTGAAACACCCGATGCTTGAGTACCATCATTCATAGTTCCCACAACATTCTAGTACCTAATGAATTCAAAGGGAGGAGAAGAAGGATATTCAAGGATATGGAGGATTTAAAATCACTTTCTCAAGGATAAAATAACTATATCATGGCTAGTTTCTCATTTATATAAGCCTTAAATTACACCCTCAATCCATGAATTTATTCATGAATTAAAAAACACATGAATAAAGTCTCAATAATTTATCGATTCATCACATGAATGCATCCTTTATACTCTCATGAATTTCAGCTTTGTGAAATGTTGTTTATTAATGATAGCTTATGTGGGATATTATTGGAATGTTAACTTATTAATGAATAAAATCGATGAAGCAATCTAGTTTTTATAACGGCGAGACAATGGAATCATATTCTTAATTTTCAACTCTTTGAATAAGTATTTAAACTCTTTAACTTCACAACATCTAATTTTATGATATTAATTACTTATATTGTTTAATTAGAACTATTTCTAAGTTCATCACCATCATCATCATTCTTGGAACCCTTTCCATCAAACATTTCACTTTAAATCCCAAGGTAAATAATTTAACTATTTACATCAATATTTTACTGACACACCCTAAACATTTTTGGATATCTAGTGACATTTACTTTGTACTTAAAATTGAATAAAATTTTTTATTTGTTAAAATTTTAATTCTTAAAGTCCTAACATAATTCCACTATCCTCTTAGACAATATATTATATTAAGGATATCATGCTAAGATACAAAAAACATAATTGTTTTATGAAACAACTCTTGTATCCTTTTAGTAATAATATTTAACAAAAAAATTATTTCCACATCATTTATAGTATTTTTTTGGTTTGTAGAATTATTATGAAAATAATAATTTACTATTTAAAATATTTCCCTGATGGTGGTGAGATCAAATATCTCATATTTTAAAAAATATCATGGACAATCCATTTCATCCAAAATATAACATTTTTTATCCTTGTCCTTTTTTGAAAAATGTTATAGAGTCCTATGAATCAAAAAACATGTGTATGAAATCCATTATATCATATCATTTATAACAATACATTTTTAATAAATAGCCTCTATTATCATATAATAGAAATAAGATAACTAAACATATCCTTTATACAGATCCTTCTAATATTGATATATTACTTTATAATCAAATCTATGATTAAAAAATCCTTTGTTTAATCATTTGATTGAAAAGAAAAAGCTTAATTTATTATCCCCTTGATTTCTAATTTTAGAAAATATCATCTTCATGGAAACAATGTACTTCCAAAAACTACCTTTATGTTTCAATGAATGAGGTTGTGTATTCTGAATAAATATTTTTGATCTCTCTAACTAAATTTTATTCTTATTGATTAATATTTTACCCACTTTTATTATCAACATAGCACTAGTTCCTAGAAAACTCACCCCTTATTTCTTATTTACTAAACACTTTGAGAAAATAAGGTAAACATTTCGCGAACTCATTCACTTTTTTAGAACATTTCTAACAATAATTCCATAATGAATCCCAAACATGCAACAAGACTCATAGGAAACCTTCAGTGTCACCTAGTCATTAACATATCCAATCCTATTGAATATATTGGTGAATACTGAAATTCCTCTAGTCTTATTACATATAATTATTTTTAAACCTTAAGTGAATCATTCTATTATTAGAATAAGAGTCTTGATTCATATGTTGAAAAACTTCAATAATCAGTTACTCAGTATGGTATACTCTAAACACTTAAAAAAAATTCTTAAATTTTGTACCAGTTTAAGAAATTAATTACATTAAGATCCTACTTTCATTAATATTGATCCCAAAGTTAATTTGGATGATGATGATAATACTTTATGTATGATAAATGATTTTATCAAATAATTATTATGTTTTACATTCATTTAAAAAGGGATTCCATTGAATATTATCTTACTAAAATGATGACCCCTTTACAATTTCATCATATCTATTAATAGAAAATGATCCATATTTCTCAAAGAAATGAGTTATCTGTGATGTTTCTATAACCACTTAGTTTTTTAGTTTGGGAATCATCCCAATAATATCATATATGAATCTTGGATAGTTGAGTGGATAAATCTTTATCCAATCCATCATATAGAGAAACTCAACATCATTCCTCTAGTAATATAATATTATTATAGTATCTTGGTTAAGTGTAACCTAAATCAAATTCCATGAATGGATACCTAAGTAAGAACCCGAGTTTTTAGAACGGGTCAAAATACCGACCCTGTTTGAATTTTTGACTCGATTCTGAGGAAATTGGGAAAATCTGGGAAGTCTGGGAAATTTTCAAACTACACGCCGTGTACTATAAAGTACATGCCATGTAGGGGTTTTGCACGTACCGGCCATGTGCTTTCCGAGTACATGTCGTGTGATGACCGTGTAGGAATTTTTTACTACACGACGTATAGAATTGATCGACACACCGTGTACCCTTGCCCGTGTGTAGAGGCTATACATGGCGTGTAGGCCTGTTGGCAGGGTATAATGTCTGTAGCAAGAACACACTATGTACTATTTGTACACGCTGTGTAGAGGGGCTGTGTATGGGGATATACATGGCGTGTCGGGGATGTCGGCCATGTAGAGAGGTACACCCCGTGTAGTCAGTCGATAAGTCCTCAACGAAATTTCATCCTTCTTATGAACAGTAATATGAAACACGACATGTATTCATAAAGTACATGCCATTTACTTTATTTTTTTCTCATTAAAATGTGCAGTAGCCTTGTGTTGAGGCAGAGGGCATAGGGGGTCACCGGGTTTCATGAACCAAGCCACCAAAACTTATTTTCTCTCATATTTCTTCATCTGAAGTCGGATTCAAACACCGTCTGATCCATTGGAACCCCCTCGGTAAGGCCTTGATTCCTCTTGATCCATTATTCTTGATTTATATTCTAGGACTAGTTATAGGGGTTTGAGTGGTTTTGATTATTTTTTTAGATCCACCATGTTTTAGACCTAATTGGAGGCTGTTATCGGAGGAGTAGCATCGTACGAGTCTCAGGTAGGTGGTGCATAGCTCTTTTTGTGTTTTTGCATAATTTTGGTTGGAATGACCTATGGCGCGTTTTCATGTATTTTGAGTGTGAACCTGTTTTATATGTTGTTTCCTATTTAATTGATAATTGACCTATGAGATGCCTTTGGGTATGACATGTTACCTATTTTTCTTGAGTGGGGATGGGCGAGTGGCTGTTTCTCATCTGTGTATTTTGGTCGGGTGATGCCAAAATGGTTATAATCAAATTGTATTGTTTTAAACAATTTGTTTTAGTTTATTAAACCTTGATATGAATCGTTAGAGGCCTTAAATACCTTTGTGCTGGTATAGGACAACACTTGGTATGTGTATTTCAACTGTTTATTTTTTTTCCTATTTAGAAGTGATTCCTTTGATTATTATATGTAATTGCTGAATTGCATATGCTGGAACCCATGTAGTTGTGTTGGAAATGGACCGTATATTCTTGAGTGATGCTGATCACAGGTTAGGCTTGGACTGGGTTACATTGGGTGGTTTTGACCACAGGATTGGGTGTCATGGACGTCGGCTTGAGACAGGGTGATTGTCAGGTTGGGCATGACCTGATTTACTTGGATGGAAAGGCTGTCGGACTTGAGCAGCATGGTCTCAGGGACACAAGGTGTCAGAGGTGTTGTGTCTTGGGTACTATTTTTGGTGATTACCACTCACCCATAACTTTGAGTAGTGTACACACAGAGAGACTCCATGATGAGGTGGTTTTCACCACTCGTGTGGGTAGAGGAACCTGTTAGTTGCAGTTTAGGTACTATTCATTAGGGGTGCTTGTCATAGGAAGCCACGTGGAAGGTGGGGAGCCTTTATGGGATAGAATTGAGGCTATCAGGTTGGGGGTAGAGGCACTCCATTATTTTAGGGCAGACATCACTGCCCCTCTGGTTACCTTATTTGAGGGAAGACATCGTTGTCCCTCTAGTTACTTATTTGAGGACATACATCACTATTCCTCTAGGATACTATTTCTTGGTGCGCCTTCGGAAAGTCGGTACTTGAGACACGCAATGTCAGGGGGAACATGGTTCCATGTTACATGATAGAGATTCCGGCGTTGGCCGAAGCAGGTGACACTTCATGGTGGATGCTGAGCACTAGTGGAGTCTGTGTTTATTGTGCATCCTACTGTTTACTATTTTCCTTATAAATGAATTCCTACTTAAACACTTATATTAGGTACTCACCATTGGGTGGTATCCTACTAAGATTCATCTCAAACCCTGCATGGGCCCTTCGGGAAGAATGTAGACTTTATGGATTTACGTGCAGTAAGTAGTCCAACTTCAGGAGTTGGACTGCATTATCTATTTCATGAAGATGGTATGGACCTCGAGGTCTGTCCTAGCTGGAATTTACTTTATATTGCGTTCTTTTATGTATCATCATGCTTACTTGTTGTAGCTACAGATGGTTATCCATTGGCGCCCTTTATATATATGGATATGTATGACCTATTTTAGAGGCATGCTTTGTTGTTCTATAGTATTTTCAAGGTTTGGAATGCGGTTGTGTTTATTTACGATATTGTTATTTATATTTATTACTTCCACTATTTATCAATATTGTATGTGTTTCTGCTCGAAGGGTTTGGTTCGAGTGTGCTAAGTCATTTATTATGCTGTATCTTTATTATTATACTCAGACCAGTACCATTATTATCCTCCGAGAGGGTATAGCCTCCCCACTATACCTATAAGACCCTCCCTGCTAGTCGGCAGCCTTTGGTGTTTAGGGAGGTGTGCCTAAGTTAGTAACACCCGTGCTATTTAGCACTGTTCGGGTGGCTGTTCGGGTTCGGGTCATTACAAAGTGGTATCCGAGGAGTTCTTGACAAGGATTTAGTAGCAATATTTTGCTGAATACTAATGAGATCGAGACTTCTCTTTTTATTTATATTGGTTTTACTATTTGAGATATGGTAGACTGAAGATAGGTTATTACTGGAACTGGGTTTCTAGCTTATGCTTGGGTGCCTGCAGCCCCAGATACGAGTGATGGACCAAGTTTCCTTGGGTGGGAATTGCTGTTGTGATTTTTCTTAGATTATAGTTTATATGATTTCCACGTTGGTGGCTCACTTGTCATGTGATGTTATTGATTGTGATATGTGACCCTTGATCCGGTGTGGTAAATGAGAGTTGGACCTTGGCCCGGTATGGCAAGGCTTGTTTACTTGGCTTTTAATAGGCACATTTTAGGGTATTTCAATTTCATAACCGCATGTATTATTTTTGATGTGATAATAATATGTGAATAATGTCTATTTCTAGGCATTGTATGCTTTGGAATGTGAATAGGTGAAATTCCTAATAGAATTGATTGTTGAATTGCAATGTGTTATTACATGCTTTGTATATTTGTAGAATTACATGTGGTTGTGTATTTGGGTCTGGATCTTTTATGAGAAGACATGTACTATTGGTTGAGGTGATTGTGATCACCAAGATTAGGTGAAACGGTCATCAGTTTGAGGAAACATTAGTTGTCAGGACAAGCATGGCCCAAGGTGCTTTTGATACTTGGCTCTGTTGAAGGCGGGTAAGGAGGCCATGAGGCTGGGAAGCCATGGGAATGTGTTACGATAGGGGAGAGTAAGGGTAGTTGTTTTATGTTTCCTATTTACTACTTTACTTATTTTTGTTGAATATATAGTGTTATATATATATATGGTCTATCTGACCATTTATGGTATTCAGCGGGTTCCTTTAGTCTACTCAGATGGTGCGTCAGGCGGGAGATGGTACAATGCCGTAGGAGCAGAATCAAGTTCAGGATCCAGTGCAAGAAGAGCATGGGCTACAGGTACAGGTTCAGGGACAAGATCAGGTTCAGAATCTAGTGCACGTAGGACAACAGTTGGGTTTGATAGTGTTTAGACCATGGATTTACGAGCAGCTTCGATCTAGCCTGGTACATTTCTTACAGGGGATTGACATAGGTGCGCAGGGTAGAGATCCATTTATGGCATATCTGATGCGGGAGTTCCAATCGTAGCACTCGATGCTTTTTCAGGGTGAGGGTGGTCTACAGGTGGCTGAGAATGAGATAGAGAGAATGAAGATGATCTTCGAGCAGCTCGAGATACCTCCAGGGCGGAGGTTCAATCTAGCGATGTACATGCTGTGAGGACCGGAAAAGTACTGGTGGGATGTGTAGGTTCAGGCTCGCAGGCATGTGGGACTAGCATGGAAAGACTTCGAGGACCAGTTTTTCAAGCACTTCTACATAGAGACACTGAGATCAGAGAGAGATTGGGAGTTCTTGATCCTTTAGCAGGGAGACATGTCCGTCATGGACTATGCATCTACTTTTACTGAGCTATCTCACTTTTCACCTGGTATGGTATGCGATGACACGACAAGGGTGAGGTGCTTCGTGGATGGATTACAACACGCCATTAGGATCCAGGTGAATATCTTCAGGTTGGGTTCATTCTTAGTGGTGGTGAATCAGGTGCTTCTAGTGGAGGGAAACCATAGTGATAGGCCTCTGGTTGGCCGGGTGATGGCTTCATGTGATGGTTTGGACAATAGGAAGTGAGGACGGGATGAGTTCCAGCAGGGCAGTCAGGCCAAGGACTTAGCTAGACCACCTCGTACCAGTTCAACATTGGTTTTCTTTCAGTGTGGGTAGCCATGACATGTTTGGACTTAGTGCGATAGGCCTCCAAAGAAGTTCTGGGCAAGTGGACAGGTTGGACATCTTGAGAGGTTCTGCAAGAAGCCTTCTCAGACAACTGATAGGTTAGGACCAGGAAAGATTTTGACATCTAGATTTGGTTCAGGTTCGGTACCAGGAGAGGGTAGCCGAGGTTCTGTTGCACACAGAGGACGTGAAATAGACAACGAGATCTAGCTGAGGGGTCAGTGACCAGTGACTTGAGCAGCACCATAGGGAGTTCAGGCATCAGGAGACCGTACTTTAGGCTAGGTACACACCATGGAGCTGCTAGAGGCTGAGCAAGCTAGTGAGTCGACGATGGTTAGAGGTAAACCGTGAGTGTGGCCATGAATTTCTCATTTCTTTTTTGCATGACCTGATGAGGCATGTCTGTTTTGAGTGCACGAGGTGCACATGATTCTTGTGGACTGACTAGATGCTGGTTAGTGGGATTGGAGCCATATTGGGTGAGTTATATATTTTTGTATATATGTATGAGGTTCCATGGGCATCAGGGCATCGAGGATGCAGGTTACTTGAGGTGCCATGGGCATCGGGGCATCGATTATGTGGGTTACTTGAGGTGTCGTGGGCATCTAAGCATCGAGGATGTGGGTTACTTGAGGTTCCTTGGGCATCGGGGCATCGAGGATGCGGGTTACTTGAGGTGCATGGCATCAGGTTTTTTTTGAGTGTCCATGGGATATAGGACCTAGTGGAGGTGGACACCAATGCGGTGCCGGATACATTGGGTATCAGAAATGACACGGGAGCACCAATGAGGCACAAGGGTGACGGTGCGTCATGAGATGACCATGCATCTGGAAAACAAGTTAGTGAACCTTTTCTTGTGTTGATTTTTTTTCGAGTTGAGACCGAGTTAGGAAATTTGTAATGTGGGGAGCCCCTTGATGAATTTCGCTAGGACATTTGAGACCGGGGTAGTACAGGTTACTTTATTGGGGTGGTATGTTCGGTTCCATCTCTGGGTTTCGTTTGATAGCTTGGAAACAAGCTATGTTAAGGTAGGGAGATTGTAAGGACCCGAGTTTTTAGAACATGTCAAAATCCTGACCCTATTTGAATTTTTGATTCGATCATGTGGAAATTTGGAAAATCTGGGAAGTTTTGGAAATCTCTAGACTACACAAAATTTACTATAAAGTACATGCCGTGTAAGGGTTATGCGCGTACCGGCCGTGTGCTCGCCGAGTAAATCCTGTGTGATGACTGTGTAGGAATTTCGTACTACACGACATGTATTATTACTCGACACACTGTGCACCCTTTCCCATGTGGGGAGTCTATACATGGCGTGTAGGCCTGTTGGTAGGGTAGAATGTCTTTATTAAGAACACACAGTGTACTATTTGTACATGCCATGTAAAGGGGCTGTGTATGGGGATATACATGGCGTGTTGGGGATGTCGACCGGGTAGAGAGGTACATGCCGTGTACTATAGGTACATGCCGTGTAGTCAGTCAGAAAGTCCTCAGTGAAATTTCAGCCGTCTTATTAACAGTAAAATAAAACACGGTGTGTAGTCCTAAAGTACACATCGTGTAATTTCTTTTTTTTCCCGTTAAAATAGGCAGTAGCCTTGTTTTGAGGCAGAGGGCATAGGGGATTTCCAGGTTTCACAAACAAGGCCACCAGAAATTCTTTTCTCTCCCGTTTCTTCATCTAAAGACAGATTCAAACACCATCTGATCCATTGGAACCCCCTCGGTAAGGCCTTGATTCCTCTTGAGCTATTCTTCTTGATTTCTATTCTAGGACGAGTTATAGGGGTTTCAACGGTTTTGATTCTTTTGTAGATCTACCACGTTTTAGATCTAATTGGAGCCTATTATCATAGGAGTAGAATCGTACAAGTCTTAGGTAAGTGGTGCATAACTCCTTTTGTGTTTTCATAGACTTTTGGGTGGCATAGCCTATGGAACGTTTTTTGGGAATTTTGAGCGTGACTCTATTTTATCTGTTATTTCATGTTTAATTGATAATTGACCTATGGGATGCCTTTGGGTATGCCCTATTACCTGTTTTGCTTGAGAGGGGTCGGGCGAGTGGTTGTTGATCCTCAGGGAATTTTGGACAGGGGATACCAAAATGGTTATAATCTAATTGTATTGTTTTAAATTGTTGAGCTTAGTTTATTAAATCTTGATATGAATTTTTAGAGACCTAAAAGACCTCTGTGCTGGTATAGGACAACACTTGGTTAGTGCATTTGAAATGTTTAGTTTGTTTACCTATTTAAAAGTGATTCCTTTGATTATTATATGTAATTGCTGAATTGAATATCATGGAACCCTTGAGGTTGTGTTGGGCGTGACCCGTATATTCTTGAGTGATGCTGATCACAAGTTGGGATTGGCTCAGGTTACATTGGGTGGTTCTGACCATGGGATTGGGCGTCATGGACTTCAACTTGAGACATGGTGACTGTCCGATTGGGCATGGCCTGATTTACTTAGATGGAGAGGCTGTCAGACTTGAGCAGTATGGTTACAGGGACACGAGGTGTGCGAGGTTTTGTGGCTTGGGTACTATTTTTGGTGATTACCGCTCACTTGGAACGTTGAGTAGTGTTCACACAGAGAGACTCCGTGATGAGGTTTTTTTGACCACTCGTGTGGGTAGAGGCCCCTGTTAGTTGCGGTTTAGGTACTATTGGTTGGGGGTTCTTGCTGTAGGATGCCATGTGGAAGGTGAGGAGCCTTCAAAGGATAACATTGAGACTATCAGGTTAGGGGCAGAAGATCATCGTTATTTGAGGGCAGACATCACTGTACCTCTGGTTACCTTATTTGAGGGCAGACATCGCTGTCCCTCCGGTTACTTATTTGAGGACATACATCATTGTTCCTCTGGGCTACTATTTCTTGGTGTGCTTTTGAGACATCGGTACTTGAGACATGCGGTGTCAGAGGGAACATGGTTCCAAGTTACATGACAGAGATTCCGGCGTTTGCCGAAGTAGGTGACACTTCATGGTGGCTGCTGAGCACCAGTGAAGTTTGTGTTTATTGTGCATCGTACTGTTTACTATTTTCCTTATAAATTCATTCCTACTTAAACAATTATATTAGGTATTCACCATTATGTGGTATCCTACTGAGATTCATCTCAAACCCTGCATGAGCCCTTCGGGACACGTGCAAACTTTATGGATTTACATGCAGGAAGGAGGTCATCTTCAGGAGCGGACTCCATTAGCTATTGCATGGGGATGGTATGGACCTTGAGTTATTTCCTAGCTAGAGTTTACTTTGTCTTACTTTCTTTTCTGTATCAGCATGCTTACTTGTTGTAGATATAGATGGTTATACATTGACACCCTTTATATATACGGATATTTATAACCTGTTTTGGATGCATGTTTTGTTGTTCAATTGTAGTTACAAGGTTTGGCATGCTATTGCATTTATTTCTGCTGTTGTTATTTATATTTATTGCTTCCGCTGTTTATCAATATTGAATGTATTTCTGCTCTGCGGGTCTGTTTCGAGTCTGCTGAGTCGTTTATTTCACTACATCTTTATTATTATACTTTGACCAGTACCGTTATTATCCTCTGAGAGGGTATAACCTCCCCACTATACCTATAAGACCCTCGCTGCTAGTCTGCAGCCTTTGGTGTTCGGGGAGGTGTGCCTAAGGTAGTAACAACCGACCCATTTAGCACTATTCGGGTGGCTGTTTGGGTCCGGGTCGTTACAAGCTTATACAATTGGGTCCTCCCATTACTTGATTTCCTTACACAAGACATCCCCAAAGCACCCAGTTATGGCATGACCTACTCGGTTAGATGATCAAGGTCTTGAAATGTTTTTTAGAAGGAATTCAAAACTTTATATTTTTAAATGAGAGTTAATATCACCATATTATCTCATGTATTAACTTTACATGTATTCATTCTTATAAAGATTTAGTTTGGAATCTATATTCCTACCACTAAATCAATACGTTCAAAACATATTTATGCATAACTATTTACACAATTCATAGCCTGTGTTACTAACTTATACTAAAATAAAAATATATTTATACATATCCAAATGAATCTATTACATAAGGTATCTAAAACCCTTTCCTGTAAAGGTTTAGAATTATATGAAATCAACAACCCCTGAAAGAGTAATCTTGGAGTGGTTGATAATCAATCCCCATTTTTCTAGGAAAGAAATTAGAATCCAAGCTAGTGAGTTATCTACCCAAAACACTTCTACCCATGGATACTTTAAATATGATAAATTTAAATTCCATCAAAATTATAACACCTAATATGTATAAAATACAATTCATTACTTAATTAAATCTCATAACCTAGTATAATCCAAACTAAATGTTGAATAAAACTAAATAAATTATCATACCTAGCATGTAATTACTTATATGCATGTATAAAAATTTATAAAATCCATTTAATAATATAAAATATTTCAAATATCCTTCCATAATATGATTTTTTTTGAATTATAACAATAATTAACCAAATAAATGAACAATTTATATATTTAAAAATGAGAAAAAATTTATGAACAATTCATAAATAAAGAAAATAAGAATTTCATAATTAAAAAAATTCATTATAGACATTCAATAATTAAAATAAATATAAACACATTATATTTATACTCAATATAAAATCTTTCATATTATTCTTTATATTGAATTTACTTAAATATATGACATCTAAAATATAAATTATATATATATGAACTATTCATACATTATGTAAACATTTTGAATATCACATATTTAATATTATTTGAACTTTTATCATTTCAATTATCAAAACTCCATTTTGACATGATTCAAATATTTTTCACAATTAATGCCTTTTTAATTTGAAAAATTCAAATTAACATTCATGAAAAATTCATAATATTAAATATAAAATCATATATATTTTTCCTTATTTTTTTAATATATATATATATTTTTTAAAATTTACCCTTATAATTTTCATATAGAAATTTTTATCCAAATTATACAACATTAAATATAATTTCAAAAGTTAGTTAATATCAACATTTGATATTATATAATATTGTTTTATTAAATTCTTCAAAACATTTAATAATTTGTTATAAAAATTTTATAATTTGTTAATTTATAAATATTTTATAATTTAAATAAATATCCCATAATACCTTTATACATAATTAATAAATAATTTATAAACCATGAAATTAAATTAATAAATTTAAAATAAGAAAAACAATTATTTTATCCTATATCATTTTTAATGATACTCATATCGTAAGATGCGATTGTTTGGATGCAACAAAAAATATTCTTTTAGTACTATCAATCATATCCTAAGACTGATAATATGGATAACAATAAGTCGAGGTACCTGTGTTGGAGTAACCCATGGTGTTTAGTAATCTACCTTATGATATACCCCTGTGTAATATTAATACACCGCTTGGTGACTTGTGAGGAGTAACTCAACGACCACAACTACCATGACTTATGATATGACCTGTGTAGAAGTAACCCTTAATCACTATCATAACTTGTGATTTACCACAATATCACCTTAGTTATATGATGATCTATTATTAGGTACACATATTTGCTCTCTATCAAGCTACAATATCCATATATCATATGTTACAATATATAAAAAATGAGGGGTTAGACTGAATTGATTGATACGATATCTTATATTGTATGAGGTGATCCAATCATAGTTACAATATCTAATATCATAAGAAAATATAAATAACATATTCTCAATTTTATTTTAAGATGAATAATATGAAAACAATGTAATATGTTTCATTATTCATTTTCAAACATGTTTTGGAGAATTAAAGAACATGATCCTACTCTTATATCATTGATGGGTTTTATAGGATCTATTGACACTCAATCAATATAGATGGAATAACAAGAAACCAAAATACATATGATCTACCATCATTGAAACTAAAACCATTATTTAAAAAAATTAAGAACACTATATACCTTTAATTATAGATAGTCACTGCTCCTTTGTTCTTCATCTATCATGCTTAATGAAGTTCACTATAGAGAAATCATAATATTCCTCCCACCATGGTGTATCAATGGGTTGATGTGAATCACCCAACACTTGGATAGGATCCTTTATAACCCTAAAAACTTTCTAATGCCTAATGAATACAAAGGGAGGAGAATAGATAGCTTCAATTAGAGGCAAGATCTATAGAAGATTCATCACGTAACACACTCCATTTTCATGGTTCTTTCCTCCCTTATATAATCCTCCAGGGAAAATCTTGATCCATGAATTTATTCATAAATTAAAAATATATGAATAATGTCTCTAATGTTTATGAATTCATCACAAGAATTCATACCTCCTCCTCCATGTATTTAATATTTATAAAAAATTGATTATTATTGATATCCATTGTGGGAGATTAATTGAATGTTAACTTATTAAAAATCAATTGGTAGTAGCATGATATATTATATCATGCTTTAATGTATTCCCAACACCAAGGAAGATGAAATGAACTATGTAATTATATTCCATACCATAAAAAAATACAAATCATAAAATACGATATGGGGATTTAGGGAATATATCCAACACTTCTTGCAATGAAAATAACTTTACTTAGATGATCAAAAGAAGAAACAAATAAAATAATGGAAATAAAATTGATGCAAACCTACTTTAAATCCATGTCAATATACTACTTCATAATATCATCAAACATATAGATTTCAATAATTATTGCTTGTGAAGTTTTATCATTACCTGTTATTTGGGAATAATGGTTCAATAAAAGATAATACTATAATCAATATATGAATTAAAAATAAATAAATATAGAACACCACAACTTCAATTTTCATAAATAAAAAATGGAAAAAATAAAACTATAATATTAAAACATTTTTGACCTATCAAATAGTGATTATGGGCCAACGATCCCATAATAGAGTGGTATAGTCTCTTTTTTGACATCCAAAAGACCAGTGTTCAAATTCAAGAATGGGTGGATTTTCTAATTTACTGTATCAATTATTGTAATAGTTAAAATATTCACCTGAATTTGTCATATGGGAAAATATAGGATTTTGTTCCACTGTAGGCCTTCAGGCCATAAGGCCTATGGGCCTCCATAGGACTTCAGGCCAATGGATTTAGAGCTATCAATAATCCTTCAAGACACAAGGTCTCTAGTCTATGAATTACTCTAGTTATAACACAAAGAAGCATACCCCACAAGAAGAATTAGAGAAAGTAGCATCCACTAAATAAGAGTTAATTGTATTGGGAATGAAAAGAGGGACATTTGAAAATAAATTGATGGGACCATGCACTGTGAAACTTTTTAAAGGTAAATACTATATGATCAAGCATACAAGGTGGAAGGATAAGAACTATTAATGTAGTACATACTAGAGAGGGGTAATTCTAGTCTAGTCAGGTCTTTGTGCCTTTGGGTCATGTATTGAGTCTTATACCTATGACCCTCCAGGTCATATAATGTTATGGGACTCTCGTTCATGTAATGGTTCCCCCTCAACCCAAGTAAAAAATAGGTATTATCATAATTTTTTTTCAATTTTTTAGTCATAATAGTGGCGGTGGAATAAATGTTGACATAGCTCAGGGGTAGCTTAGGTAGCTGCAATGGGAGATATTTTAGCTGCTTGAGAAATGAAATTAAGGTTGGGGGGTGTGAGAATATAATATAATTATATTTATTTTATTTTAATTAGGAGAACACTGATTGATAGTCATAAAATACCAATTATTTAAAAAAATTATATTACTTATTACTTATAATAAGTGTTTTTAGACTATTTATTCGACAATGCATTTTCTTCTACTTTTTTAAGTGCTTTTTATGGAATTAGGATTTATTTGACATCACTTATTGGAAAATGTTTATACCACTTAACACTTAAGTGAAAATCAGTTTTTTTGTAAAACCATAGTTAAACCTAAATTACTAAATAATAAAGCTTATATAAGTGATAAGAAAGAACTTTTTGAAAAATTAATATAAAAAATAGTTATACATAACTAATTGAGATAATAATATGTTACAAATTTTTTTAATTATGTTTTGTAAATCCTATATTTAACTATAGGTTGTGGAAAACCATTGATAAAAATCATCACTTACGATAATTAGTTTGAAGAAAATAAATCTTTCTTACTTAGTTTTATGAAAAACAATATTAACACTTAAATCCTATAATAAGTCCTAAGAAATAATTAAAAAAAATCCAAAAATAATATACAAACACCTTATATTGAATAACTTGTAATAAATTTTCAACAAATGTTGTGAAATTGAACCTTAAAGTGTAAGGTTTTATAAAAATAAAAATAAAAATCAATTATATTTTCAAAATTCATATCATTGTTAAAGAGTGTTGTCATTATTTTTCAATAATTTTTTTCAATCAAAACCTCAATGGGACATAAATTACAACCTATAACAGGTTTATATATATATAAATGATCAATAAAAGGTTGAAAAAACCCATAATGAATTTTTTCAGATATGTAGGATGTATCATCCAAAGATAAGAAGACATACCTTAGAAACACCTTTCATTTCATGTTATGAAATTTATCCTATACCAGAAATATTTTTTACTTATAGGAATAAGATTCCACTATTCCATATAATTAAAATTTTCAAATAAATTACTCAATGATAACCAAGATTAATTATATTACTAGTAAATTGGTTACTTAGAAAAAATATTTATTTACCCTATTACAATAAATATAAAATCTATAACCAGGAAAAAATGTTCCAAATAATTACCTTAATATCAATTACATAATTTATAATTATTTTTCAAACTATAACTTTCATATTTCAAATTAAATAAAAAAAATAGTCGTATAAAAAAAATATAAGCAAAGGATTGATAAAACTCAACCTTTAGAAAAAAAAATAACTTATTCTCGACATAATGTATTTGTATTTGAAATTTTATTTGGAATAAGTGAAAGAAATTTTCAATGAAATATTTTTTGAATACATGAGTAATGTTAGAAATATGTACTAATGACTAAACCATGATTTTTTTAAACCATGTTATGGTTTAAGTGGGTATAAACCACATCACAATGACAATAACTATGAAGTGGTTTAGTGCTTGACAATTTATTAATTATGTGATAAATTTTATTCTCATACTTAAGATATCACATTCAAATATATAATTATAATATAATTATTTTAGGAGTTTGAATATACAAATTAGTTATTTAATCATTAAATAATTGACTACAATAATCAGACGATAGTTACAAAGTGTTGTAGCTTTTGAAACATTCAATTTGATAAGGTGAATGTTTGAGAAAAATTTTGGATCCTTAGAGGCCAATATAATTAGGATCATTATTTGTGAATAGTATGTAAAAAGTTGTTATACTTTTATTCAATCATTTTGTTACTCCTAAATAAAAGAATCTCTTTATTACTCACTATATTTATCTTTATATATTGTTTTCATAGATCTATAGGATTATAAGACACTTCCCAAGAATTAGAAGTTCACATAGACCATGAATACCATAGGAAGAAGAAGTTTGTTTCTTGCTGTATCATCCCAGACCTAGTTCACTTATAAGTAACCGAGCCTGGTTGGCCACATGGCCTTAAGCGCACCTCCCCGTATGCTAGAGTCTACCAAATATAAGCAAGGGTCTATAGTTTCACAGTGGGGATACTATAACCTCATGATATGAGTGAAACACAATGGTATATAATAATGATAACAATGGAATCAACAATGAATAACCAGTAGCTAAATAATAAACCATCCAGATAAAATAAATAGGGTGAAACAGAGTCAATATCATTTATAAAAATGATGTCATGTCCTGGGATATAAAAATGAGAATACATGGAAGCAGAGACGAAGGAATCTATAAGATTATATAAAAAAAAGAAAAAAATACTGAAATCTATCTACAATAGTATCATAGTCCTAAACTTGATCCTTTAATCTTATTATCCATCCTAGGAAGACAATCTGACATCTATAGTGGGATGCTTACATTTGTACCTACCTATATCCATAAAGTTTTTTTAGGTACAAAAAAGGAAGCCCAAACAGGGTGTGGGATATACTGAGTAGACCACCACCAATTATTTATAGGAAAATAAAGTCTATTTATATAAAATGAGTAGTGTGATGGTAATAATAAATGTTATATAAAGCATGGATCAAACTTAAGCATGTACTTTGAATTGATGGATGCATACTTTGTTTTAAATTAATAGGCACCCATAAACCATCCATGGTGTTCTGTATTAGGAACCCAGGTATCACTCTAGGTATATTATATCAAAGAAATCACTATAGGAGTCCATCAAGGAATCCATATAAGGACCCAAGTATCACTAATGACACATAATAATGTATAACCCTATGAGTCTATCCAAGGTATACCAAATCAGGAACCATGTATCACTCGGGGTGTGGTACGGTTGAAGTACCTACCGATCCCATCTGAGGTAATCCACTAGGGAACTGGGTATCACTCATGGGAAGTATAAAAACATATTCTCGGTGATCTCGTCCATGGTTTTACTATACAGAACCCTTGTATCACTCCCGACACACAATAACTCATTTAATAATCTCTAATTGTTTTTTCCAATAATCCCATCCAAGGTGTCCTTAATAGATATCCTTGTACCGCTCTTGATTTTATTTAAAGGTATGGTCATATCAAGCATTAAAGTCATACCATTAAAATAATACATTTTATTCATATTGTCTAACTTATTCAATATAGTTGATTTAAGATACAACAAGAGAATCAAGGGTCTATACAAATGGATTACCATTTCCTTTTATTTAAATTCATAATACATTATATTCATAAGGAAAATTCAACACACCTCACATGGCGGTTCAATTAAAATTCCAAGGCATGAGGATCATATGCATATAAGGAAGGTAAACCATTAGGGGTATCTCATGGTGATATGTTAAACCTTTGACATAGATTTATGGGTTACTAGGAGAACACTAACCATGGAAACATCATTTAATTTAGCTAATCAAATATTTATAGTGGGTGTCACCAAAATGGTCTAGAGCATGGAACAATGGATCACTATAAAAAGCATTGAGAATTTAGGTTAAAATAACTAGACCACCTATCTTAGGTTGGTATATGAACCCACATCAATTATAATCTTCATATTCAAAGTAAAATGGAATGAATCAAAAAAAATAGACAAATTTCCTAAAAATAGGGCATATTAGCTCATAGAAAAATAATGCCGATTATGACAAGATAAAAAAAGAAAAGAAGAAAATAGAGTCAAATGATTATGAATAAAAATTAAACATGATTAAATATTATTGATTCAGACACTAGGAATAGGATATATAAAGGAAACTAAGAGAGGGATGTGTGTTGCTGCCAATACCTCTCAAGTTACCTCTTGCCACTTAAAGAAAAATATGGGGCTGAGACCTTGTTTACATTTTTTAAAGAAAAATAAGCCCACATGATTCACAAAATGAAGTATAATAACATCATGAATTCCTAGATTTAAACCACCCTAGGATTTCATATTATAAATCTTCTAGGACACACCATATTAAAACCACTCATGTTGTGAATGGGATTCATGATGTGAATAGATTACTGTAGTTTTTTTCAGCAGCCCAGATGCACATTCCTCCTTAGATACTTTCTTAAACCTATGGGAATTCTATCAGTACTTATAAAACATTTAAAAACACCACATATGGATGTTAAAACACCCAAAACCCCATTCTGATATTTGGTTCACAAAAAATCCTATCCACCAATAGAGAAAAATTAAAATTCTATTGAAATTTTCAACGCAGTATAAAACAAAAGATGTTAAAATCTTCCCAGATTAGAGCTTATCACACCCGATAAGCCTTGAGGAACAATTAAAATATCAGTAGACCTACCTGGGTTAAAAATTCTTACTCAAATGGCTACGTTTTGTTTCTCACACCCTACCCACCTATAAGTGCTACATAGAACACATGATACATAAGTCACTAAAACTTGATCCAATGCTCATATTCAAAAATAAAACATCAAGAAAACACTTACCCAAGACCATATATCCCGAGACACAATCACATCATCATCTATTTCCTCATCTAGATAATGGTTCTATCCACCATAAGCACTAGATTTCCACGGCCAATTTCGAGCCATGATACTACCACCATTGGAATTGCCTATTAAAGCATGACCCTAGTGTCATGACTATGCTTCTAGAATGATTCTCTAATTGCGAAACCCATTTTCATGGGAGGAATATGATCCTAGTTTTTGATTATATTGAAAGGGACGATTTTCAATCAAATTAGCTTAACTTATCATGCCTGATTTTCCTTGAAAATCCATGGCTGAACCTTTAAGCTACACCTGTCTCATCCTGACATCATGCATAATGCGATTTATCATTAAATTCATCCAACTATTTGAGAGTATTAAAGTTTAACTACCATTGACTAACCATTTTGAAGACACCCAAATCCTAAGGTTTACATGTCAACAAAACCAGATCCTAAATCTTTATCTGAAGGCATACCAATATTGTTCCAAGCATGTTCATCAAACCCTATACCTGACTTTTAGTGAAATCTCCTAGCTAAACCTTCTCCCCAAAAAACATCGTTGTGCTACAAAACCAGTAATAAACTACCCAAATCCAGCATCTAAGAATTATCATAAGGTATTCTAGGATAAATTCTCACATTAGGACTTCACCCAAGTCCATAATCAAACCCATAACTAGAATTTAATAAGGATTCTAGATGTATATTGTCTCTTTTACTCAAGGAAATATAATTTTTAAAAGATGATCCATCAACCGACCTAAATATTCTATGAGCCATATCAAAATAGGGTCTCCCACCAGTGACCAAAGCCCCACTCCACACCTTAAGATAATACCTATAAATTATCAACTAAAGGAAAAATCGATTACTAAAACCCATTCCTCAACCACTCTAGGACATAATGATAAGAATGGATAAGGACCCACTCATCCATGAGTGTTAATGAAAATTTCATCCATCATCATGGCCATTAACATTCATCAAAACTTGAAACACACTAGGTTTACCACCCTTAAACAAAAAATGGTGTACTAGACACCATCATGATCTAATTAAACCACTCATTGAGTGTAACTCTCAAGGATTCCCTCCATCAAAAACTAGTAATAGGCATCTAGGTAGATCAACATATAGTCATTTCTCTCTTATCATAATCTGGATGATGTCAGGATAAGGGGGATGATCACCTCCAACTTGGATTACATTGAGGTAATTTATATAGGTGTTCTTAGATCTCTGGATCCGTGATCACCTCAAACAAGCCATACTAGCCTTTACCAACCCCTAAATCCATGTATCCTGACCATGGGTGTCGTGGTCCACTTACGGGTCAACCATCCCCCAACACTTGGTCAATATTAGATTAGCCCTCACCCTAGGAAATTCGTTTAATCAACACAAAGCTATATGTCCCCATGTCTATAATCATCACTTCCTTGAAATCCATTAATATTTAGCTCACTCCGGCCATTTAGTGATGTTGAATTTTAAAAAATTACCATACACAACTGACATGAGTTAAAATGGTCATACAAAATGGTTGTAAATCCCATACCACATGATTCAAGACCCGAATTAGGCTATCATGATCATCCATAAAAATCCAAATATAGACATGCTATATGAAAAAACAGTTTACATTAATCCTAATTTTCCATTGGAACTCCTCTTCCAAATCAAACATCTTACCTATGAAATTATTTATCAAACGATTTCCCACCCCATGACATCATTTCCAAAAAGAAAGCATCAACTACACAAATACTGATCAATCAGGTTAAGAACGTAAACAATCATATCCGTTGAATCTAGTTTCGATAAACAATCCCTCATGGTACATTCCAAATAGAAAAGGCATCACCATTATTGAATTGAAAAACTTGACCATATACCATACATTAGTATAGAAGTGAGTGTAAAGCCAAGATCAATGTAAAAAAGAAACCATTAAACAGGTTAAAACACTTAATTTAGCGTAAGGTTCCGATCATTAAAACTAGAGTAACACCTACAAGATTACTATTCTCTATTTCCTATCATTAGATTTAAATGAAAAAAGATAAGGCCTATGGGAAACTCTCACTTTCCCATTCAAGTTAGTTCTCAAGGAAACATTTAAGACTGACACCTACAAAAGGGTCCTTACAAAAAGAACCTATAAAGGATTTAATTTTTTTTAAATGATACTCATTAATTATGAAATTTTATGCAGCTAATATAAAAGGGATTTTATGTACCAACTTTTAAGAACAACTATACTAAGTATTTTATCTAACCATTTCCATACAACATCATGGAGATTATATTATAATTCATATTTTAATCAATTATTAACCCATTAATCTATCCATAACTTACCACAACTGTCCTTAGTTAAAAAAAATTTCAATTTCAATCTATGGAGAAAAACACTCTTGATGCATCATAATAATAAATCTAAAAATTAGAGAATCAGACTCTTATCAAGAAAAGGGGATTGGTTAAATAAGATTCCACCATATTTTTATATGTAACACCATATAAGATGCTATAAACACATTAAATAACAATCCCATTAACATAAATATACCCCCATGGGGTTTTGCATCAAGAAATAAGAGAAGAAAGGTGTCCTAAGATGGTCCCATCATGTCAACATGGGTTCAATTAGATGGGAACCCATTCCCAATTTATGGAGTCAACACTCTACAAATTACAATTGGCATGCCACATAAGTGTAACATAATAATAATTGATTTCAATTAGGATTTATACATACACAATAACAACCCATATTTTATAAATGTTACTTTTTCTTGAAATAAATTCATATTATATTATATTATATAATATTATACACATACAACACATTGAGAATCCAAAAACACATTATTTCATTAATGAAAATCATTAAACTAGTAAAATACTAAGAACATTAAAACTATAAATATTATAAGGGGGAAAATACAGAATAGAAAAACTATAATGGGAAAATATGGATCTCTCCAATCTACTAGAATCATCCCTCTCATGAATATCACTATTGAAAAGGAACAAAATATTAGTAAACCAATCAACATTCTAAAAAATGAAAATATAGAACCTTGAGAGGAATTAAGTTAAATAATGAATGAATTAATCTATTGGTATTTATAGAAGGTAACGTGACTGTTGTAATGATAACGTGACTGTTGGAATAGTAACATAACCATTGAGAATAGTAACCCGACCATTGAGAATAGTAACCTAACCGTTGGAATAATAATTTTACCTCACCAAAATATATTATGATATAAATAATATTAATCATGTTTAATTTAAGTAAATAAAAATATTATAATTCCAAAAAATATATACCATGATTAAAAAACTCAAAGAAAATATAATCAAATTTTTAATAAATATTATTTAAAAGTATTTTTTAAAAATCATAATTTTTATATTAAAAATTAAAATTACATAGGGTATAAATTTATTTTTATAAAATAAATATCATTTTTAAAATTATCACATTGAAATTTTACAATGGTTAATTTTTTGATAATTTTCTAAAATAGTTTAATTTTTTGGTGAATAGTAAAAATACAGCGTGTCTCATAAATAATGTTTCTTAAATTACATCATTCATGGAGTAATAAAGAATTAATAGTTTATATAAATTTAAGTTATTCAAAAATATATTTAATTTCATAAATTAATCATTAAAATAAAATAAACTTAATTTCCAAACCTAACAAGCATTTTCCAATGTCTAAATTAAAAAATATTCTCTCAAAATAACATTTTTTATTTTTTTCACTTTCCTTTTTAATAAACTAATGAATTATAATTATAAAGGGGTTTAAATTATTAAAACAATTCTATTATATTGATATATGATTAATATTTTAAAAAATCTTCTATTTCATGGTTTACCTTAGATATAGTATTTTATTCAATATTTTATTTTAAAAATACCCCTCTTCTCAAGTATAAATAACCCCTCTCCCCCTTGGAAAACCACTCCTACCACCCCTTAAAAAGACATAGGTCTAAAAAAATCCTCTCCCTTAAGAATCTTATAATCCATATGGATTATATAGAGTAATACAACTCCAATAATCAAGGTATTTTAGTGCCTTATAAGGGAATAAACACTAAGAAGAGGGTATGTTTTCATCAACTATTCTTTTCCTTTTTCTCTTATATTCATATATTTATCCATCCCTTTAAAAACAAAATATTATAATATTAATTATTAATTATGTTAAAATTATACTAATGATTTTAAACTACTATAAAAATTATATTTTTGAAGTATTTATATTTTATTACACCCTTTCTCCTCATTTGGACAATGTTCCTGATAATGGTCGGTTAACCGCCAACTAGGAAATTTCCAACTTCATTCCTTATAACCAACCTCATGGAAGGTTAAAATAAACTATTTATTATATATAAATGTATAAATATTTTTATTTTAATATTTTTTAATTTATTATACTTATATAAATTACCTTGAACTAAATATAGAAATCAAAGAGAAATGAGGATTTTTTAAGGAAAACATGATATCAAAATGCTTCAACTTCAATAAAAAAAATTACTAAATATAATAGAATGATTATAATTTATAAATATTTACATAAATTAACATAATTAAATTATGTTACAATGTTTTAATAAATATATATTTATTATTCATGAGGTGTAAAAGAATGAAATAAAGCAGGATTTAAGGTAAAAGGATTTTCAAACCCAACTCCCTTTCATTGGGTTATCCCTATTTAATGTCATTTTCGGTATGTATATTAAAATAATATTACTTAATTATCCTTTAACTATTAATAACTTCTATTTTTATGGATATAAATGTTTAAAAATTTATTTATAATCCAAATACAAATATTTTTCTAAAAGAATTTTCTTTCCAAAACACAACAATGACTGCTATTGAGTTGTTTCTTCTTTCCTTAATAATGACGATGTTTATGAAAAATATGTTTTCCATTATTCATTTGGTAAAAACAAGTATATTTATGAAATAATTATTTATTAAATACTTATGAAACCCATTCCTTTACATGGTTTAGTTTATGAATTTGAATTTCATCCATTCTATGTCACATTCATGATTATATAAATATTATGTTTCAACCGGTGGTCCTAGAATTATATATACCTTTAATAAATTGGGTAATGTGATGTAATATTGGGAGGATGGCTCTGTTCTTGCCCGGTAGGCTTCCCCGAGCGGTTTCTTCATCCCCTAGGGTTTCTTCCTCTTGCGATGGAGCGCCGCCTCTCGGCCCCTACTTCTTTCTCCTTCCATTACCTTTATTATGCGTCATTTCCATCGTCATTTTCTCCTCAAACTCATTATCTAAGGTGGATATATCTCATTTGGTACCTGTGGTTTTGGATGTGCTTCTTCGACGGTCGGACTGGGAGTGTCTGATTCAAAGAGTTTTTGGGCTTCGCATTCTGGCGGCTGTGGATCTCCAAGAATCTCCTTCTTCTTTTAGGGTTCTAATCCTCTTTCCTCTTCAATCTCTGTTTTTCCCATTTTTCAAAGGGTTTAATACCCATTTTTTTCCATATTTGGTTCCATGCTTTGATGCGACTTTCAGGCTTTTTGGATGTTTTTGTGTTTTTGCGATGGGTTTGGTCCAATTTTCTTCTAGTTGTTGGATTCAGGTGTGGGTCGTCGGTGCGAAGGATTCGGTGGGGTGGGTTCCAGTGGTGTCTCAGATGGCACCAGCGTTTTATGGTTTTGGCTGATGCGAATGGAGCATCCGGGTGTGCTGCTCATGTGGCTTCTATTTGAAGTCTGAAGGTCATCGACAATGGTGGTGCGACATCTCCTTCTGCGTATTGTTGTTTTGGGTTTGACCGAGACGACAACGAAAGTGTTGGATTTATTCTACATTGATGGTTCCAGGGTTTCTTGATATTGTTTCGGCCTTTAATCACCCATTTCTTTAACTGCTTTGGATCCAGAATTCCCCTGCTCTCTCCGTGGTGGAGCTACTGCGCAGAGGAGTTCAAGGCTCTTTGGGATGTGTGTTTGAGAAGGCGGTTTTGGGATGAAGATGGTGGTGATGACTTGTTTCTCGATGGTGTGGATGTGTTTGGATCCAGTGTTGATGAAGGTGGTAGTTGGATATGTGTGACAAATGGTGAAAGCGTGACATATGGGATGGATCATGGTCTGAGTATGGTGGTGTCTGATAGGTTTTAATTTTGAATTTTGAAAATTTTCTGGCGGTCTTTTGAAATTTTAATTTGAAGTGGGTGCTCTTTACAATGGTTGAATTTGTAACGTTGGGAGTTGTTTTAGTTCACACTTACCCTTTAAAAGTGTCTCTTGAAAATAAAAATATTGATTGTGTGGGGGGGTAATGTGATGTATATCATGAGATAATATTTATTATGTATTAAAATTATGATAATTTTTTTTCATAATTATAATGTTTTGATTATGAACATATGTTATGTGTGAACATGATACTAGCTTTTTCCACAACTATGTGTGGTATTTGACAACTATAACATGATGTTTCATTTTTATGTATTTATATATTCATATATATCATGAAGTTTTTTATTATCCCATTCTCATGATATTAAAATATTTATTGTTCTCACCCATGTATTATCGATTAATGTACCATATTCCACCTTGTACTAGGCTTTCAACTCACCTATTTATTTACTGTATATCCTCTAGAGACTATATTTATTAAGAAAAATGTAATATTTTATATAAAAAATTAATATGTCTTTAAATTTCTTTTATTTTTTTATTTTGTGAAATTTATATATGGGACAAATTTTCCTAAGACACTAAACCTTTGTATTCTGGATTGTGACACTATTATGTTGTTTGTCTTAAAAAAGTTGTAATAGTCATGTAAGAAAAATTATGGTCACTATAGTTGGTATCAGAGCGATAGTTTAGTTAATTTGGGAATTAGGATTAGAATAATTTAGGGAAAACCATAAGGATAATCCTATGTATAGTTAAAACATCATATAAGAATCATTTTACAAAAAAGGTAAAACATAAGAATCCCATAAGATACAACTTTAGTGTTAATTGTGTAAAATAATAAATTATTTAATCATGATTTGTTGACATACATATTGTTTAAACCTTTTAAATTTTATAAAATGGTGAGAACCATGAGAAATAAAGTCAACAACCCACATGATGGACAATGATAATAATCTCAAAATGACATTCTCAATGCCATGGGAGATGCAGTTCAAAACTTTATGGAAATGATTACTCACCTATATCATGCTATGAAAAATAACCTCAACCAGGTGGAATATATAAATTCACCCAAGATGGATCTACCAGATATTGATTCATTTTTGAATAAATGAACACTAATTTTTAGTGTAACTTCTGATCCAGTTGTCGCAGAATAGTGGGTTAACTTAATGGAAAATATATTTTCTATGCTCCATTATTCTGAGAAGGAGAAACTGAATATGGCCGTCAATCATTTATATGAACAATCCAATTAGTGGTGGGAATTTATAAAGAACACAAAGTAGAAGTATTAAATAGAAGATATGGAGTAGGAAGACTTCAAGACAATATTTCTTAACAAGTATTTCCCTTGAAATCTTTGAATAAATTTGGAGAGAGAATTATTAGAGATGAAGCAAGAGGATGGTGAATGTTTGAGGACTTATGGGAAAAAGTTTACATGGATTGCAAGAAATGCCTCATGCTTGGTTATCAATAATGATAGAAAAATAGATATATTCTTTAGTAGTTTAAAACCACACCTTTTAAATGCTTTAGATATCAGAGAAATTAGGAGTTACTAAGAAGTAGTTTGATGTTCTGTCAAAGTAGAGATATAGTTTGGAGAATGGTTCCATGATTATAGAGATGAGAATAGAATAATAGATCTTTAAGATAGTGGGTCAAATGAAAAATTTGGGAAGATGATCCAACCGATCATGTGTAAAAAATGTGAGAATAATCATCATGTTAATTTTCTCAAATGGATGGATAAATGATTCAAGTGTGAGAGAAAAGACCACCAAGCTCATGAATGTAGAAGTGACTGGAAGAAAATAACCAACATGATAGAGGAAAGGAAGGAACCTCCAAATGACCCACCAATGTTTCGATGTTTCAACAATAGGGAGAATAGGAACTATGCAAGCCAGTACCCTAAACATGGGTCCTTGAGGTTAATCAACACCAACAACCACCAAAGAAAAAGAAGCAAGGGAAAACTTATTCCATCACTACTACTTAAGTGAAGTGTGAAAATGAATTCGTACAAGCTACACTTTCTATTAACCCAATAATGGTAAAAGTTTTATTTTATTATATTTCTATGAATCCCTTTATATCCTACAAGTTATCAAGAACTGTTGAATCAATGTATAGATATATTAAAATAGTGATATCTATTAAAACACATAGTTGTGTGATTATTTCAACCCAAGTGTTGGACTATTCTCATGTTAACATATGTGGGAAATGCTTCCAGATAATCTCATAATACTTCCCTTAGTGTGATTTGATGTTATACTTCTCATGTATTAAATCTCGATATATAGATAATACATCAACTATTAGGAAAAAGGAAACCTATTTTCATATTATGAATCATCCGATGCCCCTTTAAAAATTCAATTAAGATCATGATTATCCTTTGGGAAAACCATTAATTTTGTGGGTGTTAAAACCATATGAATAATCATACCTTTCCCAAATGGTTCAGTCAAAGGAAGGTATCAACCTAGAGGAAATTCTAATTACAATGGAATACACTGATGTATTTATTGAAGAGTTACCCAAACTTACCCCAAATAACAAGGAAGAGTTCTCAATGAAAATTATACCTAGATCCAATTATATCTCTAAATTCCCATATAATATGGTCGTGATCGAATTGTAGGAGTTAAATAAGTAGTCACAAGAGAATTTGGACAAAGGGTTCATACTCCCTAGTGAATCACCATGGGGTGCGCTAGTGCTCTTTGATAAGAATAAGGATGGATCAATGCGACTGGGTATTGATTAAAAAGTGCTCAATAAGATCACTACAGAGAAAAAGTATCCTCTACCATGGATTGATGACTTGTTCAATAAAATATGAGGATATTAGTACTTATCAATGGCGGATCTTCATTCTAGATATCATCATCTGAAGGAGAATAAGGAATATATTAAGAAGTCTACTTTTCGTATAGGGTTTAAATGCTATGATTTTATAGTGATTCCATTAAAACTTACTAATTACCATGAAATATTAATGGATTTTATAAAAAGTGTCTTTATAGACTACCTTGACAATTTTTTTGATCTGTTTATCAATGATATTCCCATTTACTCCAAGATAAAGTAGTAACATAAAGAGCATCTAAGTATTATGTTAATGACATTAGGGAAGGAGAAAATCTATGCTAAGTTTATAAAGTGTGAATTTTAGACAAATTGAGTCATATTTTCAAGGCACATGATCACAAGTGATGGAATTTATATAAACCCTTTAAATACAAAATAAATACCCACTAGTGTTATGGAAATCCATAGTTTTTTTGGGATTAGTAGGGTACTTCAAATAATTTTTGAGAAATTTCACATGATTTTCTAGCTCACTATCTAAGTTAACATGTAAAAGGGTAAAGTATGCCTGGAAATAAGAATGTGAAGAAATATTTAAATAGATTAAGGAGAGGCTGATCACTATGCCTATACTCATAATAATAATAAGTAAAAGATGTTTTGTGATATAAAATGACACTTCAAAGAAAGTATTGGGTTGTGTACTCATGAATAACGATAAAGTGATAGCCTATGCCTCATGATAGTTTAATATCCCTGAGAAAAGACACATGATACATGATATGGAGTTAGCAGCTTTGATATTCACCTTTAATATTTAGAGGTACTACCTCTATAGTGAAAAGTGTGACATATATACCAATCATAAGAGTCTAAACTATATATTCACATAAAAATAGGTTATCAGGAATCAAATAATATGGTTAAATCTAATCAATAACTAGGATTTCTCTATTCACTACCATCCAAAAAAGGAAAACAAGGTAGCTGATGCTCTTATTAATAATTAACTTGCTACTTTATCCACGATTTGGATTAATAAAGACCCCATCTTCATGGATATGCAAAAGATAGATATGAAAATCATAATATCAGGGAATAAATCCTACCTTTACCAAATGATTTCCCAACCATCCATCCAAAAGAATATCCAGGAGGCACAAATGGATGATCTGAAGCTATAAAATAAGTTAAAAGTAGTAAAGTAAGGGAGGATATATGAGTTACATATTAATGAGGATGGTTTCATTCGATTTGGAACTAAAAATTTTGTGCCCACATCACCTGATATAAATGAGGACATATTGTATAATGTTCATATATCATATTTACCCATAAATCCTAGAAGTACCAAGAAATATATTGATATTTTTGAACACTTCTGGTGGGAAAACATGAAGAAGTATATTATTGACTATCTCAAGATTCTTAGTATGTAAACAAGTTAAAAATAGAAACAAAAGTTAAAGGGGATGGATAAACCATTTCCTATACCCACATGTAAATGAGATGAAATCCCCAAAGATTTTTCCTAGTCTCTCAAAGACATCTAAATGAAACAATACGATATGGGTTATGGTGGATCGAATCACCAAGAAATCCCAATTAATTGATATTCAAGAATATTTATCACTTGAACAACTTACCACGATATATATGAAGGAAGTGGTGAGACTTCATGGGGTTCTAATTTTGATTGTCTCTAACTGTTGTCCAAGTTTTATATATAAATTATTTAAAATTATTTAAAATATTTTGAAAACTAAATTGAATTTCAGCATGACCTATCAGCCCCAAAAAATAACCAATATTAAAGGACTATTTAAATACTTAAGGATATGATGAGATCCTTCTAAATGGAATTAAAAGGTGAATGGGATCAACATATCCCATTAGTTGAGTTCTCATACAACAAAAACTTCCAAATAAGTATTCAAATGGATCCATATGAAGCTATGTATAGGAAGTGATGTATAACTCCACATTTTTGGGATAAAGTTGGACAGTTAAAGATACTTGGACCTGATCTTGTGAAAGAGATGACATAGAAGATTAACCCATTAAACAATACCTAAAATCTTCTTAGATTCTAAAAAAGAGCTATGCTGACAACCATCAAAGAGACTTAGAATTTAAAGTTAGAGACAAAGTTTTCCATTGAATATCACCATCGAAGAGAGTCACGTGGTTTAGAAAGAAGTGGAATCTTATCCTTAAGTACAGTTCCTCCTTTTATATCATTGATATCATATGAGTAGTGACCTATCAGCTTTAACTTCCACCAAATATGGATTGAGTTCATGATGTCTTCCATGTATCTATCCTAAGGAAGTATATACCCAATCCCTCACATGTATTTAATATGAAAGTGTTATAAATGGAGAATAAACTATTGTATAAAGATAATAATATGAAGATATTTTATCATTGAGACAAATTTCTATGAAAAAAGAAAATTTAACTTGTAAAAGTGTTCTAGAGGAACTATAAGTATAAAGATGTGATGTGGGAACCAGAGGAAACAATAAAATAGAAGTACCCTAACCTATTCTCAATCGATAACATGATATGAAATTTCAGGGATGAAATTTCTAAAGGGGGGAATAATGTAACAACCAAGAGTTTATAAATGATATTTTTTTCTTGAAATAAATGTTTATTATATTATATTATACAATATTTAACACATAAAACACATAGAGAAACCAAAAAAACATAATTTCATTAATAAAAATAATTACATTATTCAAATATTAATACAATTAAAATTTAAAATTTTACAAGGGTAAAAAATAGAAAAGATAAATACTAAAATGGGAAAATATTGATCACCTCAATCTATGAGAATCATCCCTCCCATGAACAACACTACAAAAAAACCAAAATATTAGTAAACCAATCAGCATTACAGGAAATGGAAATATAGAACCTTGAGAGTAATTGAGTTGAATAATAAAGTAAGGGATATATAGGTATTTATAGGTGGTAATGTGACCATTTTATTAGTAATGTGACTATTAGAATAATATCATGACCATTGAGAATAGTAACCCGACCATTGAGAATAATAACCTGACAGTTGGAATATCAATTTTAATATAAAAAATAATATTTATCACAATTAATTTAGGTATATATAAATATTATAATTCTAAAAAATAAATATCATGATTAAAAAACACAATGAAAATATAACCACATTTTTAAAAAATTGTATTTTAAAGTATTTTGTGAAAATCATAATTTTTATATTAAAAATTAAAATTACCTATGCTTGAAATTTATTTTAATAAAATTAATATCATTTTTGAAATAATAATGTCTAAATTTGCTAATAGTTATTTTTTTTGTAATTTTTTAAAATACTTTAATTTTTAAGTAAATAGTAAAAATATAGTTTTTCTCAAAACTATTGTATCTTAAATTACATAATTCATGATGTAATAATGTACTAACCATTTATATAACTTTATGTTTAGAAAAAATATATTTAATTTAAAAAATTATGCTTTAAAATAAAATAAATATATTTTTAAAAACTAAAAATCAATTTCTAATGTCTAAAGTAAAAAATGTTCCCTTAAAACAAATGTTTTTCTTTTTTGTCGACATTCCTTTTTAATAAACTAATGAATTCAAATTATAAATTGTTTTATAATATTAAAACCACTTTATTATATTTATATATGATTCATATTGTAAAAAATTCACTATTACAAGGTTTAACTTGGATATAGTATTTTATTCAATATTTTATTCTAAACATACCCCTCTTCTCAAGTATAAATATCCCATATCCCTCATGTTGTATAATCACTCATCCCACTATTTACAAAGCCAAATACATTCCAAAATCCCCTCCCTTAATCCTATAAAAATAAATAGAGGTATTTTAGAGTAATACAACTCTAATCATCAATGTATTTTAGTGCCATAAAAGGGAAGAAACACCAAGAAGAGGGTTTGTTTTCATTGAATCTTATTTGTGTTATACCCTTCTCTTGCTCCCTTTATCTATCCATTTCAAAACCAAATATTCTAATATTAATTAATAAATATGTTAGAACTATACTAAAAATGTTAAACTATTGTAAAAATTATATTTTTTATGTATTTATACTTTATAACTTTCTTTCTCCTCCTTTAGTCAACATTCCCGATAACAGTCGGTTAACCGCAAACGAGGACACTTCCAAATATTTCACCATCACAAAACTTATGGATAGTTAAATTAAATTATTTATAACATATATATTTATAAATATATGTATTTTAATCTTATTAAATTTATACTAATCATGTATAAATTACCTTGAACAAAATAGATAAATCGAAGTGAGATAAGAAATTTTAAAGGAAAACATGACCTCACAATTATTCAACTTCAACAATGGAAGTTAATAAATTTAATACCATAAATATAATTGATAAATATTTATATAAATTAACATAATTAACTTATATTTCATTTTTTAATGAATCTATGTTTATTATTCAGGAGGCGTAAAAGCATTGAAATGGAGCAAGATTTAAGTTAAGGGGGTTCTCAAACCCAACTCTTTTTCTTTGGGTTATCCCTCATTCATGTAATTTTTAGTAGGGATATTACTGAAATGTTAATTAATTATCCTTTAAATATTATTCCATTTTCATTTTAGAGATATACATATTTCCACTTTGATTTATAATCCAAATATGAATATTTTCCTAATTTTTTTTCCAAAACACATCTTTGACTCCTCTTGAGTTGTTTCTTCTTCGCTCAAGTATGATAATTTCTATGAAAAATATGTTTTATCTTATTCATTTGGGAATCCCAATTATATGCATGAAATCATTATTCATGAAATAATTATTAAACCAATTATTTTTCTGGGATTTTTTCATGACTACAATTGTTATACATTCTTTGTGGAATGCATGATTATGTAAATATTATGATGTGATAGATGGTTCTGGAATTATATAGCTCTCCAATGCATAGGTTAATGTGTTATATCTCATGATATAATGTGTAGTATGCCTAAACATGATAATATATTTTTTCATAGCGATTATGTTATGATTATGAACATATGTTATGTGTGAACATGATTCCAACTTTGTTCACAACAATGTGTGGTATTTGACCACTATGACATGATGTTTCATTTTTATACATCACCACATTCCATTCCTTTATCATATGTATCCATTATGATATTGATTATGATACTATTCTTATGATATTATGATGTTTATTATGCTCACCCATGTCTTATTGATTAATTTCCCTTATTCCTCCCCTTATTGGGATTGTAGCTCAACCATTTCTTTGATGTATATTCTCAGGCGACTACATGTACTAAGAAGAATGTGATATTTTAGAAGGATAAAGATGAAGTATTTGAATAAATTTTTATTTTTCATTATGTAAAATTTATTTGTGAGGATAATTTTCCCAAGACATTAAACCTTTTGATCCTAGATTGTAATGTTATTATGTTGTTTATCTTAGAAATGATGTAATATTTATGTAATAAAAATTAGGTTCTCTATATACCCTTAATGGTTTTATCACATAAACATGCCATATAAGACTAACCTGCTTAGGTTTCTTTAGTCTACAATATAATCAAAATTCCCCAACCGAACTACTTGGGTCTAGTTGTGTATTTAATAAGTAAGTCATATGGGTCATCGTGCCCAAGTAACTGAGGTACAAGACTCTTTAAGTTAAAATTTACGCATTATTTAAAAGCAATCATTTTATATATGAATTTTCATTTTAGAATTTATAAAAACACACACAAACACACACACATATATACACACACACAACACAGTTTAGTTAGATGAATTATCACTCCCAAATTATAATGGTACTTTCCTTTATAAGTTACATTTTGAAATCATGCATATGTAACTAGGTTTTACCTTTAGTTTCAGAATAAAAAAATCCATATAAAATGGATCAATTATACGGGTAACCCTTTCCAATTTATAAAGTTATAATACACCCCATAAATTGTTTTATTGACACCCATTTAACCCCAACCATAAATGTTTCATCCTCTATGACCAATGGTAACTATCTCAAACATGTTATAGATAGTTAGTTAAATAAAATTACAGTATCAAAGTATATAGAGAAACACCATATAAGTCGACAAAAAAAAAAAAATTTAACTAACCATATATCACAATCAAAATCAAAGAATTCTAATAATCATGAAATCATGGTAGTAATCATGGAACACTACTATATAAGTAGAGAATACATATAAGCATGGGAAAAATCACCCAAATATGTATACAAGAAAACATGATATATAATTACCTACAAAATGATATAAATAAGAATAATGATAGTCACATAGAAATTTTATACAATTCATCTTGCAACTAGAATCCTACAACTTAGCCTATATGGAATTTCATATGCATGGAATATGAATATATACATGCCTAAAATGATGCTTGTAGTAATACTTACTTTAAATAACGGGGAAAGGATAAAATTTCATAAATCTGTAACCAATGAAAGTATAAAAATAACTCAAGGTGAAATAATAATCAAATGTAATATCCAACTACATGAACAATAGTTCCATCCCTATAACTTGATCTTTCCCCATGATTTGGTTGGTCAGACCCTAGAACGAGCTATTTTACAAGTGCCAATACATTGCTTTTTTCTTTTATACCATCTCAAAATAGTAATAAAAATGGAAAAGAAGATTTGATACCACTTTTTAGTGTCCTAAACCCAGTTCAATTATAAGTAACTGAGATCAGTTGGCCACATGACCTCAATCGTGCCTCTCTTTATGTATGAGGCTTTGGATTAATAGTGAAAAAAATTTGATGGTATAGTGGGAAGAATCTAACCTCATGATCAGAGTTTAGCATAATGGAATATAATAATAATGATAGTGGAATTGGAAAACAATAACCAGAAGAAAAATAATAAATTGACTAGATAAAATAAATCAGAAAACAATCAATATCATATACGAAAATGAGGTTATGTCTTTGGGATATAAAAATAGTAATACATGGAGGAAGAGAATAATGAATATAAAACATTCTATAAAAAAAGAAAAAAGACAAAAAACAGTCCCCATTAGAATCAAAAGAATAAGATTGGTCCTCTACTCCCATGATCCATCATAGGAAGATGATAATAAACCATAGTGGAATGCTTCCCTTTGTGCCCACCTGTATCAATAAATTCTATTTGAGTACCATCATGTGTCCCAAATAGAGTGTGAGATATAATTAGTATTCCACCACCAATGTAATATATGACTATCCAATTTGTTAATATAAAATTAATAGTGTGCATTTAATAATAAATTTAAGATAATAAATAAATAAATCAAATTGAACTGGGTTCCTTACAGGATACTCGAATCACACTACCTTCTTTGGCCTAAGTCGTATGTCTCTGAATATATGTCACCCCACATGTGTATTTATGTAAAAAGGTATGTTTATATATGCCTCATGTACATATAAACATATATGTGCATATATATAGATACATATTGATACTCAAGACCCAAGGCATACACCCAAAGAATCCATACATACTAATGAGGAGTTTCACAACTCTCATAGAATATGCACATAAAGGTATAACTATACCATCATAAAGGTCAAGTATAAATAATGTAACAAACCCAATATTGGGATTTCTTTATTAGAAAAATCCTTATTTTTAAATTATTTAGAATCCTAAGCCTATCCGAGGTGTTCTGTATTAGGAACCCATGTATCACTCTAGGTATGTTCTATAAAACCCATCATCATATGAGTCCATCAATGGTGCCCGTATAAAGACCCAAGTATATCTCAGGACATGCTATAAGGAATAAACCTATGAGTCCTTCCAAGGTGTACCACATCAGGAACTAGGTATTGCTGAAGGTATGGTACGGTAATAGTGCCTACTGAGCCCGTCTGAGGTAATTCATTAGGTAACAAGGTATCACCCATAGAAGGTATAAAAAAATCTACCCAGTGAGCTCGTGCATGGTGTTATATAACAATACCATGTATCACTCATGAAGTAGTATAATTCATTTAATTATTTCTAATTTTTAGGTGTAGCGATCCTATCCAAGGCATTTTTAATTGGGACCCTTTTATATCCCTCAACTTGATTTAAAGGGATGATCATATTAAGTGTTAAGATCACACCATTCAAACAATTCATTTTAGTAATGTTTTTAAATTCATTTAATATGGTTTATTTAGGCTACAATAAGAGGATTGAGGGTATATACACATGGATTACCATTTCCATTTGGTTCAATTCAAAATACATTATATTAATAAGGTAAATTCAATACAACTCACATGGCGGTTCAATTAAAATTCTATTATATAAAGAAATTAGGAATTTAAGGAAGGAATACCCTTAGGTATGGATCATGGAGAGGTGTTCAAACTCTAACATTGATTATTGGGTTACTAGGACAACACTATGCGTGGAAACATCATTTAATTTAGGTAATTATAAAGTTAAAGGTATTCACTCGAAGGGTTCTATGTGAGGCATAATGACACACCATATAATACAATGAGACTTTAGGAAAAAATAACTATACTACTTACCTTAGTTTGGTAAATGAACCCACATCCATTATCATCTTCATATTTAATGTATAATAGAAGAAATAGGAAAAATAGAAAAATAACCTGAAAATATGACACATTATCTCACTCCAATATAATGCCGAAGATGGTGAGATTAACTGAGAAGATAAGACATTGGAGTATAAGGTTTATTGAGAGGAAACTAACATGATGAATGATTTTTTATTTAGATTTCTGATGGATAAGATCCAAAGGAAGCTAGGAGAGGGAGGGGAGCTACTTTTGATACCTCCTGGGAGCCCTCCTACTCCCTGATGAAAAATATGGGGCCAAACCACGTTAACATTTAGAAAAACAGTCCTACATGATTCATGATTTGAACAATATTAACACCATTAATTCCTTGGGGTAATCCCACTAAGGTTTTACATCCTGAACCTACCAGGCCATACCTCATGAAACCCATTCAGGCTGTGAATGGGACTCACAATTTGAATAGCTCATTGTAGATATTTTTAGTAGCCCCACTACCCATTCCTCCACCAATACTTTCCTAGACCTAAATACTTCCATTGGTACTTTTAACACATCCAAAAATAATCCCTATAGATGTTTAAACACTTGAAACCTAATTCTAATTTCCAGTTCACAAAACAACCCATCCACAAATGGAGAAAAATCTGAATTCTATTGAAACTTTTGACCAGATCCAAAACATGGGATACTAGACTTAATTTTAATTTATCCCTATCATTTAATTTCCCATCCTCTATATAAAACCTCTTGGACTAGAAATGAATTAGATTTTGACCTCCAATCCTTCCTCCAATTTATTATGGGTTGACAACTAATACTGAGGATATGAACTCCGAAAGTGGGAGGAATTTCCCTAATAATCCCAGGAACAACAAATGGGTCCATATTTAACACCATATAATATAAAATAAAACTAACTCCAAAATGGATGTAATGTTATACATAAAGAAAAGTCTCTAAATAAACTCCCAAAATATACAATTCTTACAATAAAAACTCCACAAACATCAGCGATCTCTGTGTCATGTGCTGGTAATGTTCATATCAATCACAAAATCCATCCATAAAGTGTCTAAAATAAGAGGTGAGAATATAGTTATACTTAATAGGATATTTCCTAGACTCTCCCATACAAATGCGGAATAAGAATACTAAATAAGTAATTAATACATTGTGAAACCAACTCATTACCTAAACTAGGCCAGCTACGAACCATCCTTACCAAGTTCTATTATTATAAAGGCCCCCACATCCAATTCCCCATTTAAATGGTCACATTTACACCCTAACAATATATTTCATGGTTCTATTATCCCTTATATATCATCGTAACCATACGACATCATGTCCACATACTGCATACCACTTGTACATAACCACATCACTATTTCATATCCACCACACTACCTCATCAACATTAAATAAAAATATAGTATAACTACAGGATATTAAATCCTATCAAACATCTATAAGAGATAGTAGGTAAGGAGAAGTAATCAGTAATCTATACCACCTTCATCCTATATGATGAAGAAACACCTAGAATCTAAAATCTGATAAGAGCATCTATCATGTTATTAAACTTGGGTGATGGTGTGTAAGAAATAACATGATATAAAAGAGTATAACTATGAAAAAAGAATATCCTATGGACCTAGTCTGTACCAAAACACCACAAAAACATATCCACCTCACCCAAGAACTACAATAGCCACTAACTATAACACATACTAACCCAATCGCCACAAAAAAACTCCACCTAAAAATTACATAGTTTTCCATTTCTCATTTAATTAACAGTTCCACTTTTTTCAATTACCACTCACAAATATATTCATTATTTTACATTTATTTTTTACCAAAATAATTTTATATAACCAAATTCTCTTCAACATTTAAAATTATATTTACTACATAATTTTTTCCTCTATTTTATTTTTTATTTTACAAAATAATTAAAATTATCATTACATATTCCCATTATTAAATTTTTAAAGTTTCATTACATATTGTCATACTACTAAATAACATAAAACCACGTCACCCTCTCTATAAAAATACAATAAAATCTGAAAAACTATCTTATCCTCTTTCACCAAAACATGACAACCACATGAGGTACCCACCACTACTTCCACAATAATTTCATGCAATATTGGAACAAAATAATAGTCACAAAACATCAATGAAATAAAAAAATGAAAACAATACCATATCCAAAATAAAAAAAATTTCCTCATCTTCTTGTTTCTAACATAAGAAACAAAAAAAATCAATAACTATACTACTTCTCATTACATTGTCTCATTACAAACTTTAAATTTTTATCAAATTAAAATTTGCTTAAACACACAAATACGACTAGGGAATCACAATAGAAAACATAATTCCAATATAATTTAAAAATTAAAATAATATAAAAACAAGTTAAACATGTTCATAACACTATTTCAACCATTTAATTTAGGTTTTATTCATTATCTTCATTAATTAAATTATATATATTAATGAAATTAATGATAAATCTTAAAAAAACCACCTCAACATTATAATAAATTGATATTATTCAAAAGTGATTTTGGTTATAATTATTTTCAATATATAAATATGTGTTTGTTGAGGAATTTTCTAAGGAATATTAGAGATGTTTGAGTGAAGTTTTTTTACTGGATTTATGTAAGGAAATTTCTTTATGGAGTGTAATAATGTTAACTTAACTATGATAAGAAATTTTTTGTAAGTTAGAAGATTCTATATTGATCTTCAAGTTCATAAAATCATGAAAATACTCATGATACAAGATGAGTTTTACGCATTCATAAAAATTTAAATAAATATGAAAGTTAATGAAACACAATGATACAAGATAGAATATTAATGATGTTTCTAGATGGAGAGTTGTATGAATTTAGAATTACTGAGTGTGTAGAAAGGATGAGAACTTAGTTTATAGAGAAATATTGATTTATATGATGTATGAAGTTGAAAAATGTTATCATATGGACATAATAATTATGAATAAACAAATATATATGTTGCATAAGTTATAAAGTTAGAATATATAGCCATATGAAGATTGATTAATGATGTTTCTACTATCAAAGGTTTTATTTCTGAAGTTATTGTGATTAAATGGTGAATTATAAGATGGTAGAAAACTGTAAAATGCATTGGTTGGGAAGATATATGAAGATTACCATATGAACATGGATAAATTCATTCCAGATAGAAGAAAACCGAATAGATATAGTTGATGAATGAATGGAGTTCCAATATTCAGATAGATTGTTATAAAGGTTGAGTTACAAAGTTTAAATACATGGTGATTAAATAGATAAATTAGAGAAGTTATGATATATTACAGGAATGATCTATTGTTTTATTGGATAGAAATTTATAATGTGATATGATATAGAAATGTGATGTTTCATTATAGAGAATAGATATTTTTTGTCTGAATCATTTATCATATGGATAAAGATGTATCAGATGGTGGATAACATGACTATGCAATCATACAAAGAAAACTAGGGTCGAACACTAATTGGAGAAATATATTAGGTTTAATTGAATGAAGTTCCATTAGAAAAACATAAGAAAGTTTCATTGGATGGAGTATTATGATGACATAAGATGGATAATTTTGATGTCATCAAATGGAGATGCTCTAGGAATATAAGGGAATAAAATTTTTGAGATGTATTTGAGTTGCATCTGATAGATATATGTTGTTCCCAATAGATAGAGGATTCATAATAGAGTATAATGAAGAGAGGGAAAATGAGATAGAGATATAGATTTTAGGTCCATCGGATGGTGAATTCTGAATATATACCATTAGCCAAAGGATTTTTTTCAAAGTAAACCAGAATTACATTTGGAAAAGAGAGTTCTAAGTATATTTACATAAAATTTGTAAAGTGATTAACAATTAATATTTCATGATATTAATTCAATAGTTATTATCTTTCCATGGTTAAGGATGTTTAAATAAGATCCTTAATACCAAGTTTAGGATGTTCAGAAAAGGTTTTATATACTATGTTTGTAAGAAGTTTCATGAATATTCTAGAATGTTCGAGAGGAATAAAGTGAAATTGAAATATGTAGGAAGTTAAAATTTACAATATGAGTTGAGTGGGAAAATAATTTATAGTCCCCACATTTTCTCTTGAAAGTGCGCCTATATAAAGGGATTAAATAGTGTAGGAGAAACACCATTCATATGTGGAGGAGTGGAAGTGATAAAGGATTCATGTCATGAGTATTTGAACATGTTTCTAATTTGTTAAAAGAAGATAATAATATTAAGGATATTCAAATAAGGTTCATTCTAAAAAGGTTCATAAATTAAAGACTAATAATAGTCAGACATGCTACTTTAGTTCCTACTAAGTGGAAGAAGATTCACCAAGTTTAGATTCATCGGATGAACAAGGAGGAACATCTGAACAAGATTAGTTTATTGAATAAAAAATCATCAGAAATTAGAGAATTAGATAGAGTTTTATTAGATAGATCACATTGGAATGAAGTGCATTTATTTTTGTAGTACAATATGGAGGCATTATTAGTGGATCTTTCCCATCAGATGGAGGTAATACTAGAATAATCTAAATCGAATGGAATTTTTCTAAGGTAAATTTTAGGAAATAGTTTTGTAAGGGGATATTGTGTTATCCAAGTCTTTCTAAGATTAGGAATAATTTTCATGACTGAAAATATATTAAGAGTGTTGTTGTAGATATTGAATATTTTTCATAGTTGAAGGTGTTCCAATATACTTTTGGGGAAAGAACACATGAAGTAGAAGGTCTTTCTACATTGGATTAGAAAATAAAAATGAAGATATTGTAGATGAGGTGTTAAACTATTTGATTAAAAGGATTGTGGTTAGGGTGTACAACTAGTTAGGAAGGAAGTGGATATGAGAAGGATAGTTAAAGTGCATAACCAAGAATGATAGAAGAGTTGATTGTTGGGGTGTAAACTGGGGCTAAATAAAGGAATGATTACAGGGGTATAGAACCAGTTGATGCATGCACCTTTTTATTCTTAAAACAAGTTAGTAAAATAATATTTTTAAGGGGGATAAATAACATATAAAGGAGAATTTATTTGTAAAAAAACTTATATATATATATATATGTTTTTTTGATATAATACTTTATATTAAAATATATTAATTAAGTTTGAGAGATATTTTTGTGCGGATCATAACTTTGACAAGTTTCTTAGGATGAGTTCATTTGAAGAATTCATAAGAGAAAGTGATCAATGATTCACCCCCACCCTCTATTAGTGATCCTACACCGAGTCCATGAAGGGTGCCCATATAAAGACCCAGATATATCTTACGAAATGCTGTTAGGCATAACCCTCTGAGTCCTTCCAAGGTCTACTACACTGGGAATTGTGTATCACTCATGGTATGGTACAATAACAGTACCTACTGAGCCCGTCTGAGGTAATTCATTAGGTAACTAGGTATCACTCATGGAAGGTATAAAAAAATCTACCCAGTGATCCCATCCATGGTGTTCTATAAAAAACCATGTATCACTCATTAAGTAGTATAATTCATTTAATTGTTTCTAATTGTTAATCCTAGCGAGTCCATCTAAGGAATTATTAATTAGGACACTTTTATATCCCTCAGTTTGATTTAAATGGATGATCATATTAATTTTTAAGCTCATACCATTCAAACAATTAATTTTAGTCATGTTTTTTAATTAGTTTAATATGATTGATTTAGTATACGATAATAAGAGAGAGGGTATATACACATGGATTACCTTTTGTATTTGGTTCAATTCAAAATACATAATATTAATAAGGGAAGGTCAACACACCTCAAATGGTTGTTCAATTAAAATTCTAATCTATAAAGAAATTAGGAATTTTAGGAAGTCATATGCTTAGGGATGGATCATGGAGAGGTGTTCAAACCCCAAAATTTATTATTGGGTTACTAGACAAACACTAAGCATAGAAACACCATTTAATTTAGGTAGTTATAAATTAAAGGGTATTCACTGGAAGGGTTATATGGGTGGAACAATGACACACCATATAATCCAATGATGCTTTAGGTAAAAATAATTATACTACTTACCTTAGTTTGGTAGATGAACCCACATCCATTGTGAGTTTCATATTTGAAGTAGAATGGAAGAAATTGGTAAAATAGACAAATACCCTAAAAATAAGACAGATTAGCTCACACCAATATAGTGTCGGAGATGGTGAGTTGAACTGAGAAAATAAGAAATTGGAGTATAAGGTTTATTGAGATGAAACTAACATGATTAATGGTATTTAATTAAGATTCCAATGGAGGACATCCAAAATAAACTAGGGGAGGGAAGGGAGCTGCTGTTGATACCTCCTGGGTTCCCTCTTACTCCCTGATGAAAAATATGGGGCCAAACCACATTAACATTTAAAAAAAAATCCCCGCATGATTAATTATGTGAACCAGATTCACATCATGAATTCCTTGGGGTAATCCCCCATGGATTTCACATCCTGAATCTTCCAGGCCATACCTTATTAAACCCATTCATGTTGTGAATGGGACTGGCAATGGGAATAGCTTAATGTTGCTATTTTTAGTAGCCCAACTACCCATTCCTCCTCCAATACTTTCCTGGACCCCCGATACTTCCATTGGTACTTTTAACATATCCAAAAACACTATCTATATATGTTGAAACACTTGGAACCTAATTCTATTTTCCAGTTCACAAAAGAGCCCATCCACCAATAGAGAAAAATCCAAATTCTATTTAAAATTTTGACCTGATCCAAAACATGGGATGTTACACTTACTTTTAAGTGATCCCTATTATTTCATTACCCATTACCTCTAAAAAACCTCTTGGACTAGCAATGAATTAAATTGTGACCTCCAATCCAACCGCCAATTTATTATGGGTTGATGACTAATACTGAGGATATATACACTGAAAGTAGGAGTAATTTCCCTAATAATATCAGGAACAAAAAATGGGTCTATATTTAACTCAATATAATATAAAATAAAACTAACCCCAAAATTTATGTAATGTTATACATAAATAAAATTCTCCAAATAAACTCCCAAAATATATAATTCATACAATTAAAACTCCACAAACATCAGAGAAATCCATGTCATGTGCTAGTAATGTACACATCAATAACCAAATCCATCCATAAAGTGTATAAAACAAGATATGAGAATATAGTTATACTTAGTAGGATATTTCCTAGACTCCCCCATACAAATGTAGAATAAGAATACTAAATAAGAAATTAAAACACTATGAAACCAACTCATTACCTATATTAGGTTAGCTACCACCCATCCTTACCAAGTTCTATTATTATAAAGGCCCCCAAATCCAATTCCCCATTTAAATGGTCACATTTACACCCTAACAACATATGTCATGGTTCTATTATCTCTTTCATATCATCGTAGCCATACGACATCATGGCCATATACTGCATACCACTTGCACATAACCAAATCACTATTTTATATCCACCACACCACCTCATCAACATCAAATCAAAATATAATATAAATATAGGATATTAAATCCTATCAAACATCTATAAGAGATAATATGTAAGGGGGATTAATTAGTCATCTATACCACCTTCATCCTATATGATGAAGAAACACCTAGAATCTAAAATCTCCTAAGAGCATCCATTATTTTACTAAAATTGGGTGATGTTGTGTAAGAAATAACCTGATATACAAGAGTATAACTATGAAAAAAGAATATACGAAGTATCTAGTATCTACCAAAACACCACCACAACATATCCACATAACCCAAGAACCATTAGATCTAATAAAGACAACACATAATAACCCAATCACCACAAAAAAACATCACATGAAAATCACATAGTTTTCCATTTCTCATTTAATTAGCAGTTCCACTTTTTTCAATTACCAACCACAAATATATTCATTATTACACATTTATTTTCTACAAAAATAATTTTATATAACCAAATTATTTTCCACATTTACAATTCTATTTACTACATAATGTTTTTCTCTATTTTATTTTCTATTTTATCAAATCATTAAAATTAAAATTACATATTCTCATTATTAAATTTTTATAGTATCATTACATATTGTTATACTAGTAACTAACATAAAACTAATTCACCCTCCCTATATAACTACAATAAAATCTAAACAACTATCTTATCATATTTCACCATATCAATACAACCACACGAGGTACCCACCATTATTGCCATAATAATTTCATGCAATATAGGATCAAAATAGTAGTCGCAAAACATAAATGAAATAAAAACACAAAAAATATGCCATATACAAAATAAAAAACATATTTCCTCATCTTATTGTGACTAACATAGGGAAAAAACAAAATAATCAATAACTATAGTAGCCTCTCATTACATTATCTCATTAATAACTTTAAATTTTTATCAAATTAAAATATGATTAAACACAAAAATATGACTAGGGAATCCCAATAGAAAACATAATTCCTAAATAATTTAGAAATTAAAATAATATAAAAACAAGTAAAACATGTTTATAACACTGTTTCAACCATTTAATTTAAGTTTTATTTATTATCTTTATCAATTAATTTCTATATATTAATGAAATTAATGATAAATTGTGAATAAACCACCTCAAAATTATAATAAATGGATATTATTCAAAATAGAGTTTAGTTATATTTATTGTCAATATATCAATATGTGTTTGCTTAAAAAATTTATAAATAATATTAGAGATGTTTGAGAGAGGTGATGTTACTGGAGTCCTATAAGAAACTTTTCTTATGGAGTGTAATAATGTTTACTTAACTATGATTTGAAAATTTATGTAAGTTAGAAGGTGATATATTAATCTTCAAGTGCATAAAATCATGAAAATACTCATGATCCAAGATGAGTTTGTATGCATTCATAAAAATTTAAATACATATGAAAGTTGATGCAACACAATGTTACCAAATGGAATATGAATGATGTTTCCAGATGGAGAGTTATAAGAATTTATAATTTTTGAGTGTGTATAAAGGATATGAACTTGTTTTCTAGAGAAATTTTGAGTTATAGGATTTATGAAATTAAAAAATGTTATCATATGGACATAATGATTATGAATAGACAAATATATATGTAGCATAAGTTATAATGTTCAAAGGTATACCCATATGAAGATTGATCAATGATGTTGCTCACTACAACAAAAATTGATTCTAGCGGTGGTTGTTTAGCAGCAGTTCTGGGAACCGCCACTAAACCTTTTCTAAAAATGGTTTCCCGGCAGTTTATAATAAACTGTCGCGAAACATGTTTTTTTACAACACCAACCCTTCCCCCCCACCTGACCGCACCCCGCGACCCTGCTTCCCCCATGACCCCGACCCCCGATGACCCTGGCGACCCCGCGACCCTGACGACCCTGCTTCCCCCGCCCCCCCGTGACCCCGACCCCTCGCGACCCCGACGACCAAGTGACCCCGGTGACCCCACGACCCCAGCAACCCCGCTTCCCCCGGCCCCCCGTGACCCCGACGACCTATACAAACCCTAAGGTTTGAAATAAATTTTTTTTGAATCTTTTTTAAACTCAATTTCATTTCCAACCCAAGTTGTGTTCTTGAATAATCGAGTCATGATAGAGGTATTAGAGTTAATTACTAATGATATTTTAGTTGTTTTATTAAAACTAGGGTAGTGGTGTTAGAGGTATTATAGTTTAGCCTTATAGGCTAGATAATCCAGTATATGCTATGATAGTTGATTCATTCCTATGTAAGGACACTAATTATATATTGTCTAACATTATTACTTATATCATTAATTATAGAATACTATTGGATCAGTGAAAGCATTATATAGTGATCGGGATTTGATTTATGTGCTTGTTTTCATGTGATAAATGAACTACCACGGGATGGATAGTCTTGGAATTCCAATGATATATTCTAAATGATTTTCTTTATTATATTTTTAACCTATTGAGATTCTTTTTCTTCTTTTATATTTGATATTTTATCTTGTATAAAACTTCTATGTGAATTTATGACCTGAACATGACTAGGTTTACACCTATATAATTGCCACTCTTGATTCATCATGAAGATGATGAGAAATTTTTCTAGGTAAATGAGTATGAGGGGCCTCTACTTATTTCCAAGTTAGGAATTTATCTCTATATAGATTCAATTTCCAAGACTTAGATGATAATTTAAGATTATTTCTTTACACATCATCATAATAAATTCATGTATTCTAAATCATTTCCTTATATAAGTGTAGGTTTGTTAAATCACACAACCTACTTTCCTATCGATCTGTATTCATCAATTTTACTAGAAAGATATTTATTTTCTTACTCATTATAGGATAAAGATTTTATGTGATGCCTTAATGATAAATAAATGAGATATTGAAAAAGTGTTTCAATATTATATTAGAATGTTGTGACTTTTCGGGGATCACATGGAGATGTTTTGAGTTATGAATATGGTTGTTACTTTTTTTGGGAAATGTTATTATGAGATAGTTCAAATAGGTTTATTTTGTATTTAAATTTTATTTGTATTTTCTTTCTCTATATGTTATCCAAACTATATGATTTTTCATTAATATGTATAGTCTTGGATGAAAGTAATCACTTTCATTGAATATGTATCTTTGTATTTTTAATTATTCTTTGAAATGGATAACATATTTATTTATAAGGCCTACTTGACTATAATGAATTATGACACTTAGGTATGGAGTTACTTAAACTTTTGATACTCGATCATGGAGTCCATCAAACATGTGTTAGTCAAGCATAGCATCCCTTTTTCTTTGCATAAATTTCTTTTGTGTGTTGAAGTGAATGGTATTGAATTCATTCTAACTTATTTTAGTGGTTTGGATGAATATAATTCTTCCAAGTTCCCGAATATAATGTTTAGAGAGAATTCCTTCTGGGATCTATTTCCACCTATATGATTCTGATTATCTTATTATGTTTTCATGGATGATAGTACCAACACCCCACATTTCATCTCCAAATTCCCAACATGATTCTACTATGAAACTCCAAACACCAAGCCCATACACATCAACTATTATTCAAATACCCTAGTTTGATCCCCAAACCACATCAGCCGCATCTTAAACGCCATTTCTGATGTGATATCCACCTTACCACATCAATTTTTATGCAACAACACTAGTAAGTCCTTATCTAGATGAATTATACCAAAGGTGCTCAATCCCACCCACCAATGCACTATCATATCCCGACCACGATTCCTTAAAACTCAAGAAATAACAAAAATGTTCAATGCCCACAACGAAGTCTGAATTTGACTCTTAGTTCAACTCCATGGTTAGATCCTCGATCATCCCATTTAACCATAATTCTCCACTCATGAGCACTAACACATATATGATCCAAATCACCCTAAAGTCACACCACCACTCTTTTCTATGTGAATACACCAAAGAGAGGTCTAGGAGTTCAATCCACACAAGGTTTGTAGAATCTTAAAACCTAATCTACCAAGTTATTTCATCATGAATTTCCATGAACACCACCACTTATCACTCCTCAAGACTACCACCCCTCACGTGGTTCTTGTCACTCCAAATTAACAATGTGTTGAGTTTTGTAAGCATCATAAGGTTTTCCCTAAACATTATTTATAATAGATTTATTCGATATTAGAGTTTTATATGAAGACTCTATAGAGAACTTAGGTTGGGGTTATTCCAAATTAACAATGTGATTTGGTTCTCATGGTAAAGTAGCTACCACGTTGTAAGCACACTGTTTCTCTTTACCAAAGAAACTTCCCCTATCCCAAACACTAGAGGGTTCATATCTAAATCAGGGGATCATCTTTATTATATTATGTTTCTGTAATCTTATAATATCATATATATGAATATATTTCTCTATTTAGTAGTAACTATGTGTTTTAATTTTTTTTTATTGTGTAGGCACATTGTGATATACATGGATAAAAGCTGGATCACATTACCGAGGAACACACCTCAGTATGTTAAGGGATTGAATGAGTTTTTAGATTTTACAATTTTAATCGATCTGTTGAAGGGAGAATAAAATGTCCATGTACTAAATGTATATTTAGAACATGGTTGAAGAGAGATAAAGTTTATGAACATTTAATACTGAAGAAATTACTTGGTCAATATTTGTGTTGGATTTGGTATGGAGAATCGATCGTTACAGAAAGATTGAGCACTGATGTTAATCCACAGAATGAGGTCCAAAGTTCGTCGAAAATGGAAAATGAAATGAAAAACCTCATAAATGATTCATTCAGCACTGCAAGACACCACTATCAACATCAAAACATATCAGAACATCCAGAAGAGGGTGCTACAAATTGTAACATGACAAGTGATGTTTTTGAGACTGTAACACATATAGATCAAGATTGTAACATATCATTGGATCCTACTCTTGATTCTGTGGATCCAAATGTAAGAGAAAACTTCATTGAGGAAAATGTGTTTCATGATTTAGTTGACGATGGAAATCAAGATTTGTATAGTGGGTGTTTGAAATATTCAAAGATTTCATTTCTTCTGAAGTTGTACCATATCAAATGTCTATATGGAATTAAAAATAAGGCAATATCCATGATATTGGAATTAATTCATGATGAATTTCCTGAAGCAAAAATACCAGAATCTTTTTATGATATGAAAAAAGTTGTTAACAAGCTTGGGCTGAATTATACAAAAATAAATTCATGTCCCAATGATTGTATGTTTTATTGGGGAGAGGATTCAAGTAGACAGAATTACAAGAAATGTTCTTCTTCTAGATGGTAGGCAAAGGGTGATGTCAGAATTCTGAATGAACATAATTTCATGGAGAATAAGAAAAGGAACACACCTACAATGGTTTTGCATTACTTTCCTTTGAAGCCTCGATTGAAAAGATTATTCATGTCATCGAAAACTGCCGAATACATGAAGTGGCATTCTATAGATAATAACAATGATGGGTTAATGAGACACCCATGAGATTCTCAATCATGGAAGACATTTGATTCATTACATCTATATTTCTCAGATGATCCTAGGAATGTTCGATTGGGATTGGCTTCCAATAGATTCAACCCATTTGGGACTTTGAGTACCAGTTATAGCATTTGGGCAGTTGTTTTGATCCCTTATAATCTGCCTCCAGGGATATGTATGCAACAAACAACTTTTATCCTTTCTATGATTATTCCTAGAAAACAAATTCCTGAAAATGATATTGATGTGTACTTGTAGCCTTTGATTGATGAATTGCAGGAGTTATGGAGAAAAGGTGTTGAGACATTTGATGCTTCTTCTAAAACAATGTTCAAAATGCATGCTGCTTTAATGTGGACCATTAGTGACTTCCCTAGGCTTGGGAAATTATCTGGTTGGAACACTTACATGGGTTTGGATTTTCGCATTTGTAACTTTGATTTTGAGACCAAACGGCTACCTCACAGAAGAAAATGGTGCTTCTTGTGTCATCAAAGATTTCTCAATGCATCTCATAGATTTCGGTTGAATAGATCAAAATTTAATGGTTCCATTGATTATAGACCACCTCTAAAGTTGTTAACTAGTTCTGAAATATTGAGACAACTTGAAAATGTTGAAACAGAATTTGGGAAGGTTCATCATTTGAATGATAGTGGAAAACAGGCACGAAGTACATCATCAAGCGAAATCGGAACACAACAATAGAAGAAAAAAAGTATATTCTTCAAACTTCTGTATTGGGAATTTAATTTGTTGCGGCATAATATTTATGTGATGCATATTGAGAATAATGTATGTGAAAATTTGACTTTCACATTGCTTAATGAGCATGGAAAGTCGAAGGATCATCTCAATGCTCGCAAAGACTTATAAGAAATGAACATAAAACACGATCTCTGGACAGATGAGAATGAAAAGTATCCTCCAAAAATTTTTGCAATGAAAAATAGGGATAAAGATACATTCCTTTGAATTTTAAAGAATGTTATGGTATCAGATGGGTATTCAAGTAACATCTCGAGGTGTGTTGACTTGAAGAATCATAAGTTACATGGATTGAAAAGTCACGATTCACATATTTTGATACAACAGTTACTAACATTGGCATTACGTACATTATTACCTGAAAAAATTACTGCTCTTGTACTCCAATTCTGCACATTTTTCAGACAACTATGTGAGAAATCTCTACATCCATTTCAGCTTGACAACCTCCAGGAGTGGTTTGTATTGAAACTTTGTGCAATGGAGATGATCTTTCCTCTATCATTTTTTACTGTAACGATGCATTAAACTGTGCATTTGGTTGAGGAAGCTAAATTAGAAGGCCACATTCATTATCGATGGATGTATCCAATTGAGAGGTACTTTATTTATATGTTTTTCAGTTAAGTAAACAATTTTTGGTACTTAATTAAATTCATAATTATGTCTATTTTATTTCACAGATATCTTGGGCATTTAAAATCATACATGAGAAATAAAGCTCAACCAGAAGGCTCTATTGCTGAAGGATATTTGGATGAGGAGTGTCTTACCTTTTTTTCTCGTTACTTGGATGATATTGAGACAAGATTTAATCGATTTGGACATGTTGATGACACATTGAATCAATCTGAAATACATCAGAAATCCAAAATATTTCCTACTATTGGCCGATTAGATGGGAGGACCGCAAATGTGACACTGACTGAATTGGAATTATTACAGGCACATAGATATGTGGTACTGAATAGTGAAATTGCAGATCCATTTATTGAAGAGTTGAGGATACAAACAAAGAGATGAATGAGAGGCCAAACATGAAATGAGAAATATATAATGAAATCTGTTAATAAAGAGCTTGTAGAATGGTTTGCATGACGTGTAAGTTCATAAATATTTCAATAAAAACGAATATTAGTTTGACACATACATTTTTTAAATCTAATAAAGTATATTTCTTTTTTCAGATCATGAATACTGATACTTGAGCAAAGGTGTCAGAGGATTTGAAGTTTCTTAATAGAGGTCCTCTAAAACAAGTTAGAAATTTTGACGCTTATAATGTGAATGACTTTAGATTTCGTACAGTTGATCGAGAAGTGGGTTTGAAATCACAGAATAATGGTATATTTACATCTGCTAAAGTGGAATACTATAGAAAGCTGCATGATATTATTGAATAAAACTACCACGGAAATTTTTCTATTGTTTTATTCAAATGCAAATGGGTCGATATTATCAGAGGTTTTAAAAGATATTCCTTGCAATTTACTTCTGTGAACTTCTCTCGCTTGATGGATGTTGGTGATCCTGAACTGCATGATCCATATATCTTAGCATCGCAAGAAAAAATGGTATATTATGTGAATGATGTTGTTGATGAATGGTGGAGTGTAGTTTCTCACGTCATACAAAGAGATTTGTATGATATGGGTGATGAAGTAGAAAATTTGACCTCGGAAATTGAATTTAATCAACAACAAGAAGCAGATTTATTTGTCCATCATGATATTGAAAATATTTGTCTAGAAAGGATGAATGTAGTGGATGAAGAAATGGAGCCGGAAACCGACATGATTGAAGGGGAAAATGATTGTATGTACAATTATTTATTTATTCAGCAACCACTTGTTTCATTTCTGAAGTCATTCATTGTCATTGTTATATATATTTTGTCTGTTAGTACTGGGAATTTATTATCATTTTTAATTTTTTTTTCTGCATAATTTTCTTGAAATATATATTCTGAACTTAATTTTATTTGATTAAATGAAAGGAATGCCAAAGAGGAAGCGGTACACTATTTCATCAAGTTATGCAACAGATGGCGATCCATCTGGCTCCCTCCCCATGACATCTGAGGCACCAGTTGCCTACACCCCTGCACCATCTCCCCCCGCACCATCTATTACACCATCTATGGATGTACCTTTAGAGGCTGATTCGTTGACTCCCCCTTCAGGAGCCTCAGCAGTGGGGCAGTGACACACCCCTTCCAGTTCATCATCGGCATACTGGAGTGTCACTGTCATAGGTAAAAATTTTAATTAAATAAATTTATTGAATTTTGTTTATACTAATTGTTTTCTCATTGAAGATGAAAAAATTCAACCATGGAGAAAAAAATAAAAAGTTCATATGTTTGGAATATGATTGGTGAAGAAGATAGTCGTGCCATTTGATTCTTATGGGGTCCCTATGGATGACGCCACGGGGTTACTTGGCCAGATTCTAGGCCTGCTGGCAGCGGAGCCCATTTCCCTTCCTATTTCTTATGATGATTGGAGACATATGCCTCCAAGATTGAAAAATGAAGTTTTTGATTCTCAAATAAAGGTAAATTTATTACATTATTGTTTAATTGAATGTCATGTTACTAATATGTTCAAAATGAATTTCTGTATACAGATGTTCTTCCACTTTACAGTTGCTGATGTGATAGCATGGAAGTGGACATTAAAAAATCTAGGTAAGAAATGGAAAGATTTTAAATGTAGATTCTGGTGTGATGTCAACGATACTTCATTTACTGGGCAACAAATGTATGAGAATCTTCCCAATGGGGTACCGAAAGAACAGTGGAAAGTTTTTTTTGACAGACATCATGATGAGAAACGGATGGCACTGAAATATATATTATTATATTATCCTCATTTTAAATTTATACATGTATATGAAGAGGACATGAAATTGAATACATTACTATTAAATTGCATTTTATTTATTTCAGGATCTCTCAAGACAGAATGCATCAAACCGGGCTAAGAAAGTCACCCCTCACACTGCGGGCTCAAAAAGCTTTTCTAGAAGCCGAACGAAATTGGTAATCTTTTAATTAGTTTAAATATTCAGAAGAAAATATTTTCTGTTTAATATATTGAATTTTTGATTTATCTTTGCTTAATGCAGTCACAGAGTTTAGGGAACGAAGCATCCCGAACTGAACTGTGGTTGGATGTTCACAAGAAATCAGATGGATGTTTTGTTAATGAGCCTGCTAAAGAAGTTGGGGTATAGAGTCAATTTTTTATTATAATAACTTATTATCTGTTTTTACTGTGTTAATATATATTGATATTTGATTTTATAGGTAAAAATTAAATAACTATGGGATTCCAATCCTGCGCAGTCCTACTCAGTCTCCCAAGATGAACCAGTTGCTAAAGTCCCTTGGAAGGAGCATCCTGGTAGAGTGTGCGGGATGGGTTTGGGACCCGTACCATATGAGGTTTTTAGCAGGCCACCGGAGATGGAAGCTGCATCTACTCCTGGCTTTAGTTAGCCCATACCCAGAGATGGTCAGAAAGAGATTGTTTCTCTATAAAACATAGTTCACCAGCAGGGGATCAGATATCTGATTTTCAGAAAGAGTTGACTGAAATATGTCAGCATATGAGCAGATATTCCCCCGGTGGTAGTGCATCGACTGGTGATATGCAGTTAAATCAAAAAAATCAAAATCATTTAGTTTGATAACATTCATTGGTTTTAAGTTTTAATATAAATATGCAACCGTATTTAATTTTAAATATAATGTTCTTACATTTGACAACATAAAGTGGAGATGAAGGTAGGGAGGGTGACAATGCATCATTAGACCGTGATTAGTTTTATTGTTGATGTGTTGAACAAATATGGGAATAATCGGTTTGTATATGTAACATTTGTGGCACATATTTTCCACCAAACATTTTCATGTCCTAAAATTTCCTTGATTTCTCATGTTTCCTTTTATGCATTTTGTTGATTTCTGATGTTTCTTTTTATGTCTTGATTTATTGAGTGTGGTATACATCATTCCATTTAGGCCTGTGTTTGAATTGGTAGTTGAGATTTTGGATGACTAGGTGTTGAACCCATTGTTGATGTGTTGAACAAATTGGGTCATTTCATAGTGATCAAGGGGATAGTTTTATGGACACTTTGGTGAGGCACTTGTAATTTGTCTTACTAGGAGGCCCTTGTCAGTGGTAATTGACCTACATGACAGGTTTTGTGTTTTTAATGTGTCTAGTTGTGACTTGTGGTTCATGATAGTTTTGTGGGTATGAACTATAGACCTAGGATGACTGGTAGTGTTGTGTAGCTATGTATTATGTTAATGATTTTGGTTGATGAGATTTGTAAGGGTGGTTATCTTTTGTTGTATGTGTTACCCTCTCAGAGAAGGCTAAGTTGGGATGTGGAATGTTGTATGGGATGAGACATCACCCTAAGTGAGGGCATGGTAGTATGAGATATGGTTTTAGATGAGGTTTGTGATATAATGTAACAAATAACCTTTATTGGAGGTTAGAGCTGTGAGATGTAATACATTACTTGTTGTATGGCCCCATCTTAAGTGGAAAGGTAGAGGTATGAGATTTAGTTTGAGATATTGTATGGGACCTTACACTGAGTGTGACAATATTAGTATGAGACTTGATGTGAGATCATGATTTTGTATGAGAATGTACCCTAAGTGAGAGGGTAGAGGTTGAGACTCAATTATGGGACCCTACACTAAGTTATAGGGTACCCGTTTGGGTTTGTATAGTGGGATGCATTCTCTCTCAATATTGGACGATGAATGTAAGGTCTAGAATCTTTGTGTTTTAGTTAGCACACAATAACCAATAGTGATTGTTTTCATGCTATATATTAATGAATAATTTATATTATAATACATGTATACAGTTTATAGGATGGTGATATGAGGTTCACTAGGTGATACCCAACTGTGCTTTACGCTCACTCCCTATATGGGAACACCGCCACACATGTAGATATAATGTTTCATTTTCAAGTGATATATATTATGGGGGATCAAGAAGGATCAGCTAGATGTATGTTTGGGGAGTAGTCAAATAATAGACCTATGTTTTTTAGTTGATTCTATCATATATATTTTTTTCAATTTATTCTATACTGATTTCCTAGGTTGATGTTTCTTGTTGTATGTTGGTATGTACAATATAGTTCATTATTATATATCATGTCAATGTTTACTTAGTTTTTTTCAATTTATTCTATACTAATTTCCTAGGTTGATGTTTCTTGTTGTTTGTTGGTATGTACAATATGGTATTTCTGGTTTGATTTGTTTTTCAGGGCTGTGGTGCAGCGGAAGCAATTTTTTTTTCTGGTAAGCTTTTAGCAGCGGTTTTAACCGCCACAAAATGTACATTGGCGGCGGTTTAAACCACCACTAAATGGTGAAAACAGCCATGAAATATAATTTTTTTTACATTTTTCAGCGGTTTAAACCGCCGCTACATAGTCGCATCGTAGATGCCTCATTCCGTGGTGGTTCTTGGGACTTCAACGATGATTTTACGGCCACTGTATTTGAGTTTATTCATGGCGGTTATAACCGTCGTGAATAAACTGATATCAAGGGCTCGTAAAAAACCTCCACTCAACTTAATAAAACCACTGCGAAATGAGGAAGCTACGACGCTTTCATTAAATCACCACGAAATGGAAATAACCACCGCTAATAGATTGGCGATGCCGTATTAGGAGGTGGTTTACCGGAACTGCCACCAAACCATGTTGCGGCGGTTTACACCTCCGCTGCATGAAAAAATAATCACCACTAAACGACATTTATCTTGTAGTGGCTACTATCCAATGTTTGATTTCTAAAGTTATTATTATTATATGAAGAATTATAAGATGGTAAAAACTGTACAATGCATCAGTTGGGGAGTTGTAGGAATCTTAACAGATGAACATGGATAAATTCATACCAGAAGAAAGAAAACCGAAAAGATATATTTGATGAATCAATGGAGTTCCAATAGTCAGATAGTTTGTTATAAAGGTTGAGTTACAAAGTTCAAATTCATGGTGATCAAATAGATAAATTAGAGAAGTTACGATCTATTACAGGAATGGTATTTAGTCTCATTGGATAAAAATGTACATTTTTATATGATATAGAAATTTGATGTTTAGTTATAAAGAATATATATTGTTTGTATGAAGCATTTATCATATGAAAAAATATTAATCAAATGGTGGATAACATGTCTATTCTATCATACAAAGAAAACTAGTGTGGACCACTGAATGGAGAAATATATGAGGTTTCATTAAGTGAAGTTTCATTAGAAAAATACTAGAAATATCCATTAGAAGGAGTATTATGATGACATAATATAGAGAATTTTGATGCAATCGAATGAAGATGCTCTAGGAAGAGAAGTGAATAAAATTTTTGAGATGAAGTTGACTTGTATTTAATAGAGATATATTGTGCCCAATAGATAGAGGGTTCATAATAGAGTGGAACCAAGAGAAGACATAAGAGATAGAGATATGTATTTTAGGTCCATCAGATGGTGAATTATGAATATGTACCATCAACCAAAGGATTTATTTCAAATTATACTAGAATTACATTTGGAAAATGAAGTTCTATGTAGATTTACATAAACTTTGTAAAGTGATTAACGATTAATATTCCAAGCTGTTAATTCAATAGTTTTTATCTTTCCATGGTTAAGGATGTTTAAATAAGTTCCTTAATACCAAGTTTAGGATGTTCATAAAAGGTTTCATATACTGAGTTTGTAAGAAGTTTCATGAATATTTTAGAAGGTTTGAGAAGAATCCAATGAAATTGAAATATGTAGGAAGTTCAAATTTAAAATATGAGTTGAGGGGGAAAATAATTTTTTGTCCCCACATTTTCTCTTGGCAGTAAGACTATATAAAGGGATTAAATAGTGTATTAGAAACACCATTCATATGCAGAGGTGTGTAAGTGTTAAAGGATTCATGTCATGAATATATAACTATGTTTCTAATTAGTTAAAACATGATAATAATATTAAGTATATTCAAAGAAGGTTTATTGGAACAAGGTTCATCAATTTAAGAATAATAACATTTAGACATACTACTTGAGTTCCTACTATGTGGAAGAAGATTCACCAGGTCATGTTTCATTGAATGAACTAGGAGGAAAATTTGAACAAGATTGGTTTATTGGATAAAGAAGCCTAAAAAATTGGAGAATCTGATAGAAGTTTAATAGATATATCACATTATAATGAAGTAAATTTATTTTTGTATTACAAGATGGAGGCATTATTAATGGAGCTTTTGACCCATAAGATAAAGGTAATACTAGAAGAAGCTCAATCAGATGGAAATTTTTAAGGTAAATTTTAGGACAATGTTTTGTAAGGTGAGATTGTGTTATCCAATTCTTTCTATGATTAGGAATAATTTTCAATATAAAAAAATATATTAAGAGTGTTTTTGAAGATCTTAAATGTTTTACATAGTTAAAGGTGTCCCAATATACTTGTGGGGAAAGAATACCTGAAGTATAAGGTCTTTCTACATTGGATTAGAAAATAAGAAGGAAGAGATTGTGTAAGGGGTGTTAAACTAGTTTCTTAAAAGGGTTATGGTTAGGGTGTACAACTAACAGGGATAGAAGTAGATATGAGAAGGATAGTTGAAGGGTATAACCAACTATGATAGAAGAGTTGATTGATGGGGTGTAAACTAGGTCTAGGTATTGGAATTATTACCGGGGTATAGAACCAGTTAATGCATGATCCTTTTTATTCCTAAAATAATTTAGTAAAATAATATTATTAGGGGGGATAAGCAACATATAAAGGAGAAGTTATTTGTAAAAAAACTTATATATATTTTTTCTAATATAAAAATTTACATTAATACATATTAATTAAGGTTGAGATATATCTTTGTGTGGATCATAAATCTAACAAGTTCCTTAGGATGATTTCATTAGAAGAATGCATAAAATAAAGAGATCAATGATTCAACCCACCCTCTATTAGTGATTCTACACAGATCATGTAACTTTAATTGGTATTAGAGGAGGTTACCTCTAAGAAAATAAACCATCTACTGAGAATAGAGAATAAAAATCCAATGATTATTAGGTGTGTTCTTATATTTTATGGAAAAAGCTTTCAAATTTGTAAGAATATAATGTTAAAATATCTTCTATATATTATTCTTGATGTTAGAGATGCTAAAACTATGGGATTTACTCCGATTAATGAGGTTCATATAGAGGCTTCTGATAAGAAAAATTTGGAATTTGATGGAAAATATAAAAATTCTCAATTGCAGTATCTCTCAGAGAATGGCTACAAAAAGATTATGGAGTTGGAAATAGCTAAAAAAATGTAGGATTAGTTAAGAATTATCTACGAATAAAATGAAAAATTTAAGGAAGACAAGTTATACATCTAGATGGGTAGGGTTAAAGACATTTATATGGATGATGAAGAATGTATTTATGATCACTTTACAAGATTCAATGATATTGTTAGCAATATCATTGGTTTTAATGTGAAATTAGAAAATTACAATATCATTAATAAATTGATAAGAAATTTTATGGATAGTTTTTATGCTAAAGTTTCATCTCTAGAAGATTGAAAATATTTATTTCTAGATTAGAATATTCTTATGGTATATAAAATGAGAAAATAAGTACTCTTTAAGAAGAAATCTAAGGAAGTGATATATTTTAAATCTTGTTAAAATGGAAGTATAAAGATAAGTAAGTAGAATAAAAATCAAGTGATTCAGATACTGAGGAAAATGAATAAGACTTCTAAAATATTATTTTATCTTCTTTACAAGAGATAAAAAAGGGAAATTGGAAAGTAAAAGGTAAGAAATATATTAAATGTTATATTTTTAATAATAATTTTAATTTTTTCTATAAATTTTCATAATAATAAGATTAACTATTCTAAATTAGAAGAAGAATGTGAGAAGTTTTTAAATAGAAGTGGAAGAAACATAAGAAAAAGTTTATTAGAAAGAAGAAGTTTTTTTATAGAATAGAGTAGAATAATTCATCATCTAACAATGAATCATACTATCATTTCAAATTTTTAGCTCATATTATAATAGGAATAGATTTATCAAATAATGATTATAATGGAGAATAGAAAATAGAACTTAAGTGGATTCTAAAATAAAATTTGGAAGATTATCTTAATAAAATTACCTAACTTAAGAAAGAAATAAACAAAATGAAGAAAGAATTTATATATATAACTTTTTATATTGGTGGATGAATAAAAAAGGAGGTAATAATCCTTAATGATATTAGAGATAAAAAAATTAATGTGGCTAAGTTTGAAAGAAAATTGAGTGTTTGTGAGGGAACATCAACTAGTGAGGAAAATATCAGCATGGTAAAAATTACACTTGTTTAATAATTCATGAAGAACATGTCGAATTTGAATGAATTTTAAAATATGGTGAATGATCTTAAATAAAGATTGACTAATAAAGAATAAGAGTTATCAGAAATAAAATCAGTGTTTCCTATTTAAAAATGTCCGTTAAGAAAGCTAAAATAATACATTATCAAAGTAGAAGAAGTTCAAAGTGAATATTATAAATATGTTAAAAATAAGGTTCCTTAGAAGTAGGTTCTTTCTATTCCCAAACAGTCACAATACATATCTACCTATACTAATTGTGAGAGTTAAAAATTTATTATTTGTGAGAAATTATCATCTGATAATAAATAATGAAATTCATCAAAAAAGTATCTTAGAGAACAAAAATACCCAAATTTTGTGAAAAAATAACAAACTTCAAAGAATTATTACTATCAGCATTAAATTTCAAAATTTTGAGGTCATTACTGCTGTACTAGAGTATTTAGGAAGAAATAATATTAATGATGGTACAATATCTTATACTATGAAAAATTTATTAATATAGGGGAAGATATAATGAGTGGAGAAGATTTTTTTTTCAAAAAATTATGATGAGGAAGAAAATAAATTTTAGAATGAGAATTATTTTAAAACTACAAGTGAGAAGGTCAATAAATTTGATAAAGTCCAGAAATAGTTCTTTATTATTCGGCAAGATCAAGTCGATATGGATAGAAATATGGATGAATTACAATGTTATTTTTGAATAAAAGGCGAAGAAACATTCTTCATAAGATGAGAAAAATATTCATAATAAATTTCCAGTAGAAGGTGGTTAGAATATTTACTAAAGGTACAAAAGATGTGATAACAATGTGAATGTTACTGAAAGTTGTAGGAATATCTTACTAGCCCTAGATGAACTTATGAAGAGAATATTACAAAATAAAGGTAAAAAAGAAGTTATGAAATATTAATGGAATATGAAAACATTATTTTAAGATTATACAAATGAAAATAAATATATTACAAAATATTTGAAGGCTGGTCATAAGGAAGAAATTACACGCCATCCTAAATATAATAAGAAAAAGAATGTCTAGATTGAGATAATACTCTCAGTTTAATTATTAATTCTATGGAACATTTAGGTTCCTCTTAAATCTCAATACACTTTCTTATTTTTACTATCATATAAGGAATTTACGGAGAAGTTGACCAAAAGTGAGACATGTTATGTAAAAGTTTAATAGCAATAAGATACACCCATCATGGAAAATTTTCCAACCATAGAGAGGAATGAAGGGATACAATTAATGGGGAGAAAAGATAGAGATGAGGTATCCATATCATACTTTTCTTAAATAAGAAGTAATGATGTTAAGAAATATTATATTTTGGGGAAGTTTTGCTTATACAATTAAACTATTTTGATATTTTTCTAAGTTGAATTGAAGTGTTTATATTCATCAACATACTCATATTTCCCCGTATATAAATTTATTAGAAAAAATATAAATAAAGTATTACATTAAAGAAATGTTATAGTAAAAATTTATCACCTTGTTTATACACTCTTTTTTTACACTTAGGCCATGTATACTTATAGTTATTTGGTAAAAGGAACTTTATTGAGAAACTCATGTGATACTATTTTTGTATTGAGGAAATTTTCCATGTTTTTGAGATGAATAAAGATGATCTAAGATGATCCTTATGATACCATTTTAATTTTATTTTTAATAAGGGGGATAAATAATATAGAGGGAGAAGGAAAATGCAAACATCATTTTGGGAGAAATTATTGAGCACACATATTGAATCCAAATTTGTTTTAAGTTATATATATATATATATATATTGAATAAAACGGGGTCATTATTATTCTAAAGCGAGTTTGGTTGTATTTTACTTCAATATATAAATACGTGTTTGTTGATAAATTTTCTTAAGAATCTTAGAGATTTTTTAGAGAAAAGATGTTGTTGGAGTGGTGTAAGAATATTTCTTTATAGAGTTCAATATTGTTTAATTAACTATGTTATGAAACATTCCTTGAGTAAGATGATAATATGCCAACCTTCATGTTCCGAACATCATGAAAAAATCATGATCTAGTATGAGTTTGTATGCATTCATACAAAGGGAAATAAGTATAATATTTGATGTAATACAATGTTACTGTATGGAACAAGGATGATGTTACTAGATGGATAGTAATAAGAATTTGGCATTACTGATTTTGAACAAAGGAAGATAAGTTATTTTTTGGAGAAATATTGAGTTGTTGTATGTAAGAAGTTGAAAAATTTTATCAGACATATAGACTCAATGTAAATGAAATAAGTGTTAGTGGTTGAACTTTCCTTAATATTTGTTTTGATAAATTAAAATTCCTAAATTTTTTTCATTTAATTACAATGAAAACTATGTTTTATATTACATGGGATGAAGTTAAATTGTTTAAATATTTAATTTATTCAATTACTAGCAGGGTTTATTATTTTACTTTTTCTGAAATTAATTTCTCTTTAATTGTTAATGATTTATTTTTATTATTATATATAGTTATTTTTGGTTAATACTTATAAAAAAAATTATTTTCTAAGTATATTGTTTAACCTAATGTAACATGTGATAATTATTCTCTACCCTTATTTAAGTTCATTTACCCTTACACATGTTTTATAAATCAAAAATTACTTATACATAAGCCACATAATATCTTATTTACCCTTTCACAACATTTTATATACCTTTAGATAAATTTCACATTCCAATTTTTACCCTTACATAACTATTTTCCTTCGCTTACATAGATTAGGTAATTTGGTTTTTACCTTTACCAAAGTTTAATGTTTTTCTTTTACCTTTACATATAATATCCATAAAGTTATGTGAGTTAGGAAAACACTAGATTACCCGTACATAACTAGATATTTACCCTTACACAAGTTGGTACCCTTACACATTTCCATTACACAATGAAACATACCTTTATATGAGTACCACTACATGAGTTAGTACCCATACATGAGATACACTTTACCCTTATATAACTAGTGAAAATATAGGCTGACCCTTACATAACTAATATTACCCTTACATAGATTTCTAGTTACCTTTATGTATCCAGTTTGAGTTAAATATTATGATTATGTCGATTTTCTAGTTATATTTATAGAGGTTATATAATTTGATATTACATTTAAAAAATTTATAAGCTACCATTAAATAGTATGAAAAAATAAAATTTATATTAATGTAGAGAACTAGATACCTTTACATAGTGTATGGAATTTATATTTTAACTTTATACAACATGAATAATGTATATATTAGATTTATACAAACCATTAAAGGTAAGTTTAACTTTTTTTCTTGATTATGTAAATTCTTGTGTACCCTTATGCAAGATTATATTTGCACATGCTTTTCATAATTCATTTTACCCATATGTGACCTGTATAGGTATAAAATTTCTCTATTATATTTAAGTATCATCTTCTATCATCTATTCGAGTGGTAGTAAGCCTACATCCTTGGAAAACAATACCAGAAATATAGTATGGGGATTATTGTAAATTTGAGCATGATAATTTAAAGGGTAATATGATTTTTTTTAATTTTTGAATACTGGGTTTTTAAATATATATTTTATGAATTAAAAAACATCCATGAGAAGATGGTTCATATAATTTCTTTGAACAATATTATCCATTAGGGATTTATTTATAAGTATGGGGATAAGGAAGGCTATAGAGAATACAAAAGAGATATTCAGAACAAATATTCATTGACACTGATTTGTTGAGGAACTGCTGGTTTCCCAAAGATTCCTTATTCCGTATAAATCTGTATAGGTATAGAGATCACTAATCTACACCAGTCTTTATCTTCATCTTCTAGGGGTCTATTTAATTTTACTTTTTTAGAAGAATGTATAATTAATTTTTATATACAAGGTTATATGTCAAATAAAATGTAGGGTCTTTTTATGATTACCAAATGAAAAATCAATCACATAGGTTCTTTAAGGATCTCAAAAAGAATTAGTAATAGTTTAGGGGTATTCCTTCAAAATTCTTGAGGTTTTTCTTGAGATCACAAAAGGAAAAGGATTGGTATGTCCTGTAATAGACTATATTGATTCTGCACCTATAAAAGGCTTATTATCTACTTATTTTCGTTAGTACCAATCATCTAAATGAATTAGAGAGTATTAAAAAATATATTAGGTTCACATACATTGAACCAAACTACTATAAAAATGCCAGTGATCATGTTGTTTAGTTTTATTTTTTTAACAAAATATTTAAACACCACACTCACCTTCATTTATTATTGACAATACTATGATAATTTATAATTAGGTTAAAAAATATTAAAAGGACTACCCCCTCTAGTTAATATTTCCATCCATATCTGGTTAAATAGTTGGATTCACTGGTGGTTCCTTAAAATGATAGTTTTATCTCTACTATTTATTCTAATTTTATTATTTTTAATAATTGTAACACTTTCCTAGACCTAATTTTCTAAGTAAAATATCATTTTATTAATGATAAGTCATGAAACTGATTTTTTACTCTCTATTATACCACCTCACTTCAATAGAAGTGATAATTCATATTCTAAGGATCATATGTAGGTATTTTAAGGGATATTTGATTGAATATTGGACTCTTATTATTAAACCTTATAAATCACCTGAAGCAGATTTTGATTCATCGACTAGAAATGATTCTTCCAAGTATGTAATAAATTATATAATCATGCATTTAATTTATTATTATTTAAGTTAAAAATTGTATAGTCCTATTTCATAATGCCAGGATAATTATTATATTTAGAGGAATTTCAAATTCACTCATCATGTCACTAATAAGTTGAGAAAACCAAATTAGGAATACACAAGGACGAATTTATAAAATTTAAAATGTATGATCATGATAACATCATTGATATAGAAAATTGATTTACCATGATTGTTAATGTAATGGTTTCTTTTTGGGAGAGTATAAATAATAAAGTAATTATTGAAATAGTGCTTTAAGAATTACCTAATAAGTGGAACTCAAAGAAAGTTTCAAATAATTAAAGAAAATATTTTACTGAATATAATTTAGATGAACTGATCATATCTCTTATTTAATAATATATGGAATTAAAGAGTAATGATAATGATTTTTTTAAAAAAAAATGTTGGTATAGAATTTAAATACAATAATATAGTTATTTTAACCATTCTGGTAAATATTACTTGATAAATTGGGGGTATTATTTTGTAAACAAAAAAAAAGGTATTCACAAGTCGATTAAAAGAAAAGGTATTTTCAGGATACGATCAAAAAAGGAACGCATGAAAGATGAAAGAAATATAAATAAAGGTAAATATTGAAATTAAAAAAATGTTTCTCAACTAAATTTTTTTGAATGTTACAAAATGGGGAATATCAATACCTATTTTCCCAAAATAAAACAAGAAGGAAGTTACAATTAGTAAAAGAAATAATTAACGCAATCATATCATGACGAATAGAGTTTTCCTAAGGAGTCAAGATAAATTAGTGAATATGAAAGTGAAAAATATACAAACAACCTATGTTTTATAGCTACTAAAGAAAATGAGGAAAGTCATAATTATGATTCTTGTTATGGTTATGAAACTAATTCTAATAGGTTTGGTTATGATGAACTAAATGATGAAAATGAAAGGTTAAAAAAGGATATTTTGAATGTTTTTTAACAATATTATAACTTAAAATAAATAAATAAGAATATAAAAAAGGAAATTAATAATCTTATTTTATAAAATGAAATGGTTAATAATTAAGTTACATGTTTTAATGATAAACATAGTAATGAATTAGAATGATTTAAAGAGAAAATGAAAATATAAAGGTTGATACCAAAAGAACTAAAGATTTTATTTCTATAAATAATGAAGATAAATAAGGAATATTTTAGAAAATAATAGATTGATTAACTAAATCAAAAAGTGAGTGTATTAAAGTTAAGATATATAATAATAAAATGGAAATTAATCATTCTTATCAAATACTAAAATCTTGATAGATTCAGAAAATGATCAAAATGAGAATGAAATAATTAAAAAGAAAGTTACTTATTTATAATCAATTATTTTAACTTTCATTCATGAGAAATATAAGTTGGAAAATAAGATATACATGAATAAACTAAATAATAGAATATCTAGTTTTAGTTATAATAATAATATTAAAATGATGTATACTACTTGATTTATAAAAATTACCAATGGTAAAATAGCCAATACCACATGTTTTTAATTTTTTATGTAATGATATTATGAAAATGAGTGTTCTCTTTTATTTAAATAATCTTTGGGGTTTACTAAAAATAATATTTCAAAATATTTTTCTTCTAGATTACCCTGTAATAGATGTCTTAAATATAAATGGGTATAAAAGATTTTTTGTACTAATCCAATTAAACCCAAAGTGGTTTGGGTTTTAAAAAAACTCTATATTTTATTTGATTTTAGGATAAATACCCTAAAAGTATCAGTGAAATATTGTAAACGGATAATGGTTTCCCATTCCACATGGTTGGATATATGTCCATATTTATATCCTTAAATTAATGTAATAGAGGAGCTATTAATTTTAGATACTACTATAAGGGCATGATTAAAGGGAATTGAGAAGTCTATATTTATAAATATTTTATAATATCTTTTATATATTGAAGGACTCAAAAATAATTTAATTATTCACATATTTTTGATGATGGAATGAATTCCATGTTTTAAGATAATATATGTAATGTTTTTAAATATTAATTTGATTTATTTTATGAAAATCAGAACGATAATACTTATACAATTAATGTTTTTGATATAACAAGAATTTTTTTTAATTATTTAATTATTGTAGAAAAGGATGATATTATTTGGAATATGAGACCTTTCCTTGCTCATTTTTTCTACTCTATAGATTGAACAATCATGAGAAAATTAAATATCTTCCCAATCTAAAATGTATCAATTTTTTTTGTATATTATACATGTTTAAAGTTAAAATAAATAAATTAATATCTAGATCAATAAATATTGTTGGTAATTATATACCATTATAGTTATTAAAATTTGTTTTTTTTGGACCTATAAGAGCCTCTAGTTTATGGGGTAAATATTATGTGATTGTAATAGTTTATGACTATAGTAGGTCCTCCTAGATTTACTTTATGACTCAAAAGTATAAAACTTTGTCTAAGTTTACTATATTTTTTGTTAATTTAATAAAAATAAAAGGGTATATTATTATTTAAATTAGAAGCAATAAAGGTGTAAAGTTTATAAATCCTAATTTTGAAAAGTTTTGTGTAGAAAATTTATACTCTCATAATTTTTTAGATTTTAGAACACCATAATAAAATGGTGTTATATAATGAAAGAATATAATAATTTGTGAAATGTCTCGAAGAATTCTAAATGAATATAATACACCATTTTTTGCTGGATGAATATGTTTTCACAACATGTTATATTCTAAATAGAATATTTATTATCCCATTGTTAAATAAAACACTATATTAATCTCTCAATGTAATAAATCCAAAATAAAGTCACCTTAAGGTGTTTGGGTATAAAGTTTTGATTTTAAATACCAATTATATCTTAGATAAATTTGATGCTAAAAGTGATTAATGAATTTTTATAAGATATTATACCAATATTAAAGCATATAGAGTGTATAATAAGAGAAAAATGAATGTATCAGAATCCCTAGATGGAAAATTTGATGAAAATAATGATAAAAAGGCGTATATTTTAAAAATATTGAAGAAGAATTTAGAGATTTAAACTTCAATGAAGATAAATATAATAATGAAAATACAAAAATTAAGGGGTAACATATCCCTACTCAATTTGATCCTAATCATTGGACAATTCATAAGGACCATCCCTAAGAGAATGTTATTGGATATGTTGATTATAAAATCAAAATAAGAAACTCACTTTTAAATTTATGCACAGATTCTAATTTTGTATTTAAGATAGTACTTAATAATATTGATGAATCATTTAAAAATATTTATTGGATTATGGTAATGTGAGAAGATATTAATAAATTTATTTGGAATAATTTCCAGAATCTAGTAGAACTCTCTAAAGAGAAATAATTTATAGAAACTTAATAGATTTTTTAGAACATGTAAGATGAATCATGTCAGATAATTATAAATAAGGCTAGGCTTGTAGCTCAAGGTTATTCACGAGAGGAAGTATTAAATTTTTAAGATTGTTTTTATCCAGTATCTAGAATTGCGTAAATAATTATTTATTAGATTATGATTTTTTCAACATTTTAAATGAATCCAAATGGATGTAAAAAGTGAAATTTTTAATGGTGTTATTTATGAATAAGTGTATGTACATCATCCACCTATATTTGAAAATAAAAAATTTCCAGATCATGTATTTAAACTCAGTAAAGAATTTTATGCTCTCAAAAAATCTCTAAGATCTTGGTATGGAAAGAAAAAAAAAATATTTTTTCTATAAAATGGTTTTAATAAATGAAAATTATATCCAAATCTGTTCATTAATAAAATTTTCAATGATATCTTAATTGTACAAATATGTCTTTGATATAATGTTTGGATTTACAAGTGAATCCATGTGCAATGAGTCTTCTAGTATAATGAAAATTGATTATTATATGATCTTAATGGGAGAGTTAATGTTTTGTATATGTCTTAAAATTATTCAATAGAAAAATTATATATTTCTTAATGTATCAAAAATATTCTAGAGAACTAGTTAATAGGTTTGAATTTTATTCTTTTAAAAGTATGAGAACCCCCATTAGTAAAAATTCAAAATAAAATATTGATGGAATTGAAAAATCTTTTGAAGTTAAATTATATAGAGAAATGATAAGTAATTTTCTTTAATTAAATACCTCTAAGCTAGATATAATCTTTATTGTGTGTTTATGTACAATATATCATGGCAATCCCAAAGTGAGCCATATTAAAGAGGTTAAAATAATTATAAGATACATAAAATGGAACTATTAATTTTGGTCTATTTTATTTTAAAAAAAATTTATTTAATTTTTTTAGTAACTCTAATTTTGACTTTGGAGGTCATAGGATTGATTAGAAAATTCAATCCAACATGTGCCATTTCTTTGGTAAAAATTTATTTTCATAGATTTCAAAGAAACATTTTTTAGTAGATTTATCTTCATCTGAGGTTGATTATATAGGCTCTATTAATTAATTTTCTCATTTTATTTGGACAAAGAAAATATTATGTGATTTTTATATTTATTTTGATAAAATTTCTATTTCTTGTGAAATATTATCACCATTTTAATATCTAAAAATTATTTTTATCATTCTCGAATAAGTAATATAGATGTAAACTTTTTTTTCATTCAAAATCATGTTAATAAAAGGGACATTGTCTTATAATTTGTTCCCATTAAAAATAAATTAACTAACTTATTCACTAAACCATTATATGATACAAGTTTTTAGAGGATAATTCTTGAACTTAGTATGTTAGAAGCATAAATATTTATCTTTTTTATGTTTTGTACTGGATACTATAATATAAGTATATTTTTAATTTTTTTTATGTAAGAATAATTTTTTGGTATAATTTTTTTATTAATGATTTAGTATTTAGTAAACAATTTTTCTTTTTCCTAAATTAAAAAATGGGGGAGATAAATTTAAAAATGTGTTATGATAAAATACTTGGAATTTCATAAATGATTTATTTTTTAATTTACAAAAGGGGGATATTATTAGTGTTTGAACTTGTCTTAATCTTTATTTTGATGAATTACAACTCCTATAATTTGTTAAATGAATTATAATAAAAACGATGTTTTATATTTCATGTATTATTGTTAATTTTTAATAACTTTATGTTGTTCAATTCCTAACATGTATTATTATTTTAATTTTTTTGAAATAAAATATTCATTAATTATTATTATTTTATTTTTATTATTCTATATAGTTATTTTTGGTTGAAAATTATGAAAAGTTAATTTTCTAATTATATTTGTTACCCTTAAATAATAATTGATAATTATTCTTTACCCTTATGAAAGTTATTTTACCATTAAACATGTTCTAGAAATTAGTATTTACCTTTATATAAGCCTTATAATATTATGTTTAGCCTTAGAAAGCATTTAAATACATTTACATAAGTTTTATACTCTTCCCTTTACCCTTACGTAAGTTTTTTCCTATCCTTACGTATCCTTTTAAATTTGGTTTTTACCTTTACTCATGCTTAATATTTTTCTTGCAACCATTATAAAGCACATATTTACCCTTATGTGATAAGGAAAAAATGGTTGGACCTTACATAACTAGATATTTACCCATACACAAGTAATTACCCTTACACATTACCCTAATGAAATTCAACATACCTTTATGTGATTACCCTGTATGATTTAGTACCCATACACCAGATAAAATTTACCCTTATTTAACTAGTGAAAATGTGGGTTAACAATCACGTAACTAAGTTTACCCTCACATAATGAGTTAGTTACCTTTACGTATCCTGTTTGAGTAGAATTTTACCCTTACACTTCTTTATTAGTTACCTTTAATTAGCACTTATAATTTGATATTAACTGAACACAACTTCTATTCTACCCTTATGTAGGATGAAGGAATATGAGTTACCCTTATGTAGAGAACTATTTACCTATATTAAATAAATGGAATTTATATTTTACCTTTAATTATCATCAATAAAGTACATATTACCTTTTTGAAAACCATGAAAGTTAAGTTTACTTTTAAACATGTTTATGTAAAATCTCTTGTATCTTTATGCAAGCTTACTTATATGCATGATTTGTAAAATTAATTTTACCCTTAAATTATCTATATAGATATAAATTTTACCTATTATAATTTAACTATATCGACTTTAATCTGTCTGAGTGTTAAAATCCTTCTTCACTGAAAAATGATACCAGGAATGAACGACATGGATTATTTGTGAATTTTATCATGATACTTTAAATAGTAATATATTTAATTTTTAGTTTCTAACCATTGGGGTTTTAAATATATATTGAATGATTTAAGAAACATCCATGTGAAGATGGTTCACATAATTTATTTAAAGAAAAACATTTTTTATGGATTCATTTATAAATTTGAGAGAATGAAATAATTTGATAATACATAAGGGAAATCGAGAAATATAATTCAAGGCCGTTAATTTTTCAAAACACTACTAGTTTTGCAAGGATTCGTTATTCAATATAAATTTATAAATATATGATGACCTCTGATCAACACCAGTATTCATTGATATCTTCCAAGTGTCTAGTTTTTTTTTTCTATGGAAGAGTTTGTAATTAATTATTTAATATAAGGTTATTGCTCCATTAAAAGGTAGTTTCTGGTTATTATTACCTCATCAAAATGAAATCACATAGGTTCATTTTTCACATAAAAAATTTTGATTGATAGGCTAGGGATTTTTCTTAGAAAAGGTTGGGGTTTTTATTAAACCCATAAAAGGAAAAGGTCTGGTCTGTCCTATAACATAATAGGCTAAGTCTATACCTATAAAATAATTATTCTCTATTTGTTTTAGTGAGTTCTTGTCCACACTCAGATTGAAGAGTAGACTAGTTTCACATAAGGTGAACCAAACTACTATTGAAATCCTATTATTCTTTATTTTTATCCCGCTACATAAATATTTCAACATCATACTCAACTTCATATGTTATTGATAATACTATGATAATTTTATAATTAAGTTTAAAAAATTAAAAGTACCCTTCAAACCAAAATATATCCTTACATATATATAAGGGAAAACATGAACATGTATGTAGTCTAAGTTATAATGTTCGATGATATGGCTATATGGAGATTGATCTATAAAGTTGCAGTTATACATGGTTTGATTGTTGAAGTTATCATAACCAGACAAAGAATGATTAGATGGAGGAAACCCGTTGAATGCATTAGTCACAGAGATGTATAAATGTTAATATATAAACATGAACAAAGACATACTTGATAGAAAAAAACTGAAAAAATAAAGCTGATTAATCAATAGAGTTCAAATGGTTAGAAATATTTTTATAATGTATAAATGCATGGCGATCTGATGGATTAGTTGAATAATTTTTGATATATCATAGGAATGATATGTATCTAAATTGGACCAAAATATACTATGTGATCATAAAAATCAATGTGAATTTTAGTTATAAATTATAGAGACTGTTTGTAAAAAGCATGCATCAGATGAAGAAAGATGTATCAAATGGAGGATAACATGTCAATGCTATCAGATAGAGATAACCAGTGAAGATCAACGAATGGAGAAATCTATAAGGTTTCAATTAATGAAGATCCATAAAAAATACACTAAAAATATCCAATGGATGAAGTATAATGATGAAATCATAAAGATAATTATGATTCTATTAGATGGAGGCACTTCCGATAGAGAATAACATACAAATTTTGAGATAAAGTTGAGTTATATCAGATAGAGTTATGTTATGCAAAAAAATAGAATTTTATTAAAAGATTAGAACCCAAAGAAGATATATTAGATAGATATATGACTTATGATTCCATAAAAATGAGTATTTTATAGATTCCCCATAAAATAGAGGAGATCCTACAATGTAAACCATGAAGACATTTTTTGAATAGAGTTCTAAGGATCTTTATAGAAACTTTGTGAAGTAATTAACAATGATGATGCTAAGTTATTTGTTTATTTATTTCTATCATAACATGATTAAGGAAGTTTGAATGAGTTCCTTAATTTGAAGTTTAAAATATTCAAAAAAGTTTGAAGATGATGATTTTGTAAAAAGCATCAAGAATATTCTAGAAGGTTTGAGTGCTATCAAGAAAAATTAAAATGAGAATGAAGTTCGAATTTTCAATTTGATTTTAGTGTCAAAATAATTTTGTGTTAATCCATTTTCTCTTATAATCATGCCTATATAAAGGGATGAAACTGTAAGGGAGAAATAGTATTCATATTCATAGGAGAAAAAGTGCTGAAGGATTTATTTCATTATTATCCAACAAGGGTTCTACTTGGTTAAACGAGGAGAATCATACTAAGGAGCTTTGAATAATGTTCATTAAACTGAGTTTCATCAGTTGAAGAATAAGAAATGTGAGAATTTTTGACTAAGTTAATATTCAGTGGATGATGATTCATCAATTTAAGTTTTATCAGAAGAACATAGAGGCATACCTGTCTAAGCTTTCTTCATTGGATAGAGAATAATTAAATAGAGAATAATTGAACTGAGGTGCATCAGATAGGGAATACTGAACTAATGTACATTTATTTTAGGAGTATAGGATAGAGACATACTGAAAAAATGGTTATGAACCATCATATGAATGTAGTACTAGATGTATTTGGATAATATATATTTTTATAAGGTAAATTTATGAAAAATATTTTGTAAGGTGTGATTGAGTTATCTCTGTATTTCCTAGACCATGAAGAAGTTCATAGACTAGAAAACTCTTAAGAGTGTTTTTGATGATATTGAATATTGTACACATGAAAAGTTGATCTGAATTTATTTTGAATAAATAATATTTTAAGAACAAGATATTTATATAGAGGATTATAAAATAATAAGGAAGATCATGTAGCTAGGGTGTAGAACTAGTTTCTGAAAAGGTTTATGGCTAGGGTGTATAACTATCTGGGAAGGAATTGGATTTAAGAAGGATAGTTGGGGGGTATATCCAACTATGGTAGAGGAGTTTATTAATGATGTGTATAACTATGGTTATCTAGATAAAAGACTACTAGGGTGTAAAATGAGTTGATGTTTTTTGCTTTATATTCTTAAAAAAAATTTGTAACAGAATTCATGTTGGGGGGGGGGGGGATCACCAATATGTAAACGAGAAGGTATTTGTTTTGAAACTTGTAAATATTCATGTGACGAATTATCAATTTATATTACTAAATACTAAGTGAGGTTGAGATATATATTTTAGTGGATCATAACTCTAACAGGTTTCAGAGGTTGATTTCATAATAATAATTCACAAAAAACCCATCACTAATTCACTACCTCCCCCTCTCAATGATCCTATGATGATCATATAACTTCAAAGGATAAATTTTAAATCATTTTCCATTAATAATGATTTAAAAATAATATAATTATATCAACTACATGATGATTAAACACCATCAAACTCATAAGAAATACCCATAAACCCTACACACAATGACCCCATCAACCCCTCAACCATCCATCCAATGGCCCGAAGGCCTTCATTTTTTATTGATTTTTGATAATCCACCTTTCAAGGGGTGATGTGGAACCCTGCAAGGCCCGTAGGAGAAAGCATTACATGGCCCAAAGGCCTTAGAAGAATTCATTTTCCCGTAGGCTTCAAACATTACATATAACCCAGACTAACTACTTGGAACTGCTCCTCCACAGCATCTTCATCGTGAAATCAACTCTCCACCTTCGCATGGCTATTCGACTAGGCATTCCCATGCATGCACAGGCTTGTCCCGATGGCATATTCCATACCCTATCATTCTTTTAATCCATTTAGCTTCTACTGTGGTGAAAGATCCTTAATCATACTCCTTGTAGAGCTTGTTCTTTGTAGGTCGTCTGGTTTGTATCTGCACTCAAGGTGGCCTGAAGGCCTTGAGGTGGCCTTAAGGCCTTAGTAACCCGAAGGCTTTGGTGGCCCGAAGGCCTTAAAGTACTCAGGGACCAAATCGGTGGCCCGAAGGCCCAAATGGGGGCATATTCCCAGTTGCTACAGTGCCAAACAGTACCTGCTACAGTTGTAAAGATCCGTAAAATTCAAGGGAAATTTTTTCTTAATTTTCTTTGGGATTCTACAAGAACGCGGTTTCTGACGGCACTTGATTCCGAGGCCCGGTGTGCCTAGAATTTCTAACCAAAGATTAGCTCGGGTACGTTCAGTGAACGAACGAGCGGGTTTTTCTAACTTTTTAACCGGTGCTCGGAATCGAATTCCGAGGGAACCGATAAATTCGCAGCGCTGGTATTTGCTTAGGAACACCTTTTCCGGAGTTGCGTTTTCACGAGAGAAGATGTTAAAAATTGTGGAAGTTAAAATAAAAATTGAGCTTCAATTTTTATTTTTACTTGGTAATTAAAACCTTTAGGTGGAAGTTGGGTAACCACCCAACTTCCCAGGAGAGGTTATGAGGGTGGTGGGGCCCACAAAAACCCCACCCCTACATATTCCCTAACTCCTTCAACTCACCATTAAAGTTGATAACTTATGTTAATTAATTAGGTGAGTTTAATTTGAGAGGGTTAATTAAACTTTTGAATATCATCTTAAGTCATGTTAATAAAATAAGGGAAGTTCTTATTTTATTTTGGTTGGAACTTGTTGTGTTGGGAGGATTTGGGAGAAAAAGGAAAAGCTCTTGAAGTTCTTCATCCTCTACGAAGAACGCGAAGAATGTGAAGAACTCCGGATCCTCGAAGATCGATGATGTGGAGCCGAAGAATCATTTCTCCGCGACGCGACTCTCTCCTTCCGCGACGTCTTCTTCCATGACAGTTATTTCCGCGACGAACCCCCGCTCAACGAATTCGACGAGGTAGTGGTTTATTTAAATTGTTGTTCCTGATTACTTCTATTGTCGTTCTTCGTGAAACTTTGCCACTTGCTATCAAATAATGGGAGGGGGCCAGACCGCACAAACACAGCCGACCCTCCTCCCTTATTATTGTATTGTTGCGGTTCGAAGGAAAATGATGCGGTGCCGATGCACCGCGCGGGATCGTGCGGCAAGGATGCGTGGCGCCGTCGCGCCGCACCGATGAAGTTGGATAAGGTCGCAGCGCCGTTCCGCCCCGACGGAGGATCACGAAAACACCGCGGCCAGAGCGGGGATGCGGTGGAGGGGCGCGACACCGTCACACCGCGCCAGACGGTCCAAGGCCGCGGTGAAGTAGGGGAACCGGCGGCCGGTTCCGGGCCGCCGGCGTCGGAGCAGGGGGACCGGCCCTTGCCGGTCTCGTGGCGGCAACAACCGGCCGGCCGGAGCGGGCCGGCCGACCAGAGGAAGAGCCGGGGGTTCGTAACCCCCGGCAGGCCGAACATGAGTGGCCCCCCACATGGGGGCCGCAGGTTACAAACGGGCGGGGGGCAGCGCGCCCCCCCGCACCCCTGTCTGCTCGGCCGAAACGGCCGAGCCACCTAGCCGGCGCCAGCGCGCCAGGCCGGCTGCCCAGGCCGGGCCGCGCCGGTCGGGCCGGGCTGTGCCCAAGCGGGCCGGACCCGAACCCGGGATGGGTCGACCCGGTTCGGGCCGACCCAGAGGGTATCGGGCCGGGTCGGACCGGGCCCTAACCCCCTAATACCGGACCTCTCACGGTCTTTTGCCCATAACTTGGGCTGCGGACCTCCAATCGACGCACCGTCAGTGGAGATGCAATCCTTGGAATGAGACGGTCGTTTTGATATATTAAAATCAAGGTTTTGGAGTAATTTGGGTTCAACCGGGTTGGTTCGTACACGAAACCAACCGGGCCCTTAGAGCGGAAACACTTATAACTTGAGTTCCAGACGTCCGATTGACATGTCGTCGACTTTTTTGGATTCCTCTAAGTGAGACGAACCTTTTGGCTTACTCTGCTCAAGGTTTGGACGCAGTTGGAGTATGGTCGGGTTGGTTTTGACTTAAAAACCAACCGGGCCCCTAGGACGAAAAAAGCGAATAACTCTCAGACCCGTCGTCCGAATGACGTGCCGTCTGTGACGTTGAGTTCCTGTTGACTATACGGAACTTTTGGAATCATAAACTCCGGACTATGTGTCAGTTGATGTATCAGCCCTTCGGCTCGCCGAGCGGACCCTCCCGAACGAGCTGGCTGTGTGCGGGAACCCTAGAGCTGGCTACGACTGCGACGATGATGGCGACTGTACAGAAATCCTCCTTGGATTCGACAGTGACGACTACATCACTCAGCGATCCTACATGGATCAGTGCTACCGATCCGGTGTGGGTCAGATCCTGTGTGGGTTAGCGCTCAGCGGTCCTGTGTGGGCTAGCGCCTACAGATCCTGTGTGGGTCCGATCCTGTGTGGGTCATTGCGGGGGTTAGTTACCTATCGATCCTTTGTGGGTCATTTCGGGGGTTAGTTACCTATCGATCCTTTGTGGGTCATTACGGGGGTTAGTTACCTATCGATCCTTTGTGGGTCATTACGGGGGTTAGTACCTATCAATCCTGTGTGGGTCTGACGACTTAGATGAATCAGTGAGAATATCTGATCATCTTTATTGTTTTACAAATAAGTATACCTGTGTGAGATAAATCTTGACTTTTAATCCTTATCTTCGATAAGATTGACTTGATATCCTGTGTGGATTACGTTTTTCTTTGCTGTGTGGAATGGGTTGTGTTTTCCTGTGTGGACTGGGTTTTACTTGGGCTCGGATGTTGGAGCCGAATGAGAATTGATGAATTAGGTATATGTATGGGCATATACTTAAGAAGTGTCAGATGTTACTTCGTGTTTGTATCTTTCCTTTGTGGATTACCCCTTGTGGATTCTGGGAGACCTTCGGGGGTCTCGGGTTCCCTACTGAGTAGCTTATACTCACCCCTGCATGGGCTATGACCGCACTACGTTGTGTTGGTTGCAGATGAAGGACAACACTGATCGTGGTTGAGGCTTGCGGAGCAGTCGGTACTTGGAGGTGGACCCCAGGGCGGGGCGTACTCGGAGCGGACAGCTGGACCCGAGGAGCCGTGGAGGCTATCTGTACCCACCCTTCAGGTGGGACTTTCAGTGGACGGATCGAGGCTGCGGGTTTAATTTTCAGTTGCTGTACTCCCTTTTTCATTTGTACTTTACTTTTAGTTTGGGTTTGTATTCTGGCCCACTTACTTTTCCGCACTTACTGTTGTACCCAGTTTTTACTTAGTGTTTACTTCTACTTGCTTGCTCTGTGGTGTTTGTTTACTTTACATAGGAAATGCCTTCCCTTTTTACCAGGAATTACTCCTTGGTGCTAGTCGCCAGCCCCTGGCCTATGGAAGGCGGGCTTGGGGTAGTCACGGCACGGGCCCCGAGGACAGGTCGTGACGAATTGGTATCAGAGGAGTTTAGTTCTACCACAGAACTCAGGACTCTGATCTTTTTCTATGTGAAGCAATGGTGTTAAGAGTATTGAGTGTGGTTATCAGTCCAGGGAGTCCAGTGTTGGTGCGGTGGCCGATGTATCTGTACACCAGGACCCTGACTTCTGATTTCCGACTTAATACACGAAAACATTGATTGCTTGTGTGTTTCAAGTTTTCTTTGTGATTACTTTATGTCAGCTCACCAGGTATACTGTTTGGACGTAGCGCACCTGTTTCTTTTCAAGATGGCCCCAAGATGGCAGCCATCTAGGGTTCTGAGAGTTGTGCGTGACGACAACCCACCGAGCGACGAGGCCTCGGTACAATGCCCTTTGACAGAAGAGTCACCGGCGGTACCGCTACCCGCCGAGACACCGATGCTACCATCCCCAGCCGCTGATGATGCACGTCGCGTTAGTGCACTGCATGAGTTTCAGCATCAGCGACCGCCCAGGTTCCTCAGGGAGACAGACCCTCAGGCAGCCAAGGATTGGCTGGTGGCAGTTGTATGAGTTTTCAGGTTAGTGAGGACACCAGCAGACCTCATGGTGATCCTCGCAGCGATCCTACTGCACGCGACATCAGACAGATGGTGGAGCTTGATACTCCAGGTGCACGATGAGGCATCTCTTTTCTGGATGGAATTTGAGAGCCTCTTCCGCTCGGAGTTCATCCCAGCCACCCTCCGTGCTGTGCGCATCCAGGAGCTTCTTCAGCTGCGACAGGGAAGCTTGACGGTTGCCCAGTACTCGGCGAGATTTAATGATCTCTCGCGCTATTTGACAGACATGGTACAGGACCCATTCTTTCAGGCCCAGACCTTCAAGCAGGGATTGAGGCAGGAGATCAGGGCATCGCTGATCTCCCTCAGCATTCCGAAACAGGCAGGGGTACTGGAGAGAGCCCTTCTGATCGAGAGTTTCCTTGTTGAGCCTGCATTAGCAGCGAGACCTACCGCAGGGTGGCACGTAGCAGAGTATTCTGCAGTAGGCAGTTGACGAATGACTCATGGGTCCAGGCAGACCAGGCCCTCAGACAGACGACATCAGGACACTGGCTCAGTGGTGCGGGGCACACAGCGCGGAGCCAGTCTTTCGAGAGGCAGACAGTGCTACGCATGCGGCGGTCAGGGCCACATGGCTCGTGACTGCTCGACCCGCCATGCAGAGGAGCAACAGACAGTTAAGGGACCACCTAGACAGAGGAAGAGGGTCGACCGTGGTGGTCTGTAGGGAGCAGGTGGATGAGGAAGAGGAGCTGGCCGAGCAGCAGGTGGGGGGAGACACTTTGAGGCTCTACCACCACCACCACCAGGAGGTCCACCCCGACCACAGGGATCTGGCAGGTAGAAACAAGCACAGCTTTAGGCAGCGGAGTCCTACGACCACAGAGTGCCCGAGATGATTTGAGGTACTATCTGTGTCTATTACACCCTTGTTGCAGTTCTTATAGACACAGAAGTGAGTCATTCTTTCATAGCTGCTTCCCTTGTTCGGAGCTCGGAGATTCCGACAGAGTCGTTGGCTCGATCCTTATGGCTAGAGACTCCTACAGGAGCAAACTCGACGATTACGCACTGGTTCTGGCAGTGTGAGCTTACTCTAGGAGGCGAAATCTTCGGCTGGGATCTTCTTGTAGTGGCGTCTAGTCCTTATGACGTCATGTTGGGCATGAATTGGTTATCTACAGTCCATGCTCATATTAACTGCATTAGGCGCAAGGTGCGATGTGTACGCACTGACGGGAGCAGGTTCACCTTCACCTGCGAGAAGGGAGCCTTCGCAGCACAGGATGGACTCACGCAGAGGAGAGGACAACCCATCACTCATCAGTTGGCTAGCCTCATCCTAGGAGTAGTTGACGTGCGGAGTCCTGGTTTTCCTGCAGTGGTGGATCAGTATACAGAAATATTTCCCGACGACGTTCCAGGACTACCTCCTCGTAGAGAGGTAGACTTTTATATTGATCTGTACCCCGAGACAGCCCCGATATCCACCCCATCATATTGGATGGCCCCCGCTGAGCTTCGAGAGCTACGGGTACAGTTATAGGACTTGCAGGGCAAGGGATTCATCCGACCCAGTGTTTCACCCTGGGATTCCCCAATATTGTTCGCCAAGAAGGCGGATGGGAGCTTGAAACTTTGTGTCGACTATCGTTTCCTAAACCAGGTGATAGTGACGAACAAGTATCCTCTATCTAGGATTGATGACCTCTTCGATCAGCTCAAGGGAGCACGGTGGTTTTCAATGATAGACCTTAGATCAGGCTATCATCAGCTCAGAGTTCGGGACGAGGACATGCAGAAGACGACCTTCAGATGTCAGTATGGCCACTATGAGTTCTTGGTTATTCCATTCAGCATAACCAATTCTCCAGCAGTGTTCATGGCCCTCATGAACAGGATATTTCAGCCATATCTCGATCGATTTGTCGTGGTCTTCATCGACGACATTTTGATTTACTTGACAACTGAGGAGGAGTACGCCTACCACTTACGGGTTGAATTAGACACTCTCTGAGAGCACCAACTTTATGGAAAGCTCTCGAAGTGTCAGTTCTGGATACATGAGGTCCACTTCTTGGGACACGTCATCTCTGAGGCGGGAGTTGCGGTGGATCCTATGAAGATCGAGGCAGTGCTAGCTTGGGAGCCACCTAGGAGCATGACGGAGGTGCGGAGTTTCTTGGGACTAGCTGGGTACTACCGGAGATTTGTGCCAGACTTGTCTAGAGTTGCGACACCACTCTCAGCTTTGAAGAAGAAGGGGAAACCCATTGTGTGGTCAGACAGATGTCAGCAGAGCTTCCAGGAGCTGAGGCAGAGATTGACCAGCGCGCCTATCTTGAGGTTTCCAGAGGAGGGAGTAGGGTATGTACTTTACTGCGATGCATCAGGGACCAGACTTGGATGTGTCCTAATGCAGTAGAAGGCTGTGATCTCCTATAGATCACGTCAGTTGAGGCAGCATGAGCAGAAATACGCTACCCATAACCTGGAGTTAGCATCAGTGGTCTTCACTCTAAAGATGTGGCGACACTATCTGATGGGTGAGCGCTTTACAGTCTATTCTGACCACCAGAGTCTCAGGTACATCTTCTCACAGAAGGACCTGAACCTGAGATAGCGGCGATGGCTCGAGTTCCTCCAGGACTATGACTATGAGATAGTTTATACTCTTGGAAAGGGGAATGTGGTAGCCGATGATCTCAGCAGGAGGATGGGCATTTAGCTACTTGGGGAGGCGACAGAGCAGCTAGCTGCTTTACAGATATCCTTCATGGATAGAGATGGAGCAGCCTTCCTTTAGTCACTCACTGTCACTCCTCCACTACTGCAGCAGGTAAGAGAGGCACAACGTGGGGACGTCGACTGTGAGACGCGACGTGCACAGATATCCTCAGGACAGGCACCTGATGGCTTCTCCATGGGAGGAGAGCACAATGTCCTTTTTAGAGGACGTACCTTGGTACCAGTTGCTTAATGAGAGGAGGTGCTGAGAGAGTTTCACACTTCCCCTTTGGTGGTACAACCTGGAGTGGCGAAGATGTACCAGGATCTCAGACGACAGCACTGATGGCCGGGCATGAAGAAAGTTGTGGAAGAGTTTGTTTCTTGATACCTTCCCTGCCAGCAGGTGAAGGCAGAGCACCAGGTACCAGCAGGCTTGGTACAGCCCTTGGAGGTCCCGGAGTGGAAGTGGGACGGGATATCTATGGACTTTGTGACTGGACTTCCACGTACTTCCAGAGGTCACGACTCCATTTAGGTGATTGTTGACCAACTCACCAAGTCGGCTCACTTCTTACCCATCAGAGAGTAGGTCTCAGTGGAGAGCATGGGATGCCTCTACATTCAGGAGATTGTACGGATTCTTGGTGTGCCATCATCTATCGTATCTGATCGAGATGCTCGCTTTACTTCCCAGCTTTGGAAGGGGTTGCAGGAGGAGTTCGGGACGCAGCTATGTATGAGCACTGCCTTTCACCCTCAGACAGATGGTCAGATGGAGAGGACCATTCAGACTCTTGAGGACATGATCCGTGCATGTGTCCTCGACTTTGGTCGCAGCCGGGAGGACCACATACCCTTGGTGGAGTTCACGTATGACAACAGCTACCACTCCACCATCAGGATGGCACCATACGAGGCGTTGTACAGCTGACCTTGCAGGTCACCTCTATGCTGGACAGACCCTGGGGAGTCAACACTTGTGGAACCGGAGATGGTCCAGGCCATGAAAGAGAAGGTCCAGGTCATCCAGGAGCAGATGAGGACAACTCAAAGCCGGTAGAAGTCTTATGATGACAGGAGGCGGAGGCCAATGGATTTCGAGGATGGCGACCACATCTTCTTGCGGGTCTCATCTCGACGTGGTATACCGAGATTTGGACGAGGCAGAAAGTTGTCTCCATGCTTCATCGGACCATTCTAGGTCCTCAGCAGGATTGGCGAGTTGGCTTTTCACCTGGATCTACCACCCCAGTTGCACCGAGTGCACGACGTATTCCACTATCTTAGTTGAGGAGATACGTGCATGACCTGACACATATCATTGACCATGGGGAGCTGGACATTGATGATGGGGTGACTTTTGCGGAGGTCCCAGTGGAGATCGAGGATCGACAGGAGCGGGTCATACGTTAACGGTTGATTCCTCTAGTGCGCATCATATGGAAGCACGGGAACATCAAGAAGAGAACTTGGGAGTGGGAGGCTCAGATGCGTGCACAGTACCCACATTTGTTCCCCTAGTTTTTGATATATCTTTACGGGGACGTAAAGCCCTGAGGTGAGAGTAATTTAAAGATCCGTAAAATTCTAGGGAAATTTTTTCTTAATTTTTTTTTGGGATTTTACAAGAACACGGTTTCTGACGTCACTTGATTCCGAGGCCCGGTGTGCCTGGAATTTCTAACCAAAGATTAGCTCGGGTACGTTCAATGAACGAACGAGCGGGTTTTTCTAAATTTTGAACCGGTGCTCGGAATCAAATTCCGAGGGCACCGATGAATTCACAGCGCCAGTATTTGCTTAGGAACACCTTTTCCGGAGTTTCGTTTTCACGAGAGAAGTTGTTAAAAATTGTGGAAGTTAAAATAAAAATTAATCTTCAATTTTTATTTTTACTTGGTAATTAAAACCTTTGGGTGGAAGTTGGGTAATCACCCAACTTTCCATGAGAGGTTATGAGGGCGGTGGGGCCTACACGAACCCCAGCCCTTCATATTCCCTAACTCCTTCAACTCACCATTAAAGTTGATAACTTATGTTAATTAATTAGGTGAGTTTAATTTTAGAGGGTTAATTAAAATTTTGAATTTCAACTTTAAGTCATGATAATAAAATAAGGGAAGTTCTTATTTTATTTTGGTTGGAAATTGTTGCGTTGGGAGGATTTGGGAGAAAAAGGAAAAGCTCTTGAAGTTCTTCCTCCTCGACGAAGAACACGAAGAACGTCAGATCCTCGGAGATCGACGACGTGACGCTGACAAATCATTTCCCCATGACGCGACTCTCTTTTTCCGCGATATCTTCTTCCGTGACGGTTATTTCCGCGACGAACCCCCGCTCAACGAATTCGACAAGGTAGGGGTTTATTTAAATTGTTGTTCTTGATTACTTCTATTGCCATTCTTCGTGAAACTTTGCCACTTGCTATCAAATAACGGGAGGGGGCCGGACTGCACAAACACTGCCGACCCTCCTCCCTTATTCTTGTATTGTTGCAGTTTGAAGGAAAATGATGTGGTGCCGACTCACCGCGCGGGATCGTGCGGCAGGGATGCGTGGCGCCGTCGCGCCGCGCCGATGAAGTTGAATAAGGTCGCAGCGCCGTTCCGCCGCGCCGGAGGATCACGAAAACACCACATCCAGAGTGGGGCCGCAACAGAGGGGCGCGACGCCGGCGCGCCACACCGGATGGTCCAAGGCCGCGGCTGAGGCCGCGGCGAAGCAGGAGAACCGGCGGCCGGTTCCGGGCCGCCGGCGTCGGAGTAGGGGGATCGGCCCTTGCCGGTCCCGTGGCGGCAATAGCCGGCCGGCCGGAGCGGGCTGGCCAGCCAGAGGAAGAGCTGGGGGTTCATAACCTCCGGCTTAGCGGACATGAGCGGCCCCCCACATGGGGGCCGTCGGTTACAAACGGGCGGGGGGCAGCGCACCCCCTGCACCCCTGTCCGCTCGGCCGAAACGGCCGAGCCACCTGGCTGGCGCCAGCGCGCCGAGACGGCAACCCAGGACCGGCCGGGTTGCACCCAAGCGGGCCGGACCCAGACCCAGGATGGTTCAACCTGGTTCGGGCTGACCCAGAGGGTATCGGGCCGGGTCGGACCGGGCCTGAACCCCCTAATACCAGACCTCTCACGGTCTTTTGCCCATAACTTGGGCTGCAGACCTCTGATCAACGCACCGTTAGCGGTTATGCGATCCTTGGAATGAGATGGTCGTTTTGATATATTACACTCAAGGTTTCAGAGTACTTTGGGTTTGGCCGGGTTGGTTCGTACACGAAACCAACCGGGCTCTCAGAGCAGAAACGCTTATAACTTGAGTTCCGGACGTCCGATTGACGTACCGTTGACTTTGTTGGATTCCTCTAAGTGAGACTGACCTTTTGGCTTACTCCGCTCGAGGTTTGGACGTAGTTGGAGTACGGTTGGGTTGGTTTTGACTTAAAAACCAACCAGGCCCCTGGGATGAAAAAACCAATAACTCTCAGACCGGGCGTCCGAATGACGCGCCGTCTGTGACGTTGAGTTCCTGTTGATGATACAGAACTTTTGGATATATCAACTCTGGACTATGTGTCAGTTGATGTATCAGACCTTCGGCTCGTGGAGCAGACCCCCCCGAATGAGCTTGCTGTGTCCGGGAACCCTAGAGCTGGCTGCGACTGCGACGATGATGAAGACTGTACAGAAATCCTCCGTGGATTCGACGACGACGACTACAACACTCAACGATCCTATGTGGATCAATGCTACCGATCCTGTGTGGGTCAGATCCTATGTGGGTCAGCGCTCAGCGGTCCTGTGTGGGCCAACGCCTACAGATCCGGTGTGGGTCCGATCCTGTGTGGGTCATTGCGGGGGTTAGTTACCTATCGATCCTTTGTGGGTCATTGCGGGGCTTAGTTACCTATCGATCCTTTGTGGGTCATTGTAGGGGTTAGTAACTATCGATCCTGTGTGGGGCCGACGGCTTAGATGAATCAGTGAAAATATCTGATCATCTCTATCATCTTACAAAGAAGTATACCTATGTGACCTGAATCTTGACTTTCAATCCTTATCTTTGATAAGATTGACTTGATATCCTGTGTGGATTACGTTTTGCTTTCCTGTGTGGAATGGGTTGTGTTTTCCTGTGTGGACTCAGTTGTACTTGGGCTTGGATGTTGGAGACGATCGAGAATTGATGACTTAGGTATATGTATGGGCATATACTTAAGAAGTTCCGGATGTTACTTCGTGTTTTTATCGTTCCTTTGTGGATTATCCTTTGTGGATTCTGGGAGACCTTCGGGGGTCTCAGGGTCCCTACTGAGTAGCTTATACTCAACCCTACACAGGCTATTCCCGCACTACGTTGTGTTGGTTGCAGACGACGGAAATCGCTGATCGTGGTTGAGGCTTGTGGAGCAGTCGGTACCTGGAGGTGGACCCCAGGGCGGGGCGTACTCAGAGCGGACGGCTGGACCCGAGGAGCTGTGGAGTCTATCTATACCCACCCTTTATGTGGGACTTCCAGTGGATGGATCGAGGCTGTAGCTTTACTTTTGAGTTGTTGTACTCACTTTTTTAGTTGTACTTTACTTTCAGTTTGGGTTTGTATTCTGGCCCACTTACTTTTACACACATACTATTGTATCCAGTTTTTACTTAGTGTTTCCTTCTACTTGCTTGCTCTGTGGTGTTTGTTTACTTTACATAGGAAATGACTTCGATTTTTACCTGGAATTACACCTTGGTGCTAGTCGCCAGCCCCTGGCCTATGGAAGGCGGGCTTGGGGTAGTCACGGCATGGGCCCCGAGGACGGGTCGTGACGACAGTCCCGCTACAGTAATAGCTACATTACTACTATAGTGCTACTAAAGTACCTGGAGATAATGCCTCTGCCTGGATTTGATCCCAGGTCTCCTAGATGCACTTAAATAGTTCTTACCAACCGGGCTAAGGCTCATGTGCTCAACCCCTCAACCAAACATCATCAAAATGAAATCACTAACTCTACCTTTTCCTTATAAAGAGGAAGGAATAATATAAAAATTAATAAAAGAGGAATAGGAATGTACCTTTGATCATGAGAGTTCATTAAAACATGGTCAAGGCTTAAGATCCACCAAGGGATGACTAAGGATCACCAAATCCAAGATAAATAATGCCTTAGTTTCAAATACATTCCTAATAAATGATATGAAATTTAGAATCCAATAGAATTTATAATTAAAATTAAGTGATCTAAACACATAGTAAAACAATACTGGTCATGGTGAAGTAATGTTTAGATCCAATAATCACAATGTGATCTACCCATTTCCTAGGTTTAAAAACTTCTACAAATTGATGATTCCAAAAATGATTACAGCATAATCATTTTTTCATAATGAAATGATCAAAACCCAGAAAATCATGAGGAAAACCTCACCGATTCACTCAAAACCAATAGACAAAACCAAAACCATAGTGAAATTAAGGAATTCATGACATAACAATGAATGGAAAGAAAACAATTCTTGTAGGAATATGTTTTCGTGGAGTTGGATGAAGTTATTTCAAGCATTAGACTTCTAGATCTTTTATAGTCTTGGGAAAGGGAAAACAAAGGCTGATGCACTGAGTAGAAATTCAATAGGAGATGATGTTTGAGAGCCTTTAGATTCTTTGAGATTGATGGAGGAGCTTACGACAGTGCATATTGATATGGTGGAGGCTTTTATTAGAGGTTTCATGTACCAGATGATAGTGAAATTTTCTTTATTATAGTAGGTATGGGAGTCTTAATGGGTAGACCCAGAGGCAATGGTGATGCATGATTGATTAATTCATAGTGATACTCTTTAGGGATGCTTAGAGGATAAACTAAATTGGGTATTATTAGGAGGGATGTCTTTGGTTATATTACTGATTCACAAGGTAGTTCTTTATGATTTTCATTGATCACCCTTGGAAATGCATCTCGATATATCCAATATGTATTATTCCTTTAAGAGTTAGTTATTTTGGTTTAGAATGAAGGAGTTTATATCAGAGTTCAAAATGTGGTGTTTTTTATATCAGTAGGTTAAAGTAGATCATTGTGTTCTTAATACTTTGTTGCTTCCATCAGATATCCTCGAGTTTAAGTGAGAGGATATTTTGATGGATTTTGTCACATTTTTTCCTTGAGATCAAACATGATGTAATGTTATTTTGGTGATTGTGAATTATTTGATGAAGTAAACTCATATATTAGTGATCAATAAGTCATGTTCTATGGATGTTTTGGTGAATTAGTATATGGATGAGGTGGTGGAGCTTCATAGTGTATAGATGACCATCAAGTCTGATATGGATCCTCATTTTACCATAAAACTCTTGGGAGGTCGTTATCATGATTTGGCTCTCAGTTATTCCTTAGAAATAACTTCAATCCTTAGATATATGGTAAGATGGAGTGAACCATTTAGATATTGGAGGACATGACATATGTACGTGTTTTGGATTTTTGTGAATCATGGTAGAAACACATGCCTTTCGTTGATTTTTCCTATACCAATAGCTTTAAATCTCATATTATCATGGATCCATTTGAGGTGTTTTATGGTAGTCCTTATAGATCTTTGTTGTGTTGGATTGAAGATGGAGAGTTAAGAACCCCTAGAATAGATGTGGTATAGAACAAGATCAACAAGGTGAAGTTGATCTAAGAGTAGATGAATGTGATGTAGGAGCAACAAAAGTATTATGATGATTACAGGAAGAAACCATTAGAGATTCATGTTAGAGATCATTTTTTCAAGAGAGTTTCCCCTATTCATGAAAAAAATGTCTGGATGAGGGAGTAAATTTTATCCCCAATTATTTAATCCTTTTTAGGTATTATATCACATTAGTAAGGTTCCACATCAGTTAAAACTTCCCCCATAGCAGGATATGATACACAATTTTTTCCATGGGTCTCACAATTTTGATATCTTCATGACGACTCCCACATCATTTAGTTTGGAAAATTGGATTTAGATAATGACACGATGTTCATGGAGTGACCAATTGAGATTCAATATCATCGAGACAATGTGTTACATGGGAATTTCATCTGAATGGTACGATTTTTTAGAGGAATAGTAGTTTGGAGGTATGAAAACATGCCTTTTTATTACATAAAATTTTCATTACATGAAAAAAAATTCATGATCTTTTGAATTTAGTTTCATAGAAATTAGGAACATAATACAATAAATCATTAAAAATTCTTCTAATCCACTTTAAAGGATTATTCATGGATTCATCCTAAGAAACTATTACAACATATCATATGCCGGGGACATACATCAAAGGAAATGGGTGACTATAAATCTTAGTAAGAGAGTAATTAAGGGAACCATTCAGTTAGGTGATCATAAGGCATATCATAAAAAGATGAGGCATAACAACATGAAATGAACAAGAGAACATGAGTCATGCTATAATGAAAATAACATGAGTCATAACATGGAAATGTGGATACAACATAAAAATGAGGCATTCATTAGAAAATCCCCATGGTTTATCACTAAGGTGACATAATTGAAAATTACCAAGGTTATCCACAAAGGTATCATAAAACATGTCATCTATAGAGATTAAATAATTTACCCAATGCATAAGAGTCTTATCAAGGAACACTTTTCATATGTATTAATTTCCCGCGAGTCACATTGATCATAAAAAATCATTTTTTTATAACCTGAGAAGAATAAAGTATGATTTTCATATAATTTCATTGTGTACGTAAAAACATGACCATAACATAATTTTTAACCCATATAAATGGAATGTGGGTTTTGTACACATAAATCAGTGAACTAATAAATTATATTATCATCTAAAAGAATATCCATGGATAAATAATTGATTTGGGTATTCACAATATAAGAATTTCTTATGTAAAAGATAGAATTTTGAGAAGTAAATTAGGCAGATTGATAGGTATAAAATGTGGATTTAGAAAGGGGTAAAATGAAATAGTAAAAAGGTAACCAATTGATAAAACATGGTTTTTAAGTAAGAGTATGATCAAAATAATAATAAAATAATATAACATAACATTTATAAGACATACACTAAAATAATTACTTGGATGGAAAATAAGATGATGAAAATTACCTTACCTTGAATAGTTGATCCTAAATCTAGAGTATAAGACCATGTGTAGGATCAAAATATAAATGTAGATGCTCAATTACAAGAGGGGTGGGGGTGATTTGTAAGTTTAAAAACTTTCATTTTTTACCTTAAGGAAAATTGTGTTTAACAAAGTTAAACAAGGTAAATTGAGAAGACCTATTTTAGTTCTACAAAATTGTTAGGTTCCAGAAATGTGGTTCCAAAAATGAAACTTAAAAAAATTTTACAAGAAAAATATTCTACCATAAAGCATATAGAATCTTACTTATCGGATTATTCAAAAGTAAAAGAAAGTATAAGAAGGTTGTTTCTTCCTTTATCAAAATAAAATGAAAATAAACTTGAAACAAAACAAGTAATAAGTTTGAAATATTTTAACTAAAATTGAAGGGTATCCAACAACCTTGGATAATGGTCCCTTAATTTATACTTTCAAGAAAGTATGTCTTACCCACACCTGGGTAATCCCTCGATAAGAATATGAGAATATGTCTTGCTATCCCGAAAATCCCCCAAACTTTAAGGCAGTCAGTGCCTCTATCGTTTTATCCCCAGAAGTCCCCAAACATTAAGTTAGTCAACACCAGTGTCTTTCTATCCCTGAAAGACCTCGATTGTACACAAAAACAATCAGAGTCTCATGAAGCAAGCTGAAAAAGATGTTCAGTATGCACAAGGCATGTGAGTATCTCTCTCTAAAAATCACTTCACCTTCATGCTATCTCTAGATAATTCTCAGTCTTGTGTTGTTTTTTTTGATCTTGTTCAAATGAGATCCTATTTATAGACACTTCTTCAAAAGTCATCTCCCTCCCCAAATGGTCATATTTTCGCTTGAATTTTGAAGGGACCTATACACGTGTCACTCAAACAATGGTTAGTTGGAAATAGATTGTACGACATCGTTTCATAACTATAACCAGTGTAATCAAAATAAGATTTCTTAACCAAATCTAATTTTTCAGAGTCTAAGGAAAAATAAAGTTTGGAATATAACCAAATAAAACTTTAGAGACTATAAATCATGGATATTTAGATTCTGTTTTTTCACGGAATTTGGAGTCTGAATTCTAAGGAATTCAGATTCTAAATAGAGAGGGATTCATAGTCTGAATTATGGGGAATTCAGAGTCTGAATTCATAAGAATTAATTTTATGAATTATGAGGAATTTTGAGTCTGATTTTAGAGAAATTTAGAGTCTGAATTCTAATGAATTCATAGTATGAATTATGAGGAATTTATAATTGGAATTAAAAGGAATTTGGTGTCTGAATTTAGAGGAATTCAGAGTCTGAATTCAGAGGAATTCGTAGTCTGAATTCTGAGGAATTTAGAGTTGGAATTCAGAGACTGAATTGAGAGGAATTCAGAGTCAGAACTCTAAGTAATTCAGAGTCTAAATTTTAGATATTTTAGAGTATAAATTTCAAAGAATTCATAGTCTGAATTTTAGATAATTTAGAGTATGAATTTAAGATAATTCAGAGGCTGAATTTCAGAGAATTTGGACCCTGAAAACAGAATACTTTATAACCAAGGATGTATAGTATTCCAAGGTTTTAGACGTGAAACTGAATTTTAGACTTAGAAATCAAATGATAAATATTTATAGAAACTATAAAATGAACAAAGAAAATATAGGTGAGGATAAATTTCCTTGGGGAAGGAAAATTTTCCTTATTAGGATAGTTATTTGGGAAAATATAATTTTTCTTAAGATAGAGTGTTTGTGATTTTCAAAACATAGAGGAATGGAAAAGTCATAAAGAAACCTTATTAACTCAACACCATGGGGATTAAGGGAACCTTGGGTGAATCTTTTGGAAGAAAAAATACCCTAACCTTATAGAGGATGGAATGGTTGTAAAGGGTAAGGTTTAAATGGGTGGGTATTCAAAGAAAAAGTGGAGGAATTGTTTAATAATTTCCAAATATAGGTAGTGGAAATATAGATCCTTCAAAATTCCAAAACATTTGGTTACCTAGGGTTTTTGCTCATGGTTTTTGACATTTGAATCAAATTTTATAATATTTTAATCCATTAGAACCAAAAACCATTTTTAGTACTTATTTGAATATGTTAAAGAATATTTTCCACAAAATAATATTTATAAAATCAAATTTCCCATTTTAGACTCTAGAAAGTAACTTATAGTTTTGATAATTTATTAAAAGGTATAAAGATATTTAATATTAAAAAAACATATTTTAGGTTTTGGAATATGTTTAATTAATTATTAAATAATTATGACATAAATATGAAGTCATAATTCATACTGAAAACCCAAAACTATATTTTCACTATTCACTAAAAAATAAAGTACTTTAGAAAATTCACAAAAATTAACCCTAACTAAATTTAAACATGATAATTTTAAATAAAATATTGGTTTTATCTAAATAATTCCCTAAATATGAGAATGTTAACTTTTAAATGTAAAAATCCTTATTTATTGAAAAATTACCATTTTTAAGACATATAAAAATTTCTAACACTTATAAAAATTTACTAGGATATTATAAAATTATTATATCATTTCAATTAAAAAATAGTGCTTAAAAGGTATATTTAATTAAAAAAATAGTATTATTTATAACACCTTAGTTTATTTTAAAAGAATATATATATATATATATATATATATTTTTATTTGTGTCCAAAAATCAATTTATCAAATTTATCTCAATTAAAAATATATTTTTACTAGGTAAAACTATTCTTAAAATGGAATTTGTGGAAAAACCATTTTATTTATTCAAATGAAATTAAACTTTAAGAAATTTGGGCCTAGACGTGTAACCCCTTATTACACCCATACATGCCCTAAGAGTACGATGTGCAATGGTGGTAGTTTCATGGGGTGTATCGACTAACATTGACTGAGTGGTAATCTATAATAACTTAAACTTCTCACGTAGGTAATTTCATTGAAGACTCATCTATTGAAGCTTTGATTGGTCTTGGTTAAGGGTGAACCCCAGTGATGCTACCTCCCTACCAAGTTCTTAAAAATGGTCTTCAAACAACATGGACCTACTAGTTGAGGCCAACAATTCTCTATTCTATATCAATTATGCTTTATTATTAATAATTATACACACTAATCATATAAGTAAGATTATAAGAAATGGTTATAGTTCTAAATGGTCAAATTGACTAATGGTTATATTGAATAATGGTCATATTTGACCAACAATCATATAACTGTTGAATCCAAATGGTCACATTTCCCATTACACCCTATAAATACCACTTCATTATTTCACTCTACATTCACTAAAATTCATATCAAGGTTATATATATTCATTTTCTAAGATTTTTATTAGTTTAATAATAGTTTGTTTCATTTATAGAGTGCTGGTTGTGGGGGTGATGATTCTAACAGGTTGAGGTGATCCATATTTTCCCAATTTATGTTTTCTATGTTATATTTCTTTTTTCAATTGTAATGTTTGGCATTTTCATTGGTTTTGAGTAGGAATAATGTAATGATATTTATTAATGAGATAAAGATTGGTTTCTTTATCTATATTTTGTAAGTACATAATATTATATAATATATAACACACATTTGTTTAGGAAAAAATATCATTTTAAAAAACCCCGGGTCATTACATTCTTCTCTCTTTAGAAAATATATCCTCAAAATTTCAACTCATATTCTCAGTAGAGAATACATGAGGGTAAATCTATTTCATTATTACCTATGGTTCCCATGAAATATACTCATACTTATGGTTCCTCTATAAAACTTTGAAATTGTGAGTTATCTTGTTTCTTTGAACATTTTCTCTGTGGTCCTAGATCTCCACTATATGTTCCTCATAAGAGAGTTCATGTTCTTGTTGTATGACCACTAGATTTAGTACATGTGAGTGATTGGGTATGTAATTTCTCAAGAGAGATATATATAATACATCCAAAACTTGAGCCAGATTTTATGGAAGTGCTAGCTGATAGGCTACTAATCATATGCAATCTAGTATTTTAAAAGGAACAATTACCAAGATATAATATTACATTTCATTCCAAATCACATAACTTTATTTTATGGTGATATCCAAAGTAAAATATTGTATCCAACATCAAAATCCCTATCCCTTCGATAGTTGTCATCATAGCTCTTATTCTGACTCTGAGTAGCTTTTATATATTATTGGATGCCATGAAATTTTTCTATCATCTCTTGCACAAGATCAGATCAAAGTAGGTTTATCACACAAACTTCATACTAATATGTATGATATCAACATCGATTCCCATACAGAGCTTCATATGGTGATATTTTAATACTCAAGTTGAAGTTATTGTTTTATGATAACTCAAGTAATGAGAAATATTGATCCCAACCACCTTTAAATTTAGTTTATCATGTTCTCCGCATGTCCTTGAGTGTTTGAATACTTATTTCAGATTGAACATTAGTTTAAGGGTGATAATCCTTACTAAAATTTAATTTAGTTTTCAGATCATTTTGAAGTCTTATCCAGAATTTGTATGTGAAACATGTATCACTGTTTTGAAATGATTTAAATTGGGAGCCCATATAGCCTCACCACTTCCTTTATGTATATCTTGGAAAATTAATTAAAATATAAATCCTCATGGATTATAATGAAATAGGAAGTATTGGTGAGTCTATCCACTATAAACCATATCACATGGTTTTATTTGGATATACTTATTATACTAGTGAAAAAATCCATGGTGATATTCTCCCATGTCCATGGTGGTATGGGTAGTGGTTAAAATACTCATTTTGGAAGTTGTTTCTCTATATTCACTTCTTGACACACCAATCACCTTACAGTGTAGTAAAAAATATCCCCTTTTATATTATCCTACCAATAATGATCATGAATGTACTTATACATTTTAGTGCTTCTAGAATGTATCGAGAATATAGAGTTGTGGCCTTCACCCATCAGCTCCTTTATCTTTGGTATATAAGGGACACATAACCTTGTATGAAATTTTAGTAGACCTTTATGATCATTCTTGAACTCAGGAAACATCCCATTATTCATGGACTAAATATTATTTAGAATAAAAGGATCATCTCTTTAATCTCTCTTAATATTCTATAGTAATGAGGGTTGAGAAATAATTTGTGATAGTATTTTCGATTCCCCTTCCATTATGATTCTTATGACCAACCTTACTAGTTCCTTGATTAATAGATCTATTTGAATCCATATCATTTATTTTACAACATGGTATTTCCTACTTAATGCATAAACATATTTCTTTTCTTTTCTAGGTTGAAAATGAATTGAACATTCATAGTTTTTAAATAGCTCTAACTATTTTCTTTGTCTCATGTTTAATTCATTTTGCTTGAATATATACTTTAAAGTCTGGTGGTCTATGTTTGTATCACATTTCTTCCCATAAAGATATAACCTCCCTATCTTTAGATAAAAAATGAATATTTCTAAATCCAGTTCAAGTAAATGATAATTATTCTCATGAGGGATTAACTATTGAGATGCATAAGAAATCACCTTTTAATTTTTCATGAGGGTGCACCCAAGCCCTTTCAGAGATGCATCACTATAAATAAATAATACCCATATAAAAGCGGGTGAGTTAACATAGATGTAGTAACCAATATCTTCTATAGTTCTTGGAAATATTCTTCTCACACATTTTTTCTAGATGAACTTAGCTATGTTTTGATTTAACTTGGTTAGCCGATTAGAAAGTCCTGATTTTTTTCAAAAACCACCTATAATATAATCCTAAATAAAGGAAACTACAAATCTCAGTTACTATTATAGGATTATGCCACTCCTCTAAAACCTTAGTCTTGGTAGGGTCAACTAAGATTCCTTTATTAGTTATAATATGTCATAATAAGATAACTTTTTTTATCTATTATTTACATTTTCTAAATTTTATAGAGAGTCTCTCCTTCCTCATAGCTTTCAACATAACCCTTATATGATCATCATGATATTTACAAATTCTAGAATATATCATAAAATAATCAATAAAAACTACCAAAAAATTTTCAAGGTACTTCTTAAATACTCTATTCATAATGTTTATTAATATAATATGAGAATTAGTCAAGCTGAAGGAAATAATAATAAACTCATAATACACAAATCTTATTCAGAAGGCAGTCTTTGGAATATCTTCTTTATTCAACCTCAATTAATGATTCTCAGAGCAGTGGTCAATCATGTGGAAGAATTGAACCCCATGAAGCTAGTCAAACAAATCATTATTCCTTGGGAGGGGGTACCTTTTATTCACTGTGATCCCATTATATTATTTATAATCAATGCATAACCACATTGATAAATCTTTCTTCTTTACAAAGAGAATAGTTTCTCCCCAAGGAGAAACACCTGGTTGAATAATTCCATTCTCCAAAATATCTTTAAGTTTCTTATTTAATTCCTAAAACTATATATTTTCCATTCTATATGAGGACTTCAATATCAACTTGGATCCAGGTAAGATTTCAACAGAGAACTCTACCTATCCTTCCAAGGGAGGTCCTAAAAACTCTTTCGGAAATTCATAAATGTATTCCTGAACAATAATGACATTTTCTATCCTCATACATTCATTTATTTCTCCTTATTCATTAATCATATCCATAAAGAAGGATACGGTAGGTTCTACTAGACAAATCTCAGTCAAGGATATCTCTCATTTGAAAATAACTCTAGGGTTTCCATTTAGGACTATTGAAATTTCCTTTCTTCTACAGTTGATCTTATAATTATATGTAACAAACCAAAATACTATAAATAAAATTATCTTTTTGGTTGAATTAAATTCATTATTTTTTATTATTTTTATATAAAAAAATGAACTTATTTGGTTTTATTAAATTCTATCAAATTTAAATAACCTCTAAGAATTATAAACATCGATAATATAGGTGTTGAATACTGATCCTCTAATTAATATATATATATATATATATATATATAGAGTTTTGATAAATACAATTGACATAGATGAAGGAAGTGATAACCTCAACCAGTAGGATCACACCCTATAAAACCCATTTATCAGAGATTCGGAGGGAGATAACATCACTGAGATTTTCCATTGACCAATCCCAAACTAAGATCCAATAACTAAAGTACAAGTGAATTTTTTTTATTTTATAAGTTCAATCTCATCGAGATCATGACCCAAATCATCTATGGCAAACCACCACATGAAAGTTTCACGATCACACACCTTACCCTTAGAGAGTTTGCTAGTTTAATAAACATATATGTATCAATACCCTAAGAATATGAATATTTTTTTTAATATAATAATAATTATATATACCTATTATTGTTACATTATAAATGATTTTGATTTTGATTTGGCAAAACACAAATTATATTTTTTGGTAATACGTAATTTCAATTAATACCTTAATTTTGAAAAATTAATGAATTTTTGATAAAAAAAATATTTTAAAAAAATTATTATTAAATAATATTTATTATGTATATTTGATAATATAATTTTATAAAGTCAAAAATAATATTGTTAAGGGTTTGAAAACTGTTATTGTAAAAAAATCCATCTTTTCTAAATAAATGTCGATCATTATTTTAAAAGTGAAATTTAACATATTAAAAAAATTATTTGAATAAAATAAATATTATTTTAGGAATAATAGTTCCAAATTTATCTAATGGTGATGTTTTAATAATTTTCTGATATAGTTGATTTTTCATGTAAAAATTCTATATAGTATAAATATATGATGTTTGTTATAACATTGAAAATGAACCAAAAATGATATAATAATTAAAATAAAGGTTATACATGACAAAATATTTTTTCCCTCAGATTTATGTTTTTTTAGGTTATATAATTATTTTTATAATTTTTTTAGGAATAATTAAAAACCAATATTATATTTTATGGTTTTAAAAACATTTCTTTAAGAACATAGCTCACTTCCACATCACCAAGATAAATATTTTAATGATTTTGAACATTTTACTTATAAAAAAACTAAAAAAACTCTTACTTGGTAAGAAACATGGGCAAAAAACATGGGTAGGTTTTTGGTTTTGATTACTTTATTATATAGTGTCTAAAACCTATGTTTTGGAAATAATAAAGTACTCCAATCTATTTTGAAATAAAAAACCCTCCTAAGATAAAATTAATCACCACTAAAAAACATTTTATCACATTATAATCTTCCCTCCCCACTCAATATTCATCCCAAGGTTCCCACAAAATCTCAAGAAGACCCTTTCAAGATTTTGGAAACACCCTCTCAAGGTAACAGATCCTTTTATTCTCCACTTTATTTAAGAATTTTCTTTGTTTTATGCCTTTTATTTACAATTCCAAATATTAGGATATGATTTTACATATCCATATTAATTTATATTATTTTTAAAAATTATTATATACCCATTTATCTCTCATTAAACCATTTTATGAATCTTTAATCACTTCTGTTATGTTGCGGAAATTTCAATGCAATTTTTCCAGGTGAAACTTTTTTTATTGTGAATACCATTGATATTTTCACTCAAGGGTATCCACCTAGACCTATATATACTACTTTGATTGTGTAATTACATTTATTTATTCCAAATTTCTTCATATTGGAATTAAATATCATGAAATATGATCATATGTTGAATTCTCTATGTGAAAAACTTATACATGTTCATGATTTGAAAGTAAAAGGTGCACCCAAAATTATATATTTGTCTAATTTATTTGTAAATATTTTAGTCTCATGAGAAATAATGAATAAAATTAAGAAGTGAACCTAATCCATCATGGTACTTTTTCACCATTTTTTATGTCTTGGTAGTTAGACTTTTCCTATGTTTATGATGTGATGTTTAAAGTTTTTTCCACTTTCCCATGTTGCCTTTATGTTATCATGCTATATCATGCCTCATGATTCGTGTTTATGATTATCATTACTTTTATGTCCCATTTATATGATTATTTCCTCACATTTAATTCCTTATTCATGTATTTATTTTCTTATTCCCATATCAAGCTTCATATCTCACATATTTTTTATGTATGTCCCCAGGTTATTCCATGATGTTTTCAGTACGATGGAATAATATTAGAATGGTAAGTAAGTTTTCAATAATGGTGACGTACCCCCTATTTTATGTTGTTATACAATGTATGTAACTATACAAATAAACTATACTTCTTGATGTTCTGGGTTTTATTATGTGTAATCTTATGTAATAAATCTAGAATTAATGTGTATTAAATACAAGGGTTGTCATAGTTGTTATCAAATGGAGGTTTAATTATTTTTTGGGATTTGAATTAGAAAATTATAGTAAAATCCTTAGGTATAATAATAAATATAAGAATAAAACATTAAATTTTAGAAAAGTATAGACTAAGTGGTTTCCAATGAAATAAATCACTGTCTAGATACTACAAGTGGATGTGGCTCTGGAACAGATATACATAGAGGTAAAACCTAAAAAAACCACATTGAGCTAGAATTGATCAGAAATTGGGGAATGAAAATGGGCCTTGTAGCACAACTATTTTGACACTCTCATGGGATATTCATAGGTAATTTAAAAAGATTATTTTGAACCATTATTAGGGGAAACAATTACTATAAGTGTCTATGTAAGAAAATTCATCATGGATAACATAGATTGAAGCATAGGAATTCATAAGTTATGAAATAAATTTAATTTAAAAATTGTCTATTTAATTTTTTTTAAAATCCATTTTATATGTTTAATAGTTTAAACTTACATATCCGTAATTTTCCATTTATTCTAGAAAATGGTCAGAAATAAGAGGAACATAGTAAACAACCAATATGAGAGGTAATGTGATGATTTCCCCAATGAGATTCCAAACTCGATAGGAGAATTAATTATGTACTTTGTGATGATAATTTATTAGTTTAATTATCTCATGAATAGAAACTTGATTTAGGAGGAACAACCAAACCCCCCTAAGAAAGAACAAATTGCAATTGAGACCTTTATCCAACAAAGGCCTCCAAAATTCAATGTATTGTCCAATCCATTAATCACAGAACAATGGATCAAATTAATTAAGAAGATATTATACATCCTTAAATGTTTCAAGAAAGATAAGGTTATTCCATCTATTTATCATATAGAAGGAGAAGCTAATCAGTGGTAGATATTGATTATGAATATGAAGCATGAGGAAGAGATTGTAGTAATGTGGTGGAAGGTGTTTTAGAAAATGTTTTTTGAGAAATATATTCCACGGACTCTCCAACATTAAATGTAAAGGGATTTAATATCCCTTAAGAAACAATATGATGAATCCAATAGGGAATACAAGGAATACATCATAAGACTTTCATGATACACCTCTGACTTTTTCGTTACCCCCAAATTAAAATTTGACCGATTCTTTAGTGGGATAAATCCTAGTCTATGAAAAGAACTAGTGATACAAAACTTTGATAACTATGAGGGAATTTTCCCACATAACAAAAAATATGAAATGGATATTATCAAATATCAAGGTTATGACAAGGATATGAAGAAAAAAATTAGAGTTTAATTCTAGCAGTGCGATAGAAAAATCTAATGGTGGTAAAAAATTTCAATATCCCACATGTCAAAAGTGTGGAAAGAAGCACCCCATAAATTTATTAAGGGGAATGAGGAATATATTTAGGTGTGGAAAGTAAAGGAACCTATCTAGTGATTAAAAATGAGAGAAACCAACCAATGTTATGGAAGAGAGTAATAATATAGTCAACCCTCAACCTTTTTTCTAATGTTTTAACTATAAGTTACAAGGGTACTTCAGAAACCAATACACTAAGACAAGGTTAGTCTAAGACAATCCGCACAAACAACCCTAAAGTAACTAAGGGTGTGATTATTCCATTACAAATACCGATGTGGATTCAAAAAATGAATTGGTGACATGTTTTCTAGTTATTCATTCAAGAATAGAAACTGTACTATTTGATTCTAGTATTACACATACCTTCATATCAAGTAAGTTTAGTATAACTATTAAAAATTCACTATAGAAAATAGAAGTAGAGATATTGTTGAAAATAGAACATGAATAAATTACTACATTCAATGTATATAAAACTCCCCTATCAAAATTTTGGGGATGAACTTACCCACAAACATTGTGACACTTTAGTGGATTTTTATAAAATTTTATGTATGGATTGGAATTCATTACATAGATCCAAAATAAATTTCCATGAGAAGAAAATCACTCTCTAAATTGTGAATCGTCCTTTGATTATGTATAAGTGCAATAAAGAGGATGCTTTTTCTTTAGCTCCAACATCTCAAGTATGGATGTTATTATCCTATAACCAAGAAAATCTGGACTAAAGGATTGATTATAAGTAAAAGATAATACTTAAATACATTCCCATTGTGAGAAAAAACACTAGTGTGTTTCTTGAAGAATTTTATGGTATTCCTCCAAGCCAAGAGGTTTAAATTTCAATCAAGCTTATACTTGGGGAATTTTCATTATCCAAGACTCCATATAGAATGGATGTTGTGTAACATGAGTATCTTAAGAAAAAACAACATGATAATTTAGATAAAGGGTTTATATTTGTATGTTCTTCACCAGCGGGTGGATGAGTCCTCTCCATCAACAAGAAGGTTGGGTAAAATTTTAATTTTCATTGATTATCATGAGTTCAAAAAGATCCCAACAAAGAAAAAGTATCATCTTCCATGGATTGCTTAATTTTTGATCAGATACATGGATCCTAATACTTCACTAAGTCCAATCTTCATTTGGGTTATTATCAAGTAAGGATGAAGAAGGAGGAAATCCCCAATTCCGATTTTCATACAAGGTACAAAAACTATTATTTCATATTAATTCCATTTGGAATCCATAATTCTCCAAAAATATTTATGTAAATGACGAATAGAGTCTTTATAGTTTACATATATTTTTTTTTGATTTTCCTTATAGATGATATTATAATATAATCCAAAAGTAAATAGGAGAATGATAATTATTTAAGAACTGTGCTAAAAACCTTATGAAAGGAGAATATCTATGAAAAGTATAGAAAATAGAAGTTATTATTGAATGAAGTCTCATTATTGGGATATATTATCACAATTAATGGGATACCTATGAACCCTTCAAATACAAAAGCAATTGAAGGATGGATGAGGAAAACATATGTGGTAGAAATCCATAGTTTCCATGGTCTAGATGGTTATTATTTTTAATTTATGAGAAATTTATCCTGATTTTAAAACCAAAAAACCAAGATAACATAGAGGGGAGTCAATTCTTTTTGTAATAATGAATGTGAACAGAGCTTTAATGAGTTCAAAATGAGGATTACCACTTCAATTGTACTTATGCCACTCAGAAGTGGGTAAATTTTTATGGTATACAGTGCTGTTTTGAAGAATGGATGAGGATGTGTGTTAATGTAAAATGGAAAATTAATAGCATATTACTCAAGGTAATTGAAAGTTCATGAATAAAACCATCAAATTCATTATCTAGAGTTAGCTATTGTGATCTTTACATAGATAATCTGGTAGCATTATCTCTTTGGGGAGAAGTGTGAAATATATTTGGATCACAGGAGACACAAGTAAATATTAACATAAATAGAGATGAATATGAATTAGTAATATGGTTATATTTGATTACTAACTATGAATTCTTAATCCACTACTGTCTTGGGAAAGAAAATAAGGTGGTTGACACTCTAGTTAGAAAGGAACTATAAATTTTATCATTGATGAGAATCGAGAAGGATCCAATCTTCTTAGACATGAAAATGATGAATACACTACTAGAATTACATATATTTACCATGGAATATTTACAACGGGATCCAATCGTAAATAGGCTTTAGCGATAAGGGCCTGTCGCAATTAACCCGTTGCAGAAAATGGCATCGCAAATACATTTATTTGTGATAGGCCCGTTGCAAAACATGGTATTTGCGACGGGTTTTTCCATCGCAAATAAGCCTCTCATTATATACATTATATATGAATCAACTATTTGCGACGGGCCCATCACAAATACTATTTGCGATGGGAAATTTTTCTGTCCCAAATAACCGTCCGATTATATACATTATATATATATAAACATTTTGCGACGGGTCCGTTGCAAATAGTATTTGCGACAGACCCAACGCCCCGTCGCAAATACTATTTATAAAAAATTATATTTAGATTATTTTCGACAGGATCCCGTCGCAAAAGGGCCCGTCGTAAATACTAATCATAATAAAAAAATTATGATTAATGAAATAATTATATTATTATTATTAAAATAATAAAAAAATAAAAAATATTTTTATTAGTAAAATAAACAAACATTAAAAATTATAATACTAAAAAAAATATTTAATAAAATTATTATTAATAAGAAATTAATATTAATATTACTAAAATAATAAAAAAATTGAAAATTATTAAAATTATCAATATTTACAAAAAAATATAAAAAAATCACAAAATATTATTATTATTAGTAAAATAATCAAATATTAAAACATATATTACTAATAATAAATAATAAAGTATTAAAAATAAAAAAATTACATTATGCATTATTTGCACCAATATAAAGAACAGAAACTGTAAATAGTTTATATTACTACAAATCTAGAATTCAAACATATTTAACATAAAAAAAAATCACTAGGGGGGGCATCTACTGGAGGAGGTGGAGGAGGTGGAGGAGATGGTGGAGGAAACTCCATCCCTAAACTACGAGTCATACGACGCATGTACTCCATCTGCTCGTGATGATGCTGCTGCCGCTGCTGCTCCCATGGACGCATCTTCTCCTCGTGCTGCTGCTACTACTGCTACCGTCGACACATCTCTTCATGCTGCTTCTGCAAACTCTATATTCGTAATTATTCATATTTATTACTATTTATTGCTAATTATTCCAATTTATTGCTAATTATTCTTATTTATTGCTAATTATTTTTATTTATTGCTAATTATTCCTATTTATTACTAATTATTCCTATTTATTACTAATTATTCCTATTTATTAGTATTTATTCCTATTTATTAGTGTTTATTATTATTTATTCCTATTTATTAGTTATTATTATTATTTATTCTTATTTATTAATAATTATTCTTATTTACTTTTAATTATTTCTATTTATTACTAATTATTCCTATTTATTTCTAATTATTCCTATTTATTACTAATTATTCATATTTATTACTAATTATTCCTATTAATTCCTATTTATTACTAATTATTCCTATTTATTACTAATTATTCCTATTTATTACTAAATATCCCTATTTGTTACCAATTATTCCTATTTATTACTAATTATTCCTATTTAATACTAATTATTCCTATTTATTTCTAATTATTCCTAATTATTACTAATTCTTCATAATTATTACTAATTATTCCTTATTATTCTTAATTATTATTATTTGTTAATAATTATTCTTAATTATTACTATTTATCAGTATTTCATATTATTTATTCCTATTTGTTATTATTTATTCCTATTTATTACTAATTATTTCTAATTGTTACTATTTATTGCTAATTATAAATATTTATTCCTATTTATTCCTAATTATTCCAAATTATTCCTAATTATTCGTAATTATTCCTAATTATTCGTAATTATTCCTAATTATTCTTAATTATTAGTAATTATTTCTATTTATTACTAATTATTATTAAATATTTCAATTTATTATTATTTATTTCTAATTATTCCTATTTATTACTAATTATTATTATTTATTGCTAATTATTCATATTTATTACTAATTAATCTTATTTATTGCTAATTAATCCTATTTATTAGTATTTATCTCTATTTATTAGTATTTATTCCTATTTATTCATATTTATTACTAATTATTCCTATTTTTTAGTATTTATTCTTATTTATTACTAATTATTCCTATTTATTAGTATTTATTATTATTTATTCCTATTTTTTAGTAATTATTCCAATTTATTTGTACTTATTCTTATTTATTAGTAATTATTCCTATTTATTGTTAATTATCCCTATTTATTATTAATTATTCCTATTTATTACTAATTATTCATATTTATTACTAATTATTCCTATTTATTCCTATTTATTCCTATTTATTACTATTTATTCCTATTTATTACTATTTATTTCTAATTATTTCTAATTATTGCTAATTATTCCTATTTATTACTAATTATTCCTATTTATTCCTAATTATTCCTAATTATTCCTAATTATTACTATTTATTCCTTTTTATTTCTAATTATTCCTAATTATTCCTAATTATTCTTATTTATTACTATTTATTCCTATTTATTCCTATTTATTCCTAATTATTACTATTTCTTTCTAATTATTACAAATTATTCTATTTATTGCTAATTATACCTCTTTATTTATAATTATTCATATTTATTGCAAATTATAAATATTTGTTCCTAATTATTTCTAATTATTCCTAATAATTACTAAATATTCCTATTTATTACTAATTATTCATATTTATTATTAATTATTCATATTTATTATAAATTAGTACGGATACTTTTAATTTATTATTACAAATAACTACTATTAACAAAATAATTTAAATCTAATTAAATTAAAACTCATAAAAAATAATTAAAATTAACATAAAAAAATAAAATAAATATTAAATGAAATAAAATATAAATACCTTTAAACATGATCTTCTATTGATGTAGAAGGCTTCAAAACTTTTTCGTCAAAAAAAAAACTAACTCAAAAAAATTCTCACTCTGAAAATAGGGTTTAGAGAGAGAGAGAAAGTGAGAATTGGGAGGAGGATTTGAAAAAACAGATAGGGGGTTTATATTGGTTAGATTAGTTGCGACATGACCTTTTGCGATGTAACTACCGTCGCAACAAATACCTTTTGCGACGGGGCCCGTCGTAAATACCTTTTCCGGCATTAATTGCTGTCTCCGGTTAAAAGGGTATTTGTGATGGGCCTAATCGCAAAAGGTATCTGCAGACACACGTTTTGCAACAGAGCATCATCCCGTCGCAAAAACCCATTTACCGCCACTGGGTATTTACAAAGGGACCCGTCAAAAAATAACTTCCGAGCGACGAATCATTTGCAACGGGGAAATTCCCCCGTCGCAAATAACCTTCCCGTCCCAAAAAAACCATTTACCGCCACTAGGTATTTGCGACGAGACCTGTCACAAATACATCCGAGCGACGAACTATTTGCGACGAGAATATTCCTCTGGTTGCAAATAAGCTTCCCGCGGTTTGGTGCGCAATCCGCGCCAAACCGCGCTTTACTTTTTGCAATGGGCCACCAAAACCCATCGAAATAACACTGTATTTGCCACGGGACAACTCCCCCGTCGCAAATAATATCTGGACTGGACTATTTACGACGGGATATTATCCCGTCGCAAATAACCCACCACAAAAGGTTGTTTTTCCCATAGTGATATGGGGATCATAAAGGAAGGAACATTGTCAATTCTTTAAAAAATGATTTATCGACCATCCATTCTATAGAATATAAAGGATTATTAAAGAGATGATGTGGAATTCAGAAGAAGGTGGAAGCTATAAGAAAAGGTAAATCCTTATATTTTAAAATAAATAAAGGTAGTGTTGTAAGATTTGGGTCAAGACTAGGTGTACTATAATATCCTCAGTTAAAGGAGTCGTTGGATGATACACATAGATCAAACTTCTCCATCCATCCAAGGATCACAAAGATGTATCGATATCTATGAGAGCACTATTAGTGGTAAAATATAAAGAATAAGATCATGTAATATACATAAAGGTCTCTTGTATGTCATGAAGTGAAGGATGAAAGGTAAAAATTCAAGGGGATGACTCAAACATTACCCATACCTACATGGAAATGAGAAAACATAACTATAGACTTTGTCATTGGTCTTTTGAAAACATCAGTTGGAAATAATGCTTTATGGGTTGTGGTGGATCATCTTACACAATCTTCTAACCTAATTTCAATTCAAGAGGAATTCTCACTCAATAAACATGTGAGGATATACGTTAGAGAAGCGGTGAGAATACATGGAACACCACTATCAATTGTATCTAATCAAGATCCAAGATTTATCTCCAATTTATAGAATATTATCTAACATGATCTAAATATTGAGTTAAAATTCAACATGGATCATCACTCTTAAACTGATGTCTAATCTAATAGAACTATCTAGAAACTCAAGGACATGTTGAGATCTTACTTAATTGACTTCAAGGGAGGATCAAATCAACATCTTCATCTATTCGAATTTTAATACAATAATAGTTTCCACTAAAGCATCCAAATGAGCATATATGAATCTCTTTATAGGAAGAGGTGCAGAACACCTGTATGATAGGATAATGTTTGGGATTACAAACTTCTAGGTCCTGAAATGGTCGAGAAAATGGTGGAAAATTTCAAGACCATTCAGAAACACATCAAGGATTCTCAGAATCGATAGATTAGATATGTTGATAATATTCAATGAGACCTAGAGTTTGAATTTGGAGACAAAGTATTCCTATGCATATCTCTATAGAAAAAATTCATGAGATTTAGGAAGAATATAAATCTTAGTCCAAGATACATCAGTCCCTTTAATATTCTAGATCACATTGGAGTAGTGGAATATAGACTAGTACTCCCACTTAACCTATCTCAAGTACATGATGTGTTCCATGGATGTCTCTTTAGGATGTACATACTAGACCCCTCACATATACTCAATCCATAGGGTGGTACCATTGGACAATGATCTTTCATTTGAGGAGTACAAAGTTATACAAAATAAGAAAGTGTACCTAGTGAAAGTACTATGGAGAAACCAAAATTTTGAAGAGGATATGTGGGAACCATATGATTTTATGAAATAGAGTTGCTCTGATCTTTTTATTGTGTAAAATGAAAATTTCAATGGTGGAATTTATAAATTGGGAATATTGCAACAACCCAAAATTTTAAAAATAAAATTCTCTTTTTGGTTTAATTAAATTACTTATTATATATTATGGTTATAGAAAAAACATGCACTCCTGTGGTTTTATTAAATTCTATCATATTTAAAATAATATTAAGCATCATTAAGATTGATAATATATATGTTGAATAATAATAATACGATTAGTATAAATATAGTGTTTTTATAAATCCATTTTACACAGAAAAAGGAAGTGATATACCCAACCAATAGGATCGCACCCTATAAAGCACATTTATTAGATATTACGAGGGAGATAACATCACTTAGATTTTTCCTTGACTATGTACAAGATGATATACAACAACTAAAACATGTGAAAAATATTTTGTGGGAGAAGTTAAATCTCATCGAGATCACAACCCAAAACATATAAGATGAACCACCCCATAAAAGTGTCACTATCGCACACCTTACCCCTAGGGTGTTTGCTAGTGTAATAAAAGGATATGTGTCAATAACCTATGAATATGAAGATATATATATATATATATATATATATATATCATTTTCAATATAATAATAAATATATTTACTTCTTATTATTATGACGTTATAAATTATTTTGATTTTGATTCGGTAAAACACAAATTATATTTTTGAGCAATATTGAAAATTCAATTAAGAAATTCCTTTTGAATAATTAATGAATATTTAAAATAAATGACATTTTTATAAATTATTATTATTAAATAATATTTATTTTTTATATTTGAGAATATAATTTTTTGAAGTCAAAAATATTTTTTGTAAGTGTTTGAAAATAGTTACTGTCAAAAAACCCATCTTTTCTGAATAAATGTAAATTATTATTTTAAAAGATAAAATTCAAATATTTATAAAATTATTTGGATAAAATAAATATTATTTTTTGGATCATAATGTAATAATCAACAAATAGTGAATTTTTAAAATTTTTATGAGGCAGTCAAATTTTGGGGTAAAAATCAAATACTGTATAAATATATGGTGTGTATTATGACATCCTAATAACCAAAAACTGATGTAATAAATAAAATAAATGGTATCCTAGACCAAAAATATATATTTCTACTTTAAGTTAATTTATTTTTCAGGTTATTTTAAAAATTTTATTAGTCCTTTATAAATCCTTTAAATCCAATATTTTATTTGAAGGTTTTAAAATCATTTATTTAAGAACATGACTCACTTTTGCACCACCATGGGTAATATTTTAAATTTTTATGACATTATAATTATAAAATAATTCAAACTAATACTCTTCGGTAGAAACCATGGGAAAAAACCATCACAAGGTCTGTGGTTTTGATAACTTTATTATATAGATTCTAAAACCTAAGATTGGGAAATAATAAAGAACTCACCTCTGTTTTCCTATATAAACCCACCCGAGATCCCATTACCCTTCACTCAAAAACCTTGGTCAACTTCCTTTATTTTACCTCCACTCTCTAGAGTCCTCCAAATTTTCTCCAATGCTCTAAAAAATCTCCTAACAATCTTTTGGAATCACCCTCTCAAGGTAAGGGATCCTTTCCTTATACTCTTTATTGAAGCATTTCATTCATTTTATACCTTTTATATAAAATTAATAATGTTGTTATATTCTTATAAAAATACCTATTAATATAAATTAGATTTATAAATTATGATATACCAATTTCTATCTCATTAAAACATTCTATGAATCTTTAAGTACAGTCATTTTTCTTCTGAAATGTCACTTTGATCATTCCATTCAGAAACACTTTTTACTGTGAATACCATCACTATTTCCACTCAAGGTATTCACCTAGACATATATATACTCATTTTATTTTGTAATTACATGTATTTATTACACACTACTTGATCTTGGAATTAAATATGATTAAATATGATCTTCTGTTGAATGTTCTATGTGGCACACTTATGCATTTACATGTTATGAAAGTGACATGTGAACCCCAAATAATAAAGCACTCCAATCCATTGGGTAATGTTTTAGTCTCACGAGACATCATTCAAGGGATCAGTGAGTGAACCTAATCTATAATGGGGATTTTTTCTCCATTTTATGATGTCTTGGTAGTTATCCTTGAGTGGTGTTTATGATTTTGTGTTTAAAGTTATTTCCACTTTCTCATATTGATTGTATGTTTCATTCTATATCTTGAATAATTGTTCATGTTTATGATTTTCACCACTTTTATGTCCCATTTATATGATTATTTTATAACATTTAATTAATTTTAATCTTATGTATCTCTCTAATTTATCACACAAAGTTTTAATTATGATGTAATATTATGGGCATGTAAAGGAAGTTTTCAATAATGGCGACGTACCCCTTGTTTTAAGTTGTTTTGTAATGTAACTAACTACCCAAAGAAATAAGATTTCTCGACCTTAAAGATTTTTTTATGTGTAATATTATGTAATAAATCATTAATTAATGTCTAATAAAGACAATATTTTTCATATTATATTTTATATCTATTCCTTCCCTAGTATTGTGTTGAATTCCACCATGGGAATGACTACTAGATTTGGGATGAGAATGTACTCACCAAAGTAAATAATAGAGTTTCTATAAATTGTTGATTCTAGGATAATATCTCCAAGACTATTTAATGATAAATCTACTTCTATAATCTTAGTGATTGATTCTATATTATTTTCCAACTTACATGAAATAAAGGAATGCAAAGAGTCAGAATCAAACAAAGTACTTTCTATATTTAAGAGCACAATGAGTGTAACTTCACTTACATCATTTAAATCCTATACTTCAACCATCATGATTAAAAATTCCTAACCATGATCCCTTAAACTATGATAAGGTTTATGATGGTTTCCCTCTGTTATCTTATGATTTGGAAATTGATTGAAAAATTTCTCAAGCTATCCACACTTGAAGCATTGGACTTCAGTTTGGGTCTGCACCATCTTCCCATTATCATTTATATTAATAAGTTTAGTATTCAGATCACCATGTAGTTCTATGATATATTACCATCTCTTATAAAATATTAGTACTTTATACTCACAAGAAAGCAGTTCCCTGAATGCTTCTTCCCACATTTTTTGCATGTGGGAAGTTTCACTTTCTTTCCTTCTCTTCTGTGTTCAAAATAATTTCAGGAGTTTGGATTCATTTATTTCTTATTTTCATTCAACCTAGGTAACCATTGTGCCTATCCAAAATCCAATTCAACCTTCATAAAACTCCACACAATCTCCAAATAGCTTTCATAGCCTCTATTTTCTAAATTCATTCATAGATACAGTCTAATTCCATCAGAAAATCTATTATCCTTTCCCATAAGATCCATAACAAAGCTAGAGGTGTATCGAGAAAGTCATGTATAGTTCATTTCATATATTCCCACTAATTAATTTTTCATTTTATTCAGATCTAGAAATTACTTATCCATTTTTTTCACATTTAATGAGGAAAATATTTGTTGAAAAAGATTTCCCTGAACTCTTCCCACTCAATATCATCAATCTCCCTTCTTGGATTCATGTTTTTAATTAGTGTCCACACTGATCAACTACCCCTTCTAAGAGGTATAATTACAGGGTGAAATTATCTATTTATAAATAGTGGAGTATATAAAATATCTTTTCTATAGAGGTAATCCTCTATTCAACAATCAATAGGTCATTATATATATTAAAAGAAGATGGTCATTGACACATAAAGGACTCAATGAACAGTTGTTCCCTTCAAGGTGAATTTGTTAGTTCAAATAGATTTTAGATTCTATTAAAAACCTAAGATAGTTGATTCATAATCCTCATGAAGCTTTCCTTTCCAACCTCTATCATGTTTAGATGGCCATTAGTTCATCACCCATTTCACTCATCATTTACATGAATCCTCCTACTTCCTTCCATTTTTATAAAAGAAGAAAAACATTAGTGAGAAATGTGTTACTTTTAGAAATTATATAATTATAAAAGGAGTTTATTTCCTAAAAAATCATTCTTAAATATGTTATTCAATAATCTCATCTAATAATAATTAAATTTTCAATATATCCTTCATAACGGTTTATAAAAAGCTTGTGGTTAACCAGAAATATCCCCCAAGAGTGTCAAACTAGGTTTGAAGCAAGGCCCATTGTCATACACCATATCCTGATCGAGTATTTCTAAATATAGTGTTTTAGGTGTTGTTATACCTAGGCACATCTATATCAAATCCACACCCACTTGTATTATCGAGATAAAGATTTCATCACGTAGAAACCAGTTGATTAATACTTCACCAAAATTATAGGATGTTTTCCTATATTTAGACATATCCATAGGTTTTTAACTAATGTTTTAAAGTCCTAATTTTGACAAATAACTAAAATATAATTTGATTCCAATAACCGTTTCCCACCTTTTCATAAAATTTTCATTACATGGAACAAAATGCTGGATCTTTTAATGTTTAGTTTCTTGGAAATTAGGAACATAATACAAGAAAACATAAAAAATTATTCTAATCCACTTGAAAGAATTACTCATGGGTTCACCCTAAGTTAATTTTATATAATCTCACATCCCAGGAAAATACATTAATGGAAAGGGGTGAGCATGAAGCCCAGTAATGGAATAAACAAAGTAAACATTTAGTCATGTGATAATGAGGCATATCAATGTGGAATTGACACATAAAATATGGGATGAACAAGATAACATGTTGCATATAATAATAAAATAAATATGATTCATAACATGAAAATTTGGATACAACATAAAATTGAGGAATTGATAAGAATATCACCATATTTTATCACCATGTTATCATAAATAAAAATTTCCAATGTATCATAAAACATGTCATCTGTAGAGATTAATTTTTTACCTAATGAATTAGATCACTTTCATGGAACACCCTTCATATGTCTTAATTTCATGTTCTCTACATTGATTATAATAAATCATTTATTCAATAACTTGAGGATAATAAAGTATGAGTTTCATATAATAGAATTGAGTATGTAAGTTTTTAAAGGCTTTACCATAAAATCATTTTCAACCCACAAAAAGGGAATGTGGGTTTTGTACATGTACCCCCCCCCCCAAATTTATATTATAATATATGTGAATACCCATGAATAAATAAATGGTTTGGGTATTCACAATATAACAATTTCTTATATAAAAGATAGAAATTTGATAAGTAAATCCAATAGCATGACTGGTAGAAAATGTGGATTTAGAAAAGGGTAAAATGAGAGATAAATAGGGTATACAACTGATAAAGAATTATTTTTATTGTAAGTGTATGATAAAAAACATAGTGAAATAAAGTAACATACCCCATAGAATACATACACAAAAATAATTACTTGTATGTAAAAGAAGATTATGAAGATTCCCTTTCCTTGAAGAGTTTCTCCTAAATCGTGAGGATAAAACCTTGGGAGAATAGGGACACCTTGGGTGGATTATTCGAGAGAGAAAATAAAAATTCATTCATGGAGGATGTATTTGGATTGAAGGGGATGGGTGAAATGGGTGGGTATTTGTAGCACAATTAGAGGAATTGTTTAATAATTTAGAAATATAGGTCTTGGAAATCTTGGTTGTAGAAAATAAAAAACCTTTTTCATACCCATGCTTTTTTCTCATGGTACTATATATATGATTCAAATTTTAATATATTTTATTACATTATAATCTAAAACCATTTTTTAATATTTCTCTGGACATATAAAAGTAAATTTTCCACAAAATAATGTTTTCAAAATCAAATTTTCCATTTTTGACATTGGAAAGTCACTAATAGGTTTGGAAATTGATTAGAAGCTATTAAAATACTTAATAATAAGAAAATAATAAATTTTAGGTGATTTATTTTCTTTAATTAATTATTATATCATTATAAATATAAATATGAGGTCATAAAACATACCAAAACCTGTAACTATATTTTTACTTTTAACTGAAAAATAAATTATTTTAGAAAATTATCCAAAATTCACCCAAAACTTATTTTGATGTGATTATTTAAAATAAAATATTTAATTATGAGAAAAGAAGGAGGTTGGGCCTCTTATTAAAATAAGTAAAAGAAAGTGGTTGAGAAGAGTACAAGAAAACAAGGCAAAACCCAAAGCAGTAACTACTTACCGATCTTTTTCAACAGCCATGCAATTAGCATCCTTTCTTCATCCTAAAGGGAATTCCAGTCAACCCTTCCATGACCGCACCCCCGACCTCTCGATCGGCCCTAATTGAAGGAAGATATTAAAGCCTTTTTAAAAGCATCTCTGCGTCAGTGCTTTCAGAATCTGAGCTTTCCCCTTGTCATTCCTCGCATTTGTCAGGAGAAGTGTCTCTTGTCACAGGCTGATCCATTCCCTCAATGGTCATTGCTCCCATCGGGTCCAAAATCTTCTGGTGCATTTTCTCATTAGAATAGATCAGTGTTGAATCATGCATGTCAATGTCACATATATGCTGCTCAGATAGAGTGACAGAGTTACCTGTAATCGACTGCTCAACCACCACTAAAGTGGGAACCAAGGATTTTGTCTTCTTATAGGAAACCAGCTGAAATCCATCACTATCCACAACTAGATTTAAAGATTTAGAAAGGACTGTAGAGTCATATTATAAGATATTTTTACCTTTCTGATTACCTGAAGCAACCATTCTTTCCTGTGAGAGCTGGTGATCCACCACTAACTGGACTCCTTCTTCATTCACTTGATCAGTCATTAAGTCATCATCTTTAGAAGGAAAACAAGAGTGATCATGCTGCAAAATTTCACCTTTTCCTGTATTACAAGTATCAGCGAAGTGAAAATTTTCATCTTCGAAAAAGATATCAGCCCAGGATTTCATCTTGTTTTCAGAGGTGGAGGCATTTGGATGCTCTCCCATCTCAGGAAAAACACTCTGCACCTCTGTCTTCTGCTCCACGCCCTATCTATCATAACATTTACAAACGTGATGTTGCAACTGAGGAAGAACATCAACTTTCTGAGCAGGAGTTTTTCTCTTTTTGAGACACTTACTCACGTCATGGCCACACAAAGCACAGAAGCTTCAAACTACAGAGCGCCTACATGGAGATGATTCATGGCCAATAACATTGAATTTCTTACAGAATTTGGGAATTTTTTCATAAATTATCTTCAACTCATCAATATAATCATCAGTTGCAATCATTACTTTGTCAACAAGAGTGGACCCCAGTTCGACCTCAACCAAGAATCTGGCAAAGTGCCCAAAACGAGCTACTTCAGTTTCCTTGTCAATTTTTATTGGGATACCGATGGATAGGGCAATATCATACAAGATTTTAGGATGCTAGAGAATCTAGTTTAAACCATAAAATCGTTCCCAGATTTGAGTAGTGGAGTTACCAACCTCAAAGGGATTTAATTTTTTATCCCATTCATGCAAATGAATAATCCCTGGTTTGAATGATATTGAACCGAAGCCCTAGGCTCGGACTTTCAATTCTTCCGAAGGGAAGAGCATATAGAAATATACTCGTCCTAGAGAAACACACTTCCAAGATGAAAAACCCCAAATTGATGAAATCCATGCTTTGAGATCATCTATTTTTTTGAGGTTGAGTAACTTTAGGCAGAAATAAGCGAGCAATAATTGAGAACACACCCATTTTAAGCCACTCTGATACCGCGTCCGGATCGGCTTTAATATGCGCAATACACCCTTTTCTTCGAATGGAAGGATCAATAGCTACTTTGAAACTTGCAAAAGAGTGATTAATTGTAGAACCCTCATCCAGAAAACCATGGATACAGATCGTTGGAGCAGTTTGAGGCGCCTTAAGATTTGCAACTCCAACAGAACAACTCCGCCCATCCTCACGCTGTAATTCAGTCCTTACAGGCGCATCAGTAGAAATCCTTGCGGCTCGACCTGCAATATCAACAGAAGTACACTGACCATCTTCACATTGAGGTCCAAGTCTCTCCCGCGCATCAGGAAAAACCGACTTCGAATCCAAAGAAGCACGCTTCCCATCTTCAACTCCCGCTCGCTGAGGGCCACTCCTCACAGGTGAAGAAAGATCGGACGAACCCGCCCCAGCCGCCGGGACCTCTCCTACCCAAATCCTATCCGAGGAGTTCAATACCCTTGTAGTTAGTCCGTTAAAATATAATATTTAAATTATCAAAATAACTTCATAAATATGATAATTTTAACTTTTAAATATAAAAATCCTTATTTATTGAAAAATAATAGTTTTTAAGGCACCGTCAAATTTCAAAAATTTATTAAAAAAATTCATGGATAATTATAAAATCATTTTATCATTTATATTTTAATAACTATGATTTAAAATTATTTTTCTTTAGTGAAATATTATTAATAATACTTTATTTTAACATAAAAATTTATATAATTGCTAAAAAAATAATTATATTCTCTTTGTGTCCAATTTATTTTATAAAATCCATCTTAATTAAACATATATTTTATTAAGAAAAAATATTATTAAAATGGAATTTATTGAACAAAAATTTTACTTATACAAATAAAATTACACTTTAAGAAACTTAGTCCTGGACACATAACGCCTTATAACACTCGGGAATGCCTTAAGGGTAAGGTGTGTGATGATGGTATTTTCATGGGGTAACTCAGATAACATTGACCAAGTGGTAATCTAAACTAACATGGACTTCTCCCATAATATTTTTTTTGAAGCTTCAATTATTAAAGCTAGAATTAGTCTTGGTTAAGGATGAACCCCCGTGATGCTACCACACTCCCATGTTTTGACAAATGGGCTTTAAATGGAATGACACTACTAGTTGAGGCCATTGTTTCTCCGTTATACATAAATTACCATTTTTCATTAATACTTATAAAAACTAATTATAAACGTAAGATTATCTAAAATGGGTATAGTTACCAATGGTAAAATTAACCAACAATTGTATTGACCAACTGTTATATTTGACCAATGGTCATTTAACGGTTGAATCCAAATGGTCACATTTCCATTTATACCCTATAAATACCACATAATTATTTTACTCAATATTTACTACAAATTCTCTAAAGGTTTTTTATTTTAATTTGTGAAGATTTGGTTTGGTTTAATAATTTTTTTCATTTATATAGTTTTTCCATGTGGGTGATGGCCCTAGAATATTGGGGTGATCTATATTTTTTCATTATTGATTTTCTATTATATATTTTTTTTCCAGTTAAAATGTTTGTCATTTTCATTAGTTTCATAACTTACTAATATGATGATATTTATTAATGATATAATATTTTGTTGGTTTTTCTATATTTTCTATGTGTATAATATTATATAGTATATAAAGAACATTTATTCTAAAAAAATATCATTTTTAGAAAACCTGGGTTGCTACATTATTCCCCAATTTAGAAATTTCATTCCCAAAATTTTAACTCATATTATTGGTTGATAATAAGTGAGGAAAATTTAGTTTCACTATCTCTTATGGTTCCTATGTCTCTTCTTCATACTTATGGTTCCTCCCCAACACTTTAATAAGGTGATTTATCATATTGGATATAGCTTTGTCTCTAAAATCTAAGATATCCACCAGCCGATCCTCATAAGAGAGGCCGTGTTCCAGTTTTACCACCTATTGATTCATTATATATGATGTATCAGGTATATAAATCCTCATGAAAGATACTTGACATACATCATGAACTTGAGCTAGATTTTTTGGATGTACTAGCTGATATTCCACTTCTCCTATGTGATCAATGATTTAAAATGGGCCAATATACCTAGGGTTAAGATTCCCTTTATTTAAAAATCACTTGAATTTCTTCTGTGGTGACATTTGAAGGAAAAATTTGTCTCCAACATCAAAATCCAAGTATTTTTGATGGTTTTCACCACATATCTTCTAATAACTATAACCATGTTTTATATGTTGTTGGAAATAAAAAACATTTTATGTCATCTCTTGCACAAGATCTAGCCCAAGTAGTTTTCTATCACTAACTTATCTCAACTTGTAGGAGTTCTACATTTCTTCCCTTATAGACCTTCATATGGTCCCATTAAAATACTTGAGTGGAAGATTTTGTTTTATGATAACTCAACTAATAGGAGGTGTTGATACCATCCACCTTTAAAATTCATAGATCTTGTTATCAACTTTTCCTCTAGTTTTTTGATTGTCCTTAAAAATTAGCCATTGGTTTGGGGATGATAGGACAAACTAGAATAGAATTCATTATTCAGTGAATGTTAAAAAATTATAAGGAATTTAGATGTGAACCTTAGATCTTGATCTAAAATTATTGAAAGTGGTTACCCATGTAGCCTCACCACATCATTTATGTATATCATGGCAAGTTGGTAAAGAGATAAATCCTCTTAAATAGAAATAAAGTGGGTGGCCTTGGAGATTCGATCTAATATAACCCATATTTCATTGTTTCCTTTGGATATCTTTGGGAGAATGATGACGAAGTCCATTGTGATATTATCCCACTTCTATACTATTATGGGTATTGGTTTCAATACTTATTTCGGAATTTGTCTCTATTCCATGACTTATTGTCACACCAAGAACCTTATAGTGTAGTAAAAAATCCCCATTTTCTTATTTTCTCACCAATAATGATCACAAAGGTCGATTTACATTTTAGTGATTCTTTAATGTATGGAGAATGTATATATATGAGATTCAGCCATAAGATCCTTATCTATCTCTAGGATATATAGGATACATAGATTTGTATGAAATTTCATTACACATTCTTGAGCAATATTGAACTCAAGAAACTACCCATTATTTAGGGACTCTATCTTCATTTTCAATAAAGGATCATCTATTTGATATCTATTTATCTTCTACAGTAATGATGGACAAGAAATAATTTGAGATAGGATTGATGATTTCCCTTCCCTTATGATTCCTATTTCTAACCTTAATAGGTCCTTGAATAGTGGATATTCTTAAATCCTCATCACTGATAGCACAACAAGGTATTTTCTACTTCATGCATTAATGATTTTTTTCTATTAAAGGGTGATAATGAATTGAAAAAGCACAGTATTTAAGAATATCCAACCATATCCCTTGTCTCATATTTAATTCCTTTGTTATGAATATATACTTCAAACTCTAGTGGTATGTGTATGTATCAAATTTTTCCAAATAAATATAGATCATCCATTTCATCATAGAAAAAATGACTGCAGCTAACTCTAGTCATGTGTAAGATAATTCTTCACTTGGGGATTTAACCATCAAGATTCAAAAGTGATCAACTTTTCATTTCTCATGGGGACACACCCAATCCCTTTCATTGATGAATCACTATAAATAAAAAATCCTCCTCTAATAGAGAGTAGAGTTATCATAGGTGCAATAACCAATCTCTTCTTTAGTTTATAGAAACATTCTTCACACTATTTTATCTAAATTAACTTAGCTACTTTTTTATTTAACTTTTTAGTAGATTAGAATGTCAAGAAAAGTTTTTCATAATCCTCACATCCTTCTAAAATAAGAAAACTATGAACATCAGTTACTATTGTTGGATGATTCCACTCTTTAACATCCTTTTCCTTGGTAGGCTCAAATAAGATTCCTTCATTGGTTGAAATGCAACCCAAGAATGAAACTTACTGTAACAATAATTCACATTTACTAATTTTTAAAAATATATTATAATTCATTATAGTTTTCTATATAACCCTTAGATGATCCTCATTATCCCCACAAATTTTAGAACATATCATAATATCATTAATAAAAACTACAAAAAAATTATCAAGGTAGTCCTTAAATATTATATTAATCAAATCCATAAACACCATATCAGAATTAGTTAATGAGAAGGGCATAAAAACAAACTCAAAATTATCATATCTTGTTCAAAAGGTATTCTTTAGAATATCTTATTTTTTTTCACCCTTACTTGATGTAACCCATATCGGAGTTCAATATTGGAGAAGATTTGAGCCCAATGAAGCTTGTCAAATAAATCATCAATTCCTTTTATAGGGTATTTGTTCTTTAATATGATCCTATTATGTTATCTATAATAAACTCACAGCTGAATTGATCCATCCACTTCTTTAAAAAGACAAAAGGTTATCCCCAAGGAGGCACACTTGGTTGGATAAATCCTTCCTCCAAAATATCTTGAGGTTTTCTCTTTAATTCCTCTAATTATACATTTTTAATTCTCTATGGGGACTTTGATATCTTCTTGGATCTAGTTATGAGTCAAATGAATAACTCTACCTACCTTTCTGGGGGAGATCTAGTTAACTCTTTAGGAAACATGTCAATGTATTATAGAATGATGAGGACATTTTCTGTCATTATGCTTTCATTTTATTCTCCCTCTCCACATATCATCTCTACAAAGAAGGATATGGGAGGTTCTTCTAGTCAAATATCTGATGGGGGATATCTCTCCCTTAAATTGAAATTATCCCACGGGTGAATTCATTCAAGCCTCACTTGTTGACACTCATATTTGGCTTGGTTATGGGAGAAACCCAAAAAGGCTACCTCCCTCATTTGTTCTTAAAAGTGGGACTCAAACAACATGAATCTACTGGTTGTGGAAATAGTTTCTCCATTATTCATCAATTATACTTTTTCATTACTACTTATATAATGTAATTATAATGGTAAGATTATCACCAATGGGTATAGTTTCTAATAGTAAAAATTACCAATAGTTATATTGACCAGTGATCATATTTTACCAACGATCATATTTTACTAATGGTCATATAATGATCAAATCAGAAAGTCACATTTCCATTTATACTCTATAAATACCACTTCATTATTTCACTATATATTCACTAAAAAACCTCCCAAGGTCATATATTTTAATTTTCTAAGTTGTTGATAGGTTTACTAATATTTTTTTTCATTTATATAGTGTTGGTTGTGGGGGAGATGATTCCAAAGGATTGATGAGATCTATATTTTCTTATTTGATCTTTTTATTTTATATTTTCTCTCTAGTTGTAATGTTTTGAATTTTTAATGGTTTTTTAGTTTACTAATGTAGTGATATTTGTTAATGAGATAATTTTTTTTGGTTAATCTATATTTATTATTTTTATAATATTATATAATATATAAAAAACATTTATTATAGAAGTAAATATCATTTAAAAAAACCCAGGTCATTTCATTATTACACCCTTTATAAATTTTGTCCCAAAAGCTTCAACACATATTCTTTGTTGAGAATAGGTGTGCGTAATTTTGTTTCATTGTTTCATCAATTTCTCATGTCACCTCTTTATAATTATGATTCCCCCACAACACATTGACAAGGTGAGTTGTCTTGTTTCCTAAAAATGTGTCTCTATGGTCCATGATCTCCACTAGATGATCCTTATAAGAGAGATAATGTTACAATTGTACTAACTTGAGATTCAGTACATTTGAGGGATCAGGTATGTAATTCCTCAAGATATATATTTGGAATAAATCATTAACAGGATCCATATTTTGTGGAAGTGCTAGCCAATAGTCTATTAATCCTATACGATCAAGGATTTTAAAGGGGCCATTGTACCTTGGGATAAGATTACCTTTATTCCAAATTGTATGACTCTATTACATGGTGATATATGAAGGGAAAATTTTATCCAATATCAAACCCCAATTCCCTTCAATGGTTGTCAACATAGCTCTTATACTATTTATGTGTAGCTTTTATATGTTTTTGGATGGATTGAACCTTTTTAATCATTTCTTGTACAAGATTAGGCTAAGTATATTTCTCTCAAAAACTTCATCTAAACATGTAGGAGTTTTACATCAATTCCCATATAGTGATTCATAATGTTAAATTTAAATACTCGGGTGTATGTTATTGTTGTATGAGAACATAAAATAATGAGAGGTGTTGATCCCATACACCTTTAAATTCCATGGAGCATGTTCTCAGCATATCCTTGAGTGTCTAAATAGTCTTTTCAGATAGGCCATCAATTCAGGGGTGATAGGTAATACTAAAATTTAATTTAGTATTCAGATAATATTGAGGACTTTTTTATAATTTTTATATGAACCATAGATCATGATCAGAAATGATTGAATGTGGAACACCATAAAGCATCCAAACTTCTTTTACGTATATCTTGGAAAGTTTTTCATGAGATAAATCCTCCCCAATAGAGATGAAATGGGTATTCTTGGTGACTTGATCCACTATAACCCATATAACATTGTTTCCTTTGGATACCCATGGAAGACCATTGACAATTTACATGGTGTTATAATCACACTTCTATTTTTGTATGGGTAGTGGTTTCAATACTAATTTAGTAAGTTGCCTCTCTATATTAACTTGTTGACCCACCAAGAACCTTAAAGTGTAATCAGTAATCTCCCTTTTCGTATTATCCCACCAATAATGATCATGAATTTCCAAATATATTTTAGTGCTTCTAGGATGTACATATAATGTAGAGATACAAGCATAATCCAACAACTCATTCTTTATCTGTGAGATACAGGGGACACATAACATAGTATAAAATTTCATTACATCTTCTTGATCAATACTAAACTCATGAAACATCCCATTCTTCATAGCCTCTATATTATTTTGTATCAAAGGGTCATCTATTTGTGATCTCTTCATATTATCTATTAATTATGGTTGAGAAATAATTTGGGACAGGATCGATGTTTCTCTTTCCCTTATGAGTCCCAAGTCCAACCATACCAGGTCCTTGATCAATATATCTCTTTAAATCCTCACCATTTAAATTGAAATAGGGTCTTTCCTACTTAATGTATTGAAAAACTTGTTTTCTCTTATAGAGTGATAATTAATTTAAAAATCATAATATTTAAGAATCTCAAACCATATTCTTTTTCCGATTTTAGTTTATTTTTCAGAAATATACACTTCAAACAATGGTGGTCTTTATATAATTCACATTTATCCCCATAAATACTATGACTCTATATATTCAGAATAAACATGAGTGCTACTAACTGCATTTCTTGTGTAGGAAAAATCTGTTCATGAGGAATTAACTATTAAGATTCATAAGGGATCACCTTGTTATTTTTCCTGAGGACAGACATAACACATTTCAGGGAGTCATCACAATAAATAACAAATCCTTCTATGATAGAGTGTAGAGTTAACACAGGTGAAACACCCAATATCTTCTTCAGTTTATGAAAACTTTCTTCACACTCCTTTATTTTGATAAACTTATCTCGTATTCGAGTTAACTTAGTTTTTACATTTGAAAGTCATAGAATGTTTTTCTCAAACCTCATATAATATCCTAATAAACCAAGGAAACTATGAATCTAAGTTACTATTATTGGATAAGGCCACTCCTCTACAACATTTTTATTATCATGGTCAGTTGAGATCCCTTTATTGGTAAAAATTTCCTTAATAATAGAACTTTTTGTAATCAAAATTAACATTTGATAAATTTTACAAAGAGATTATCCTTTCTTAGAGTTTTCATTATAACCCTTAGATGAACCACATGCTCCTGAATTTTTTTGAAATATATAATTATATCATCAATAAAAACTACCAAAAATTTATCAATATAGTCTTTAAAGACTCTATTCATCAAATCCATAAAAATAGCAGGGTCATTAGTCAATCCATAGGGAATAATAACAATATCATGATTACCATATATTATTCGGAAGGTAGCCTTTAGAATATATTCTTTCTTGAAACTTAATTGATGATACCCAAAGTGAAGTTCAATCTTAGATAAGAAACAAGACCTATGAAGCCAGTGAAATAAATAATCAATTCTTGGGGGATGGCACTTTTTCTTCACTGTGATCCCATTAAGTTCTCTATAATCAATTCATAGTTGAATTGAACCATACTTATTCATTACAAAGAAAACATGTTATCTCTAATAAGGCAAACTTGGTTAGAAAAATCTATTCTCCAATATATCTTTATTGTTTTCTTTAATTCCTCTAACTTCACATTTTCTATTCTATACAGGGTCTTAGATATTTTCTTTGATTTAGGTATGAGTTAAATGGATAACTCTACCACTTTTTTCTGAGGACGGACCAGGTAACTCTTCAAAAAATATGTCAATGTATTTCTGAATGATGGGGAAATTTTATATCATTATACTTTCATTTCATTCTCCCTATTCACCTATCATGTAAATAAAGAAGGCTATGGGATGTTATTATAGAAAAATCTTAGGCTGGGATATCCCCGCTTTGAAAATAACTATATGTTTTCCAATCAAGACTACTGAAATTTCCTTCCTTCTATAATTGATCTTATCATTATACAGTGAGAACCAGTCAATCCCTAGTATAGTTTTGAGTTCCAGCATGGGAATGAATATGATATTTTCAATGTGATTATACTCACCAAAGTTAATGCTAGAGTTTTTATACATTATTGAGGCTAGGATAATCCCTAAATGAGTCTTGATTGATAAATATAATTCTATAATCATATGTATTTATTCTATATTCATTGAAAACATGGATGAAGCAAATAAATTCAAATAACTATAATAAAATAAATTACTTTTTTGATAATTGAGAGTACAATGAGTGTACCTGATACAACATCATTTAGATAATGTACTTCAACTATCCTGATAGGAAATTCCCAACCTTGATTACTTGGCCTATACTAAGGTTGATGTTGTTTTCCATCTATTATCTAATAATTTGTAAATTTATTGAGAATTTTCCAAATCTGTCCACACATGAATCATTGAACTTCAGGCTGGGCCTGCACCATCTTCCATTTGTCGTTAGTGATGAGAAGTCAAGGATTCACCTCTCCATTGTAGATCCAAGATATATTCCAATCACGTACTTACTTGTATCACATTCATATACCAATAAATAATTTTTAAAAATGAATTTTTCTATATCTGTTGAAATTTTATAGTTTTACTTTTTTTCCTCCTCTTCCATGATCAAAATGCTTCCTTGATTTTGGATTTATTTCTCTTTTCTTTCCATTATACCTATGTGATCAATACATCTCTAAAAAATCAAATTCAACCTTAATAACACTATAAAATATCTCATAATAGGTTTCATAGTATATATTTTCTAAATCCCCCCAAAGATGTGGTCTTAGTCCACTAAAGAATCTATTAACCTTTCCCTTTGGATATGTAATAAAGCTAGAGATGTATCAATAAAGTATATTAATTTTAATTTCATATCCTAAAACTGAATTATTTTCCTTATGATTCAACTCTAGGAATTATGTATCCATTTTTTTCATCAAATATGGAAAATATTTATTGAAAATTATTCCCCTATAATCATCCCAATCCATATCATTAATCTCCCTTATTGGATTCATGTTTTTAATAAGTGTCCAATGCTGATCAACTTATCATTATTTGAGGTATAATAATAGGGTGAAATTATCTATCTATAAACATCAAATTACAAAAAATATACTTTCTATAGATATAATATATTTTTCAATAATCAATATTTTATTAGATCCATTAATATAGGGTGTTCATTGATACCCAAAGAACACAATGGAAAGTTATTCCCTTCAAGGTGAATCTGGTTTCTCAACTTGATTCAAGTTATTGTTCATAAATTGAGATAGTTGATTCATCATCCTCATGAAGGTTTCCATTCCATATTCCATTATCAATGGTAGGTTGTCAGTACATCACTCACTATGCTCATCGTTTAAATGGTTCCTCCTATTTCCTACCATTTTTCTAAAAGACTATAAACCTTAGTGAGAAACATGTTACTTTTTGGAATATTATAATTCTATAGTGAGTTTATTTATTAAAACCTCATGCTTAAATATTTTATTCATTAATATACTATAATAACATTTAAAATTTCTATATATCCTTCATAATGGTTCCAAAAAATCTTGTTATTAGCCAAACATATCCCTTAGGAGTGTCAGACTAGGCATGTCAAAAGGAACACTGCCACTAAAAAGTTCTCAATCGAGTCTAGATAAATATGGAATTTTCAAGGTTTTTACACCTAGGTATATCTTTTCTAGATCCACATCCACTTGTAGTATATTGACATATATTTTATTACTTGTAAACCACTTGCTTAAAACTTCACCAAAATTTGAATATGTTTTCTTATATTTAGACTTATCCCTAAGGTTATTACTAAATTTTTCAAGTTATAATTTACAAAAATTACTAAATCATCCTTTGATCAAAACTATAAAATTTTACCTTTTTTATTACATAAAAATTTCATTACATGGAACAAAAAACATGATCTTTTAATGTTTCATTTCTTTGAAATTAGGAACATAATACGAGAAAACATAAACATCTTATAATACACTCAGAAGGATTATTAATGGGTTTGGTATAATTTAATTTTACTACATCTCATTTCTTAGGTATATAAATCAAAGGATATGGGTGATCATGAATCCCATTAAGTGAATAAACAAGTGAGGCATTTCCTCATGTGATCATGTGGAATATCAATAAGAACATGAGGCTTAAAAATAGGGTATGAAAAAGAGAAAATAATGCATATAATTATAAAAATACCATGATTCATTACATGGAAATGTGTCTACAATATAAAAATGAGTCATTCATAAAAATATCACCATGGTTTATCATCAACGTGTAATAAATAAAAATTACTAAGATTATTTGGCAAGGCATTGTAAAACATTTCATATATTGATATTAAATTCTCTAACCAATGAATTAGAGTGCTATTAGGGTGCAACATTCATATTTATTAATTTAATGTGATCTAAATTGATTATAATAAATATTTTTTAATAATCTAAGGATAATAATGCATGTGTTTCATATAAAAATATTGAGTATAAACGTTCTTAAAGTCTTCAACATAACATCATTTTTACCCACATAATTAAAATGTGGATTTATAACATGTAAATACACAAATAAATACATTATATTATCATCTAGGTGAATACCCATGGATAAATAAATAGTTTGGTTATTCATAGTAAAATTATTTATTATTAAAAAGAGAGAATTTTGAGAATAAATTCGGGATCATGAAGGGTATAAAACATGGATTTAGAGAACAAAGGTATCCCATTGATAAAAAATATTTTATTAGTAATGGTATGATTGAAATCATAATAATATAAATTAACATATATTTTATAAGATGTACACAAAAATAATTACCTGAATAGAGATGAAGATGATGAGATATCCCTTACCTTAATGAGTTACTCCTAAATCTCAAGGATGGAACCATGGGGATTAAGGGAAAATTTGGGGGACTATTTGAGAGGTAAAATAATATAAAATAAGGAAGGAATTTTTAGGAGTTAAGTTTAAAGGTTAAATGGGTGGGTATTTATATCAAAAGTGGAGTAATTTTTTAATAATTTCTAAATATAGGTCTTCAAAATTTATATTATAGAAGATGAAGATTCATTGGATCATCCATGGATTTGTGTCATGGTTTTTAAAATTTCAGTCCCATTTTATGATATTTTAATCTTTTAGAACCAATTTATTAATACTTCTTTGAAGGTGGAAAATTATAATTTCCGCAAAATATTTTTTTCAAATAAAATTTTCTATATTAGACTTTGGAAAGTCACCTATAGATTTAGAAATTGATTGAAAGTTATTAAAATATAATATTAAAAAAATATAATGTTTTAGGTCAAGGATTTTTTTTAATTAATTATTACATCATTTTTAAGAATATGAAGTCATAAAACAAATTGAAACCCCAAAACATTATTTTTACTATTCAATGGAAAATAATGTTTTTTGGAAAGTTCTCAAAAATTCACCCTAACCTAATTTCAATGTAATTATTTAAAATATAATATTTATTTTATCCAAATAATGTTATAAATATTATAATTTTAACTTTTAAACTTTTACATCCTTATTTTTTTTTGAAAAAATAGCAGTTTTAAGACAGTCAAATTTCTGATAATTATAAAAATTTCCCTGGACATTATAGAATTTTTCTATCATTTATATTCAAATAAAAGTTTTTAAAAAGACCATATCATTATAAAACTATTATTTATAATACCTTAGTTTATTATAAATTTTTATATTTTTTATAAAAATAAAATTATTTTTTCTTTGTCTCAAAAATCAATTTATCAAAATTTTCTTAATTAAACATATATTTTATTAAGAGAAAATATTATTTAAATATAATTACTAGAATAAACATTTTATTTATAAAAATAAGATTACAATTTATGAAAATAATTCTGAGGCACTTAACCTCTTATTACACCCACATGTGCCCTAAGTGTAAGGTGTGTGATGGTGGTAGTTTCAAGGGGTGGCTCAGCTAACATTAATCGAGTGATAGTCTCTACTAGATTAAACTTCTACCAAATGGGATTTAATGAAATCTTTAATTTTTAAATATGGTATTGGTATTGGTCAAGGGAGAACCCCAGTGGTGTTACCTCTTTCACAAGTTCTAAAAAATGGCTTCAAACAATATGACTCTATAGGTTAAGGCCATCAATTCTCCCTTATACATCAATTATACATGTCATTTCTACTTATAAACACTAATGAGAGAAGTAATATTATTAACAATAGGAATAGTTTGAAACACTGAAATTTTCCAATGATTGTATTGACCAACATTCATATTTTTCCAATAGTTATATAATGGTCAAGTCCCAATATTCACATTTCCATTTATATTATAAAAACATCACTTCATTATTTCATTGAATATTTACCAAAATTAATCTCAAAGTTATATATTTTAATTTTATTATATGTTGATTATTAAATAATATTTTGCTTCATTTTATCATTGTTAGATGTGGGGGTGACGATTCTAGCAGATTGGGGCAATTTGTATTTTCCTATTTTAGATTTTCTATTTAGATTTTTTGTCTAGTTGTAATGTATGAAATCTACATTGGTTTCCTAGATAACTAGAGTAATGATATTTATTAATGAGATAAGTTGTTTTGGGTTTTATATTTATTTTATGTGTATAATACTATATAATATATAACACATAATTCTATAGGAAACAAATATAATTTAATAAAATATGTGTCATTACACGAGGAATGCACATGGAAATGTGAGTTGAAATTTCGTTTTTAGTATGAAATGATATTTTAAACCTTTTTTTATTTTATGATTCTATTTATGATTTATTTTATTTGACTTTAGTTTTTTTATTTCTTATTATTTTTTATTTTTGACTGATTACCATTTATATATTTTATAGGTATCTCCTAAGTGGTGTTTAGGTTTATTGGTTGTTGTTATCCATTCTGGGATAGTCTTTATTCTAGGGGATAATAAACACTTAGGAGTTATATAATGTGATAATGTGGATTTATCAAACTGTTACTTTGTTCGTTTTTAATTTTGGAGACTTTAGGATAATTTCTAATGAAAAGAGGTGGTGTTAAAGATGATATTTCTTAGAATGACCATAACTTTCACATCATAAAGTATTTACTTGACGAGATAAATTTTCTATAGTCTTCAGTGTCATGTCTTGAAGGATTATGTCATGGTGTGGTTCTTATGTCATGGTGTGTGGTGAGAGACATTAGAGTTTGGTGTCACTATATATTGTTTTAATATCCTAATTGAAGTGTGAGCAGTTTTAGTGGTGGTGTAGTGGTTTCTAGGATTATATGTAAGGTTTAGATGATGATATATAAGAAATTTGGTGTTTTAGGTTACCCTCTCATATGGTTCTCTCACGACGAGTGGAGGCTCATCCACGATGATAAGGGTATTGAGTATTTTTTTAATTTTTCATTTGAGTTTAAATTATTAAATGGTTATATAATTCATAGTGTGAAGCATTGTTTTACTAATTTTTAGGTTCTTCCTTTTTGGGCTTCCTTGTAGAATGGTTCTCCCATTATATCATGTCCGTGCTTGGTTGTATACTATTTTTTGGAGCATTATATATCATGGTGTGACCACCTTGGCCATATTTTAGAATTTATTGGATGTGTGTATTTATGTTAGTTTTGATCATGAAATTTGGGAGTGGGGGAGAAAATAGAGATAATGGTGTGTTTTTTGTGAGTTCTCAACTTATTCCCATCACAAAGTGTAATGATATAACAGACCATGATTATTTATGATTCCATTTTTAGAATAAATTTATAAACCCATTTAAATTATTCAATGTGAATCCATTTTCAATCAATGCATAAGTGAATAGAGGTGCATATTTTAAGATACCTGAGTTCCCTTTGATTGTGTTTGTAACTCATCTTCTAGAGATTAATAAAATTGGGATTCTAGGTTTGTTTTTATTAGTTTCTTTTAGTTCTCTCTATGTTTTCCTCTTATAGAGTCAATTATAATGATACAATTTCTATTTTATTAGACTTAGGTCAATGTTTTTATAGATATTTCTATGAAAATTGATTGTGATCATATCCCCTCTTTTTTCATGTGTACTAATCATTGAAGCTCTGATTTAGGTAAATGATTCATGAATTATATTTTAATTATGTATAGTTATTTAACTATCATGATTTTATTTTTCATTAGGTTGATAGTAAGGATTAAAGTAAAAATGATATTAACTAGGATAATGAAATTGAATGATATAAAGAGGTAGATCACATGATATTTATGTCAATTCATGTTATTGGCATGTTTTGATGATTCATGAATGATGTTAGTTATATATAAATTGTTATATACTTTTTAGGTGAATAGATTACATTTCATAAGATGATAATAAATTAAATACTAAAATTAATTGGTTTTTTTAAATATGGAATTTATTTAATTCATATCTTTTAAGATATATTTAATATATATAATTACATAAAATTATAATTACTAGATACTTTTATTCTTTAAAATGGGTGTTGTTTTCATTTGGTATGATTTTATTAACATTTATATGATTTGTGTGTTATTGGTCATGTATTGTGGATATAATTGAGGTGTTGATGTGGTGAGGCTATTGTTGTGGAAATTAGATGGGGGTGTTGTAATTTTTTTGTGTATATATATATTTGTTTAATTTTTAAAAACATGAATGGGTGATGTGGTTTCTATTTTATGATTTTTTGGTGGTTATTGGATTTGACTCACATTGTAGTTTTTATGGTGATTAGTTGGTTGCTATATAGTTGAGTTACAGATTCCTGATGATATGGAATATGGTTTGTAATATTTAAAACGATAAATAAAAGTGGGATTTAATTTATTGATCAGTGGGATGTAAATGATTCGTTAAATTTTGAATTGGAAAAGTTATGGTTGGTATACATATGGGTGATTTTTATTGAATGGGTTGTAATTTGATATGGATAAATGAATAGAAGAATGAACAACATGTGTTCATTGAAATAATAAATCTAGAAATAGATAATGATATGTTTTAATTGGTAATCATGGATTTTATTATGTTTTTTTGTTAGGTGGGACTGGTTTGTTGTTGTATAGATAAAATCCATTTCTAGTAGAAAATGGTTATGATGTGTGTTTATAATGCATAATAAATCCACACTCATTTTGGGTTGATGGAGGCATACTTTCTAAAGTTATCTCTCTTATAATTTACTAGTTATTCTTAGGTTGTGTATGATTTGAGAATATGGGAGGTCAGACTCGTGCACATATTTTTGAGGGGGAATAATTACCCACTCTGAAACTCTCTTATAGATTGAAGAGATGTTTTGTAATTACCACCAATGGTATTAATAATATAACATATTATTATTAAGAAAAATATTTAATGACAACATTAATTTTGAAGGACATTTCATGTGGGTATTTTTCAATCTCTCATTTAATCACAATATAAGAGCACTGTATAGTTTAATGCTATATATGAAAGAAATATAGAATTTATCACAATCCTGGGAGGCATTGAGATTATTTTAAAGGAGGTAGGAGTTTATTTAGATAAATAATCCCAAGATAGACACAACATAAATAATACATTAATTTCATGATTCAAATAATACATCTCATAATAGTCACACAACATAAGGACCGAAAGCTTTAGTGGTTTTGTGATTATAAATATAAACATGTTATTTTAAAGCACTTGAAAACATTAATACATAATCACACTCCTATTTTCCATTTCTAAACATTCCCTATTATATAATTATCTACATATGACGGTGGATGAAAACATAAGAAATGGTCAAACTCAAAAGCAATGTAAGGTAAAAACCAAATCATAATGATACAAATCATAAACATAGAGAAGAACAGAAGGATGATATAAATATATTAATAAAATATCATGATACCATATATTATAATAAAAAACAGGATAAATAAACATCAAATAATAAAAATACAATTAAGAATCATAAAAGTTATGACATGTCTCAAAGTAAATATCAATAATCATAAAATTGGAGATCATGAAATACGAGTGAAAAATACATTTAAAATAAGATGAAATCATGAAGATATAAAATTTAATTGAAATGAAATGCATATTTAAAATTTGTTATAATATGATAAAAAACGTGGAAATGTGGAACAACCAAAAGTATAGGAAAACCTTTGTGAGAAAACCCATTATGTCTATAAATTACTATCTCACACTGATGGTGAAATCGGACCCCACCTATCATCATCTATACATATATATACCGCGTAAAAACAATCATTATCACATCTTAAAGAACCCATGAAGTAGAATGAGAGTATTAAATATCTAAATAGAAATATTATTATTTTATCATGAATAACCCATAGAAATTAAATTTGTTACATAAAACATTTAAATGAAAATAATTCAATTTTAATATATAAACCATAGAAATAGATTAGTTCTCATAAATCATTTAAATGGTATAAAATAACATAATGAATTAAATTATTTGATACTGAAAACTTGATTACCCAAAATATTCACACAATTAAAGAAAAAATTGGGTGAAACATGAAATATAACTCAGTTGGTTATAGATCAATTGAATACATTGATAACCAAATAATGAAAATACATTTTTGAAAACATTTTTCATTCATCATTGTAAAATTCATAGACACGAGCCTTATTTTAAAAATATAATTTAAAAAAAATACGTTAAAAGAAAAAATTTTATGAAATGTTTTTAGATAAAAAATTATATTTTTCCCTAGAAATATTGAGAGAATAACATTTATAATTTAATATGTGGTGGACAAAGGGGAATGATAATCAAGAAAAAATTATATAACTCAAAGGAATAAATTTGAGTTACCAAGTCCCTTACCTTTACTCTTTATTTACATAGAAAATTTTTAACCTCTTATATTATAAAGATTATCTATAGGGACTCATGATTTTCATTCATATATATTATATCTTTTCAGATAAAAATTATTTCCATTATGAAAACAAATTCCGGGGGATCGTAAATGTATAGTTCCTTTAGAAACATGGAAACATAAACAACTAGTTTATATGTGAACTATATCACATCCAGCTAATTTCTTCATAACTAGAAACCTTATTATAAATATCATACATAATAAATTTATTCATAACACGGGGAAAGGAATTGTAATGACCTGAACTTTTGAATAATATTTGTTTCCTAATTTTGTGTTTTATTTTATTTTATTCTCAAAAAACTATATCCTTTAATTAATGAAATATGTATAATTAAAATGAGACCATTGGTTTTCGACTGCAATATGACCATTGAAACCTATAATCATAATGTTATGATTATTGTTTATAAATAAAAATGATCATGGTTAATTAATAAAGAAAGAAGAGTTGATGACCTCATCTATTAGACTCAGGTCGTACGAAGCCCATTTATCAGAGCTTGGGATGGAGGTGGCATCATTGGGATTTACTCTAGACCAAGACCAAGCTGAACTCTAACACATGAAGCTTGAACAAAATCACTTATAAAAGAAGTTCAAGCTGATAGAAATCACCACTCGGGCAATTTTGTCTGAGTTTCCCCAAGATTCAATCACCATAAAACGCCTTACTCTTATGTCCTATGCGGGTATTATAATAGGTTATTTAACGAGGCCTTATTTCCTTTTTAATCCCTTGGTATAAATAAAATTTTCATTTTACCATTCATGTTTTTGGAATAGATTTTCTTAATAAATTATATGTTTAATTAAGAAAAATTTGATAAATTGATTTTAGAAATAAAAATTGTACTTTTTCGAGTTTTTTCATACATAAAGAATTATTATGGTAAAATAAAAATCCTTTTTAAATTTTAAGTGTCAAAATTAAACTAGGATGACTTTTTAGAAGTTTTCTAAGAAGTTTCAATTTGATGAATAGTATTGTATGGATATCATTTTTTGATGAATAATAAAAAAATATTTTATTATTAAATAACATTTTCTTTGAAATGATTTTCAAAACTCTGACATACATAGTTGCAATCAGGGTGAAAAATGTTGTTCAATAAGATCAATATAATTTTTCAGTGAATACTAACTATACCCTTTGGAATAGTAATTTTTCCCTTATGACCAAGTGCCCTGTTTTTCTAGATGTTACGCATCTATCTCGGTTTAGTGTTACTCCTTTTTCCCTTAAATAAGAGTTTATTTCTTTTTAATAAACAGGGTCTTTCCCCCATACCTTTAAAAAAAGTGATATAATAGTATTAGTAAATAACTTTTTCAGAAATTATTACTTAACTATTAGTATTTTTTTGGGTAAATAGTGGCTTTACTTGAAAATTAAATATCTCATAATTAGAAAATTATTTTCATAAAATAAAGTTCATTTTTTTAATTCAAAGAATCGATATTAGGCTAGGGTGAATTCATGACATTTTTATAATTTTTTTTGTTTTTCGGTGAATAGTAAAAATATAGTTTTGAGTTTCAGTGTGTTTAACGACATAATTAATTATTTAATCATGATTTAATAATTCTTTTTGACTTATAAACTTTAATATATGTTATGAGGTGTCACAAGTTGCCAATACCATGGGGAAATAACATGGTAAAGCCCACTTTTTTGCAAATACCACTAATGAGGTTCCCCTTGGAAATTAATAAAATATTCCCTCTATTTTTCTATATATACCAACCCATTTTTTAATTAAATTCTTCCCAAATTCCTCATCAACAAATATATGGTTATTTTACCTCTCAAGGAGTCCTTCCAAGGTTCCATAAAGCACCCAAAGGTCCCAACCTTTGATTTTTTGAAGTTACTCTTCAAGGTAAGGGAACCTTTCACCCTCCTCTTTTAGTCAAAGAAATCTCTTATGTTATGTATTTTAAATTCCATTTTATTATATTGGGATATGTTATTAAATAACATTATTTATGTCCATTTTATTTACAAGTGATTAGAGACCTTTTTTTGTCTCATCAATTCATTTTCTGAATTTTTTAAGTGACACAGTTAGGCTGTCAAATTTTCATAAAAGAAAGTGCATCTTCTCTTTTTTTTTCAATTTTTCTTTTCATGTGGTATGACATTAAAATATCCACACCATGATATTATTTATATTTTATTCTGTACCTATAATTTAAAATTAATCATTTATGGATGGGAGATACTTTTCCTCTCTCTTTTATATGTTTTCTAAAACTACATTGCATAGCCGTTATGCTGTAGAATTTTCATCATCTCTCTCTTTTTCTCCAGAAATTATGTTATTTTATTTATGTGAATACCCAAACATATTTTGTTTCTAGGGGTATTCAACAATACATAAAAATTAAATATTTTATTTTTTAATTTACAAACATAAAACCTTTATTCAATTTCCATGGGTTATTAATGACATATTGATCATGTTTTTAATCACTTTTTAAAATATTACGATTTTGATATGAAATCAATTTACTTTTTTCTATTTGGGTTATTTATTAATTGTATGATTATGATATATGTGGATCAAATGAAAATAAAAACATATTAAGGGTGCGCCTTGATAGCGCTCCAATGCATTGGGTAAATAATTTAATCTCTAGAGATGACAAGTTTTATGATACCTTGGTGAATAACCTTGGTAATTTTTATGACACCTTAGGGATAAACCTTGGTTATATTTTCATGAATATATAAATTAAATGTTGTAGAAACATTTCCAATCTATGTTTCAAGTTATAATTATTATGATATTCCTATTTATATACAAGTTCTTATTGATATCGCTCAAGTTCACATGTAAACTGTTTCACTTGCTTTCCTTACTAGGACTTCTGCTCACCCTTTCCTTTGATGTATGTATCCATATTATGAGATGCATTAATTGTACTTAGGATGAATTTTTCAAGAAGTTTTTCAAGGGTATTAATAGAATGTTTTTATTTTTCATGTTTTATGTTCCTTATTTCCATGACACTCGACTTTAAAGATCATCTATTTGTAAAATGTAACGAAAAGTTATGTAATAAAAAGGTGGGATGACATAGTTGGTATCAAAGGATAGTTTAGATATTTTTGGAAATTAGGCTATGAAAAATTCAGGAAGAACCCTATATAAAAGTTTAAATTTTGGAAAAAATATTGCAATATTGATGAAATATTAATTAGTGGTTTCTGAACTAATAAATCCCTGTCTGGATACGAACAAGTGGAGGTGGATTTGGTAGATATGTACCTAGGAGTGAAAAATTCAACAAGGTGTTTTGGGATTGACCTGGGGTATCCTGGTACACGACAAAGGGCCTTACTACACTCCTAGTTTGACACTCCCAGGGGATATGTTTGGTTAACCACATGCTTTTTATGAATCATTATGAATGATTTATAGAGAAATGTAATTGTTGATTAAAGAATAATATGTCTAAGCACGAAGTTTTAAGATATAAAAATCCTTTACAGGTAAAATATTCCTAAATTTAATAAGTTTCTCACTAAGGTTTTATTCTTTTAGAAAATGGCGGGCAATAGGAGGAACTCTGAAAATGGTGACCGCAATGGACCATACACTGATGGCCCTCCGATGGAAACCATAATGGAAACTTTCAGGAGAATGATGAACCAACTGACTCAAGTTATAGGAAATTACATGAATCAATCTATGATACCGATCTCACCGGGAAGAGAACTATATTGTGTTGGATTCCTTTATGCATTAACAAACACCAACCTTTAGTGTATTGACCGACCCATTGGTTGCTGAATAATGGATCATCTCTATAGAGAAGATGTTTTCTATGCTCCACTATTTAGAGTAAGAGAAGGTCACCCTGGCTGTTTACCTCTTGGAGGGAAAAGTGATTTAGTAGTGGGAGATGATTAAAAACATGAGTCCAAGAGTGGAGGTTTAATCTATAGAGTGGGAAGAGTTCAGAAGTATCCTCTTCAATAACAATTTCCCTCATTCTATGAGAAAAAAAATGGAGAAGGAGTTTCTCGAGATGAAGTAGAAGGAGAATGAATCTATTGGAAGCTACGAGATGAACTTCACAAGACTTTACCATCACACCTCAAACTTTTTCATGGATCTTAATGGGAAGGTTGATAGTTTATTTAGTGGACTGAGACCTCATCTGAAGAAAAATATAGCCAACCGAGACTGACAGATATGAGGAGATCGTATAGAGTGAAATGAAAGTTGAAATGGAGTTTGGTGAGATGCAGTGGTCTAAAAAATCCAATGAAATGAAGTGATCAATGGGGCACAGATTAGGGAGGACCTTTGATTCAAGAAGAGGAGGTAAGTAAGTGAAAAATACCATGTGTAATAAATATGCGAAGAAGTATTTGGGGAATTGGATGCTCAAGAGTGGGAAGTGCTACAAGTGTGGAAGGGAAGACCATATTGCGCAGAATTTTTGTAGTGGGGTGAAGCCTCAACATACCAAAACTAACAAAAAGGGAAATATGGTACATTCCATACCTAATTTCCAATGATATAAGTATAGAAAACTTGGTCACTTTTCCAATCACTATCCAAATCTGAGGGTAGTGGAGGGGAACCACCATTAGCCTCAACAATTTACAAGGGAGAAAGGTTTTGGTTTTTCTATCACGATAGTTGATATTGAAGCTCCAAATGATGTGGTGGAAGTTACTCTTGTTGTTCTCTCAAAGCTAGAAAGTACTTTGTTTGATTCTGTTTCTACACATTCATTTATTTCCTCCAAGTTTGCAAATAATTTAGAATCAACCCTTGAATTGATAAAAGTAGATTTATCAGTCAAGAATCTTGGTGGGATTATCCAAGCATCGTCAATATTTAGAAACTATAGTATTAACTTTAGTTAGAAAAATATTATTTCAAATATAGTAGTCACTCCCATGCTGGAATTTGACATTATACTAGGGATGGATTGGCTCTGAAATTATAATGCTACGATCAAATATAGAAGCAAGGAAATCTCAGTAGTCTTGAATAGAAAACCTACAGTTATCTTCCAAGGAGATAAATCTCAACCTTATATTTGTCTAGAAGAACCCCCTATATACTTCTTTATGGAGTTGATTAGTGAAGAAGAATAATTAAATGAGAGAATAAGGATAGAAAATGTCCCCATCATCTCAGAATACATTGACGTATTTATTGAGGAGTTACCCAGAACTCCCCCAAAAATAGAGGTAGAGTTCTATATTGAACTCATAGATAGATCTCATATGATATCAAAGACCTCATATAGGATGGAAAATGTGGAGCTGGAATAATTAAAGAAACAAATCCAAGATATTTTAGAGAAGGGGTTTATCTGACCAGGTGTGTCTCCTTGTGGAGCACCTATTCTCTTTATAAAGAAGAAGGATGGATCAATGTGGCTATGTATTGATTATAGAAAACTGAATGGGATCATAGTTAATAGAAAACACCATCTTCTAAGAACTAATGAATTATTTGACCAACTTTTTGGGGGTAAATTCTTCTCCAAGATTGATCATCGATCTGGTTATCATTAATTGAGGGTGAAGAACGAAGATATTTTAAAAACCGCATTCCAATCATAATATGGGCATTATGAGTTTGTTGTTATGACCTTTATACTGACTAATGCACTTGTTATTTTTATGGATTTGATGAATGGAGTGTTTAACGACTACCTTGATAACTTTGTGGTAGTTTTTATTGATGATATTATGATATATTCAAAAAGTTTCAAGGATCATGAGGATAATCTAAGGGTTATTTTGAAAACTCTATAGAAGGAGAAGATTTTTGGAAAGTTCATCAAATGTGAATTTTGATTACAACAAGTTACTTTCTTGGGGAGCATTGTAACCAATGAAAGAATCACAGTTGACCTTGCAAAGAAAAAAGTTTTAGAGGAGCCGCCTCAGCCTTCAACAATAACTGAGATTCATAGTTTCCTTGGATTAACGAGATATTATAGGAGGTTTGTGAAAAAGTTTTCACAAATTTCTAATCCATTAACCAAGTTAACTTGAAAAGGGTTCATGTTCATATGGACAAAGGAGTGTATAGAAAGTTTACAAGAGATGAAGAAGAGATTAGTTACTGCACTTGTGTTAACTCTGCCCTCAAGTGGAGAAGGATTAATTATTTTTAGAGATGAATCTCTGAAAGGTCTTGGGTGTATCCTTATGAAAAATGAAAAATTCATTGATTATGCATCTCAAAAGTTGAATAAACATGAGAAGAACTATCTTACGCATGATCTTGAACTGGCGGCTATTTTTTTTGCTTTGAATATATGGAGAAACTATCTTTATGAAAAGAAATGTGATATATACATAGACCATAAAATTTTGAATTATATTTTTACAAAAAATAAATTGAACATGAGAAGTAGGAGATGGTTGTAACTTCTTAAAGACTATGATTTTCCAATTCATTATCATCTTGGAAGAGAAAATAAATTTGTTGATGCACTAAGTAGGAAAGATGTAGTTGTTCTGTCCATGATAAGGATTCAAAGAGATCCTTTGATCAATGACCTAGTAAAGCTGAACATGGGAATTATAAGGTAAGGGACATCATAAAACCTATTCCAAATAAATTATCAACTGTCATTATTACAGGAGATAAAAAAAATCTCAGAAAGAAGATCCTTTGTTACAAAAAAAGTTTGAGGTTTTGAAGGATGAGAAGTTTCCTAAGTTTAATATTGATCATGAAGGTGTACTGAAATTTTATACAAGACTACATGCTCCATCAATTCTGGAAATAAAGAAGGTGCTAATGGATGAAGCACATATCTCTACTTTCTCTATACATCATGGATGCATGAAAATGTATAGAGACCTTCATGATCATTATTGGTGGGATAATATGAAAAGTGAGATTGCTGACTACACTTCAAGGTGCCAGGTATATCAGCAAGTCAAGTATGAGTGGAAACTTCCTAAATGGGTATTACAACCACTGTCCATACCAGAATGGAAGTGGGACAATGTCACTATAGACTTTGTCACTGGTCTCTCGAGAACTTCCACAGGAAACAATGTGATATGGGTTAATATAGACCATCTAACTAAGACTTCCCATTTTATCTATATTCTGGAAGATTTATCTCTTGATCAACTTACCAAGATTTATGTGAAGGAAGTGGTAAGCCTGCATAGAGTTCTACATTATATCTTATCTGATCATGATCTAAGGTTCACATAAAATTTTGGAGAAGTCTTCAAAATTATCTGAGTACTGAATTGAATTTCACTACAACCTATCACCCCAAAATGATGGCCAATATTAAAGGACTATTCAAACACTCGAGGACATGATGAGAACATGCTTAATGGAATTTAAAGGATGATGGGATCAACATCTCCCTTTAGTTGAGTTATTTTACAACAGCTTCCACTCGAGAATTCAAATGAAACACTATGAATCTCTATATGGTATGCGATTTAAAACTACTACTTGTTGGGATGAAGCTAGTGAGAGAAACATTCTTGGGCCTGATCTTGGGAAAGAGATGATAAAAAAGGTTTATTCCATCCAACAACACATTAAGGCTGCTCAAAGTCTGAAAAAGAGCCATGCTGACAACTGTTAAAGGGACTTAGAGTTTGATGTTTATGAAAAAGTTTTTCTTCAAATTTCTCTTTAGAAGAGTGTTGTGAGGTTTGGGAAGAAAGGGATGCTCATCCCTAGGTACATTGTCCCATATGAAATCTTCGATCACGTAGAAGCAGTAACTTATCAACTTTCACTTCCTCCAAATCTAGAACAAGTTCATGATTTCTTCCACGTATCCCTCTTGAAGAATTACATACCTGACCCTTCACATGTACTAAATACAGAGGTGGTACAACTGGAACATGACCTCTCTTATAAGGAGAAATCGGTAGAGATCTTGGATTGTATGAACAAGGTTCTACGCAACAAGACTACCCACCTTGTTAAGGTGTCGTGGAGGAACCACAAATGTGAAGAAGCCACATGGGAACCTGAGGAGTCTATGAGGAAAAAGTAACCATACCTTTTATCTTCATAGGGTATGAGTTAAAATATAGGGGATAAAATTTCTTAAGGGGGGAAGAATGTAATGACCCAAACTTCTAAATAATATTTGTTTCCTGATTCTGTGTGTTATTTTATTTTGTACTCAACAAAACTATATCTTTTAATTATTGAAGTGAGTATAATTAAAATGAGACCATTGGGTTTTGACTTTTATATGATCATTAGTCAATATGACAATTGGAAACTATACTCTTAATGTTATGATTATTGTTTACAAATAAAAATGATCATGATTAATTAATATAGAAAGAAGAGTCGATGGCCTCACATAGTAGACTCGGGTCGTACAAATCCCATTTTTTAGAGATTGTGAAAGAGGTGGAGTCACTGGGCTTTACTCTAGACCAATCCCAAGATGAACTCCAACATGTTAAGCTTAAAGAGAATCACTTACGAAAGAAGTTCAATCTGATAGAAATCACCACTCGAGAAATGTTGTCCGAGCCACCCCATGATTCTATCACCACTGCACACCTTCACTTAGGTCTTATGTGGGCGTTATAAGGGGTTATGTAATGAGGTGTTAGTTACCTTTTATAATCCATTGGTAAAAATAAAATTGTTATTTCATCATTCCTATTTTATGAATAGCTATTATTAATAAAGTATATGTTTAATTAAGACAAATTTGATAAATTAATTTTAGAAGTAAAAAATTATACTTTTCATAGATTTTTCATACATAGATTATTATTATTATAAAATAAACATAATTTTTGAATTTAAAATGTCAAAATTAACCTAGGATAAATTTTTAGAAGTTTTTTAAGAAGTTTCAATTTGATGGATAATATTTTATGAATCGTGTTTTTTTTATGAATAGTTTTTTGAAGAATAGTAAAAAAATATTTTATTATTAAATAACATTTTCTGTGAAACGATTTTCAAAATTATAACACACATGGTTGTAATGAGGGTGAAAAATATGGTTCAATAAGTTTAGAACAATTTTTTAGTGAATAGTAACTTTACCCTTTGGAATAGTAATTTTACCCTTTTGAATAACAATGTGAGAAATGGAATAGTAACATCAATTAAGAAAGTATAAATATAATTTAGGCATCTTGATTGGTAATGTGATAAAATATAATTAGTAAATATCTGTTTCAAAAATTATTAGTGAGGTATTAATATTTTTTTGGGGAAAATAGTGTTTTTTTCAGAAAAATTAAATATATCATTATTAGATTTTTTTTCATAAAATGGACTTCATTTTTTAATTCATAGAATTGAAATTAATTTAGGGAGAATTTATGAGATTTTTATAAAATGTTTTGTTTTTTGGGGAATAGTAAAAATATAGTTTGGAGTTTCGACGTGTTTAATGACATCATTAATGATGTAATCCTGATGTAATAATTTTTTTCGACTTCTATATAGTAATATATTTTATGAGGTGTCCCAAGTGTCTAATACCAAGGGAAAATACCAAGGGCAAGCCCATGTTTTTTCAAATACCACTAATGATGTGTCCCTTGGAAATTAATAAAATATTCCTTAACTTTTGATATAAATACTGACCCATTCCTTCCTTCCATTCATTTCAAATTCCTCTACTCACCTCCTATATCCAAATAACCATGATAGATCTAGTATCATCTATATACAAGAATTATATCATGTGAATAGAATAACCTTCATCAATATCCTTACTCTCTCTCTGTTTTATTTTATAAATGAAATCAATGTCCATGAGGTTCAAATTTATAACCTTTGTGGATGAAGAAGTTTTGTTCTTCAATTTATCCTTCATTACTCATCACAAAACCATTTTTATGGTTGAAACATACTATAATATAGGTATTATAACCTAATTAATTTTCATGAACCAGTATACGTACATATTATTAAATCATATGACCGAACTAGTTCCTAATAATCAAAATACCGGTAAAATAATCTAATTGAATGTCATAAAAGTTTCGTCTAATGATTAATCCTCTTTTCATGTAACCAAATTATAGAAATGACCATCAACACATCTGGATATTCATAAATAATATTTTATTTTAATTCTAGATAATTTCATCCATTCCACATGAACTCCATTACTTAATAATAGGTGTACCGTTTATGAAAATAATGAAAACAAGCACTCTAGAATGATGAGATTCAATATAATAACTTATCACTAAGGTCATAAATGAACTAAACAGAATTATAATAAACTAAATAAATATATAACAAGTTATTAAAAAAGTTATTAATAAGTATAATTTCATATTCCAGGAGCTTAAGTTCAAGATCGAAACAAGTTCGGATTTAAAGTAAGGGTTTTCCACCCGAAATTCCATTTTCATTCGGGTTACTTCCATTGTCTAATTACATAAATGAAGTTCTTATGTATTATTATTAACTCCACATAAATTTTCTGTGAGTATTATATATATGTACACAAACCATAATCCTTCCCTATTTTATGGATAGTTACATATTTTAAAAGAAAATTTCAAAACTGTTTCCAAAATACAAGCCCGATTCAAGGGAATTTCTGAAATTCTTATCTATTTTCAAAGGCACTTTATAATATGTTTTTGGAAACCATTATATTTAAAAATTCACTAATTTTATTATTAATATAATATCTTAATTAAATTATGGTTTTATACAAATATTTTTCCAAATGAACTCTTCTTTTCAAAATAAAGAGTATTTATCTCAAGAATTGGTTAATGATTTTATAAGAGTATTTTCGTCTGATTCAACACTCTTGTTGATTATTATCTATTATTGGGATTAATAATTTATGATGTCACATAAAATATTTTAATTAATGGTTTATGAATAATTTTATTGTGGATGAGCTATCATAAAACCATTCACCATATTACTCATAATGGTTAGTGTTTTATGTACAATGATTGGGGAAAGTTAGTTACATTTCATATGATAGTTTCAATATGAATGTATATGTTGTTTATATTTATCTCTGATAATATGAGGAATGAATTTTAATTATTATTTGAGGGGTGGGGCCCACTTTGACCCCTCGATGCATTAGTAGGTATCATGAGACAAATAGAAGTGGAATTGGCTGAGGCCTTTCCCAATGTGATATATGGATTTGGCCGAGGTGTAAATAATTTTTAGACGGCTTGGATGAGGCCTTGAAAAAGTGTTTCATAATGTCTATCAAATTCAATTGCCTCATTATGAAGCTAGTAATTGATATATCATATGGTTATTCGACTAGTAGAATACCCATGATTATGTTATAGAAATATTACTCAGCTTATATTCGTCTTATATTATATTAAAGTTTAATTTTAAAGGCATGTGTTTTCAATTATTCCCCATGTCTAATATTTATGATATCTTCCACTATAATTATTACTCTTACTGAGCATTTGATCTCACCCATTTCTTTTGTTTCACTTTCTCATGATATGAAGAATAAAATTATGAGTGACTTACATGCATAATTTAAGAGGCTTGGATGTTTCTAATAGAATAAATAAGTGTTGTTTTCCTTTCAATATGTAAAGTTCATCTTATTTATGTATCTTGATTCAAAAATCTACTAAAATACTTTGTACTTTGGGATTAATATTCGTTATTTATATGCCAATTTAATAAAATAAAGCACCGACTCCAAGCAACTGGGGTCGATTCCTTACAGTTGGTGTCAAAGGAAGTTTAGCAGAAAACTTGGAAACTAGATTTTGAAAACGTTGATTAGGGAAAAAATACCTATGATAGTTTTTGAGTATAAGAATATAAGAACATCCAGGTATTTTGGTATGTAATAGATTATGAGGATCTTTTTAGAAAATATATCCCTGTCTATATACAAACATGTAAAGGTGTCTCTAGAACGGATGTACCTAGGAGTGAAAGCTTTGATATGGAGTTTTGGACTTGACCAGGGGTATCTTGGTACATGACAATGGGCCTTACTTCACTCTTGTTATTAACACTCATGGGGGATATTCTTAGGATAATTCCCATTTTGTTTACAAGCTATTATTAAGGATTGGAATGTATGTTTTTCCTCAAAGAATCCATTTTTTTGATCATGGGGTTAACCATGTGTAGGATTTCAATTTATGCTAAGTATTTTGTAAAGTTAAGATTATGATTCATACACTAATCTAATTTATGCCTTTATCTAGAAATGGAGTCTAATGGAAGAAATGAAAACCTCATGAACACATGCACCCCATATAAGGATTTCTCTTCGATGCAAGATAATGATGTCAGCTCTGGTGCTGAGAAACTTATAACTATACTGGGACTAATTACTTAGGTTATGAATAAAAACCTTACCCGTATGGAGCATTAGGATCCACCATGTGGAGAAGCTATGCTATATCTCTTTATGGGACAACAACCTATATCATTCAATGGGACTACAAACCCATTTGTAGATGAACAGAGGATAAGTTCCCCATAGAAGATATTTCTCACTTTGGGATGTAACAAAAGAGAGAAGGTCTTCATAGCAGTTTATCGTCTATTAGGAGATGCAGATCAATGGTGTTCATTAATCCTAAACACAAAGGAGGAGGAAGAGATAGAAGAGATGGAATGTAGAGACTTTAAAGAAATCTTCCTAGAGAAATACTTTACTCATGAACAATGAACAGATATGGAGAGGTAATTCTTTAATCTGAGGCAGAAAGAAGATAAGAATGTTGCAAAGTATAAAGCCAACTTTACAAGGCTGGAAAGGCATGCTGTGGACTACATACATAATACAAGGAACAAAATTTGTTAATTATTTAATAGTTTTCAACCATTCCTCGGAAGAGCTCTAGTATCCTAGAGTTTCTCATCATACGAAGATATAATTTCATGTGCTATCAAGATGGAAAAGGAATTCTCTATGTCATCTGACTTTAAGGGAAAGGAAGAGAAGAAGATAGCTGCTGAAAACTCAAGAAAAGGAAATGAGGAAACATGGAAGAAGGGAAGAGTTGAGTTTCCACCCTGTGATAATTGTGGAAGGAAACACCCTGGTGCATTCTTAAAGGGAAAAGGAGTATGCTACAAATGTAAAGAGAAAGACCATCTTGCTGGCGATTACAAGGGGAATAAAGAATATATTAATGTTCAATGCTATAATATTATAGTGTTGGAAAACTATGCTAATGATTTTCCCAAGTGTCAAGGAAACATACCACAGAAAATGCCAAGGGAATAAGGCCAAGCTTATACGGTCACAACTGTAGAGGTTGAAGTTACTAATGATTTGGTGCTAGGTACTTTAATCATTTCCTCAAAATTAGCCAATGATTTATTTGTTTTTGGATCATCGCATTCTTTAATATATTCTTAGTTTTCTAAGAAAATTATATATTTTCAATTTGAATTATTAAGGGAGTTGTTAGTTAAAACTCCAAAGGGAAGTATCATTGGTACAATGTTTTGTGAATCAGTTACCATTATGGAATATAAACATGCTTTATATGCTGATCTTATTGTTATAACAATGATTGAATTTGATATAATCCTCGGTATGGATTGGATTTTAGATAATGATGTGAAAATTTATTATAAGAAGAAGGAGGTTACAATTTTTGATGATGCTAAGGAATTCCTTATCTTTAGAGTAGAAAACTCACCATCTGATTCTCATCTAGATCCACCCCCAGTAGCTCTACTGAATTCAATCATTAAGGAGGAAGGGAATGCAATAAGTATGGGTTAGGAAAATAATGTTCAAATAGAATATTTACCTATTGTGTGGGAATATATTAACGTATTTTGAGAGGATTTACTTGTACATACTCTAGAGTGGGAAATTGAGTTCTCCATTAAATTAATTCCTGGTTCAATGCCCATATCAAATACCACTTATAGAATGGCTAGTGTAAAATTAGTGTAACTAAATAAAAAACATGAGTTATTGAGTAATAAAGGATTTATTCACCCTAGTGTTTCTCCATTGGGATCCCCTGTTCTTTTCATTAAGAAGAAATATGGATCCATGAGGTTATGCATTGACTACAGAGAGCTCGATGCTACATCAATAAAGAACAAGAATCCGCTACCTCACATTGGTGATTTATTTGATCAACATCATGGAGTGAAATATTTTTTGAAGATTGATCTTCGATATGGATATCAGCAGTTTCTTATGAGGAAGGGATCCATTCCAACAATAGCATTCCGATCTAGGTATGGGTGTTAAGAGTTTACAGTAATTCCTTTTGAAAAAACTCATGAACCATATGTTTTTATGGATATAAGGAATAGATTTTTCAAGGAATATATTGATGAATATTTTGTGGTGTTTATTGATGATATTTTGGTATACTCTAACATAAATAAAGATCATGAAAATCACTTGTGCACTATTATGAAGGCTCTTTGAAGAAATAAATTATATGGGAAGTTTAGCAAGTGTGATTTTTGGATTCAATCAGTTTCCTTTGTATTCCATATTTCCTCTAAGGATATAATATCTATAGATCATATGAATAAAAAGGTTGTACAAGAATGGCCTACTCCAAAGAACATAACTGAGGTGCGTAGTTTTATTGGTTTAGTAGGTCATTATCAGCATTTCGTTTAGAAATTCGCCTATTTAACCAACCCAGTGACAAAGATTACATGAAAAAGGGATAAGTTTGTATGGAAAAAGGAATGATAAGAATGTTTTATAGAATTAATGTAAATATTAGTGAATGATCCAATATTGACTCTACCATAAAGGAATGATGGATTTGTGATCTTTAGCGATATATCAAAGAAATGACTTGGTTGTGTTCTTATGTAGAATGATCGAGTTAATTCCTATCAATCTAGGCTGATAAAAATTCATGAACAAAACTATAAAATTCATGATCTTCAGTAAGAATCATTAATCTTTTCTCTGAAGATTTGGAGACATTACCTATATGGAGAAAAATGTGGGATATATACAGATCATAAGAGTTTGAAATATATCTTCTCACAGAAATAACTCAACATGATACAAAGGAGACTGATTGAAATAATCAAGGATTATGATTTCATAATTAACTACCACCCAAGGAAGATAAATAATGTGGTAGATGCTTTGAGAAGAAAAAACCAAGAAATTATGAACAAGATGAGAGTTGAAAGGGATCCTTTTTTCAGGAATCTAGTAAAGATGGATATAGGAATTTTTAAGGAAGGTAACACATCACAACATTTTTAAATGGTTTCCATAACTTCTTTAATAGAAAGGATAAAAATTTCTAAGGCTGATGACGAGGAGTTTCAAAAGAAAATTAAAGCGATAAATGATGGGAAGTTGATAGAATTCGTATATGAAGGTGGAATTTTGTAATTCAGAGAGAGGATTTGTGTTCTCACTTTTCCTGAGCTAAAAAGGGAACTATTGGATGATGGTCATAGTTATTATTTCTATATAAACTATGGTTTCACAAAGATCTATATAGATCTAAAGGATCATTTTTGGTGGGAAAACATGAAGAGGGATATTGTTGATATTGTGTCGAGATGTTTTGTTTTTCAAAAGGTGAAGGTTGGAAGACAACATCCTGGAGGAATTATGCAACCCCTCCCTATACCTATTTGGAAATGGGATGATAATACAATGGATATTGTCATGGGGATACCAAATAATCTAAGTAAAAATGATGTGATATGGGTCATTTTCAACCGTCTTACAAAATTAGGACATTTTCTTGCTATAAGAAAAGATTTACCACTTGAACGTTTAATAGGAATATATATTAAAGAATTTTTAATACTTTGTGGTGTAACCATATCAATTGTTTCTGATCATGATCCCAATTTTACATCACAATTCTAGAAAATTCTCCAGATGACCCTAGATACTGATATTCATTTGAGCAATGCCTACCGCCCATAAACTGATGGACAATCAGAATAGACTATTCAAAATTTGGAAGATATGTTGAGGTCTTATTCACTGGAATTTAAAGGTATGTGGGATCCGTAATTACCTCTCATAGAATGTTCCTATAATAATATCTTCCATTAAAGTATTCATATGGAACCATAGGAAGTGTCATATGGAAAGAGATTTCATACACCAACTTGCTGGGATGATGTTTGTGAGAGAAAGATCATAGGCCCAAAACTTGTTGAGGAACCATCAGAAATGGTGAAGATTATCAAAACCCATATCAAAATAGCTCAATGTAGGCAAAAAATCTATGCTGATAACCGAAGGAAGGATTTGTAATTTTAATAAGGAGAATATGTTTTCTTAAAGGTATCTCCATGAAAGGGTATTATACAATTCGGTAAGAAGGGAAAATTAAGTCCGAGGTACATAAGACCTTTTGAAATTCTGGACCGAATAGGAACAATAGCTTACCATTTGGAAATTCCACCAAGTATTTCCAAAGTTCACAATGTTTTCCACTTATCAATGTTAAAGAAATACATGCCAGACCCAACACATATACTCACCTATAAGAAAATAGAACTTGAGCCCGATATGTCTTATTGTGAAGCGCCTATCAAAATTCTGGATACCAGAGAACAAGTATTGAGAAATCGGACGACACATCTGGAAAAGGTTCTTTGGAGGAACCATAAGACGAAGGAAGCAACAAGGGATCCTAAGGATCCTATGTTGAAGACCTACTTGAATTTGTTTAGGTAACAATTTTGTGAATTTCAAGGACAAAATTTTTGTAAGGAGGGGAGAATGTAACGACCCAATATTTCTTAAATGGAAATTAATTTCTTATAATTATGTCATAATCACATGAAATCACAACATAATGAACCAATAAGTTCTATGTGACCCTTAAACATAAGTTTTTAACTTCTGTGATGTGAATTTCAAAAATCTGACAAACACAATTGCGATCAGTAAGTTATTTGGAGTCTGATAAGAAAAAAATTAATTTTTGGTGAATAGTAACTTACTTTTATGAATATTAACATACCCATATGAATAGTGATATACCTTTACGAATAGTAACCTTACCTATGATAGTATGTAAATAATATTCATGTGGCAGTACGATATAACTATGTTTTGGAATAAGTAAATAAAGGTTTTAAAACTGTTTTTGAGAATACATTATGATTTTAATTAGATTTTAAATTAATCATATTTAGAAAATTATTTTTGAAAACTGGACTTCATTTTTTGATTCTACACGTTAAAAAATGGTTTGGGTGAAATTTTGGAATTTTTCAAAAAAACTTGAATTTTTTATGAATAGTAAAATACGCTAATTCACAATAAATGTTAAAACCTGAATTTATTCATTATGATTGATTCATGGATGATATAATACCACTTGTTTCGTACTCACATTCATTTATTAATATTCTTAGTCATGTAATCAACACTATTTCTGGTATTGAGGGAAATTTATAAACTAATGATTAAAAAATTATGAAAACTCTCCTCTCCTCCACTATAAACCCCCCTCACTCCCTCTTCTATTCACTCCTCTAAGACTTGAAGATCATAAAATTTCATCCCAAATAACCATCCCAAGTCACTCCCCACATCCAAGAAGATCTTGGTCTTACCAAAATGCCAAAATACCTTCCCTTAAGGAGGCTCTCAAAGAGGTTATTTCAAGAGGTAAAACACCTTTCTTTTTCATCTAGTTTCATTTCAATTTATCTTCTTTTATTTTCCTATCCTTACCTCCTCTATCCAAATAACCATGAAAGATCCATCATCCTCTATGTAAAATAATTATATCATTTAAATTTAAGAACCATCATCAATATCCTTACTCTCTTACTTTTATATTTTATAAATGAAATCAACGTCCACGAGGTTCCAATTTATAACCGCTGTGGATGACGAAGTTTCGTTCTTCAATTTCTCCTTAATTATTGGTCATGAAACCATTTTTATTTTTGAAACATACTATAATATAGATATTATAACCTAATTAATTTTCATTAACCAGTATACATACATATTATTAAATCATATGACCAAACTAGTTCCTAATAATCAAAATACTGCTAAAATAATCTAAGTGAATTTCATAAATATTTCATCGAATGATTCATCCCCTTTCCATGTAACCAAATTATATAAATGAACCTTAGAACTTCTGGATGTTAATATATAATATGTAATTTCAATTCTGGAGATTTACATCCATTCCACATGAACTCCATTACTTAAGAACAAGTGAATCGATTATGAAAATAAAGAAAAAGAACAATACGGAACGATGAAATTCAATATAATAACTTATAACTAAGGGCATAAAATAACTAAACAGAATTATGATAAACTAAATACATGTCTAATAGGTTATTAAATAATTTAATAAAATATAATTTCATATTCCATGAGCTTAAGTTCAATAGCGGAACACGTTCAGATTTAAGGTAAGGGTTTTCCACCCGAACTTCCATTTTCATTTGTGTTAATTTCATTGACTAACTAAATCAATGGAATTATTATGTATTTTTATGTAATACTAATAAATTTGGTATGATTATTCTATATATGTACCCCATCCACAATATTTTCCTATTTTATGGATAGTAACATGTTTTAAAAGAAACATTCAAAACTGTTTCCAAAACACATGCCCGATTCAAGGGAATTTCTCAAATTCTTATCTATTTTCAAGGGAACTATATAATAAGTTATTAGAAACCATTATCTTTATAAAATCAATAATTTTATTATTAAAATTCTACATTAATTCACTTTTGGTTTTATTCAATGATTTTTCCCAAATAACTCTTCTTTTCCAAATAAAGAGTATTTATCTCAAGAAGTGCTATATAATTTTATAAGAGTATTTTCATCTGATTCAACAAACTTTTTGATTATTATGTATTATTGGGTTTAATAATTTATGATGTAATATAAAATATATTAGTTAATGGATTATGAATAATTTTATTGTGGATGATCTATCCTAAAACCATTCATCATATTACTCAGAATGGTTTGTGTTTTATGTTCAATGATTCAGGAAAGTTAGTTACATTTCATAAAATAGTTTGAATATCAATGTATATGTTGTTTATGTTTATCCTTGATCATATGAGTAATGAATTTGAATTATTATTTTATGGTTGGGGTCCACTATATCCCCTCTATGCATCATTAGGTCTCATGAGACAAATAGATGTGGAATTGGTAGAGGCCTTTCCCAATGTGATATATAGATTTGGCCGAGGCCTAAATAATTTTTAGAAGTCTAGGCCAAGGCCTTGAAAAAATGTTTCAGAATTTCCAGAATATGCACTTCCCTCATTATGAATCTAGTAATTGAAATATCATGTGTTTATTTGACTAGTAGAATACCCATGATTATGTTATGAAAATATTACTTAGCTCATATTCCTGCCATATTAGGTTCATTTTTAATTATCAAGGAATGTGTTTTCAATTATTAACCATGTATAATATTTATGTTATCTTCAGCTATACTTCTTAATCTTACTGATCATTCGATATTAACCCTTTCTTATGTTTAATTTTTTCATGATATGAAGAAGTAAATTTTGAGTGACTTGCAAGCATAATCTAGTAGGCTTGGATGTTTCTAATGGAATAAATTAGTGTTGTTTTCCTTTCAATATTTAAACTTGAACTTATTTTTGTATCTTGATTCCAAAATCTACTAAACTACTGGGTACTTTGGGATGAATATTTCTTTTTTATATTCCAATTTAATAAAATAAGGCACCTACTCCATGCAAATGGGGTCAGGTCCTTACAGTTGGCATCAAAGGAAGTTTAGTAGAAAAATTGGAAACTAGATTTAGAAAATGTAGATTAGGGAACAAATCCCTATAATAGTTTTTGAGGATAAGAATACAAGAACATCCTGGTATTTTGGTAAGGAATAGATTATGTGGATATTTCTAGAAAATATATCCCTGTCCAGATACAAACAGGTAGATGTGGCTATGGCACAGATGTACCTAGGAGTGAAAGCTCCAACAAGGAGTTTCAAGTTTGACCTGGGGTATCCTGGTACATGACAACGGGACTTTCTATGCTCTTGGTATTGAAACTCCAATGGGATATGCCTAGGATAATTCACATTTTATTTACAATACATTATGAAGGATTGAAATGTAAATTTTTCCTCAAAGAATCTATTTTTGTGATCATGGGGTTAGCCATGTGTAGGTTTTCAAATTATGATAAGTATTTTGCTAAGTTAAGATTATGATTCCTACCATAATCTAGTATATACCGTTATCTTGAAATAAAGCCTAGTGAAAGAAATGGAAACCTCGCGAACTTTAATATCCCATGTAGGGATATCCCTCAGATGCTAGATAATGATGTCGACTCTGGTGCTGAGCAACTTATAACTATACTGGGACAACTTACCGAGGTTATGAATAATAACCTTACCCATATGAAGCATCTCGATCCACCATGTGGAGGAGATTTGTTATATCTCTTTATGTGACAAAAACCTACATCATTCAATGGGGCTAAAAACCCATTTGTTGCTGAGCAGTGGATACGTTCCCTAGAGATGGTATTTCTCTCTTTGGGATGTAACGAAAGGGAGAAGTCATCATAATAGTTTATCGTCTATTGTGTGATTCTGATCAGTGGTGGTCATTAATACAAAAAACAAAGGAGGAGGAAGAGATATAAGAGATTAAATGCAAATATTTTAAGGAAATATTCCTAGAGAAATACTTTCCTCATGAACTGCGAGTGGATATAGAGAGGAAATTATTAAATCTGAGGCAAAAGGAATATGAGAATGTTGCAAAGTATGATGTCAACTTTACAAGGCTGGACATGCATGTTGTGGACTACATACAAAATCCAAGGGTAAAAATTGATCAATTATTTGATGGTTTGAAAGCATTCCTCCGAAGGGATCTAGTATCTCAAAGTTTCTCATTATATAAATATATAGTTTTATGTGCTATCAAGGCGGAAAATGAATTCTCTAAGTCTTATGAGTTTAAGGGAAAGGAATATAAGAAGAAGGCTACTGAAAACAATGGAAAAGGAAATAAGGAAACATGGAATAATGGAAGAGTTAGGTTTCCACCCTATGATAATTGTGGAAAGAAACACCCTGGTGCATGCTTAAAGGGAAAACTATACTAATTATTTTCCAAAGTGTCAAGGAAACATTCCATAGAAAAGGCCAAGGGAGTAAGGCCAAACTTATGCGATCACAACTGCAGAGGTTGAAGTTCCAAATGAAGTGGTGGAAGGTACTTTAATAATTTCCTAAAAAATTAGCCAATGAATTATTTGATTCTGGATCATCTCATTCCTTCATATATTCACATTTTCCTAAGAAAATTATATATTTCAAATTTTACTTATTAAGGGAGTTATTAGTTAAAACTCCTAAGTGAAGAATCATTGCAACAACATTTTTTGAATCAGTTACCATTATGGCATGTAAACGTGCTTTATCTGCTGATATTATTGTCATACCTATGATTGAATTTGATATAATCCTTAGTGTGAATTGGAATTCAGATCATGATGTGAAAATTTATTTTAAGAAGAAGGAGGTTACAATTTTTGATGATGCTAAGGAATTCCTTATCTTTAGAGTAGAAAACTCACCATCAGATTCTCATCTAGATCCACCCCTAGTAGCTCTAGTGAATTAAATAATTAGGGAGGAAGGGAATGCAATAACTATGGGTGAGGAAAATAATGTTCAAATAGAATATTTATCTATTGTTTGGGAATATATTGAGGTATTTCGAGAGGATATACCTGGACATCCTCCTGAGTGTGAAATTGAGTCTTCTATTGACTTAATTCCTCATTCAATGCCCATATCAAGGACCTCTTATAGAATGACCACTGTAGAATTAGTTTAACTAAAGAAAAAACGTGAGTAATTGAGTAATAAAGGATTTATTGACCCTAGTGTTTCTCCATGGGGAGACCCTGTTCTTTTATTTAAGAAGAAATATGGATCCATGAGGTTATGCATTGACTATAGAGATATCGATGCTATAATAATAAAGAACAAGCATATCCTACCTCGCATTGATGATTTATTTGATCAACTTCATGGAGCGCAATATTTTTTGAAGATTGAACTTTTATCTGGATATCATCAGTTGCTTGTGAGGAAGGGATCCATTCCAAAAATAGAATTCCGATCTAGGTACGGGTGTTACGAGTTTACAATATTGCCTTTTGAACTAACTAATGAACCATATGTTTTTATAGATATAATGAATATATTTTTTAAGGAATATAGTGATGAATTTTTAGTGGTGTTTATTGATGATATTTTGGTATACTCTAAAATCTTTCAAGATCATGAAAATCACTTGCACACTATTATGAAGGCTCTTTGAAGAAATGAATTATATGGGAAGTTTAGAAAGTGTGATTTTTGACTTCAATAAGTTTCCTTTCAATGCCATATTGTCTCTAAGGATATAATATCTATAGATACTACAAATAAAAAGGTTGTACAAGAATGTCCTACTCCAACGAACATAACTAAGGTACATATTTTTATTGGTTTAACAGGTTATTATCTGCATTTTGTTCAGTACTTCGCCCATTTAACCAACACAATGACCAATATTACATTAAAAAAGGATAAGTTCATACGGAAAAAGGAATGTGAAGAATGTTTTATAGAATTAAAGAGGTGATTAGTGAATGATCCAATATTTACTCTACCATTAAGGAATGATGGATTTCTGATCTTTAGCGATATATTAAAGAAAGTACTTGGTTGTGTCCTTATGTATAATGATATATTTAATTCCTATACATCTAGACATCTTAAAATTCATGAAAAGAATTATCCAATTCATGATATTGAGTTAGAAACGGTAATATTTTCTCTGAATATTTGGAGATATTACCTCTACGATGAAAAATGTGGGATATACACAGATCATAAGAGTTTGAAATATATCTTCTCATAGAAAGAACTCAACCTGAGACAATGGAGACTGATTGAAATACTCAAGGATTTTTATTGCACAATAAACTACCACCTAGAAAAGGAAAATAATGTGGTTGATGTAATGAGTAGAAAGGACCACATAATTATAAACAAGATGAGATTTTAAAGGGATACTCTGTTCATAGATCTAGTAAAGATGGATATTAGAATTATCAAGGAAGGTAACCCATCACTACTTCAAATGGTTTACAAACCTTATTTAATGGAAAGGATAAAAATTTATCATGCTGATGAAGAGGATTTTCAAAAGAAAATTAAAGCTGTAAATTATGGGAAGTTGATTGAATTCATATATGAAGGTGGATTTTGGAAATTAGAAAAGAGGATTTGTGTTTGCGCTTTTCCTAAGATAAAAGAGGAACTATTGTATGATGTACATAGATCTAATTTCTCTATACACCCTAGTAGGAAAAAGATGTATGAAGATATATAGGAACATTTTTTGTGGGAAAACATGAAGAGGGAGATTACTGATTATGTGTCGAGATGTTTGGTTTGTAAATAGGTGAAGGCTGGAAGACAACATCTTGGAGGAGTCATGAAACCACTTCCTATTTCTATATGGAAGTGGGATATTATTACTGTGGACTTTGTCATGAGTCTACCAAAGAATTCAAGAAAAAATGATGTGATATGGGTCATTGTTGACTGTCTTAAAAAATAAGCACATTTTATTTCTACAAGAGAATATTTACCACTTGAACGTTTAGCCAGAATATATTTTAATGTAGTTGTAGGATTTCGTGGTGTACACTTATAAATTGTTTCTGATCGTGATCCACATTTTACATCACAATTCTAGAAATGTCTCTATAAGTCCCTAGATACTAATCTTCATTTGAGCACTGCCTACCTCTCACAAACTAATGGACAATCAGAACAGACTATTCAAAATTTGGAAGACATTTTGAGGTCTTGTTCACATGACTTTAAAGGTATGTGGGATTAGTATTTAACTCTAAAAGAAGTTTCTTATTACAATAGATTCCATTAAAGTATTCAGATGGAACCACATGAAGCGTTATATGAAAAGAGATGTCATACACCAACTAGCTGGGATGATGTTGGTGAGAGAAATCCCATAGGCCCAGAACATGTTGAGGAAACATCATAAAAGGTGAAGATTATCCAAACCCATTTCAAAAAAGCTAATAGTAGAAAAAAGAACTATGAAGATAACTAAAGGAAGTATTTTTAATTTTAAGAAGGAGAACATGTTTTATTATTAATATCTCTATGGGAGGGTATTATACAATTCAGTAAGAAGAAAAAATTAAGTCCCAGGTACATCAGACCTTTTGAAATTCTAGACCGAATTGAAACCATAGCTTACCATTTGGAAATGCTTCCATGTATTTCCAAAGTTCAAAATGTGTTCCATGCATCAATGTTAAATAAATACATGCCATAACTAACACATGCACTCACCTATGAAAAAATAGAACTTGAGCCCGATCTGTCTTATTTTGAAGATCCTTTCACGATTCTTGATGCTAGAGAAAAAGTATTGAGAAATCGAATGACTCATCCGGTAAATGTTCTTTGGAAGAACCATAATATAGAAGAAGCGGCATGGGATCCTGAGGGGCTTATGTTTAAGACATACCTGAATCTTTTTAGGTAACAATTTTGTGAATTTTGAGGATGATATTTTTGTAAGGAGGGGAGAATGTAATGACCCAATATTTCTTCAATGGAAATTAATTTATTATAAATATGTCATAATCACATGAAATCAGAATATAATGAACTACTAAGTTCTATGTGACCCTTAAACATAAGTTTGTCACTTATGTGATGTGAATTTTAAAAACTTGACATACACGGTTGTGATGAGTAAGTTATTTGGAGTCCGATAAGAAAAACATAATTTTTGGTGAATAGTAACCTACTATTATAAATAGAAATATACCCTTATGAATAGTGATATAAAATTATGAATATTAACCTTACCCATGATAGTATATAAATAATATTCAAGTGGTAGTATGATATACCTTTTTTTTAGAATTACTAAATAAAGGTTTTAAAACTGTTTTTTAGAATAAATTATGATTTTAATTAAATAATAAATTAATCATATTTAGATTTTTTTTTGAAAAATGGACTTCATTTTTGTATTCTACATGTTGAAAAATGGTTTGGGTGAATTTTTGGGAATTTTCTAAAAAACTTCAATTTTTGTTGAATAGTCAAATATGACAATTCACAATAAATGCCAAAACATGAATTTATGCATCATTATTGAGTAATGGTTGATATAATACCACTATGTTAGAACTCACATGAATTTATTACTATTATTGGTCATTTAATCAACACTATTTCTAGTCTTGAGGGAAATTCATAACCTAATGATTAAAAAATTATGAAAACTTTCCTCCCCTCCACGGTAAACCCCCCTCACACCCTCTTATCTTCACTTCTATAAGCCATTAATCTCCAAAAAATTCTTCCCAAATAACCTTACCTAGTCACTACCCACATTCTTAAAGCTCTTGGTATTACCAAAAAACCAAAATCCCTTCCCTTAAGGATTTTCTCAAAGAGATTATTTCAAGAGGTAAAACACTTTCCTTTTTCATCTAGTTTCATTTCAATTTATCTTCTTTTATTATCTTCTCCTAACCTACTCTATATAAATAACCATTATAGATATATTATCATCTATATAATTTAATTATATCATGTGGATGGAATAACCATCATCAATATCCTTACTCTCTATCTCTCTCTCTCTTTTATTTTATAAACGAAATCACCATCCATGAAGTTCCAATTTATAACCTTCATGGACGATGAAGTTTTGTTCTTCAATTTATCCTTCATTACCGGTCATGAAACAATTTTGATGGTTTAAACAGAATATAATATAGGTATTATAACCTAATTAATTTTCATGAACCATTATACATACATATTATTAAATCATATGACCAAACTACTTTCTAATAATCAAAATACCGATAAAATAATCTATGTGAATGTCATAAATATTTCATATAATGAATCATCCTATTTCCATGTAACAAAATTATAAAAATGACCATTAAAAATTATATATGTTAATAAATAATATTTAATTTCAATTTTGGATATTTAAATCCATTCCACATGAACTTTATTACTCAAGAACAAGTGAACTGATTATGAAAATAAAGAGAACGAACACTCTGGAAGGATGAAATTAAATATAATAACTTATCACTAAGGGAATAAATGAACTAAACCAAATTTTTATAAAAAAAATACATGTATAATAGGTTCCGAAATAAGTTATTAATAAGTATAATTTTATATCCTGGGAGCTTAAATTCAAGAGCGGAACACATTTGGATTTAAGGTAATGGTTTTCCACCAGAACTTCCCTTTTTCATTTGGGTTACTTTCAATGTATAATTACCTTAATGAAATTCTTATGTATTATTATGTATTACTCATAAATTAGGTTTGAGTATTCTATATATGTAAAAAAACCCAAATCCTTCCCTATTCTATGGATAGTTACATGTTTTAAAAGAAACTTTCAAAACTGTTTCCACAATACAAGACCGATTCAGGGGAATTTCTGAAATTATTATCTATTTTCAAGGGCACTCTATAATATTTTTTTGAAAAGATTATCTTTATAAAAACACTAATTTTACTATTAAAATAATATATTATTTCAGTTCTGGTTTTATAAAAATATTTTTCCAAAATAACTCTTCTTTTTAAAATAAAGAGTACTTATCTCAAGAACTTCTTAATGATTTTATAAGAATTATTTTCATCTAATTCAACACTCTTATTGATTATTATGTATTATTTGTATCAATAATTTAGGATTTAATATGACATATTTGAATTAATGGTTTATGCCTAATTTTATTGTGGGTGATCTATCCTAAAACCATTCACCATATTACTCAGAATGGTTAGTGTTTTATGTTCATTGATTGGGGAAAGTTAGTTACTATTCATATTCTAGTTTAAATATAAATGAATATGTTGTTTAGGTTTATCCCCGATCATATAAGGAATGAATTGGAATTATTATGTGATGGGTGGGGCCCTCTATAGCCCCTTGATTCATTGGAATGTCTCATGAGACAAATAGACGTGAAATTGGCCGAGGGATTTCCCAATGTGATATATGGATTTGGCTGAGGCCTAAATCATTTTTAGACATCTTGGATGAGGCCTTTACAAAATGTTTCAGAATGTATGGCATATGCACTTCTCTAATTATGAATCTAGTAATTGAAATATCATGTGTTTATTTGACTAGTAGAATACCCAGATTATGTTATGGCAACATTACCCAGCTCATATTCCTGCCATATTATGTTCAAGTTTAATTTCGAAGGCATGTGTTTTCAATTATTCACCATGTATGATATTTATGTTATCTTCAGCTATATTTCTCACTCTTACTGATCATTTGAGATCCTCATTTCTTATGTTTAATTTTCTTAGGATATGAAGAAGTAAATAATGAGTGACTTGCAAGCATAATCTATGAGGCTTGGATGTTTCTTATGGAATAAATTAGTGTTTTTTTCCTTTCAATATGTAAAGTTGAACTTATTTTAGTATCTTGTTTCCAAAAGGTAATGAAATACTTAGTCCTTTGGGATGCATACTCCTTTTTTATATTCCAATGTAATAAAACAAGGCACTGACTCTAGGAAACGGGGTTCAGGTCCTTACATGGATCAAATGAAAATGGAGACATATTAATGGTGCTCCCTGATAGTGCTCCAATGAATTAGGTAAAGAATTTAATCTATAGAGATAAAAAGTTTTACGATACCTTGGTGAATGACCTAGGTAATTTTTATGACACCTTGGGGATGGGACTTGGTGATATGTTCATGAATGTATAAATCAAATATTTTAGCCACATTTTCAAGCTATGTTTCAAGTTATTATTATTATGATAGGTCTCTTTATCTATACGTTGTTATTGATATCGCTCAACTTCACATGTAAACTATTTCACACGCTTTACTTAATTGTCATTCTGCTCACCCTTTCCTTCGATGTATGTCTCCATGTTATGAGATGAAGTAATTGTAGTTAGGATGAAATTTTTAATAATCTTTTCATTTGGATTAAAACAATGTTTTAAGTTTTCAAATTTTATGCTCCTGATTTCTAAGACACTAGACTTTAAAGATCCTATGTTTTTAAAATATAATGAAGAGTTATGTAATAAAAAGGTGTGATTCCATAGGAAACCTAGTAAATGGATATCTTAGATGAATAGTAAGGCTAAAAAGGGATATAAGTAATCATAACCTGAGAATAAAGGTATGAGAACGTAAACATAACATTTGAAAACCATACCCTGCATATCAAAGATCATAATCTCAAGTCATGGAATAAATATTTTTAGTTTATAAGACATGAAACACAAGGAAATAAAATAACATGATCTACGATTGCATAACATTATCATATGACATAACATTTTGGAATATAGATAAACATAGAAAATCATTTCCATAGTAGTCAAGGATCACTTCCATGGCTATCATAGTGGCTGGGGTTCACTCCCTAAACAATTATAGTAATTATGGTTCACTCCTAAGAACATCATAGAGGAAACAAAACCTAACCAAACTAGGTTAAATACCTATTACATTTCATTATATATCAGGATATATAAATGTATACGCAATTCATCAGAGGGATACATATGTCCAAATTTTCACATTTTGAAAATCATATTTTTTTTGCAAAAAGATCATATAATATTCATCATATCATAACCCATGAATTAAAACGGGTTGCATAAAAATTTTATTATATCATAACATTTTTAAAAGAGACATGTTTCATAATCATTTCATCATTTTATCATAGCGTAACTCATGGGAAAAGTGGGTTTCATCACCATTTACTCATATTATAACTCGTGGAAGAGAAAAAAGTTTAATGAACAAAATGTCATCATAAAAACAAACCATTTATAGAAATAATTATAGTATCCATGGATAATATTCTTATAAAGGAATAGGTAACCTCAAAAGAAGTCATCTTATACGGAAAATGATTTTTAAAATACACTTGGAACATTTCTTGAGGAAAATAAATTTTCATTGAAAATCACTGTTTAAAACAAAAATTTAATAAAACATTATGGAAATCATTTTATTTAAAAATAAACTTTGAAACTTATGAAGGAATATTTTAAAATAATTTAAAACATTTCTTGAAGAAAATATCCTTTCTGATTTGATAAATATTTTTTTAAAACATTATATATTTTCAAAATACATTTCATTGAAAATAACCATGAAAACTTATGAAGGAATCTTTAAAATCATTTAAAATATTTCTTGAAGAAAATTTAGTTTCCTCGTATTTTTTAAAAACATAAAACATTTTGAAAATAATTTTATTTGAAAATAAAATTAGAAATTTATAATGTAATCCTAAAATAAATTAATGCAAATTATGGTTGGAAATTTTGTTCATTCCATACATGTTAAAAAAATATTATTTTTAAATTTCCATGAAAATCCAAATGTGATTTTTTTGAACAACTACATGAAGATTCATTTCAAAAAAAATTTATAAGATTTCAAACATGGGTAAAATTTTATTTAATAAATCATTTGGATAATGATAATTTTATTTGAAAACATTTTTAGAAAACATGGGTTTATTGAAATAGTGGTTTTGACCAAAGACAAAAATTAAGTTGTTTTTTATTAAAAAATTTATTTTGACCTTTAGAGTACATAAAGAGGGGAAAATTTAGGGAAAACATGTATTATCATGACGTAAATAATGGATAAAAAAATTGATTAGTTTCTTGAGATATAGATAGTAATATTTCATCATTGGAAACATAATCATAAGTAATATTGATAAATGATGTGATTATAATATAAAATATTTACCCCCTTGGTAGCTTTTAATTCTAATACACATGAAAGAATAATATTAAATGAAACTTAAAATAAAATTAGAAAAAAAAATTCATTATATTAAATGTAAAAGTGGATGTATTTACACCTTATAATAGAATATAGTTTCATAAAATACAACATGTCTCAAGGAAAGAAAATAGAGACAAAAATCCCTTACCGATTTGGTAATGTTTGAACTGTAAACCCCATGAAAGAGTGATCCAAAAATTTATATGTAAATAAAAATAATTTTCATGAGAAGAATCATAAAATACATACATGGGTACTGTATTCACCACATAAAATAAATTTTTGGTGAATATTTATTGTCTCATAGAAGTAAAAACGTGTGATAAAAATCCCTTACCATAAGTCTCATCTTCTTTTTCACACGTTCTAAAATACAATATAATAAATATAAGTTTATTATACATATTTTACATAATAATAAATACACACACAAACATATATATATATATATATCATATATTATTTTCTTATGAGATTTTATTACATATTTGTTAATAATTCCATGTTGAAGTCATGTTTCGGGCAATAACTGCTTTGTTTTTCATGTATGTTTTATTTTTTTTAATTTTTGGTCCACTTAATTTGATCACTATTCCTTATTATATATATATATATTATTAAAAATTATATAAATATCATATTTATTCATTATATATGTCTTTATAGTAATCGATAAGATTTATGGATAGAAAATGAAATACATAGTTCATAGAGACAACATGACGTATGTACGCATGTAAGCTATTTCCATTTTCTATATAGGTTAATATAAAGAAAGGTAAATAATATATTCAAAATAAAAAATATTATTTATGTCACATATATAACATATTTTCATTAAATCTATCATTATTAACTTCCATGTAATGCATAAACGAATCACATCGCTTCGCGAGACGGTAATCCACTATACACATGAGCGATGTTATCATATTCCCAAAGAATATAATGTATGAAGGTATATGTGATATAATAATTCAATAATTATAAAAAATACATAAATATAATATATAAACATTTAATATATCATTATATCCAGTAATGGGAGTCGGTGATGGAAAATGAATAATGTCGATTCGCGAGGTGGTAGTTCACCGTAAACACAAATGATGAGTTTTTCCCATTTTATAGAAGATAGTGTGGATGTAGATTATGAAATTAAAAAAATAATAAAATTATTTTATGTAATATAATGAGTTTTTAATATCATAATGGTTTAATTATAATTTAAGGAGGCAGAGGAATAAATAAAATTAAACACTCAGTTAGGGGTATTAATTTTCAGACAACTTATTTTGGTTTGAACCAGAATGCTTATTAGGTTGGATTTATAAAAAAATAAGTCTTATAAAATGGCATTAGGTAATTAAGTAATTTATTTTGGTTTATTTTTTCTTAAAAAATGGGGTTTTTATCTGTGAAAATGAGAGGATAATGGGTGGTATTTTATAAGTGAGGTGAGTGGAACACTTATAAATTTTTGAAAAGAAAAACGTTTAACCGTGTTTTTCAGTTTCAAAAACTTTCAAAAATGGGTAATTATTGATTCTAGAAGATATAAGGTCTAAAAATGTATATATTAAGGGTTTTGGACCCATTTTGAATAATTTTAAACCCTTATCATTTTAGTATAACCCTGATAAACCCGTTTTTACCTCAACTATATTAAATAATTTTTACTATTAATTATGGTAAAAAATTAAGGTTAACTTATTATATAATATAAATTATTATGATTCAAAATATGGAATCAATTTTTCAAATTCCTTCAACATAATTATAAAATTTTAATTTAAAATTAATCCCACAGATGTGATGATAAGTGGGTTTTCAAAAAGAAAATCTTCAAAAGTTTAAAATGTTTTTATATCAAAATTAAATATGAAAATGATTATAATAACCTAAATTTTATTAATATATATATAATTGATCTAATTTTTTAAAAATATATTAAAACAATTTTTATGTTTTTTAAATCTTTAAAAGAAATGAAAATACTTGATAAAAAAAAGTACTTTTCCTTATTCATTGAACAATTTACCCTCTCAAAAAATTCTAAAAAATTAAACCTATGATAATTTTGAAATTATGATATAAAAAATGAAAAATATTTTTTAAATTAAATTCTGTAAAATTTTAAAAAATTAGTTTTAAAATAAGTTCACAGAAAGAGACAAAACTGTTTTTAAAAAAAATATAGTTTTTAAGAGTAAAATTGGATTTATTATTTTCTATTATCTAGAAAACATATAAGATAAAGTTTAAACATTTTAATGAATATATACTATATAAATTTAACTAAAATTATTCAAAAAAATTATTTTTTTTGTTTTTTGATATAGAACACATTTGTGTGCATAAAAATAGTTTTTTTCCAGAAAATTATTTCCTTTATTTTAAAACTATTTTTTATTTTCACTTATAAATAATTGGTAATCAAAAAAATCATTTTATATACATGTTTAAACCTTGTATTTTTATAATTTAGTTAATCTTATTCATAACCTCTATTCCATGGTCTAGATGATAACTGTCATATTATATAGTAATATTTTAATAGTATTTGATGTTTTGTTTAAACTCAATATTTCATGTAATGAAAAATATAAAAAAAAAATTAATTTATTTGAAAAAGTATTTCAAAAATCTCATGGTGTTAAATTATACCAAATTAAATAAATTTCTTCCTCACAATTTTATATTGGGCTTGGTAAGAAAGGTTTTAACATTTTAAAATCCCATTTTGGGAAACCCACATTGTAAAATAGGTTAATCATACTTTCTCTTGAAAAGAGAGTAAGGGATGTGTGAAGGTAATATAGAATAACACATACTAGGTTTACAAATAGTATAACATAGGTTGGAAGTGAAAACATGGGAATAAAAGAAAAAAATAACACCAAAATTCTAATTGAGTGTGATAGAGAACATGGTTAGAAGAAATTTAATGACCACAAAGTTGTAAACCAAAGAGGTGTGAAAAATGTGATTGATATTATAAAAAATAATGGAAATAGGAAAAAAAATTTACTTCAAGATCCTTTTACAAATGTTGTGGAATTTTCATGAGAAGAAATACTTACTTGATTTCATTCCATTTCAAAATCACAATCTCATCCTTTGGTTGTTCCTTGATCAATTTCCACATCATCTATTACTCTAAGAGATGATTTTTTCATGTATTATTCACTATATAAGATCCATAAAATAATGTTAAGTCATTCCTTATATATCTAATAATTTTCAAAAAAATGGTTTACATATGTTATGAATAAATATTCATATGGTGAAATAATACATTAATCTCTAAAACCACTTCCAAAATTCTACTTAAACCATTACATAAATGATCATAACATTTTAAAAACATACCATACAGATGAAATATCATAATATTGAGTCATTTCATAATGATTGTAGTTCATAATTCATGAATCATAAATAAATAAAAGAAGATAATATATGATATAATAACATTTTCATAAAACATATCATTGTACAATATATATAAGCATATAAAATCATTTCCATAGTAGTCAAGGACCACTTCCAAGGCTATTATAGTGGAATGGGTTCACTCCCCAAACCATTATAGTAGTCAAGTTTCACTCACAAGACCATCATAGTGGACAAATTCATATATTAATCGGGTCTACTCCCAATTCCAGTCCGGTCTATCTTATTAGATATAAATATTTAACCAATGGATTGGAGAGATATATAGTTCCCTCCATTATACAATTAAAATCATATTAATGTATTCCAAAATATAATAAAACATTCATCATATCATAACCCATTAAATGAAATTAGTTTCATGAACATTTCATCCAATCATAACATATAGAAAAGAGATATGTTTCATAATTATTTTATCATTTCATCATAAAATAACCTATGAAAAGAATCATGTTTTATAAGCATTTACTCATGGTATAAATCATGTAAGAGAAAAAGGTTTCCTAAACACGATGCCATCATAAACATAAACCATTTAGATAATGAATAAGAATGATATCCCTAGATAATATCTTGAGGTAGGACTACGCGACATCAAAAAATTCCATATTAGATGGAATATGATTATGAAAATAAACTTGGAACATTTCTTGAGAATAATAACTTTTATTATAAAATCACTTTTTAAAACTAAAAAATTCATAAAAAAATCTGCATATCATTTTATTTGAAAATAATCCTTGAAAATTATAAAGAAATATTTAAAAACAATTTAAAAACTTTATGGAGTAAAATTTACATTCCAATTTTAAAAACTCTTAATTAAAAAAAAACATTTTGAAAATAATTTTATTTTAAAATAACCTTGAAAACTTTTAAATGAAGCTTTAAAAATCATTTAAAACATTTCTTGAGGAAAATATCCTTTCCAATTTGAAAAAACATTTTAAAACATAAAACATTTTGAAAATAATGTTATTTAAAAATAAAATTTAAAACTTATAATGAATATTGAAAATAAATAGTGGTCATGATTTTAATAAATTCCACTCATTCTATATATGTATAAAAAAATATTCCTTTCACATTTTTTATAAAATCCAAATTGGAATAGTTTGGAAAACGACATAAAGATTCATTTCAAGACATTTTGTAAAAAATAAAAGTGGGTAATTTTTTTGATAAATCATTTTAATAATGCCAAAATCTTTTTTAGAAAATCTTTTTTTTGTTGAAAAGTGGGTTTTTGATTGAAGAGAGAAATACAAATGATTTTTCTTTATAAAATATTTTGAAATCTTTAGTAAAAAAAGACAGAAAAATGAAGGGAAAACATGTATTTACATTAAATAACTAGAGTATAAGAAGATTAATTAATTTATTAAGATATAGAACATAATATCTCATCATCGGAAACATAATCATGAAAAACCCTGATAAACGATGATATTATAACATAATATCTTTATCACTTTTGTAACACTGAATTGTATGCTCCATGAAGAAATAAAATTTGATGAAAGTTAAAATTTTCTAAGAATAAAGAAATTCATGAAATTAAATGTCAAAGTGTATGTATATAAAACTCTTAAAATAAATAGGTTAATAACATAACTTATGTCTCATGGAAGGAAAATTTAGGCAGAGATCCCATACTGCTTTGGTAACTTTTTAACCGTAAACCCCATGAAAGATAGATCTTAAAATGGGTATGTAAATATAAATAATACTTAGGACAAGTATCACAAAATACATTCATGGTTAGTATATACAACACATAAATTAAATAAATGGTGAATATGGCATGTGTCTCAAAGAAGTAAAAATTTAGACAAAAATTCATTAACTAGAGTCTCAACTTCCTTCATACATGTTAGAAACTAATTTATAAAAAATTTAAGTTTATAAATAAATTAAATAAAAATAATTATTTATAAAATTCCATATATTACTTATTTATTACATTTGACTCTCTGTTTATCAAAAATTTGAGGTTAAAGTCGCCGTTAGGGAAATATTTGTTTTTTTCGTGTTTGTTTTGATTTATTATTTTTTGTCTTCCAACTTTTATCATGGTTTAATAATCTTAAAAATTAGAAACATTATATAAATATCATATATAAGTTTTAGATATTTTTTTATATTAATACTTAATATTTAGATATAGAAAAATAAATACTTTATTCATTGAGATGGTATGACGTACGTACGCATGAACACTGCTTCCATTTTGTCAAAGAATTGAAATAAAGAAATATAAATAAAACATTACCATTAAATAATAATTTCTTATGTAATATATATAAAATATTTTCATTATGCGCCTCTTTATTAACTTTCCTGTAAAGCATGAATGAATCACATTGCTTCTTGAGGCGGTAGACTGCCATAAACACAAGCGATGTTATCGTATTCCCACAGAATGGGAATTATAAAGGTATACATTATATAATAAATAAATAAGAATAATAATATAATAAATATCATATATAAACATTTAATATATCCTGATATATATATATATATATGCGATATGTGGTTATGGAAAATGAATAAAACATGTTCATGAGGTGGTAGTCTACTGTACCCACGAATAATGATTTTGTATCTCATTGGATGGAATAATTGATGGTTCTTGGTCATAAAATTAAAATTAAAACATATTAGTATATTAAATATACTGAGGATATTATATAAACATGTTTTAATAATAATTTAGGGAGTTGGAGTAAGAAATAAAATAAAACTCTCAATAAGGGGTGTTACCTCTTCTCCAAAAAATCTTCATTTGGTCTGCACTCGAAGGATTCTTAGGTTTTATTTATGACAAAATCAAGTATTATAGTATGGGGGATGAAATTAAGGAAGTGATAATTTCAGTTATTTTCCAAACTAAATGGTTTTGTAAGTGTGAATAGGAATGGATAAGGGTTGTCATTTTATAAGTGAGGTGAGTGACACACTTGTAATTTTTTGAAAAGAAAAACGTGTAACCAATTTTTTCTAATTAAAAAGGATCCAAAATGGACCATTATATATAATAGAATATATAAGGTCTAAATATTTCATTAAAATGGGTGTTGGACAAGTTTTGATTCATTTTTAACCCTTATCATTTAAGTTTAACCCCAAGTAAACCCATTTTAACCATAACCACTGTATATTATTTTTCATGTTTTTAATATTCATTATGTTAAAAATTAAAGTTATAATTATTAGATAATAAATTTTTTTTATTATTAAAAATTTTTAATCCATTTATGCAAATTCCATTGACCTAAGTGGAAAATTTTAATTTAAACTTAATCCCACAGACACAATGAGAGAACGAGTTTTCATTGAGAAAATTTTGAAAAGTTTAAAAGTTTTAATATAAATATTCAATATTAAAATGATTAAAATGACCTAAATTGGATAATATATATATAACTAAACTATTTTTTTCTTTTAAAACCATAGTAAAACAATTTTTATGTTTTTAAAATCATTAAAAGTTATAAAATTTATTAATAAAAAACCAGTATTTTTCATTGTTCATAAAAACATTTATCTTATTAGAAAATTATAAAAAATTCACCCTAAGATATTTTTTACACGATGATTTAAAAAATTATTTTTTTTTAAAAATATATTTTTTTAAAAGTTCAAAAAATAGTTTTAGAATAAGTGCGTAAAATGTGACAAAACTGGTTTTTAGAAAAATATATTTTTGAGCATAAAATTGGATTTTTTCTTATCTATTTTATAGAAAACATATACGATGAATGTTAATGATTTTAGTGAATATATAATATAAAAATAAACTTAAAATATTTTACAAAATTTATTTTTTTAATTTATTGAAGTAGAACACATTTTTGTGCAAAAAATAGTTTTTTCTAAAAAATAATTTCTTTATTTTTAAATAGTTTTTATTTTCATTTCTAATAGATTTATTATTAAAGAAACAACTTTATATGAACATAGAAAACATATATTTTCATAATTTATTTAATACTATTCTTACCCAAAATTCCACTGGCTTGGTGATAAATATCATATTAAACTATAATATTTTCATAGTATGCCATGTTTTGTTTATACTCGGTATTACGTGTAATATAAAATATGAAAAAGTTTAAATTTATTTAAAATATAATATTTTTAAAAATAACCAGGATACCACATAAACATACTAATGACCTATTTCATAACCATATTCATATATATTTCATTTTATACTCTTAATTAATAAAAATTCTCTTCATTTATTAGATTTTAATAATCTATTTTTCTCATCTGGTGTTAATAAACTTGAACATTTTGTTTCTAAAAGTGGTGTTAATATATATTTTTATCCCAACAGTCACCATTTTTTAAAAAAATATAATGGAATGAAATGAACCATTTTAGATGGATCATATTGGATATTGAGGACGGATCCTTCATGAATGATCCTGGGGTGGTGGGGAACCTGAAAGTTTCTTTTTCAAGAACATGTTTGCAGGATAAAAATTTCACATTAATGAGAGGCTTCTATTGGTGGATGGTGATTATGACATCCTAGATATCATTCCATCACTATACCAAGTTGGGTATAATGAGTGTGTGGAAGAAATACCAGATGACTGGGAGATGAAAGACTCAATACTCATCCTAAACATGGAAAGCACACCAAGGTGTAACATTCCCAACTCGAGACGACTAAACCGGTGTCCCGAGTTGGGTCATCACATGACCTCAAGCATGACTTCTCATATTACAGAGGCTTCCAACCAGCTGTGAGGGTCTAAGAGTCTTGTGGGGAGACTATACCCTCTTTAAAAGAGTAATCCAAAATATAAAAAAAATGGAATATAGGAAATAATATAGAATATCCAATGAACAAGCGTAAATAACTACCTCCCAAACTGGGAAAAAAACACAACCAATAGTAAACATGTCATGTCATACTACAATGCCAATTGAAACAAAACCCAAAATAAAGACAGACAATGGAATCCCCAAAATGGTTCAAACTCCAAGTCCAAAACCTCATCCGTGTACCTCTCAAGCCTGACTCAAATCTGAATCATAGGGCCCTTAACCCTTTCTTGACATGCATATATCAAATTTTCTCGGGTACCCAATGGCCGCACAAGTAGGGTGTGAGTACAAGTCAGTAGGCTATCACTGATGATGCCTATAAAATATATAGTCTAAATAGATAGTTCATGCAATTATTAAATAAATGGAATGTCAATAAAATAAAATTTAGGTTGCATTAGCCAGAAACCTTTACTCCAAATATTATTACCATTAGAATAATTCATCATTTGTGTCTTCTTCATTACTTAGTTCATCATCAACATGTTATCCATGGGTTAAGTGTTTACATCATTCACATGAAGATTCAAGGAATTAATCATTTTGCATAAGGTAATAAGTCAAGTTCCTATCTCACTAGGGATAATACATCACAACATCACAATGTCCTCACCTCAAAGCCTCATTCCAGGTGGAATGAAACCATTATGGGAATAGGGATCCATTACCTTCCCTAACCTGTGCACTGTGGGTGGAGTTAGAGGATATGTCTAACTTGACCTATGGGAGGAACATAAGTCCTTTATCCCACACCTCAATCCATGTTCGCGTGCGTATTATCCATTCAATAGACACAAACCATATTAAAACCAACCAAAAATAGTACATATAACAATCATAATACATAATAATCAACATGGTAGTTAACATTATTACATAAACCAATAACACATTACCATTTACATTTCTTAGCCCATTTATCCCCATTCCCATTCTCGTTCCTAGATTGCTAAGAATATTCAATAATTCCCTTATATCAACAAATTTCACATATTCATTAATTACATTATAAAAACCATATAATATATTTCTTATTTCTCATACCATTTCCAATTTAACATACTCACAATTTCATATGCACTAACTCTCTTTGGAATTTCTAACGTAATCCATAGGCCAAATGTCACGATCTCATTCAACCCAATTAACACATTTTTGTGTCATGCCAAACAACCCCTTCATCCATTACCAATCTAGACACACTACCAATATTCCATGTTCACTTATATTAAACATATCAACATACTCAACAAGGGCTCTACATTATCAAAAAATGGACATGCACTTGCTAAACCAATTTCTAGATCTGGGAGAATTGGCGCCCCCCATGGGCGGCCCTAGGTCGGTAAAATCATCCTCAATGCATCCCATGGGAATCATGACGGTTTTTATTGATCATTTATCCACTCATTTTAAAAAATCTCACCAAGGGAATCAAAATCATAACAAGAGATAACCAAGAAAAAAACCAAACATTCCCAAATCTATAATGAAACTATGGGTTATAACATGAAGACCACCTACCTAGAATCCATTGAAAAACAAACTCTTAATCATAGGCTTGGATCCCAATTCAAACACCCTTTTAAGCCTCAACATAGATATTTTTGGAAACGCGGGTTTTTGAGCTTCAGATGCAGATAAGAGGGAGATAAAACTGTAAACTGAAAAAGGAAGCAAGAGAGGAGTTAGACTAACCCAGAGCTTTGATACAAAATCAACGACACTCTAAATGGATTTGTATTGAAGGGTAATCACTAATTAAATGATTGGGTCACTAAAGTTTGTACCGGGAGTTACATGAGGTGAAATGGAGGAGGATCCTCAATTAGAATATATTACCCCTTGGTGAAAATGTTGTAAATTTTCAAAAACATTACTTAGCTGCATGGTTTACCCCCACTCTTTTCCAAAATGTGTGCAGAGCAATCACAAGCCACTTTCCAAAGGAATTTTGATTGCATGTTTACTTGGGAAACCCCACACGGTTTAAAATTTGTTGTCCAACTGTGTGATATGACACTACCTCAAATCACACTATTTTCCCTCCCCTCGCACAGGTTTCACTAAGCATGTGAAAAACATGAATCATGCCCAAAAGATCCTTTTTTCCTTCTCTTTCATATCCCAAACTCCAAAACACCACCGAGGATCCTCATGAACTTATAAAAAAAAATTTAGCCAAAAATAAAATACATAAACTGAAACATAAACAAAAACATTCTTTAATAAAATCAAGGATCTTACAACCTCCCCATCTTATAATGGATCTTCCTAGAGCCACACTTGCAAGAATTATTGAGTTTCTACCGAAAGTAGATTAGAACATTGGGCTCAGACGTTCGACTCTCACTCCCAGGTTTCTTCCTGAACTTTTCCATGTTTCTATAAAACTAGAACAAAGGTCACAATCTTTCCCCACAATACATTCTCTCTATGGTTCTCAATACATACCAGATGCTCCTCCAAGGATGCATCAAAATTAAGATCCACGTCCTCAAAATTTATCACATGATATGGATCAGGGTGATAATATTAGAGTTGCGAGACATGAAAAACATTTTTCATGACACTATATCACATTGGAAGATCCTATTGGTAAACCACTGGGCTGATCCTATCCACTATCATAGATGACCTGACATACTTGGGAACCAACATGCCTTGTTTCTGAATTAAATAGTGATCAAAACTTTGCAAAACCCAAAGAAAAAAACTATCACCAACTAGAAACTCAAGAGGCCTATGATAATAATCTATATATGATTATTTCTTACTATGACCTATTATCATCTGATTCTGAATCAATTTAACCTTTTTTGACATATCATGCACAAGACTCAGTTCTAATAGTTCAGACTCTCCAACTTCTAACCAAAAAATGGAGATATGCATGGTCTCCCATAGAGTGACTCAAACGGTTATATCTAAATTATATCCTAGAAACAATGGTTGTAGGAAATATAAAAAAGAAATAAGTATTTTTCTTACAAACCACCAAAATCCATGACACAATCTCTCAACATATCCTCCAACACTAAAATTGTATTCTCTGACTACCAGTCTGTCTATGGGTGATAAGATGTACTCAAAAGAACCTAGGTACTAAGTACCTTAATTAATCCCAGCTCAAAGTGTGATGTGAAATGTGGATCATGATCTAAAATTATAGTTCTCAACACACCATGCGACTTAAATATCTAAGGAACATATAACTCACCTAGATAATCAACAATTTAAGTCTCATGGATCAACATGAAATGAGCCACCTTAGTCAACAAATCCATAACCACCAAAACCAAATCATTCCTCCAAGGTTTCCTCAGAAGTCTCAATATGAATTCCATCATTTAATCATTCCACTTTCACTCTATAATGGGAAATGATTATAAAAAACCACCTAGGTGCTGATGCTCAGTCTTCACCTATTGACATGTAAGGTATAACGCCACAAAAACTACAACCACTTTCTTTATTCCCGGCCACCAATAACACCTACAAATAATATGATAAATTTTAGTCAAATAGGGATTCAATACCCACTTTTATGTTTGGAAAATTCACATAAAATCTTCCCATATACACACTGGAATAACCACACATCCACAAACACCGACAACTACACCATCACCAATAACCTAACTAGAAGTTGACTCCCCACCTTTAAGACTTTCCTTCATAAAAAACACTACAGGTCCTCTAATTGATTCTCCTTAGCCAAGCTCAAAATCATGGACTCAGCTGCTATAGATTCGAGGGTCATTTGTTCGTTGCCACCCAATACCTCAAGGTGCATTTCATCAAACAAGGCTATCATTATCCACTCAGAGTTGGGTTCCAGAACTACCTGATTCCGAGTCTTCTAGCTTAGAGAATATATAATAATATTCTATTTTTCTAGCGTATAAACAAAATCGAAATCAATGGATTACTGGTAATCGAATCAACTTCACTACTGATGATTCAAATCATACTGAGAGAATATGTACTTAATATTTTTTTGATTGGTAAACACCATGAATCACTCTCCCAACATGAAATGCCTCCAACACTTTTAGGCATAAATCACGACAACTACCTCAATATCATGAGTAGGGTAATTTATATAATGAGGTATTAATTGTTTTTAACCATACGCTATAACCTAATCATCTTGTATCAACACTGCTCCAAGACCAACATTGAACATATCATAGAACAAGGTATACCTATTACCTAATCTTGGTAAGATCAAAATTGGTATGGTGGTCAACCACTTCTTCAAATACTAAAAAATATTCTCACATTCCTCCAACCACTCAAACTTAACTCCATTATTGGTTAAGCCTGATAGTGGCACTACAAAAAAGGATAAATCCCTAATGAACCATCAATGATAACTGACCAACCCTATAAAATTATGAACATCAAAAAAATTCTTGGGCTACTCTTGAGACACCACTTCCTACACTTTCTATGGATTTACTTACACACCTAATTTAGAAATGATGTGACCCATGAAATTCAATTTATCAATATCATAGACATTTTGAGAGTTTTGCGTAAAGATTATGCTCTCTTAGTGTACTTAGGATAATGTCAAGATGTTTATCATGATCATCTAGAGTTATTGATTACACCAAGATTTCATTAACAAAGATAAAAACAAAATAATCTAGGTATGGTTGAAATATTCAATTAATTAAATCCATGAACACAGAGGATGTGTTGGTCCACCTAAACGACATCACCACAAACTCATACAAACCATAACTACTCCGAAATGATATCCGTGGTACATTGGAAGGTCTCAACCTCAACTGATGGTATCTCAATCTTAAATCAATCTTAGAGAATACTAAGGAACCCCTTATCTGGTCGAATAATTCATGAATTCTAGAAAGTGAGTATTAGTTATTAACCATCATTTGATTTAAATTTTGTAGTCAATGAATTATCTCAACGATATGTATTGTTTCTTGGTAGATAGCATGGGATTCCCCAAATGTGATGTACTAGGATGGATGAAACCATTTGGTTCCAACTCTTATAGCTGAACGTTAAGTTTCTATAGTTATATTGATTGCATTCAATATGGAGGAATAGAAATTGTTTCTTCCCCAGATAGAAATTTGATCATAAACTGAACATCTCTCTCAGGTGGCAGCCCTGAGAATTCCTTAGAAACCACATCCAGAAATTGATCCAAAATGAGAGGGAAGATAGTTGGCTCCCTCTCTTATTTATCTAGTATAATACAAGACACTCGAGCAATAATTTCTCCGAACTGATGGAAAACTGGCCCTGCCCAGCTTTCTGGAATGTCCCCCCCTCCTTTGAGGACATACATGTCTCTATCTTGAGACATGAACATTATCTGATGTTGGTAATAATCGATATAGGATTGATATAACACCAGCCAAAACATACCCAAATATAGGTCAAAACCTAACATCTCAAGGACAAATAGGTTCCACAAAAAATCATATCCACAACCTCTAAAGAACAACCCTTACATTGTGAGACATTCTAAACTCACACCCCCAACGAAGTATCTATTAACATAACCCGACAAGAACTTTCCAAAGTTATGCCCAACAAAACTACTAACTGTGTAGAAATAAAAGAATGTGTGGAACCAATTTAAAATAAATCCCCAAAGAGCATGAAATCTATGAGAATCACAAATAAAATGGTAGATAGTACAACCTCACCACCTCTAAGTGTAGGATGAGATGTGTAAAGATGGGATACCCCTCTACCTTGGGTTCTATCTTGAGTACCTTGCACTGCACTTCCCTACTGGTATGGATGATCTCACCCCAGAGTCCCACGTCCACCACCCCTAAGAGTACGACCCATGGAGCTCTAATTTACTACTTGATATGGGGTGATCGACCCCCTAAACATACCCAACATATTCTTATGACCTCTATCTATGCCTGTATTATGAAGATTATTACAAAACCTATGTATATTACCCAACCCTCCACAAGATAAGAATTTGACTGGTGGTTGAGGAAACTGACCTCTCATGTTCCCCAACCTACCACACCAGCCATAGAACACTTGATCACTACCTTGAGAAACTGGCCCTCTCTTCTGACTACTCTGTACACTTTAACCTTGTTGGAAATTTCAAAAACAATTCTTCCTTACCTTGGAATCTACGCCACTTGTCCTCCAAGATGGCACAGAAAGTCCACCACCTGAACCTTCCTTCAGGTTCACTTCGGAGACAAGGTCCTAATACACTACCTCTGTAAACCTCTTTAGACATAAGATAGTAAACTGAGACATAATATCATGCCTAGGCCCATTCTGGAATCATTTTTTCATATTCAATTCATCCCATGATTACATCAGAATAAAGAAGTGCAAGTCAGTGAAATGAATAGGATAATCCATCACTGACACAACCCCCTAGGTCAAACTCACAAACTCTATAGCCTTATACGGCCTCAAGGTCTATGGGTAGTTGTGTTCCAAAAAACTTTTATTAAAAATAATTCCATACCATTCCTTCATCTTGATCTGTTTGAACGATAATGTCCCACTAGTGATTTTCCTTTCCCCACAACATATAAGCCTCTAACATGACTCCCCTATCAGAAGGTGTCTCTAGATGATCAAGAATTGTCTGGATAGACTCTATACAGAACTCAACTACCTATGAACCACCCTCTCTAGTAAATATTTGAGGGTGTTACAGGTGTAACTCCTTATTTAACTCAAACATACTTGGTGCAACCCTCCTTCGGTCCTGTTCCATCATCTTTAAAAATTGAGAAAAGTTATTATCGAATAGCTATTCTCTATTATCTATAACTACTATATCTTCTTGCTCCACTACTGGGGGAGAATTATCAGAACCATCCTCTTCTCTCCCAAATGACACATGTATTCATTGTGTAATTTCTCTATAATTACAAACATTATTTTTTGAACAAAAAACATCAAGCTTCCACAAAATATAAAGGAATTCTCACTACTATCCATAAAAAAACCATGTCTCACAAACTATTCAAAAAGGTACCTATCATACCTAGAACACTACCCTCAACCATCCCTACTGAAGACCATGGTTAACCTAGGTAACTGACTCACATGGTTACAAGACATACCTTCTACACCATTTCAAAATTTTTCCATATCCCAACATAATTAAAAAAATTATTTGACTTAATAAACCTTGTTAAGAACAATTATTTAATTATTATTTAACATCTTTCTTCCATTTTTACCCATTTTCATCATTCAATAAACACCATCTTAATCAATTTAAATAAAATAAACGCATCATACCCTTTAGGTCCCACACACCCACCCGATGTGTGTGCCTACCATGATGCATGTTACTTATATAATTATGTTCATAGAATGATACATGAATAAAAAACATCATTCCATTCCATTCATGAGAAAAATATCATAATACTATCATAGAACACCACAAGTGCATCACCAAAGGGTGGAATATCATAAAATGTAACAACACACAACAAGAACAAAAATTCTCACCCTAGGTGACTTTGGTTTACCCTCAGACATGGGTTAGCTACTCCAAAGAACAAGATCATTACCAAGGATTGACACCTCTCTAATATATTATCTACCACCCCAATTAGTATTTCCAATAAAAGATCTCCTATGATACCACTTTATAACATCCCCTACCTAGGAGCCACTAAAACTATGCCCCAGGATGGTTTGCCACATGACCTGAAGCACGCCTACTTGTATGCTAGTGGCTACCAACCAGTAGTGAGGGTCTAAGAGTCATGTGGGGAGACTATACCCTCTTTACTAGAGTAGCCACAATAGAAAACAAATGGAATAAAAAAACAATATAGAATAAACAATGAATAAGAATAAATAACTACCTTCTAAATTGGTCACAAACCACAACCAATACTAAACATATCATGTCATACTATAATTCCAAGTTATTCAAAACCCAAACTAAAGGAAAACAACAGAATGCCCAAAATTTTCCCGACTCCATGTCTATAACCTCATTCATTCACCTCTCAAGAATGACTCAACTCCCAAGAATAGGGCCCTTTCCCCTTTTCTAACCTTCACACATGAAATCTTATCATGTACCCAAGGGGGGCCCGAGTAGGGTGTGAGTACAACTCAGTAGGCTACCACTGATAGTGTCTATAAAATATTGATTCTAAAAAGATTTTTCATAAAAGTATTATATTAATAGAATGTAAATAAAATACATTTTGGGTTCCATTCACTAGAATCCTTTACTTTGGCTATTATTACCATTAGAACAGTTCATCTTTTGTATCTTCTTCATTACTTAGTTCATTATCAACATGTTATCCCTAGGTTATGTGTTTACATAATTCAAACCATGATTCAAGGAATTTATCATTTTTCATAAGAGAATAATTCAAGTCCCTTTCTCACTAGGGATAATAAATAAAAAAATCACATTGTCATCAACTCGAAGCCTTAGTCCAAGTGGAATGCAAATGTTAGGGGAATAGAGCTTCATCCCCTTCCCTACCCCGTGCATTATGGGAGGAGTTAGGGAATTAGTCCAACTTGACTAGTGGGGGAGCCTCAGTCCTTTATTCCACACCCCAATCCATGTTCAAATGATTATCATCCTTTCACCACACACAAACCATATAAAAAACAACCAAAACTAATAAATATAACAATAATTATCCATAATAATCAACATGAGAATTAAAATTATTCCATAACCCAATAACATATTTACCATTATCATTTCTTATCCCATTTATCCCAATTCCCATTCTCATGCCTATCTCTCTGAGCATATTCAATAATTACCTTATATCTACTCATTTCATATATTCATCAATTCCATTATGAAACCCATTTAACATATTTTCCATTTCTCATACCATTTCCAATTTTAATTACTCACCCTTTCATATGCACTAACTCTCAAAGGAATTTCAAACATAATTCATAGGCCACATGTCATGATCTTATTCAAACCAATTAACCCATTTCCAGGTCATGCCAAAAAACCCCTTAATACATTACCAATTTAGACACACTACTAATATTCCATTTTAACTTCCACTAAACATATCAATATAATAAACAAGGGATCTATATTATCATACAATGACCTTACACTTACTAAACCAATTTCTAGTTCTGGGAGAATCGGTGCACCCCATGAGTGGCCCTAGGTCGGTTAAATCATCCTTGATGTGTCCCATGGGGACCATGAGGGTTTCTATTCATCCTTTAGACATAAATAACACCAAATATCACAAAGGGAAGAAAAATCATAAAAATATATAACCAAGAAAAAAACTAAACATGCACATATATACAATGAAACTATGGGATATAACATGTATACCACCTACCTTGAATACATTGATGAACGCACTTTTAATACTATCCTTGGATCCTGATTCAACTACACATTGAATACTCAAACTAGATCTTTTTGGAAAAATAGGGTTTTTGAGATTTGAATGAAGATAATAGGAAGATGCAAACCCTAAACCAAAAAGAGAAGCAAGAGAGGGATTAGAGTCACCCAGATTTTCAATCCACAATAAATGAAGCTCCAAATAGTTTAGGATCAAAGGAGAATCACCTATTGAGAGATGGGGCCTCTAGGGTTTGTACCTAGTGTTGAAAGAGGTTAAATGGAGGAGAATTTTGAGTTAGAACATAAAACCCCAGGGTGTAAATTTTTTAAATTTTCTGACTTTACTGGTCCATACAGTTTACTCTCACTGGTTTTAAAACTATGCCTGATCCAATGTCTAATGGAAGTTGTGTCACATGGTTTCCTAGTAAATCCCAAACGATTTATAAACCATTATCCAACCATGTGATATGCCACTATATCAAATTGCTTGGTTTGGACCTCCTCTCACACAGTTTGCACTAACTATGCGCAAACCGCTTAGTATGTTCAACTAGCTCATTTTTCATTCTCTTTCATGTACTAAACCACAAAAACACCCTCAAGGCTCCTCAAGAACTTTGGAAATAATTATTTATCCAAAAATAAAATACTTAAATTGAAACTTAAACAAAAACATACCTTAAGAAAATTTGGGATCTTACAAGGTCCTGGTAATTATGCTTCCTATTGGGACATTATCAAGAAAAATGTTTTGGAGGCTATCCAAGACTTTTTACTGGTTGGTGCTTTGATCTATGTGGTGTGTACTTACTCATTGGTCCTCATATAAAAAATGAAGTTCCCTAATACTCTTAATCAGTACAGGGATATATTCCTTTGCAATTTCAATGACAATTGAGTTCCATCTTAAAAAAAGGATCCTGAAGCGTTTTTCAAGTCTTATATCGAGGAAAAAACATGGATTTTTTTTCCGGGGAGTAATATACAAGGGGCTATTGGAATCACTAAATTTATGGTTACTAATGTCAATAAGATGGTTTTTGGTCAAAATATTATTGTCAAACTGGATATGGATATGGCTTATGACTGACTAGATTGGAGCTTTGTTACAAGGGTATTAAGGCTTCTTGGATTCTTGGAACGGTTTTGTAATACTGTATTTTGATGATACAACTCATTGTGGGTATCAGTCTCGATCATGGGAAATTATTTTGGTTTCTTTAAATCTATGAAATGTATTTGGATGAGTGACCCATTATCTCCCAACATCTTTTTTTTGTATTAGGTGGACCCTTACCGAAAGATCCAACATGGTATGGTGAAAGAATGGTCATTACTTTCAAGAGTATAGGTGAGAATACTATGATATATCTTCTAATATTTAATAATTACATGCTATTTTTTATCAATGGAAGAGAAAGATCCATTGATGGTTTTAACACCATTTTGGATTCTTATTGTTCTTGGAGAAACTAGTGGCTTAATAAAAGAAAATTTAATGTGTTATTTCCCAAAAAATGTACCTGTATAAGCATGAGGTGTATCCAAGATAGTCTAGGAATATCAATGTTATATTTTCCTACTGTGTGTTTGGGTGCCCCTATATCAGATTTTAGGGTTCAAAATATTATGATTAATGATATTGAAAATAGGATTAAGGGGTGCATTATTAGGTACCCTCTAAGGCATATATTTACGGTCACATTATATGAATATTTGATATGTTGACCATTTGAGAGTTTGGGGTGATAAAAACAAGATATTTTCTAATTTAGCTAGCTAAATTCATGAGTTGATGGTGTTTTTAAAGATAATGTAAGATGGGTGGTGGGAAGAGGAGACCTCAGCTACTGGAAAGACAATTAGGTGGGTGTTGAAAATATTTTATTTCCTGACTGTCCTATTCCCAAGATTTATTTTAGGTATTAAATGGATTTACCAAGATTAACTAACTCAACTTTTGATGTGAACCAAAACGAGTTACACACAATCATTCGTTTGGTGAATGAACCTGAAATGTTTTTTTTGGAATTTAAATCAAAATAGTTTGGTAGAAAGGCTCTATGAGTGTGACTATATCTGATCATAGTAATAGATAAGACTCCATCCTTGATATGGTGTAAAGAGGTCCTCATAATGTCAAACTTCTTGGTGTGGATGTTGAGGAACCATGACACCCTCATGGATGAAAACAATCAAAAGAAGGGGTTCAGTTGGTTTATCTCTACTGGTGTTGTGCCTCTCCAAGTGTGGAAATGGATCAGAGCATCTTCTTTAGAGGTGATTAGGCTATGTTATCATAGAGGATCAATGTGAAGTGGATGGGGATCCCTTTTCAAGGAGATTTTATGGGGGAATTCACCTCATACTGGTTTCAAGGTGTTGAATGGTCTTGAAATGAATTTGAAGTGCATTTGATGGTATTTAGAGTAGTGTGTTGGGTTATATAGGATACCAAGAATATTTTGAGGAATGGAGAATGGGATTTATTGTTGGGTCAAAAGGTGAATGTGAAGTCCCTATTTTTGGATCTAGGCTCTCTATTTAACGATGGGGGGACATCGATCTTGTTAAGGGAAATCATACTGATTAAATCATTACTTCAGGTAGGAAGAGGTCATACAGGTTGGGGAAGGTGGGTCAGCTGGGTTCCACCCAGGCAGGATCTTAAACTAAACATAAAAGGTTCTAGTGAGAATGGGGTAATTCATGGTGGTTGTATATTTCATGATAATAAGGGTTTAATGATCCTTATATTCAATATTTTCTATAGGCCAAGTGATTGAATTAGTTCCAAATAGATCTCTATGCGTAGTGGGATGGTTCTATGTGAACTCTTTAATAAGAATCTTTCAATAGAGGAATATGATTCCTCCTCTATTTTTGGTTATCTATATAACAATTCACCCACTCCATGGGATCTTGCCTACATTATCACGGATGAAAAATAATCTTTGACCAAGGTATAGAGGTCAAACAAACTCTTAGAGAAGGGAATTCATTATTGGATTCCTTAAATAGTTTTACGAGATCCAGTGAGTGTGTAATCCTTTATCATTGTTCTGGATCCATCTCCCTGGCCTATAAGTGTACTATTAGTGGGGACTCTCTTGTAATTCACCTTCTGGTCCCCCATGATCTCCATTTTTCTTGAATATTTATCACATTATCACTAAAAATTGATGTTTGAGAGGTATATTAACTATAATTTTTTCTTATAAATTACTAATTAATAAATTATTAATCATTTATTCATATGAAAATATATTATACTTTAATAGTAGTAAATTTTAGAGATTTTTTTATTTTCTTAGTTTTACTAGTTGAGTCTATATTTAAAGTGAACTTTTTTTGTTTATATATATATATATGCTATAATTCAATTACCACTATTTTTACCTTCCAAATTTTCATCTAATTTACAATGGTCTATATATATTTTGGTTTTAGTTTTTTTGTATAGAGAAATCACACTACAGGAAAAATCACCTATACGCACGGTTTGGAACTATGGGTATAGCCCTTAAAACTGTGGGACACCAAGGCATCTGTATAGAGCTATACCCATGGTTTTATAGAAACTGTGGGTTTAACCCGGGAGATTTCCACAATACCCATAGTTTCGTTTAAACCTTTGGTATAGATTAATACACCAGTATAATATACCCATTGTTATTGAACTGTGGGTATAGATACCTGACCCGTAAAAAAGAATACAACCTTCATACATAGTGCAATAATGGTGTGTCTCCAGCAATGGGATCACTATTTCAACCCATTTGAGGTTAAGAATTCAAAGGTGGGGGTTTTGATTAAAAGTATTAAGATTAATTGGATTTTATGGTACCATAAAAGTTTGTATGACATTGCATCAACCTTGGGTGTTACCATCAAAATGGATTGAACCACTGAGGAAGCTATGTATGGATTCTTTTCTCGGGTCTTGATTGAAGTGGATCTAAGCTCCCCTTTGATGGAAAATGTATTTTTAACTACCCTTGATGATGAATTCTATTTAAGAGTAGTCTATGAGAAGGTTCCACTCTTATACTTGGGATTCCAGTCTATTAGTCATATAACAAACCATTTCCAAAGAGATCTCTCATGCTCTTTCTGCTCTAAGAAAGGTAATGATTTTTCTCATTGCATCAAGAGGAAAAATAAAGCTGTACCACTAAAATTTGTCGAGGAAACCCGAAATATTACTATTGAAGGTGAGAATGGTTATGCCATAGAGTTTCAAAATAAAAAGGGTGAGAAATATAACATAATGGAATATTCTCAGCTAAGAGGTAATGATTATGGTCCAAAAGAACTAATGTTGGATCATGTTGGTAAAAGTTGGGACAATGATTTTAGAAATGTGGGTAGTTTCACTAAGTGAACTGGACCTTCCATGCAAGAAGAGATATTGTGTAATAGAACTGTTCTTGAGGTTGGTAGTAAGGCACATCCTATTGGTGTGAACCCTACTAATATATAGAAAGAATCTATTAGAACTTGTGCTCAAGTGGTGGATGTTGAAGGAGTAATTGATACTATTGAGGAATTTACAACATTGGAATTAAACACATGTTAGATAAAACTTTCATTTTGGATGTATTGAAACCTATTTCATGTATAGATCCTTAACGTGAGTAAAGATAATAGTTATAATTTTATCTTGGTGAGGGGTGGTAATCACCAGAGCTCTGACTAGTATTTTGGCATGTGAGGTGTTGTGATCATAGTGCAAATGAGTGATGTCACGTTGTTCAGATGGGGTAAGGGGGCCATATCTTGGATTCTTTATATCACCAGTAGATTCTAACCTAATCAGACTCAAATTACCACCTATCTCAACCCTGGGTTCCTATATTAGAAGAATGGATGTATAACTAGAGTAGGGATGGGGTTGCCTCTAAAATTGTCTCACTCTGTGCACTGCTCAACAAGGATATTAGTAGAGAGTATCTTATATCCCTCATGTTCCTAGAGTGAGGAACCCATCCTGGTATCTGAATTGGTCTTTGGTATATGTTTAGATGAATTTAAAGGATTATAAAAACATTTATTTTATCAATATGTCTATGAGAAGGCAGTATCCTCTCATTGGGGGGGGGGGAATATCGAGGACCAATTTCTGTTTCTACTGATGAGTGCAGGAACTGATTAGAGGCCTTATTGATATTTCATATCCACTTAGGGTGGATTATATCCATCAATACCCATGTATTTGGACCAATTTCTCCAATTATCCATGGGATTGATCATAACATTATTCATAGTAGCAATGGTTATAAGTGATTTTTCACCGTTAGTGGGCAAGCTAGCCTAACAATTCTATGTTGTTTTGGAAGGGGGATGAAGTGAAGGGAAGTTTAATGCCCCCATCCTATGATATTCATGTTTTGGGATGCCTTGTGAATTATTCATTGGATCATGGTGAGGCTACTAACGTTTTATTCAGTAATATATATAGTTCTCTCAAAAGATTTTTTATTCCAATTAGATATTCTAGTGAAATAAGGAAACTTTGTTCTTGATGAGGAACTCCACAATGGTAAATCATAAGTTTATAGGTGTCCAAAACATGACCAATAGTTTGTTGATGGATATTAACTTCAAGAAATATTCATCCTATTCATTATCCAAGTGTACAAATTAGAAGATAAATGGTTATTCAAATAATAGCTAGTTGTAAAATATTTTCAACCACCAGAAAGTGTATATTTCTAACAATTAATTTCTCAAGTAATTAAATATATGAATATTTAGAAATTGTTAAGTATAGTTACATTGGAAGGACATAATCTTGAGTATTTGGATGGGGAAAAAAATTCTTTATGGTGACCGAAATAAAGAAATTTACATGGAGTAACTAGTAGGTTTTATGGATCATTATAACTTGGATGTTGTGTGTAGGATCAACTAGATCCATTATGGTTCAATTAATGTTTCAATAGAGTGGAATAAAAATATCAATGATTTAATAAAGGATACAAAATTATTCCTAGTTATTATTAACATTTATTCTACCAGAATGTATTTCATTAGGGGTGTTTCATTATACTTATATGAGACATTGATGACATAATAATTACGAGTTTAATAATTAAAATAATATGTGAGTTGAAGCCTAAAATTTTTGGAACATTTTAGGGGAATTATCTCAAATAAATGAAATTGATATTAGATAAGTGGATAGTGAGTGACTTATGTTTTGGTAATTTTTACCTGATCCAGTGATATTAAGTATAAATGGTAGATGATTACATAGACATGGGAAGGGATAAACTAGTGAATTTTTTAGTCTGAAGATTTAAATTCTTAGAATCAAAGTTTGGGTTCATCTTCTTTAAACATTAGAATATGAAGAACATCATTAGTCAAATACGTATCCAAATTATAGGACTAATTTCATTCCTTGGGAATCCAAAAATCTTGTGTGAAATTCCCTCAAGTGTTCATGGGAACAAATTTATTCTCTATTCTTGATTCTCCTAGTGTCACTGAAAAAATGTGGCAAATGTAATGCATGAGTCTTCTTCTGATCACATTGCAGTGAAGATTTTTTAATGGTTGGATCTCAAAACATGGAGGACCATGTGGTCATCCATTCTTTTAATATGTTTTGATTATTCAGGAAATAAATATCAAAAGGTTGTTGGGTGTAGTGGTTTAGACCCATGAATTTGGTTTATGGTTTGACCATTAATGGTCAATTTTCTTTTGGAAACTCTCTTGATCTCTAGTTTGGGAATCATCACTTAGGAAAAATTTCTCCTTCAAATAATTAATTAAAAAAACTATGGAAATTAAATAAAATTTCAGCATGACCCATCCATATGTCGGATGTCCATGCCAAAGGAAAAGAAAATAAATAGAATCAATATTTTAAAAGTTGACAAAAATAAAACACACTATTAATCCATCAACTACCTGATCTCCATACCCTATAAAGAAAATCACGTAGCCACCTCCAATGCCCTTATGAACCCTTTTATATAATATAAATACCCTCTATATGTAGAAAGAGGTAGAAGAACTAAGTGGACAATGTGATAAAAAATAAAATAAAAACTAAACTACAACATACCTAGCTCCTGTGATTAAACAAGTCACCGCTGAAAATATAAGAACCATGATCCCCCTTTGGTTTAATCATGTTCATGCAAGCAAGGGGTAATAAAAATATGATGATAATTGTTTCACATAATTATCTTAATAAAATAAATAATATAAATATGACGATAATTTGGCATAACCCTTCTGTAATGTTTATACTTACTAGTCAGAGAGACACACTTGATGAGTATAAAGAACTTAGTTTGTTATAGGTTTCATAATACAAGTTCCCAGGTTCCCATAACCAACTATGTAGTAATGAGAATGAAAACCACAATATAAATCACATGAAGAATCATGAACATATAATAACTCAACTCACCTCTTCCATTAGTTATCCCCCACATTATAATCCATGTTTTATTCAAATATAAAGCACAAAAAAAAATCACAGTATGATCCAAAACACTTCTGTTAAGTGAAAAAAAGACCTTATTAACTCATTTAAAGTCCAAAATTATGACCTTAATTTTCTAAACCAACATAGTATAAATAATTGACCTGATAATTTTTAATAAAATGAAACAAAATTTCTATGTAAAGACATTTTGAATAATAAATATAACACTGAAAAAACATTTATAAGTAAAATTATAAAATTTACATTAATGAAATTTTTTATAAAAATAAAATAATCAAAAAGAATTTTTTTTAATTATCATAGATTAAAATGATCTTATTGGAAAAATGTTTCTCACTAGGAGAATAATATTTGGTTTAGTTTTAAAAAATGTCTTCCTCTTTTAGAGAAAGGAAATGAAAATAATATTTATTTGAAAACTAGTTATCTTTAGCTTCATAGAATTTCATGTAACTCATGATTTGAGAAATAAAATCAGGTTCTGTTTGATATCAAATCAATGGAAATTTCAAATAACACTTATCACTTTTGATATGTGTTCGAAAAAACTAGCGTTTCTTATGTTTATGGAAAAACACTTAGGACACCAATGTAGTTACAAAAATGAATCTACAACGTATGATAGATGACATTGTAGATAGACAACTTGATTGAGCTAAAGAATATAAAAAAATGACTTAACTATGGTGAAAAATAGATCTCACCTATAGATTCCTAACTTGGTGCGGGCATCCCATGGGAATAAGGTCTGCCTCACCAAGGTATTTCTCAAATGTACAGGGTTCAAAATCTAAAATAATTCATGATATTGCTCTATTTTTTTATTATCTACAACAGATGAAAAAAATGTGCAAGAGAAAGGGTTATTACTGATAGTCTCATCCAGTTACCTTTTATGCTTTTCATTCAGATACAAATTTTGATCATGAATTGGATGAATAATATGCAACATCAGCATGGAACAATGTTAGAAACATTAACCAAAAAAATTAATGAAACCATTTTTAAAGAGACAAAAGGTATTTTTTAAAAATAGAACATGTGTATAACAAATTTAGAACATATTTAAACAATAAATGATAAAATAAACACTATTTTAATTCATGAGATTCAATGTAAAATAGATTATTTTTGAAAACAATATTTATAAAACTTACTGATGGTCATAATACATTGAAATTTATGTTTGAAATTCCAATAAAACATGTTTCTAACTATAAAAAGTCGCGATTGGATAATAAAAACCTCAATACAGATATAGGTTATATAAATCCATTGAATTTGAGAATAAGAGGACCAAGAAAATAATCAACACACCCTAAAATCAATGAAATTGATAGATTTATAAAAACCCATACCTTTGTTTTTGATAAAATTAACATAAGAATAGGTTGAAAAGGCATGAGAATAAGTAGAAGATAATAGAGAATCTAACACTGAAATAAAAAACTATAACCAAATAACCCAATAAATCCATATAGGAGGTGGAGGCCAGGAGGATACGGAGGTGGAAGCTGTCGCAGCCGGGAGGTGGCAGAGGATGCTGTAGTGGAAGAGGTGAGGGCTGGGGGTGAAGGTGTAGGTGAGGGTCAGAAGGTAGAGGAAGAGGGTGAGGCATTCAATACTAGGAGTAGGTAGAGGTGGAGGCAATCCCAGCAGTGTAGGTGCAGGCAGGGTATGGGGGGGGGGGGGGCGTAGGTGGGGGCCAGGATGTGGAGGTAGAGGTGGCCGCAAAGGTAAGAAGGTGGAGAGAGGGAGACAGGGGATAAGAGGCAGAGGTGAGGGCAGGAGTTCAAGGTTGAGGAGGGGAGGATAGGGCGGAGAGACCATGGAATGGGGGAGAAATGAGGGGGGAAATAGAAAATAGTGAGGAGGATCCCAAAAAAAAATTATAGTTTGTATACCAATAATTTTAACAAAATAGTTAGTATAGACCATAACATACCATCTATACACACATTTTTTAAAACCATTTGTATAGATGTGTGGGTATAGACCCATTTTCTAGTAGTGAACATAATATTTATTTAAAGAAGAAAAAATTGGGGTATTAATGTGGATTTTTTATTAGAGCTATGAAAGGGTCTTATTTCATGTCTCTATAAAGTGAATAAAAATCCATGTAGTTTGATTCCAATTAACAGGAAACACCGTAACTTTCAAGGTTGTGTGATTATTACCATCATGATTATTTTAATGTTATGTAGTAATGAACACTTACAAGTAGTTTAATGTGATTCAGAGTGGAATACTAGGGAAAAAGTGGCTATAAATGGTTATTGTAGGAGTTATTCATGAGTGGCCCATGCTACCACTATTTATCATTAAATAGATGAGGAATGAAGGAAATATTGTTGGGGATTATACCTAGTGGGAGGTCAATATATGGTTTTCTACCCTCCTATGTATTAGTAACTACACAAATAAGAAATATGATATGGTTGGGGATTATACCTTGATGTAGGACTATATATGGCTGTTTACCATCCTATAAATTGGTTACTTGACATGGAAGGAATACGATGTGGTTGGGGATGAAACCTAGTAGGAGTCCATAAATAACTACATACCCTCCTTGAAATTGGTAACCATATTAGGAAGGACTATGATATTGTTAGGGATTTTCCTCATAGATATCCCATCTATGTTAGTCTACCATCCTATTCATTGGTAATTTGATGAGGGAAAAAGATGATATGATTTGGCCTTTCCCTAAGTAGGATTCCCCTATATGATTTTCCAATCCCCTATCCATTAGTAATTATATAAGGATAAAAGGTGATATAGTTGAGGATAAACCCTTTGTAGGAGGCCCAATATTTTTATTAGGGTGTTGGGGTCAAACCTAAAAAAGTGATCCTATATTACCTGATTAATAAGAATAAAATACCATACTGTTAAAATTTTAATGCTTATGGTTTTGTGAATGGAAATATCTATACAGTTTTATGTATGGTATTAGGGACACAAGCTATGTAGTTTAGAGTCATGCAGATAAGACTACAATGTTCTCCCTAATTTGAACTATGATGTTTATAAATCATGTTAAAAAATGATAAAATAAAACTTTTAATCCCACTTAAGTCATGATCTATATGATAAATAATAGATAATCGAGTTTAAATGTATCAGATGATAGTACATAATAGAGTATTGAGTGGGTATTATAGAATCGTCTTACCATTTGTGTTTACTTAGGAGGATGAGATAGGTAGGTATTTTTAAGTGATGAGTGGAGTATATCGACTCTAAGAATTTTGGAAAAACAAGAGGATTATCTAAAATGAATGTGGGGGTCATAGGTATCGTGTCCCATATCATATTTTACTTGGTCTAAAAATTTCACAGTGTGGCTGTCGATGTTTATCAGTAATTCTCATTTTCAAATATATTAGATTTCTTTTGCGAAGGGGTGTGATTCATGCAATTATTTGGGTTTATGGCCACTTAGTTAGAAGTGTTTGATGTTTAAAGGTTTATATTCAAAAAGAGTATTTTCATGAAAATCTATGTGAAATAATATCATGGGTTTTCATTCATGAATTTATCTCATGAGGTGAAATTAACAAGGGTTCCTCATGGATCATCTTTCGTGAAGGAAGTTCATGTTTGGACATCAACAGAAGAGGTTCATGGGTAACTTTCCATGAATGAAGTTTGTAGGGTTTCTTTCAGATTTATCATCATAAGTGAAACATCATGAGTAGAATTCATGAGGTTTCTTTTCAAGTAACCCTCATGGTGTTTCTTAATGAGCATCCCTCATAGGGTTTCTTTATGAGTGTCCCTTTTAGGGTTACTTCATGAAGATCCTCTTCTCTAATGGGCTCAGAATCAGGAATTAACTGAGGGGTATCTAAAATTATATAATTTCTAAATAGATTATATATAGTGTCATTATCTTTATGTGTGTTCTATATATTTATACCATATATTTTTAGGTATATTTTTGTAACCACATTACCAAAATGGGTAAAAACACACATTTTATGCAGTAACATAGTGTAGTTGAAAATGAAAGAGGTTCATTTATGGCTATGTAGTGGGTATATAATCATTATATAGTATAAAAAATCAATGAATACTCAAAATGAATCTATATAGTGTGTAAAAATTCACTACATTGGAGTTACAAATGATGAAGCCTTATAAATTAGCTACACATTATATATGAAATAACCACCTCGGAGTTACGAATGTATTGTCCTCATGAAGAAATAGTATATTTTATGTAGAGTATCTATCACTAAAAAACTCATGAATTTTTGAAGTTGTATGATTTGAAAATTGATATAGTTTCTTCACATATGGTGTCTTTGAAAATAATGCGGTGCTTTAAGAATTATTTGCACTGATTTGTAGAAATTTCCCTTTTCTATTTATTAAAATGAATCCCAAATTAATGTTATCATAACCATTGACCTTTAAGTCCGTTTTATATCTATGAATAGTCAAATAAAATAAAATTAAATGATATATTCTCTTGGCTTTTGTATTCCACAACATTTGGAGTTTTTTAGAGGGTATAAATTTTATAAAATATCCTAAAAATGGATTTATTAGTTTTTAAAATTCTTTTGGACAGTAATGGCATAAATCTATAACTTATTACTAAAAAAATGTTCTTATAACCACATCATTAAACTAGGAAATAGTTTTGTGGAATATCTATCATTTGGTGAGTAAGAAATCAAGTGACGCATGAGGATCCCAATTTTTTCTTTAAGCAAGGTAATACATTCTACTCAAAGTTAACTTGCTACAAATAGATGAGGAACACATTATAGATTCAACCATAAAGTACGTGGAACACATTTTTCATTTCCCATGATGTATGGATGGTTATTTGGTTTAGAAGTTATTTCATGGTGTAAATATTAGGTTGGTATTTTTTGTGTCTATGATAAATATGTTATATTTTTTTTGATTTCTTTCACACCTCACCCTAGTTAGACAACCTTATCAATGCCTAAATGTTTTGCGTTCTAGGTTTTCCCCCCATACAATAAATATTGTAGAGGTATTAGATAGATTAATACTCGGTCTTACCCATTATTAGTTCCAGGTGTGGTATGAGCAGCGTTGGCCTAAGGTAATAATATATGTTATGTGATATCCTGAGGTCATAGTGAAAAAAACATGATGTTATGACAATGATATAGTGATGTAATAATGACGTGATAGAGGATCTAATAGTTAGTGAGGGTCATGCATGGTAGGAAAAGAGAATAAGGTTGATGTTATTTATATTTATGATACCCTATAGTGATGAGGATGTGAAATATAGATGTATTAATGATTTAGTATGTGGATATGACGTCTTGAAACAACATGTGGCTATGGATATGTGGTTGTGGGTATGGTACATAATATGTAGTTGTATTGTGATTTATGGTGTCTGATGGCATGGATACTGAAGGTATGTGAGCACTTAGATGTTTTTTCTATGGAATGAGAGTGAAAGACCAATGAGGATGTTTTTGGGGTATAATTTTGACATATTCTTTTGATACTACATTTTTATACTTGTACATGATATTAGGTGGGTGTTGGTTCTTCTATTTATTCACTTAGGCATTAGTGTTATTATTCCACACTTTCGTGAGAGGACTTCTGGGGATCCTAATGAGTATGAATATATACTCCCCCATTCTATATAAATCTATTTATTCAATAAGTTATTAATATTATTCATCCATATTTCCGTTTTATATTTAATTTTTAGTTATTTTATACTCTATTAAAATAGATGAATAATTGAATATTTGGTTTTATTTTATTTAATGTTGTTGATTGATGATTTTTATTTTATGTTCCAAATATTATATAGAAAATCCCTCTTTTTTGTGAATTTTATAACCTAAATTGTAGTTGTTGTCCCATTAAAAATTGTATGTGGAATTAGTGGTCGCACTCATCTTCACAACCAATATAGGAGGGGTTCCTAGTGGGGGAACATCATGACACAATCACTTCTAGATTTTTATGACTATATAGAAGTTTATATACTATAAATAAGTTTAAATTACACATCGATAGAAGAATTCATGAAATTAAACTATGATTCAAAGAATATACTCCTCAATAAAAGAATTTTTTTTTTGAGTATCCATAATTTAGAGAAAAGTAAAAAAAAATCTTATGTAATCCATGGATGTATATATTTTCCATGGTGTACAAAGTAATACTTGAAAAAATTTGATTGATTTGTTGGTAAATTGTAATTTATTGACATGTTTATTCATGAGGAATAATTACACTATATTCTCACTGATTAATTCAAGAAAATAACAACACAGTAAGGAAATTAATATTTATTTGGATCCATTTATTGAATATTGAATGTATCATGAGATATATGATTTAAATTATATGATGTTCATAAGAAGAAATATTTTTTTATGAGAACCATGTTGCTTGGTATGATAAATAACTATCAAACTTTTGGTAAATTTTCATCGTACAAATGTCAAGGAAGGTTAGGGTGTCCTTTGTGTGGGGAAGTCCCACACCCACATTAGTTGAGGCTTGGTATTAAGATTACACACCTTTTACATTGATTTTTTTTACCTTGAAGGCATCGATACCGATTACACAAAAAAATAGTTGACGGGAAATTGGATAAATTTTTTTAATCTTCTTTGTTAATATGCAAAGGAATAAATGATAAGTTAAAATATTTTTTTAGTGTACTTGGTAAAAAATTAACTAAAAACATTCTAATTTTTGGATGAAAAAAGAGATCATTTTTTAATACTTTTGTACATATAGAGTATGTGTGTGAGGTTTTTTTTTGATATTTCATTAATATTAATAAAAAATATTTGATTGTGTAATAAACACATTAATAAATACATATGAAAAAAATATTGAATCAATTATAGGTTATACATGAGGAAAGTGGGAATCAAAGAAGTGTTGTAGACAATGAATGAGGGGAAGTGAACTTTTCTTCTTAAAACAGATCACATGCTATCTATGAAAAAGAAATTTTAGTTTTAAAAAATTTTAAATAGTTTAACAGTCCTATCGGGGTATTAAATAAATATCAATAATGTTTTATTGGTGAATTGAAAAAATTTAGGATATTTAAAATCATATGTCTGTTATGTTTTAATTCATGATTTTGTGCTAATAGAAATATAACTCATATTACAGAACAACTTTCAACACAAAATTACTATGCTAAATCTCATTTTAAAATATATATTACAGAATTTTCCTAATACGTTGAATTTTATAAAAATTGAAAAATATATTCCTGTAACATTATGTGAATTAGAGATGTTTTTATATCATCATTATTTAATATCAAGTTTCACTTTTCACATAATTTGGTATGGAATATATTACTTTATGGACCCATACATTTTAGATAGATGTAACATATTGAGTTTTATATAAAGATATTGAAATTTTAGTTCAAAAAATAAAGCTAAAGAAAAGGGATTATTTTGGAGAGATATATTATAAAAGAAGATTTTAAGCTTTGCTGTGAAGAAAATATTTTTTGGGTAAGTGTTGTAAATTCCATGAATGAATGTTTTCATAAATTATAATGTGAAAGAGGATGAAATACTGGTAGTATAACCAATTTAGAAAAAAGAAACTACAATGGATAATTTTTTAAAGTAAAAAAGGTATGATGGTGACTTTTGGAATCCTTCACTGTTCACCAGATGTTGAAATTTGAGTTGGTACATTTTGTGGGTAATTGAGAGTTTCCTTGATTGAGAAGTGGTTATTTATTAATTTCAGTGGGAGTTGAACCTAAAATAATTTTTTGGTTGTTATAAAGCTCATATATATAAATGAGGGCATGTTTACATGTTCTACATATAAAATTTTAATATTAATTTTCTATTTATTTATAAAGAAATGGTAGTAGAGGTAAGAGTTCTTTATTATGGTAGCATAAGTACATATTCTATTTTCTCTAATCAAAGCTCAATGTCCATGTTATACAGTAAGGAATGTCTTAGACCATGTATGTTATTAGTGTTCTTTGAATCCAATTTTAATACTATTTCATTCAAGTTTTTTGGTTTTATAAGGTTTTGTATGGATCTTATTTGAGATATAATGCATTATTGGGGTGCAAAATATTCTCAGTTATAGATACATCAAAATCACATGTCATTCTATTTTGGGAGTTGTGGAATATATTCTTTATTCGATGTTTCAAATGGATACTTATGAATCTATGGTATATAACATAATTAAGTGTTACCATAGATCGATAATATATTTTGGTTTAGCCAGTCCCTAGTTAGGTATCACGAGATTAGAGTTCAGAATAATTCAAGGCATTTATTTTTAGGTGACCTCTAGTCACCAATTCTTACCTTTACCCTTTTTAATTTTTTTAGGAGTTATATTTATTATGAGTGGTTTCAAAATAAGTTAAGATATATATATTGACAAGTTTTATGTGTTAAATTTTGGAACCTAGAGGATGTTGATTTAAGAATATTTATTCCAAATAGATTTAATGTTTTTGTTAAAGGGAGTCAAACTAGAAACGATTTCAAAGGAAGAATGTGAAAAGATCAATAGAAATAAACTAGAAGTTTCTCGGTTCATTTTATATTATAATGTGGCATTTAATATATAAGAAATTAATACAACTGGTAAGTTGATGAATAAACTTTCCAATATGTATGAGAAGCCAAAAATTATAAAAAATGTGTTTTTGATGAAATAAATTTATGACGTGATGATATTGGAGGGAAGCTTAGTAGAATATCATATCAATGTCTTCAAAATTATTTGGAGTGAGTTGAATTATATGAATAAAAATTTTATAGAGGTAATATGGCCTCTTATCCTTCCCTCATCACTTCCAAAATCATGGGATTAATAATTACCATTATGAGTAATTATAACAGATATAATGAAATGATGTTAAAGGATTACAATAATTTAATTTTGAATGAATAGATTAATCAGAAGTAGGTTCTGGATATTATCATACATTCCTTTACTATTGAAATCAAATGACTCTCTGATCAATGGAAAAGTTAAAATAAGGGTAAATAAGGAAGGGAAATGGGTAGGTTTATTCATCCGGGATCTTTTCTATATATTTTTATTGCGAGGAGAGAGTAAATGTTCTTAAGTAATATAGGGATCTACGAGTCAAATTTTTTTGGAATGCTTATAGAATCCATAGTTCGGTTCACTACTACCATGTGTGTGTTGAATCACCACAAACCTCTTGTGTTCTTCCTTGTACTCTATAGGATATCAAATAGTGGTAGGTGTCTTATAATAACTTGGGGATACTATACCCCTAATATCAAGTAACTATAAATAGAATTAGAAGTAACAATAGTAACAGTCATGCAAATGAATCCAGAAAAAAGAGACATCATAAATAAATCCCATTAAACAAATACCTTAACCCATGTTATAGAAATACGTATAAGTGAACATCTCATAGAAGACATAAATACATAATTAAGATCCTTATGGGAGGATCATAAACATAAAGTTTTAAAATAAAAAAATATAAAAGATATTTAAGATAACCATAAAACTGGTCTCGAGTCTTGGACCAATCCCTTATCCAAATATTCATCCTAAGAAACTATATTAACCTTCAAGTAGAGGGAACTCTCCCATGTCTTGATTTACAACCATGAAGTCTTCTCGGGTACCCACATTGAATAATAAAGGGGTAAATACAATTTAGTAATCCACCTCAAATAGGGTCCCTAAATATATCCATTCAGAAAATAGTTCATGATGATGTGATGTAATAAGAAACATAAATTTAAATAAACACATGGGATCAACCATACCAATTTTGAATATTGATAAAATATATCCAAACATGATACACAAACACCCATGGTGGATTAACATCCCTCCCTAAAACCATCATATAACATCAACATACATGGGTTAAAAACACCCCTTCCCTAGAAACATCTCATGGAACATCAACACATATGGGGAACATAACCCATCCTCTTAGACATATCATATCATGTGAATATAAAAGGTAATATTTCCCCTCCCTAGTAACATGATATAAAATTGAAACCTTTGGGAGAATGATCCCCTCCCTGTAACAATCTCATATAACATTAATAACCGTGGGTAATAACCCCCTCTCTACAACCATATTATATAACATCAACATCTAGGGGAATAGAGAACCTACCTATAACCATAATCTAACATCAAAACCTAGGGGTGGTAGAACCCATATAAGGATCCTTCTCATAAAAATTAATCTAATTTTCAAAATTAAGTAAGGGTTATCGGTCATATCTAAAAACTATAAAATTTATAAGGATATATGATTTTAAAAATTTACTTATTATGATAAATCATATAAATTTACATGATTAACATTATAGATTCGTTAGAAATACTAAATTTTGATGTTGTATTTATTAAAAAATAAGGTCATTTCTCAATTGATTGAAAATAAGGATGGTTACGGTTGATGACTAAGAGTTGTGTTGGAATCTCAATGAATCAAGTTGGATTTGCTGATAGTAGTATTTTTTAAATCTAACATTGAAGAAGACTAAAGAGTTAAAGTGTTTTTTGGAGACTGTTTTATCTGAAAGATAGTTTCCATAGAGCTCTGGCGATTCTTGGTGGATTTATATATGTTGGAGGATATGACAGGTGATGATTTCATTGAGTTTGTTAAGGGTATGCTATGGTTTTCAAACCTTACATAAAGGTAATACAAGCCTTAAAGGATATGTATAAGAACATAAAACACATGGATACTCAGTTAAATGTAAATCGAAACATAAATTTAGTATGGGTACCATGATCAATGTGTAAAGAAAACTAGGGGTTGCGTAAAGGTAAATAGGTCTAGTTGTGAGGTTGTGTAAGGGTACGCTGTTGTATGTGGGTGTGACTGAGATGTGGTGGGTAAGTGTAACGAGGCTGTGTAAGGGTACTTGTGTAAGGATAATGAGGCTGCATAAGGGCACCTACATAATGGTAATGAGGACGCATTAGGGTACTATTGTAAGGGTAATGAGGGTGTATAAGGGTAACCTTATATGGGTAATGTGGAAGTATAATGGTACCTGTGTCAGGGGAATATTTGAATTAGAAAGGTCATGTATGGGTAATTCCCTACTCACATAAGGGTAAGTCTTAGATCTTAATGTTTATATAAGGTTTCCCAAGATTTTCTAAATCATACGTAAATGTATCCAATTGTGTAAGGGTACATCGTAGGGATGCTCACCTCACTGTATAAGTCCCATGGATAATAAGACACCCACACCACCACTTCACCCTGTGTTGTGGATGGTATAAATTTAGATGAGGCAAGAAATTCAATTTAAAGTGGGACTATATCATATTATATGAAATTACACCACAATAAACCATAGAAGAAAAGGATATGATGTAGTATCATATTTCAAAATGTTGCCTATGTGATGTCAAGATTGTGATTGTTTTCACATGTCGTAGAGACAAGTATAGCACAATAGAAGATGTTTGAAATGATTTTATGGTGATTGATGTATCATAATGAAAAATAAATGTATTAAGATAAAGGATCATTTTACCATTGAGATAATGGTTATGTCACAAAGGTAAGTGGATATATTTTTTCTATATTATATATTTTTAGATATATATACACTATAAATAAGAAACTAAACCATATAAGTGGTCAGTTCTAAAGATTTGGAGAGTGATTCACTATGGAAGGTGCACTACACCACATGAGTTTACTAAATGAACCATATAGGTAATGGTTAGGCCATGGTAGGAATGCATGAATATAATAGTAGATTTCATTGGAGTCCCAAAATCTTTGAAAATGCATGATAGTGTTTAGTTATTCCTAAATAGGGCGTCAACCACATGATATACATGTTTTTATGATCATAGGTCATAAAATATTAAAGGATAATGACCAAAATAATGGTGCTGTAAACATATAGTTTTCTAATTTTATAGATACTTATATACATGCTATGAAGATGAAGATATTATTCTATAATTATATATTTTAGAAATATCCATGAAGTTATAACCCTAGATATTCAAAGAATTAAAGTGTCATTTATGACTCTAAAAATGGTAGTCACAACATATTTGATAATGACTATATAAAACTAGAATATTTGTATCACATGAGACTCCTCTAGGTAGGAGAAAATTAGAGGATATATTTATTTGTGAGATCTAAATAGTTATATTATTGAAGATCCAAATTTTTTAGTAAGAATAATGTGATATTCCAATGAGGGTTTTTGTAGATTGAATAATTGGAATCCATTAATTATAAGAAAATAATAAGATGAAGGAGTTTGTTTGACGTATCAAAAAACAAAGAAGAAGTTTTTACAGAAGTATTATAGAATGAAGAAGGTGTTTCATCATGGTTTTTTCATATAGGTGAATGAAAAAACCAGAAATCCAATAAACTAGATAAAGTAACTACATTATTATGTTAGAATAAGATACCATAGCTCTCATCCTAAAGGATAGATTGATTTAGTAGTCCCAAAGAAATATATACATAAAATATTATCATATTATATTGTAAATATAAAATACACAGCATAATAATCATTCTAGAATACTTGATATTATTCACCATATCGTTCTTCATATCTTGTAAAAAGGAAAATAATTAAAGGGAAAGCTCATATGCTTAGTAAGATTTATTAATAATATAATCTATCTGGATTAAATAAGGTAGAATTATTATGGGATGGTAAATAACTAAATATAAATTCAATTTAATCAATTACTTGAGCATGAAATATATCCCTGAATAATACCAATGTAGAAATATTGTGGATAAAAAGGATGAATTGACAATAAAAGAAATTATTTATGTTGGATTTCATGATATCATGCATCATGATGTCTTTACCATCAAGTCCTTGGCCCAAGATAGTTTAATCAATGGGTAGAAATATACCAGAAACCAATTTAATAATTTTGGCCAACTAATTTGTAACACGAGACATGTTGATGAATCTTGGGGTATCGATAAACAATAACCACTAATCAATTCATTTAAAATGAATTTATCATATATTTAGTGAACAATTAAAATTCATAAAAAATATTTATTATCAACAAATATCTATATAGAGTGTAGTATGTAAAATATCATTATATTAGTAGACAATCAAAAAAAATTCTTAGTAAAACACTGTATGCTAAAATGGTATAAATTTTTGGTAATAATTATATCCATGATAAAAAGAATATAGATATCTTAGAGAAATTTAATATCTATTTAAAAATTATCATAATAAATTGAATGTTTTAAGAGAAAATTGATGACCAAAAAATTAATAAGAGATAAAAGATTTCCATCAATTCATTAGAAATATTAGTTTTGTAACAAAATCTTCTCATTTGGAGAATAAAACAGAATGAGAGAAAAAATTAATATAATATTTCATTAAAGAGTTTTATTTTTAAAACCATTGAAAAATATATAAGAATATAAATATAATATAATAGTTATGGTATTGGTAAAATCCTTTAACATTGTATACGTTAAATAGATACATTATATTTGATTTTTTCAAAGATTGTAGAAAGTGGACCTTTCAGAATAAATATTACTTTCAAAACATATAAAAAATTATTAATTAAAATGTCATTAATAAATCACTTTTAAAAATAAAAAGGATGTTTTTTGTTTTTAAAAAAATATAGATATTGAAGATAAATATAACTGATCAAAAGGAAAATAAGATTAGATTTTCTTTTGAAATTTTCACCAATTGATTCAAGTGATAAAGATAGGAAAATTTGGAATAAAACATGGAAAATATTTTAACATATTGAGGGTAAGAAAATAGATCTATTTTATAATGGATATATTATAATATTTCTTTAATGAAAATAAGATTAATAAAAAAATATATTGTAAAATAAATTCTTATCAATTTGGTAGCTTTTAAACTATAACCCATTAAAATAGTAAATTTTAATTAAAAATTTCATCAGAACTAATAATTATATATCCATGTTGAAAACATCAAAGGGTAAATATATACACTACATAAAAATAAATAGGTACATAATACAAAATATGTATCAATGGATTGGAAATTGAGACGAAATCCTTTACCTCTAGTTAAACTTAACTCGTAAGTAATTTTAACCTCATGAATAATTAATTTAGATTTATTATAATTAAATAAAAAACATATACCCATATATAATATCACAAATTACCCATTTATAATATCTTATCACCCATTTTTTAACAATATTTGATTATTATAACTGTATCGGGTGTTTACTGCTTCATTATTGTGAGAATTTTGAATGTTTTATTAATAGTACATTGGTTATGGTTAGATAATCAACAAAATTTTATTACTGATATAAATATCATTTATATTCATTATATAAATATTTATATTCATCCATGAAAATTAGAGGTAGAAAAATGAATTACACCGTTTATGGAGATGGTGGGACATAGGTACACATGAACGCTGTTTTCAATTTTCGACGAATGGAATGAAAAAAAGATAAATATTAATTCTTATTTGAAGAATAATTATTAAATAATATATATCATACATATTCATCAAATCTAAACTTATTACAATTCATGTAAATCAAAAACGAAAAATGGATTACATCGCTTCTTGGAGGTTATTATCCAAACATACATAAAATAAACACTCTCATTTTCCAATGGATTAGAAGATAATAAGGTAGATATGATATTTTAATTTTATAATGGTAATTATTTCATAAATATCATATATATTCATTTGTTCCATCTTTATAACCAACCAAATAAAGTGGTTATGAAAAATTAATTACATCCTTACATGGAGATGGAAAGTCATACGCATGCATGAGCGATGCTTTCTCTTTTCATTGGATGAAAAAGATATGAAAAATGGTTAATAATAATAATAATAACATATTAGTATATTTATTATACTTAATTCATTATTTGAGTATGTATGAAACAAATTTATATGAATTATAAGAAGAAATAAACTTAAAAGAGTCGATAAAGACAATTACCTCTTCTTCAATAGACTTACTTTAGATACATTGTTAAGGATAATTGGAATGATATTTTAAGAATATAATAACCTCTATTTCATTTATAGAGATTTTTAGAAGATAATTTTTTAGGAGTTTGTTGAGCTAGATGTCTCAATGTGGTGTAAATAAAAGAGGCAAGGGGTGTCCTATTATAAGTGTGTGTGGGGGGGGGGAGCTTTTGGAAATTTATGAAATATTATAATATAATATGTGTCTAACTAATGTAAAATAATTCTAAAAATTAATAGTTTTAAATATAATGCGGTTATGTAATTTATATAGTCATCTAATAAAATTTGGGCAGGTTTAGATATCATTTTAAACCTTATCCTTTGGATTACCCCTTGGTTATAAAATTTAAAACATAATAGTGGTAATGACTTTTAAAATTTTCAATGGCTATAATTTTACTCATAAGGTGAAAATTGGATCATAAAAATACATTGAATGACACTATTGACCATATATTATCCCCTTTTCTTATTTTAATTTTTTTAATGTTTTTAAATAATTTAGTAAAATATTATTTTCATAAAATATCATTAATGCCCTTATTGAAACTATTCATTTAGTTTGAGATTAAATAAAATAATAAAAATATATAATTAGAATATAATAATTTAAAAAATCTCTAATATTATATATTAATATATAAAATTCATGTCACACAATAATTCATCGAAATATTATTATTTTTAATATTTTTAATATCATTTGTTTTATTTTTATGTTATTTGAATAAATACTGTGCGAGCATTGAAAAAATAATTTAAATAATTATTCAGTCACTAAAAATTGAAAATAATTTTCTATATTAAATAAATTAATTTATATTTCCAATTAATATTTAAAACATAACATGACCTCTTTTTATACTTATAGAAAAATATTAGAGATATTAAAGTCAAAAGTATGAAATTTTGTTTTTTTATTCTATTTAAGTAAAATAAAGGCCAATATCATAGAAAAATAGAACCAAGTGGCCATATTATTCATATTTTTATTGAAATTTCTGAACTCCATTCACAAAATAGGATAAATTAAAGTGTTATAGAATTTTTATAGCCTTATCAGAATGTTTTTACCTTGTTTTACCCTTACTATGGTGACAAATTTCCACCATGGTTACTATTCTTAATTACAAAAAAATAAAAGGGTTATATTTACCAAATTTGAACCCCATAATTCCAAAATGGAATTCATTTTACCAAATTCAATTCACATAATTTTCATAAATTAATATAAGATAAAAACATTAAAGCAATGTTTTTTATAAAAAAGGTGTAATTAAGTCTCAAAATGAACTTTTAACAAAATTATGTACAATAATAATTCAAATGTAATAATTAGTTTATTTATAAATAAGTTATTATTATATTACTTTAGGCTTACATTACAATAATTATGATTCATTTTTAATTAAATTAAATGACAGTTTATAAAAATTAGTATTTTTTACCAGTCATTAAGAAATCAATCTTTTTTGAAAAATCCCGAAATTTAAACCTAATATAATATTGACATGATGAATTAAAAAATGGTACAGTTTTTACATAATAATATTTTCATTGGTTTTAACTATTCAATTAAACTCTTTGTTATGTGTAAAATAAGTTATCGAAGAAATTTGTTTAATGAGAAAAATATCATAAAATCTTGGGCGGTTACATTCTACCTCCTGATAAGAATATTACCATTTAAATTATATCACTCCGATATAAAAGTTAAGGATAATTATTTCTCATAAAATCCTTCTATCCCCACAAAACTTTCTCAATTTTATGATTTCTCAATAAAAATTTTACTAGGTGAGTGGTATTATTTCGTAATACTTTCTCTCTAGACCCAAAATCTCCAATGATTGTACCTTAGAAGATTGAAATTTCTCTAGTGTTATGATCTATGAGTTTAGTAAATTTTAAAGAAAAGATATTTTCTTCCTTAGGATAGATACATGGAAGAAATTGTGAACATAAAAGTTATTCAGTGGAAGCACCAAACAATAATATACCATCCCGATATGATTAAAATTTAAAGATTAAGTGGAAGGAGCAAAAAATAATATACCATCCCAATACGATCAAAAATTTCAATGGGACCAGTATATATAGGTCTTATCTTTCTATTATTTTCAATTTTCATAACTATATTCAAATGAGACAATCATAAGAATACATTGTGACCACATTCAAACTCTAGAACCCACCGATTACTGTAAATATAACTTTTTTTCAACTCTAAGATGCCCTTATGTTTTTTTGAATGGATATAACATTATCCTCCATTTCCTAATATTTATCAGGTTTTAATAGATTTATTTCTCCAAACTCATCCAAATACATTGGAGTTATACACTTCAATACATGGAGGGATACATAAGGATCCATATGAATGATATATTGAAAGTTATTATTGTAAGAAAATTCTACCAAAGGAAGGAGTTGATCCAAAAAAACTTTTAAATCCATAGAGAAAGCTGTAAACATGTATTCTAGAGTTTGGATGGTTCTATAAAACTGAACATCTGTATGAGTATTTTAAGAAGTATCAAAACTCAAATATATATCTATATTCTACTAAATTTTTCAATAGAAGTTTTGGGTAAACCTTAGATCTTGATCCGATACTATTGTGAGTGGTACTCCATAAAATTGAAAAACTCATTTAATGTATAACTGAGTTAGTTGGTCAAGAGAGAACTCTTCTCTAACATAAATAAAATTCAATGATTTCATATGGATATTTAATAAAATTAAAATATCATTATCTTATTTAGATGTTCTAGGGAGTTTGATGATGAAATCCAAGGTAACAATTTGCCATTTTCATTATGGTATGGGTAACCGATGTAACATAATCCTAGATTTATATATTTTAAACTCAACCTGATTACACAATGAGCATCGATATACATACTAAAAAATAACCCTTTTTCATTTTATCCCACCTGAAATATTCTTTTAGATATCTATACATTCTTTTAATTATAGGTTGAATAGAGAATGATGAAATATAAAATTCTTAAAAAAATCCTCTCCAACTTTGGTATTGATGAGATACATACTTGGTTATTTAATATTAATATTCCTATATGATCTTGGTTGATCTCAGGAACATTCATCACCTTCATATGCAATTCCACATATTCCTTTTACACCTTCCCAATCCTCTCATGGATGGATGGTTGAATATTATTTTGAGAATGATAAGATTTGTTCACATTATTCATGATTTCAACATCCATATTCCACAAATCCATAAATATTGAATATATTTCCAGTCTCACTATGGACCAACTTTTATGATCATTCCAAATCAGATCATTATTCACCTTCCTCACTTTCCCAAGGTGGTAATCTATTGAGTAATCATAATATTTGACCAACTCAAACTATCTTCACTGGTACATATTAAATACATTTTTTGTAAATATATGCTTCATTATTTTATTATTAGTATATATATCACACCATTAACCATGCATATAATTCCTACACAAATTCAATGAAAAAATTACCATATCTAGATCCAAATATTGAATCAGTTAATTCATTTCATGAATTTTAAATTGGTGGGAGAAATAATATTTCATCATTTAATTATTTATGATGATGCATAAGTCCCCAATTTTATGTATCACTATAGATCCCAAACCCCTCTTCATTGTAGGGTAATGTGTGGACATGCTCATTGACCAAAATTATCTTCTATTCTCTGAAATTATCTTCACATTCATCTATCCATAAAAACATTACCCCCTTCCAATGAAATATAGTGAGTATATTATATAGTCATGAAAAATCTCTCACAACACATCACCAGTATCCATCAAACCCAAGAAAACTAAATATCTATATTAATATGGTTGGTATAATCCATTTATTAATAATTTATATTTTTAAGGATGCATCGATATACCTTCACTTGAAATTATATGTACCAATAATGAGGTTTTTTGTAAGAAATTTACACTATTGGTAAATTTGGAATATGTTTGCCCTTCCTCAGGGTCTTTAACACAATTCTAAAATATTCTTCATGATCTTCCTTTATCATTGAATTTATAATAATATAATATATAAGAATACCAGAAAATAATCAAGGTAATATCTAAATAATATATTAATTAAATCCATATATATAGATATAACATTGGTAACATAAAATATAATTATTATAAATTTATAATACTGATACCTCACCTAAAGTGTATTATTATGTATATCCTCTTTCTTGAACTTTAGTTTTTGATATTTAGATTGAAGATATCTCTTGGAAGAATATATATATATCATCCTAATTGATCAAATAGACCATCAATATATGGTAAAGGATACTTGTTCATAATAAATGTTTTATTAGATTCCATATAATCAATGAAAAGATGTGTTTAACCATCATTATTATAAACAAAAAGAACAGGTTCACCCCATGAAGAAGCATTAGTATGAATGAATACATTATCTATATTTTCTTAGAGTTAATTATTTTATTATAGAAACTCAATCAGGGCTATTCTATATGGAGTCTCTGAAAAAGGCGTAACTTCAGGTATGAGTTCTATTTAAAACAGAATATCATGATTTAGGGTAAGACTAGGAAAATATCCTATAAAGAAATAAAAAAACTCCTATAAATCAAGAATATATTAAATATTGAGTTTTAAAAATCCATATGAGATAAATTTCTCCCATGAATATGTAGAAATACCCATATTATAGAAGAAATTTCCATTGGGATTTTAGGTTTATCCTCACACCAAAAGGCTGTCATAGGGTGATTCAAAATATTGAGTGTCACTTCCCTTACTCAAAAATTGATACGGTCTCTATACTAAGAAAAAAAATATATTCCCAAAATTTCATCAAATTCAAATAGAGGTGGAATAACAATATTTTCAGGATGCACATTCCTCTAAATTCTATTAGAGATGAGCTATATATTTGAGATGTGATAATCCTACCATTATGAGTTTTTACTTCCAAATCAATATCTAATAATTGAGGTGGTGATATGATACACTTAGAAAATTATTTATAAATAAAATAGTGGTTATTACCAATATAATATAAAACATTAACACTTATATATTTGAGGATAAGTAAAACTTTCACCACATCAATTGTAATTTCCACTTCGATTATAGTAATTACACATGCTTGTATTTCTTCGCTTGGTTTCTTCTATAGAAAGTTCCCTAGATGATTATGGAAATATTTTGAATAATGAACCATCTATTTATAATTGTATAACTAAATAGGATTGGTTTATTTCTTTTTCTTACAATCATTATCCATAATACCCATATCTCTACACTTGTAACAAACTTCCTTTCCCTTTAGGTATTTCCCATGATGTTTATTTCCACAATTTTTACGTGAATTTATTCATATAATTCTTATTTTTTTATGTGTTCTATTTTCCTTGGTTCTTAATGGACCTTTTATTCTCTTAATTCTCCTTGAAGATACAAGATCTTGAAAATTATTTCTCTATATTTATGGAACTTGATATTATATCATCATATGATGAAATTATTTAAGAAACTTTTTCCCTTTGGAGACTCAATATAATCCCATCAATGAAATGGTAAATCATTATTTTCATATTATTTATGTAATATAAAGAATGCATGTATAATATTATAAAGTTATCCTTATTATATACTACACTTTATTCTTCCTTACTCTTCAAAGTGAAGAACTTGCTCTCTATTTCAGTTTGTTGTTCTTGATGGAATTATTTATCAAAGAATATCACTTTAAAAGTTCTATATTCCATGTTTTCTATATGTTCAACTAGTTTAGTGTTTTGGATCAATTATCACCATTTATTGGAAAATAATCTCAAAAAATACACTTCCAGGATAACCTTTTTACTTTTATTACACGCAAAACCTTGGAATATATTTTCAAGAGAATTAGTACATTATTAAACTATAAATGGATATGTAATTCAATTAAAAGAAAAAATACTATATAACATGAATTGATCCAAAATATTTCAATAATTATATAGAAAAATAGGTTTCATTATATATAAAATTTTATTCATCATATCCTGAGTAAGATTCCCTTATATTGCCTTCAGGTACTCAGTCCCAACACCACATATATTGTCTTACTCAGTATGTAAATCCACAAATTGTCTATGAGTGTTTATTAAATTTCTTCAATTAGGAACCATTACTAAATAATGGACCAAATATAGGCATCTTATAGTCATCATTAATATTAATCCACAAAATAAAAAATCACTATAATGGAAAAATTTCAAAAATACTATAAGGGATTATCATAATTCTTATGTTAGGTATGTTCATTTAAAATCTAGTTCCCATGGTTTCTACTAAACTTCCATTGATAATAAAAATATAAATCCCAACTCTAGAAACCTAGAGCTAGTGTCTACTTTATTACTTTGGTATAATATATGAGGGATGTCATCCTGAATGATCGATCCCTTTAGCATTATTAAATTACTAGATACATATATGATTTCCATATTAAATTTGAAATATAAACTACATAGTATTAGAAAAATTCTCACATCCTTATATTATTAATAATATCCTTATTCATATCATGGGTAAATGAAAAAAATAAGGGGAAAGTTCAAATAAATATGAATTTTTACTTATAATAGAATAAATCAAGAGTAATTGAGGCATAATCAATATAGAAATGTAAATAATTGAAAACAAATGTCATTTAATAAATACCTTGAGTATGAAATGAATCCATAGACAATAATAAGGTAGTAATATCTTGGATAAAAATAATTTATTTTTCAATGAAGGAAATTATTAATGTCAGATGTCATGATCTTAGATATAATTATATCTTTACAATGAATGCATTTTTCTAAGAAATTTTAATTGATAGGTAAAAATATATCCAAAACACAATTAATAATTTTGGACACCTAATTTGTCTTATGAGACCTATCAATTCATTGATGGTCTATCTATAACTAATATTCACCGGTTACTACATTAACAATGCATTCATCATATATTTAATGATAAATTTAAATTCATAAGAAATATACCTTATCAATAAATGCCTTTATTGAGTAAAGGATACATAATATCAATATTTTCCCAGTAAATCAAATAACATTCATAGTAAGGAATAGTACACAAAAATTGTATTAGGTTTAAGGAATAATTATATACATGATACAATGAATATGGTCATTTAAGAGAAAATTAATTTCTAATTAAAAATTATCATAACAAAGTTAATGTTTTAAGATAATTTTAACTAACACAAAATTAAATAGACATAAAATATGACCCTTAATTCATTAAAAATATCAGTTTTGTAAAACACTAATATCATTTAGAGAATAAAGAAAAATGGAATAAAAATATAAAAATAATTTTTCATTAAATATTTTTCTTTTTTAAATCCATAAAAACCTTTTAAATGAATCTAAAAAAATAAATCAGTTATCCTTGTGAGGCAATCCATTAATACTGTATGGGTTAAAAAGAAACATTCCTTTTGTTTTTTATAAACAATGTTAAAAATAAACCTTTCAGAAATTATCATAAATATTCTCCTAAAACCCTTTAAAAATTAATGTATAACATAAAATTACATTAATAAATCTTTTGATTAAATAAAAGAAATTTTGTAAAACCTTTTTAAAAAATATTGACATAAAATAAAAACATACTTGATCAAAAGTGAAATAAGAAAAAATTTTCTTTTAAAAAATTATTTTATTAATTAATGTTTTAAAGAGCAATAAAGTTATAATAAAACATGGAAAATAATTAATAATATGGTGGATAAAAAATAGATGGATTTTCTGAAGGACATATTATAATAGTTCTTCAATGAAAGTAAGAGAAATCAAAAATAGAGTGGTTATAAAATAAATTTTTACAACTTTGGTAAGTTTTAAACTGTAACCCCTTGAAAGAGTAGATTTGAATTTAAAAATCAATAATATATATATATATATGTTCATGTTAAATATATAAAAAGGTCATTATATACACCACATAAAAATAAATAGGTTTATCATACCAAATATATCTCAATAGAGAGGAAATTGAGATGAAATCACTGAACTTAAGGTTAACTTGCCCCATAAGTGAATTAAACCAAATGTATTATAAATTTATATTTATTAAAACTATATAAAAGAACCACATAACTATATATAATAGTATATATGATCCATTTATAACATCTTATCTCTAAATTGTTAACAATATTTTATAATTATCATTATTTCAGGTGTTAACTGCTTCACTAATTAATGAGAATTTTGGTAGTTTTTGTAGTTATACTTATATTATGGTCACAAAATGTCAATAATTTTAATCACAATATAAATATATGATATATTAATTATATATATATATATATTTATAGTCATTCATAAGAGGTAGAAATAGAAAAATAAATTACACCATTCATGGAAACGGTAGACCATGTGTATGCATGAACACTATTTTCACTTTTCAACAGATAAAAATAAATAAAGGTAAATAAATATTAAAATTTCAATATTAATTATTATATCATATGTATCAAATATATTTATTAAATATATCCTTATTACCATCCATGTAAATTGAAATTAAATGATGGATCACATCGCTTCGTGGAGGTGGTAGTCCACACGTTTGCACGAGTGACATTATCATTTTCAAACAGATTAGAAGGTAAGAATGTAAGAATATAGATATGATGTTTTAATTTTATTATAATAATTATGACATAAATAAAATATATAATAATTATTTAAATATTTATAACAATTCAAATAAAGTGGCGATGAAAAATGAATTACGCTACTACATGGAGTTATGTCGTACCCCTGAGTGAGTGATGTTTTCCCTTCCCACAAGAAGGAAATGAGATGGAAAATGGTTATAACATAATAATAATAATGTATAAGTATATTTATAATACTTTATTTATTATTTTATTATGGTTAAAATATATTTGTAGGAAATAGAATACTAAATAATCTTATAAGTGTTGGTAAAGATGATTATATCTTCTTCGGTAGAATTCCCTTAGATCCATTCTTAAGGAAAATATGAACGGTCTGTTAAGAAGAAAATAACCTCTAAATAATTTTTAGGGAGTGTATACGATAATTGGTCAGGTTTTGGTAAATCTATATTGATCAATATGGTGTAAATAAAATATATAAGGGGTATCCTTTTATAAGTGTGGGGAGGGGAACTTTTAGAAATTCATGAGATATTATTATACAATACATGCCTAACTTATGTCAAATGGTTAAAAATAGAACATATTCTTTGGTAATAAGTATATAGTCTTAATATAATCATCCAATCAAATTTGGATAGTTTTAGGCATCATTTCAAACCTTATACTTTTGATTAACCCCTTGGTTAACCAATTTTAACCGTAACTATGGTAACTACTTTTCAAATAATGGAGGCCTATAACTTTACTTACATGGTGAAATTTGGATAATAAATGGAAAATGTAATAAATTTTAGACCATAAACATTCCCAATTTTTTTTATTTTTAAGATTTTAATTTATTTAATAAAATATTATTTTCATAAATATCATTAATGTCTTTTTGGACACTATTCATTTAATTTGAAATTAAAAGCACCAAAACAAAGATGTAATTTGAATACAATATTTTCATAAATTCATAATATTATATATTAATTTATTAAATTATAGGAATATAATAATTCATCCAAATTTTATATATTTTAATATTTTTAAAAACATTTATTTTATTTTTCTATTAATTCAATAAATATTGTGTCAACATTATGCAATCATTTAAGATAATTGTTCATTCACTAAAAATTATAAAAAATCCTGATAAAAAAATGAATTCATTTTTTAAATGAAAATTTAGAACATAACATAACTTTTTTTATCCTTTTGTAAAAATAGTAGAGATATTAAAGTCAAGGATATGACATTTTGTTTTTATTCTTTTCATAATGTAAAATAAAGGTCAATATCAAAAAAAAAATTATACCATGCGGACATATTCTAAATAAATGGATAGAAATGGTCTAAATAAATTCATAAAATATGATAAATAAATTTCTATATAAATTTTAAAGCCTCATCAAAAATATTAATCTCATTTTCCCATTTTAGCCTTACTAAGGTGACAAATATCCACCAAGGTTACCATTCATAATAGAATAAAAATAAATGGGAAATATTTACCAAATTTTAACATTATAATTCAAAATTTTTAATCCATTTTTATCAAATTCAATTAACATTATTGGTATTAATTTATTTAAGATAAAAATTTAAAATGCAATGATTTTTTAAGAAAAATGCCTTTTAGGCCAAAAAATGAAATTTTACTAAAAATAAAATATATTAATGATTAAAATAAAATTAAATAGATTATTTATAAATAAATAATATTTATTTTAATTAAGTATTAAATTAAAATCATTATGGGGAATTTTCAATTAAAATAAATGGTAGTTTTACAAAAATTGGTAATTTTTTCTAATCCTCAAAAAATCAATTTTTTCAAAAAAAATTCAAAAATTCCAAAAAAGATAATATTGGAATGGTGAATTAAAAAATGTTATAATTTTTAGATAATAATTTTTACATATGATTTCATGATAGTTTTAAAACCAGTGTTGCATGTTAATAATGTTATCAATGAAATTTATTTAAATAAAAAAATATAATAAAATTTTGGGTTGTTACAATGAATAAGAAGCCTAGTGGGACTTAAATAGAGAATCTATTCATAACTAAAAATAAAATACAAGCAGTTTATGTTGTTTAAGTGAATGATATGTTGATAAATTGTTAAGGTGTTCATTACCACTAACTACGAGAAATGAAAAGAATGATTGAGGGAGTGACCCTTAGGAAGCAGTGAGTTATCACTATTCCTTATTTGGTAGTGAGCCTAGGTATAAGAGTGGCCTAGCCTAAAACTTTGTATGCAGTGAGATTCATAGTGAATTTGGTGCATGATGAAATGATGATGAATGATTCTCATATATATCCAAGTGGTGGTGAGCCAAGTAAATACTCATGCCTATATTTACATTATTCATGCACACCAAAAAGATCATGAACATAAATTTTATCTAGTTAAAAGATAAATCCATGTTACCCTTAAAGTTGAAAGTTCATAATTCTATAGGGTAAGAGATATATTCAAAGGATAAAGGGTTTTAATTGAAAAAGGATCCCATGCCATGATACACCCCCTCTTAGGGTAATCTCATGATAATTCCATTATTTATTACCAGTAAGTGGTATCATAGAGGTAAGTTTATATTTTTATTTTTTATTATCGTGACATGATCTGAAGTGTTGTTTAAAATGTCATCCATAGTGATGGATGCTTTAATTTATAAAAATAATTTAAAATTGTGGAATAATGTGTTTATCTGGTTCAATGAAGACTCTATTTGAGCTTCTTAAGAAGTGGTATAAGATGAAATTATTCTCTTAAGCCACTACAAATCCATATTTGAAATAGATCAATTAAAAATTACAAGTGATGCTTCAGTAAAAGAGGAATTAAAGCATGCTCTCAAAGAATAATTTCACTAAAATATGAATCATTACAAGTTTTATTAATATGTGTTGATATAATTGGATGATTTCTTTGAAAAATATTAAATTCCAGGATAGAAGTGCCTTATGAAAAAAGGAAATAGGAAGAAAAACAATAATTATTCATTCCATAAGTTTTTACTACAACCAAGGTTAAATTTTATCCTAATACTATTCCTAATTTTGACTCTCATGTGAATAAAGGATTTGAAATTTCATAATCTATCTTGGAAATGAAAAGGATATGTGATTCTGGCGATGAAGAGGCAAAACAATTAACTGTATATTATATAAAATGATTATGAAATTAAAAATAATACCATTAGAGGATCATCCATGAATTATACTATTCAATGGTATAATATTTTTCCTTAGATTAAAAAAATATTGAGATGATAATAATTGGTCTTCAATATTAGTAAAAAGAAAATGAGAAACTCTATGGAGGAGAAAAGTGATATGATTGAATAGATTTTCCAAGAGATTTCAAAGAAAATAGACATAGATAAGGTGTTAAAGGCAAGAACTATACCTATCAAAACTCAACATGAAGAAAGGATACATTCAAGTATGTATTATACTTGAAATATTAAAGTAATGGCTGCTGAGTTGAAAGTAAAATATATGAATATAAGATAGATTGGGGATATGATTAACATATCAGTTTAAATATGATTATACTTCTAAAATCTACCATAACATGTGTAGAAATAGAGAGTAATCTAGATCTAAGATGTGTAAGTAAATAATTTTTCCATGAAAAAAAATAGTGGTGGTTTTGCAAAATATAAAAGAACAAAAGTTATTTTATTTTGGATTATTTGGGCACATTATGAGTGAATGTTATGCATCCAAAAATCCCAAATATGTTTAAATAACACCTCTAGTGCAAAAAAATCAATCAAGGAGAGACCAAATGATGTGTGATTCTTATGTTAAATGTTTCATTTTTCCTATTGGTAGTCATATGTAAAGGTATTTGAATTGGATAAATTCATGGAAGGGTAAATAATCTAGATAGAGACACTCCAGTCCTATAACTTACATAGTTATGTCTTATCCTAGAGAAACCCATTTAACTTGGAAAATAGATTCAATATTTTGGAGAATGAAAATGATCCTCAAGAAAGGGTGTGTCAACCACAAAAAATCCAAGTGCTTATAATAACTCGCATGGAGTAAAATAAGGAAAATATATAATGAAAAAACCAGAGGTTGATCCAGGTGTAAAGAAGCTGTCATAGAATGGGAAGTTGACTCCACAGAGAAAGATATATTCCAAGACCAAACTTTTGGATATTAAGGAACGTTTTTACCAAAGTGGGGATGCAGTAACCTCTAAGAGGAAAAAATTTAACATTTAGTGGATAATAATTGTGGAGGGAATATCCATTGGTGATGAAACCCAATAAGATAATTGTTTATGTGTGATTGATTCTATAATAACAAAAATTCCCATGAAAAGAAAGGATTACATTGTTTAAATCCATGAAATTAAGTTTTTAATGGGTATTAAAAAAAGTGGTTCAATTGGAAATATGTTTATTTTTCTTTCTACATGTTATGATTAATGAATTGAGGTTTTATTTCATTCCATTCCCAAAATCTAAATCAATGGAAAGGAAATATGATAGGTGATGGGTTATTTCATCTTGACCGACCATATTTCTAAACTTGAGGATTGTCAAGGTATCCCTATCCCCATTTGATTTATTATGTTCACTTTTTTTATAGGTTCATAATTTAAGGGGAGATATGATTTATAAGGTGATTGTTCTTGAAATTAACATGAATTATTATTCTAGAAAAGAACAAATGGATAGATTTTAATAAAAATATAGAAAAGAAAAGGATGTTTCCCAATTTTTTACACCATTATATGATATCATTTTTTTTCAAGAGATAAAGACTCATGAGGAGTTCTTTTGATCACCAAATTCTATTAATCCTTATCATAAGTGTTTATTCAAGTGAAGCGATGAAAGGAATGGAGTAAAAAATATATCATTTTTTCAAATTGAACTGATATTAAAAAAATCAGTGTAAAATTAGTATCAAGTGGTATTTATTACTTCATCATATGGTATGTTTCTAACAACTAATTAATTTATTGTTATTTACTAATTTTTAGTGTGATGTAATAGAGGAATAATAAATCATTTAAGAGAGAAAAAAACTTATGAGTGTGTATTGTGTATGGAGGAACAAAAAGTAAGTGTTGTCTATTTAAAAAAATACAAAGGGGGAGATTTTTACATGTCCCAAAGTGTTGATGTTTGATTTATTGATAATAAAGATGGTCAATGTTGGTTTAAAATAAGTATGGTAAAGTTTGATGACCAAAAGTTGTGTTGGAATCTCAATTATGAAATTTAGATTTCCTAATAATAAAATTCTTGACAACTCATGTGGAATATGACTAAAGTGTTAAGGTGTTTCTTGGAAGATTGTATAGATCCAAAGATAATATCCAAGTATCTCAGGTGGTTCTTAGTGGAATTATATATATTAGAGGATATGGTAGGTGATGATTTCCCTGAGTCGTGTAAGGGTATAATAGGATTTTCAAACCCTATATATAGATAAACTGAGGCTTCAAGGCTATGTATTGGCACATAAAACATATATAAGATCACATAAGGGTAAATCCCATCATGCCTTGTATAAGTGGAGCATGAAAATGTGTAAGGGTAACTGAGAATGATATAAAAGTAAATAGGTCATGCTGTGAGGTTGTGTAAGGGTAATCCATTAAGATGTGCTACTTAAGGGTAACAAGGATGTATAAAGGTACCCATGTAAGGATAAAAAGTATGTGTTAGGTTAATTTCATATTGGTAAAGAGTCTTCATAATGCTGCATGCGTAATTGGAATGATGTTTTTTAAGGGTTCCTATGTAAGGGTAATGAGGCTACATAAGGGCACCTTCATAACGGTAACATGTGTGTTATAAAGGCTCCATACAGGTAGTTCCCCACTCACGTAAGGGTATACAATCGATCTTAATGATCACATATGGGTACCCAAGATTTTTAAAATCCTTCATAAAGGTATCTGGTTGCATATGGGTATTCCATAGGGATAACCACCATAGCATAAAAGTCTTACATATAACAAGATACTCACGACACCTATTCTCCCTGCATCGTAGGAGGCCAAAATTTAATAGAGGCATGGAATTCATTGTACACTAGGGATGTGTAATAGTATATGAGATTTTACCACAATAAATCATGGATGAAAAGAATATGGTTTAGAATAATATTCCTCAATGTAGACTTTGTGAACTCAAGATTGTGATAGTTTTCATGTGATGAAGAGATAAGTATTTCCCTATGGAAGATGTTTGAAATAATTTTACGGTCATGGTCACACCATGAAGAAGATCCAAATAATTGGCGAATGAATCATTTCACCTTGGATACAATTGCTACACTGAAAAGGAAGGTGGATATGTTTTTTTTAATATTATGCCTTTTGAGAAATTTCTATACCATAGAAAAGAAGTTATGCCATATAATTGGGTGGTTATGATTATTTGGTGAGTTCTACATAATGAAATATGCACTAAACTGTAATTTTTTGTTGAATTCATCATAATGGTAATGGCTACATAATAGTAGCCATGAATTAATACAAGAGTATATTTCCTGAGAGTCCCTAACTATCAGAAAATGAATGATAGTGTGTGGTTATTCAAAAATAGGGGATCAACTGCATGGGCTAAAGGATTTTATGATAATGGTTATAAGTTATTAAAGTATTAAGGCCATGATCATGATACTGCGAAAATAATTTTTTTCATATTTATATATATGGAAATACATGCTCAAAATATAAAGATATTCTTAGAAAATTGTGTATTTCAGAAATATCCGGGTAGTTTCAACCTGATATATGTGGGTAATTTAAGTGTTATTTATGAATATTAAAATTGTATTTATGTTAAATGTAATAATATATATATAAAAGTGGAATATCTATTTTATAATATATACCTCTAGGTGGAAAAAATAGAGGGGAGATTTCTTTAAGAGATCTAAAAATTGATTCTATTAAAGATATGCATTTCATAGGAAGAAGAAGGTATTGTTATAGTGATAAGATGTAAGTCGTAAATAATTGGAATTCATTAAAGTTAAATCAAATAAGAAGAATAATAATGAGTATTTTTCTGTATTTGAAACAAATAAGAAGTTATTCTATAGGTATTTTGGAAAAAAATGTGTTGCATCAATGTGTTTTAATAGAGATGGAGGAGCAACACGATGGGACTTCAATAGAGAATCTATTCAAACTCAAAGATTCAATACATTCATGTTATACTAGATAAGGGACATACATATCCATAAACTATGATAGTATCCTTTCCATAGGTAGTGAGATAACAAATAAATATTTTAGGGAGTGACCCTTGGGAAGTAGTGAGATATTCATAAACCTTGTAAGGTAGTGATCTCAGACATATGAGTGACCTATCCTAAACCCTTATAATCAGCTATATTCATAGTGATTTTGGTTCAAAACACAACATCGATGAATTCTCCTTAGATTTATCCTAGGGAGGGTGAAGTAAATAAATAATTATGTCCATATTTATTTTATTCATGCGCATCAAAATAGGTCAATAAAAAAAATTATATCTGGTTTATTGAGAAATCTAATTGACCCTCAAGGTTAAGAGGCCAAGATCCTATAGGTTATATGAAATAGTCAAAAGATAAAGAGTTTTAAATTTTCAATCATTTCATACTATGATTCACCACAATATCCATAAAATATCAGGTAATTCCATTATTTAATCCCAAACATTTTTGATGGAGTTAGAACTTGACCAAACTATACAAATGGAAATTTTTTAATAATCTGGTCATTCACTCAACCTAGTACCAAATACCTACTATCCTAGTTCTACCTCCAGGATTGCACCTATTTCTCAAACATTATCTACCTAAGGATCTTCCTAGGGAATCTACATTCAGCCTACTAGATCACTATTCTATTTTGGGAACCCCTCATGTTGTCTCCAACATACCCCATTTCATTTATTCATGGAATGATTCACTTAGAAGCCAATAATTTATACTCTGTAACTATTAATGGACCAAATACAACTCAAACAATATAATTCCAACAAGAACCAAGACAGAAACAATTTAATTTAATTTTAGGCTTATTTAAAAATATGTTAGCATGATAGAACATTATACACACATAGAAATGAGGTTATACATTAGAGATATAATTGGAAATACCAATTTTGTTTAAGAATATTCACATTACATATCATTAAGTGAGTTAATCCTAAGTAATTAGAATTAATAAATTAGAGAATAGACTTGGAAATAGTCATAAATGGCCATACCTTTCATAATTACTTGAAATAATGAGAGAAAAAAGGAATAATACAAGAGGAGTGCTACATTAACTACATGTGATCTAATGGAATTATTGATAGATAAAACTATTGAAGAATGCTGTATATTTCACTTAGAAGTGTAAAATAAGATAGAAGAGATATGGATTCATGAAGGAAAAATGAGGGGAATATTAATTATTAACCCTTAAATATTAAAATATATATTTTAATAATATATATGTTAATAATTTCTATGTGACCAAACCTGTCACAACACAATGACGATCCAGGGTCCCCCTAATGGCATGGACCCTATGGCCAAAACATGGTGTGCCTATCCAAGAATGAACCTAAAATCCATACTCCAGAACATCATGGCATGGAGACTCAACTTTATAGATTAAGAAATCCATAGTACTGGCTTTATGATGATACCAAGTGGGTCAAAAACTTATTATCCACCCACATGAAATATTATTAATATGATTTGACCATTATAAGGGAACACCAACATGAGTTTTGGAATAGTATCACCTGATGTGGCTCAAGGAGATACTTATACAAATAAATCTTCACTACTTTATTACCTAGGATAAAAAATTATCCTCAACCCACAAGTGAGAATTAATCTTATTAAAAACTGAATATTAATCCCATACAAGCCTCTCCACACCACAAATACCTATTCCACATCTTGACATCTGTTGATGCCAAAAAAATTTAATCGTAGATAGACAACCATTACATAACTACCTCCCCTTATTGAATAATTATAGTCTTTTTATGAAACCTTATTATGGTCTGTCCCTCACCAATCATTGTGTTACAATTCACATTTAAAATTTTTTAGGTTTAAACCGTGGATAACTATTGGAAACACCTTTCAGACCCCTTCCAACACCTCTAACAGGTTAAAAACATCGAAACACATGAGATAATAGAAAATTAAACTGGTTAAGTACATCCATAAGGTCTATGGTGTTATAAAGAATCCACTATATAGATAATCTTCATCAATATGCGTTTTCAAGAATCACCAAGACACAATGGTGAATAAATCTTAACACTACACCCGTATGTCTGACATCAACTCCAAAATCTCCACATGTATTTTTCTGTGCTGCCACTACACTCATACTAACGAAACCTTCTTATTTCATAGATTATTCTAGATCCAATCCATAATATGATTTATACACTTCTTGAATGAATAATCCAACACTAAATCAATATCCTTAATGTAGATCACATGAGATAGATCAAGATGATATCTCTTGAGTAGAGATACATGATGCACATGATGCATAGTAGTAGAGAAATGAAGAAGATCTAATTTTTATTCCATTATAATGATTATATTAATCATCTCAAACAACCACATATTCTTGGGTGCTAATTTCCTATTCCCCGTTATATGAAATTTCCTTAATATAGGTAACACTCATAAGAACACCCTATCTCTCACCTTGAACTTCAATGTATGGCATGAATCATAAACACAAGTCCAACTTCTACTACAATAATTCACTAACCCTTTACTAATCATCTAAATATTATATGAAGTGTCATTCATGAGACTCATCCTAATAACCACTCTTACCCCAACCTATATCAAACACAAAGGTCATAAACATTACTAACCATATAAATCAACAACAGGTACCATATAAATCAAATATCTATAACTATTATTGTAGTAAAACTCTATGAGCACTATATAGTTCTAATATGAACCTTTTAAATGACACATTACCACAACCTATCCTCTAATATAGGAATGATATAATCACTCTCCCAATTTTTTTTCAGGATGATAAGTTATTCCTAGATACATCGTTGTATCCAGCCACTTTTAAATCACTCACCAAAATCATTATGTTAAATGAAAATTCCAGTTTAATATGGAACTCCTCATTAACTTGTGAAAATTAACTATCTACTAAACATAGAGATTTCCCAACTTTTCAATGGATAATTACTCTCAGATCAATAAAAAACAAGAATCCTTAGTCATCTGGTCTAAAAAAATACAAACTATATCACTACCTTGAGTTTTCCTTGGTAACTACATCACAAATTCAATTTTTACAACATCCCACTTCGACTTAAGAATAGTTAATTATGGGAGAAGACTAGTGGATTGTTGGTTCTCATTCTTCACCTATCAGTAGGTGGAGTATTATGAGTCAAAACCCACCATTTCCTTTTTTAGTTTGGAAAACCAATTTTTATATGGATATTAGGGTATATATAGGTAAATCCTGGGTGAACATACCATATTGAGGAATATGATTCCATCCTTATCTCCTCACTCATGCTCATTGGGACAAAAACTTGACCTCATATATAAAAGATCTTGACACACCCAACCAGAACACCAGGTGGTGAATCCCTACCATATATATTTCCCATCATCACTAGATAGTATGAATCTATTAGTTTTTCTCCATAACCCTCTTTATGAGTTAGGAGGAGATAATCAAGGAAATAATCATTTATACTCCTAAACATCAAGGTATATCTCTTATAAAACGATAATAATGTACTACTCCTTGATCCACTACTGCACCACATAAGCCAGAGTATTCCTACTTATTTTATCACAATATGTATTCTCCTTTATAGGGGAATATTCCACCTAAAAATTTGATGACCATAGGTATTCAACCCATATGTAATGTTGAAGGTTCATGTCATTCTACAAGAAAATGTATCTCAAGATCTTATAATTTGTATACAATATAAACTTATCACATATATGATATTGTATCCATAATATTAGGGTGCACACTAATACCACTAAATCAAGACCATGCATTGGATAGTTCCCATGCTATAACCATAACTACATGGAACTATAAATGAATGCATGACTATCCTAAATTAGAACCACTCCCAACATGACTACTAATGTATCACAACACAGAGTATAATCATTTCCTAATAAAAATAAGGATAGGACCCAAAAAATATTTAACCACCCTTTTAACTCTTAAAAGGTTCCCTCACAAGCATTTTACTAAAGGAAGTCCAATACCTTCTTATAATAGGTATTCATCGGTGCTATCAATCAAGAGAAGTCTGGTATGAATATCTTGTAGTAACTAGCCAATACTAAGAAATAAAAGATCTCAATAAAAAATTCTATGCCTCACCCAAGAAATAATTTACTTGAAATTCTCATTGTACATTGATATATATGCCTCTAATATTATAATCCCCCAAAAGCACACCTAATAAATTAAAAACTAAAATCTTGAGAGATTAGAGTATAACTAATGACATCTAAGTGTACTTAGAAAAATATATCATTATTATGAATTCTATACCATTTTCCAAGAGTACATGAGATCATCATCAAAAAATATGATCAGATATGATTCTAATTAAGGATAGAATACATGATTCATCAGGTCTATAAACACCTCCAACATGTTCATCAAAACAAACAAAATTTTTATGTAATAACATATGTAATATCTTATTTAGAATGTAGTTTTAGGTATATTAGTTTTACTTTATCTAGTTTGATGTTATATTGACTTCAAATCAATATTTGATAACATAATATCCTTTATGATGTGATAAAAATGTCATCAATATAATAAGAGTGCATACAAGTTCTTAATCGCCACCAAGTTCATCATTTTATGATCTATATATAATTCCAAGGAATCATCTTACATCTTGGAGAACAATACTAGATCTCCAAAAAAATAATCAAGGTGAGCCTTCAACTCACCTCTAAATCCTCTTTACCTATAAATCATCTAATCCCCTTCACCTATGAATCCTTTAGGTGACCCTTCGGCTCTTGAAGCTCTTCATGTGTCTTCCTATAAGGTATAATAGATATGTGTACAATTATTTTAAAGGTATGAATTGTTTTATCAATATAATGATCATTCAGAAACCATAATAAATACTCTAAACACCTATCCATAAACCAGTTAACTATAGAAGTAAATACCACCTGAGGTGTCCCCTCATCATCCATATTAGAACTAGAAAATTGGGTCGTGATCCCACCAAGATATAGAATGTAAAGTCCTACACAACCTTCTAATAGATCCCATTCCATAGTATAGATATAGCTAACTACCATAATAGATATAACTCTCAATGATATTAGTAGATATAGGCTCAATATGAAACTAGTCAATCTATTACAAATATTAAATCGAAACTTATTGTCTTTAGTATAAAGAAATAACAAAAGAATCAATAACATCCAAACATAATGGAACACTCATAAAACCTATGAATACCCATGAAGCATGTCAAAAAGGATATATTAATCCACATCACCCCATGCATGATCTCTATGGATAGAGAGAAGTTTCAAAAAATGATAAGGATACAAAATAATTTGATTAATATATATCAGATAAAGTAGATGCTAATATAAAAGGTACAAAAACCATACCTCAAAAAGTTGGTGACCTAAAATAAATGTCATTTGGAAGAGGTAGAATAGTAAACAACAATCCCAAACCCCAACCTTGAGTTCCTAATGTACTCCCCTAAGAAAAACCTCCTTATATACATTATTTCATATACCCATGGGAACCATGTTCTTCACAATAACCCAATTGTCCTATAGACTCTACATAACAATTTACCATGGTAATCATGGTCCATCTGAAGTACCCTTAATCAAAATAGATCCTTTTCTATTAGAACACTACTGAGCACTACTGAAATTTTTCTACTGTTTCCACATATTCTTATCAAATTAACACTCAATTAGTGGATGACTATACTAAGAATGGACATGAAAAATCATTTTGTAATGGTAACACTATATAAAATATCCATTCCTGAGGGGATTAGATAAATCAATACAATGAAAATTGTGTATATCATCACTATAGAAAGAACCATTGAATCAAAACATCATTATAACTAAATACCCACAACCTTTTTCCTCAAAAAAGCCAATCAACTAACACCTCCACCCTCATTTAGGTTTATCTCATATATGAGGTATTCATTCATAACGTCTGAGAACTTAGATTAGTGAATCTAATTAAACTATACTCAAACAACATAGATAAAATGATCTGCAAATCTCATAGCGCTTTCTACCTCATCTATATCCTACATTATGGAAAAAATTGAATATTTGTAAAATTTGATGCATATTACATAAAAAAATCCCCATTAGGGTTAGATGCATGAAATTCCATTCCATATCCACCCTCAAGGTTATCAAGAATAAATGATCATAGAAACAAAACTGAATATCAATCAAGTAAAACCTAACAAACAAGCCCCCTCACACCAAGAAATCCCCCCAATTCTTAGCTATCTCTAAGAACATATAGGACACTAGCTTCACTCTTCTATTTTGGGGTGCCTTGATATGGTCAAATATAGTATGTATCAACTTCACCTAGAGCATAAAAAGCTATAAGAAACCCTCACCCATAAAATAGATGTGTTAGATATTTTAAACTTGTTTATCAACTAATACATAGAATCTATAGTCTATAAGGTCTTTTTTTTCAGTGTCTGTATAACTCATAATAGTCTCTCTCATATTTGATCATCCATATTCAGTACTAGATGAGAAATTTGTTTCAACTCACTTTAAAGTGGTGAATGATCATACCAAACCTCCTTGAACACCACTAGATGATTTTATGGTGTCCAGAACCTATAATACTACACACATACCCAAGAACACATTCCTACAACAACTCTTAATATTATAGAATAGGGAAAATAGTAACATGAATAGTTTTCCACTACAATTTGCACTCCCTATAAAAAAGGTCTCACATAAAAATCACACTTTCTAGCCCCATTAACCCACATTCTAGGATAATTATATATGTATATACACAAGATTTACATCATTTTACTTCAAATTTTTAACAAGAGTATCATAATCACCATTTAGATAAATGAAATTTAAAAAATAATTTATAGAGAAATGAATATTATAAGTTGTTATTGGAATTTAATTTAATTGATATAATTGGATAAGATGGATACTAAAACCTAGTAAAACACGTGAATATTATGTAAATACTTTATGCTAGGTCTGATACATGGACACATACCCTCTTTCCACCCCAGTCCAAAAGAAAAATACAATTATTAATAAATCAAACATCAAAATGAATCATGATTTTTGAAGTAACATAACCATAAAATAAAAAACTAAGAATAATACTTCCATACATAGTAACATAGACTTACCTCATATGTAGATCACTTATTCTTAGGAACAAGATTTGTAAGAAGATCTGACACATCCTATCTTCATCCAATCATTCCTAAATAGTAAGACAAAATAAAATAAATAAGGATTTTATTTTAATTTGTAGAATACTCAACTCAATTCACCTCCTCCATGCCCATAATGGGTTACCATGTCCCTTAATCATGCCTCCTCATACACCAAAAGCTACTTAATTGTGCAGTACATTTGATAATAATGTAGGGAGTCTATATCCCCTAGATAAAGTAGCCATAAATAAAAGTGGAAGTAAAAATAGTAATACTCATCCATATGAATCTATAATAAAACCCCGCCAAATCAATTTTTTTGAATTTTCAGTAGCCACTTTTAGGTTGAGAGGTAACCTCACAGATACCCACAAATTTCAAAATTCAAAACATAACACACTGCAAAATTCAAACATAAAACAACAAATAGAATGTAAGGATGATGCATAGGAGCCTCGATCCTGGAGCCTACCATCCCAAGTAGACATCATCCGTCAACTTTTCCAATGCAAGTTGTCACCGGAAACTGGTCTAAAGACACCACTGATCACCGTAAACCCCAAGAAGCTGAAGCCAACATTGTCACCACTAGTGGCATGAAGAACAACCACACCCAAAAATAGAGCACCATCACTATTTTGGAAAAAACATAGCACCATCACTGATTCAAGAATTCAAAAACTGAATAAAAAACACCATTACACTACCACTGAAAATGAAACTAGATCGAGAAGAAACTAGCAATCATGAACTGAAAAGAAATAAACAAATCAACATCACCAAGCCCTGCGGGGAAAGAAGAGACAAAGACGATGTCAGGCGCCTCCTAGAATGCCATCAGCCACTCGAACTCACCTCCCAAGACACCATGAAATACCACCACACAATTCCAACATGGATAGGAATGGTGGAATCTTGGAACAATAACAGGGTAAGGAGTGACAATGATCTCCAGCTATTTTCATGGCCACCGAACATTGACTTTGGAACAACTGAGAAGCGAACAACAAACCAAGGGATGTAAACAACACACAGGACCAGAAATCCCAGAATTCAACTTCTTCATTATGATGGAAACATCGAACCATCCGCCACCCGGACACCGCCATCACCATCCAAAAATACGAAAATATTCCATAACAGAATGAAGTCCACACAACCAGAAACCCAAAATCATGATGAGCCAAAATCGAAAACCATATAATGGAATAGGATCACCGAGAACAAATTAAGAACATGAAAGGGGGAGCATGAAAACAATAGCTAAAAGAAAGGAAAAATCTATACCGGTAAGCAAGAGGAACAGTTTCCAGAGGCCTCCGCTAATAGAATCCCAAGTCATCGGAGTTTCATCGAGTTAAACCGAGATGGGGTTTATTAGAAATGGTTCCAACAAAAAAATTGAAGGTCGTATCAGGCATGGTCTAGGAGGAATATAGAGGGATGAGGATGGGAGAAGGAGAATCTCTCCAGAGAAAACCCTTTCACCGTGAGGGGAATAGAGAGAGGGAGGAAACCACAATGCTGGGAAGGAACCCTAGCACAAGGAGAGGGTGGAACCCCAAAGAGTGGGGTGCCATCTTATGGGATGTTAATCTATAATAAAAACCCCTAAAAACTAATTCAAGTAAAAAAATACATCACCCCATGTTATAAGAATACGAACAATTATAAATCTCATAAATGTCATAAAGAAATAATAAAAATGTCTTATGGGAAGATCTTATACATAAAGTTAAAAAATAAAACAAAAATAATGAAAAACTAGTGATAATCACAGAACTGGTAACATGTCCTAGATTGGACCTATCTTTATAGCTATATTCTAACTAACCAGATAAACTATCAATCATATGATCAATGTAATTATCCTATCATACAACCTCGAATTCTGGTATTGTACCCTTGATTCCTGAGTGGGGCATGAGTGAAACTCAGTAGGCCCCCACAAATGGTGTCCCTATATATATCTAGTATAAACATAGAATATTATAATGTGGTATAATAAGTAAATGAAAGGAAAATAAAATAAATCAATCTCGATCCTTAGGTTTTATCGTGACACCTAAGATCAACCAAACCTACTTCTTTTAGTGTTAGAGTGCCTATATACCTAATACATAATAAACTTGAGGGAATAATTCCCCTCCCTACAACTATCATATAACAACAACACCTAGAGAGATTTAAACCCATCCTTGAAACCAACTCATGTAACATTAACACCCAATTACAATAACACTCTTCCCTTTAACCATGTCATGTCATCCTCACTTGGGGTGGAATAGTTACCCTCCTTTTTCCAACTATATAAAATAAACACCCATGGGTAATAAAACCACTCCCCAAAACCAACTCATATATCATCACCACCTAAGGTGAATAATGCCCCAAACCCTCCCATGTTATGTCAACCACCAAGGGTAATAATGACCCTCCCTAAAACCATCATATATCATCAACACCTAAGGAGGAATAAATCCCATCCATGAATCTATATCATAAACTTAAATCCATTTTTCACAATTAATTTATAGTTACCAGTCATAACTAAAACTTTGATAGTTAACCATAGTATATTCATTTCCAATTTTTCTTATTAGGATAGATTGTAGAAACTGCCCAGCTTATCATTATTGTTTTCAATGATTTTTCACTCACCCAACCCAAATATATTGGAGAGATTCAATAATTTAGTTATACATTAAACTTATTCCCAAAACCCTAATCATAGAGGGAAATCACCATGCTCGCTCTAATTTTCAAAACATTCTAAATGTAGGGACCATCCTAGGGAATCTATGATAAGAAAAGATGGTTAATATTTCATTTATATAACCCTCATGTTGCCTCCAACATATCAAATTTCATTTATTGAAGTCATGCCTCACTCATCATAAAATTATTTAAGATATATAATAATCAACATGCTACTTATGAAGTGAAAAAGGTTATTCCCACAAGAAAAAAGGATAAATCTATTTAATTATGTTTAAGTTAAAGAGTATAATAGGTTGTTGTGACTTGAAGGAGCCAAGAAAAACTTGAGGGGGGGGGGGGTGAATTAGGGTGTCAAATTTTTCTCTTAAAGTGATGGATCATGTTCCCACATTGGTAAGAAACTATTAAACCAATCTGATTGGAAAGTGAAGAAAACAAACAATCACATGCAAAGATACAACACAATAATTTTACATGATGCACTTCTAAGGGATAGTCTAAGGATCATACATCGACAATGTGTTGGTTGTACTTAAATCCAATGATCATTACTTTTTTTGGAATAAATAAGTTAAGACATAGTCACATTATTCCAGGAACACTAATTTTATAATATTTTAGGGATAACTCATCATTTACCTCAAAATACCTTTATCGACTACCCATATCTCACAACCTCAGGTGAAGTCTAACTCATTTTATCGACTTGAATGTTTCTTTAATGGATTGGAATTAAATTATTTTTCCCTATATATAATGATACTCCTCTTTCATTGTATACCTGATTCAATGCAATCTAAAAGCACTATTCAGTATAAAAACTGATAATCAAAACTACGTTTTGTGAAGCTTCTTCATAAAGATCACTACCTTCATGAATCTAACTAACTTCTTAGAAAAAACTTCCTTCATGAAGCTCACTGATTTAATTTGAAATAACCCATCATTATGAATAACCCTTTACTTAGAATCGTTGGCATCAGTCAAAACTAAACTAGTCTTTTTGCGATGTTTAAGCTCACATAGAAAGCCAGATTCACAGAGCTCCTATAACTTTGTGAAATAAAATAGATTCCATATTTTCCTTATAAAAATTCATGTAAAATGATGTGGGGTAGCCTTATATTTTAAGGATCAACCATTTACAATACTCCACTACCTCCGTCTCATTTTTTAGATCTATAAAAAACAACTCTGTAGTGCTCTTCCCTTTGTAATGCTCCACATAGATCATACTCAATTTCGAGTAAAGAACAACCTTGGTTCCAACAATCTTCCCCTTTGGGTATATTGTAAATATGTAGAAAAATTAAATAAAGCACCAACAATAATCAAATCCCAATACATGAGAAACAAAACATCCAACACTCTAAGTCCATGTGAGAAAATATCGGTGTAGAAAACAAGATGATAATAATGTATTGGGTTCTCATGTCTCGGAATTCTTAATGATTTTCATGTTATGCTCTGACCATGTCCAAGAAATATAGATTGCCTCACTGTTTTTAATTCTCCCCATTTATTTCTCAATTCTCCTATAACTTCTCATTTCTCCTACAAACTCATAGAATTTAATTTATCCATTACCCCCATTAAAAATAAACCCAAAGAACCAATTATTGAAAATTTAGATCTCAAAACACACTCCTCCAAGATCGTATATCCCCCATAAATATATATTACTACCCTAAAAAAATTAAAACATTTAACACAATTGGGGAGAGGGGAACACTCGTGACCTTCTTATGAACTAGGAGGTGGTTGAACACTAAGGTTCAACTGATGTTTCTCAATCATAGCCTCTGCCAATGGCTTGGCCATACTATCATCCACTTTCTCCTTAGTTCCAACATGATCCATTTAAATCACACATTGTTCAAATTTTTTCCTTGAATAAGTGATACCTAATTTCAATATTTTTTGTACGAGAATGAAGAACAATATTCTTTTTAAGATTGATCATGATCTTGTTATCATAGTGAATCACCATTGGTTGTTTCCCCTTATCACCAACATTAGTCAGTTGTTGATTTATTCAAAGTAGCTAGGTATACAACTTTTTAGTAGAGATATACTCTACTTTTGTAGAACTAATAGATGTACTTTTCTATTTCTTACTAAACCATCCCACCCATTTCTTACCGTGAAAGAATTTTACACCACTTCTAGAATTTCTACCAACAACATATCCATCACAATCCATATAAAAAAACACTAATAGTTAACTATATATTCCTACAACAATGAACAATCCAAAATTATGAGTACCTTAAATTTACCTCATGATTCTATTCACTATCGCCATATGTTCTTAAATTAGATTACTTTGAAAGAGGGATGCCAATCTTGTTGAAAAGATAATATCTGGACATGATGCTATCAGGTACAATAAGCTTCCAATGATTCTCCTATACATAAATGGATCTACAGGTGTCCCATCCTCATGCTTTCTTAGTTTTTTCCCAACTAAAATCAGAGTTGACATTGGTTTTTAGTCATACATGTTTAATTTATTTAGAAAATCTCTAGAATACTTTTCTTAAGAAATGAAAGTGTGGTATTTCCTTTGGATCACTTAAATCTCCAATAAGTATGTGAGTTCACCAATGATAGACATTTCAAATTCCAATTTCCTATGATTGGAAAATTAATGCATTGATATATTCCTACTTCCACTAAATATAATTTCATCTATATTCACCAGTACCATGGATTGATCTTTATAAGAATTCTTCACATAGAGATTGTGATCCAATCCTCTTTTAAATTCATTCTTCTTTAGATAAGAATTCATCTGAGAGTACCATGCTCGTGGTGCCTACTTTAGACCATATAGTTCATTCTTTAATATTCAAACCTTCATTTCATCATTAACAAGAATAAAACCCACTAATTATTCAATTTATACTTCTCCTTAAAGAACACCATTCAAGAGATCTGTTTTGAAATCCATTTGATACACTTTGTTTCTTCTTTGAATTTCCATGGAAGGAAAAAGTCTGATTGACTCTAGTCTAGATACTAGAGCAAATATTTCTTCAATATAAATACCTTCAATTAGTGAATATCCTTTAGAGACCAATCATGCCATATTTCTGATCATATTATCATTCTCATCGAATTTATTCTCACAAATCCACTTTGTACCAATAACATTGTGATTTTCGGGTCTCTTAACAAGATCCCATGTTTGGTTCTTATCAATATGATCTAACTCATCATTCATGGATTTCATCGATGATTCATACATTACGGATTATTCAAATGAGGTTGATTCCACAATTTATAAGAACACAGATTGTATAATACTCCTCATTATCCGTGTATTTGTGGGTGTTGTCCAATCCCCAATGATGATGGATAGAACAATTTCCACTCTTTGATTTATCCTATGAGGTTCATATAAGTTTTCTTCCACAATGTTTTCTTCTTTTGATTATTCTACTTAATCACCACCATGTTGGGACCTATAAATGTTTTTCACTCCATCCTCTACTTCTTCATTTGAATATGTTCCATGTCCATTATATTCTATATCTTCAATCACATCAGCATAAGACCCTTAATGGTATTTGTGGTCTTATCTTCAATGATCTTAAAATCATTTCATTCCAATATTATTCTAATATAGTTATTAAAACATTTGTAGGATTTCATATTCTTTGAATATCTGAGGAATATTATTTCATCTATAGTATCACCATACTTCCCTTGGTTTCCTTATTTGTTTTGAATGAGACATTTACTTATGAAAACACAGAACTACTTCAAAGAGGGATTCCTCCTTTTCCAAAACTCATATAGTGTCTTGGTTTCCCCCATATAAAGCCCTGTTTTATTTTGAGTATACACTACAGCTTGAATAACTTATTTCCAGTAATGGTGACAAATACGACTCTCAATCAGCATAGTTCTGGCCATATTGTTCACCTATCGATTCTTGCACTAAAAAAAATAAATTTTTAATGGGGTTCCCACAACAGCCATCTCATGTTGTATTCTATATTTCTACAGGTGATTTTCAAACTCAGTGGATGTGTATTCCCCTCCACTATTAGAACATATAACTTTGATTGTCCATCGAAAATCATTATTGTCTATTTGTTAATACATTTTTATAGAATCCTGAACTGGTTGTTTCTTATGTTTAACCATCAGAAAATCTATTCTACTATAATCATAAATAAAAGAATGAATTAACTTTCTTCATATGTTCTAGAAACATTCATCAGACCACATATATCTATATAGATGGGATCAAGAAGATTTGATTCCATTTTCATCTTTATCTGATATAAACTGCAGACCAAATTCCCTTGTATGAAAGCATCATAAGTTTTTTTTCCCATTCATGATTCAGATTAGGGATTTACATGACTATATTCAGCTTATATATCTTTTCCATGTCCTTTTGATTAATGTGACTCGACCTATGGTTCAAAAAGATGTTTTATTCTTCAACTATAATGTATAAAATGTTATCTTTATTATCAACATAATATAAGTTTCCATCTATTCCACATCCATTCATAATAGAATTAATTTTTTCCCTCTTATAGTGCACTCATTTTGATTAAATGTCACCACTAGTCCCAATTCACATAGTATACTCACACATAGAAGATTGTGATGCAGACCAACCACATAGAGATCATCAATTTTCTTCTGCTCACCATTAGCCAGTTCATTACTTCCACTGGATTCGATATTCAAAATCACCATCATTACAAAAACATACTATTCCATCAACCATTTTCATAACATTTTTTAATAGGTCTACATTTCCTATATTATGGGATGATAATCCTCTATCAAGAATCCAGTTGCTGCTACTGTTTATAGCTTTGAGGTAAAATTTTACGTGGTTGGATTTTTCAATTTTTTTATTTTCCTTCTCTGAATTATTAGATTGAGTGAAGGGTAAATAGGCCCTTTAGAATATATTTTCAATGTGAAAATATTCATCATAATCATACTCTTATTCTAGAGGATACTTTTTTTAAGCGTAACACCATCTGGTTGATGATTATTGGCTTGACTCTGAGTTATGTATAAATTGTTCATGCCCTTACTTTTCCATCAATAAGCAGGTTTATGTACAAAGTTAGAACAATAAAAACAATATCCATATAAATTATTTCTTCTATAGGAAGTAGGATATTAATTAATTCTCGTCTTTTGACTTCCTAGATCTTCCCCATTCAAATTGATCCTTCCCTCTTCCTAGTATGACATGGTGTAGCACAGATAGCCAAAAAATTGACATTTCATATGAGGAAATGTCTTATCACTTATATTTCTCCCCATGCATCCTTCCATAGTAAAATAGTTTGACTTCCTATCATTTCGGGTAAATTTCGGATAGGATTCCATCCTCCTTTTAGTTTAATTTTAGGCTCTCTTTGTTAGGACATTAGTTGAATTTTTGATATGTTCAACATTTTATTTCCAATTTCTTTGGTTTATCTTATTTCTAGCCTTTGATGTTTCAACAACATAACAAATTTCACTATTTCCAATGCATGTGAATATTTGATCATTAAAAACCTTTTATAATCCATCAAAACCCTGTTTATATATCTATAGCAAATCAGTATATGAGAATATTCCAAAATATATTTTCTTATTTCTTTCTTTTTAATTTGATTTACTTTCAAGTTTAATCTTAAGAGTAACAAATTCTTATTCAATATTCTCAACATTATTGTATTTCTACTCTAGTATGGATGTAAGGAAATTGTTGTCCCTTTAATACTCTTAATTTATGAGATTTAGTTCCACTATATCTCTATTATTTTCAAAGGTTGTTGACTATTCTTTCATTACTTCTTCTAGTCATTCAATTTTAGCTTCAAGTTGATCAACATATTCTGACGATTCTTACAAAATTTCTCTGCATTTTTTTTGAATATGTTACATTAGTTCACAAGATTACAAAGAGCATCCTTAATTTGTAAATTTAGATTAGAATCAATAATCAAATTATTATCTCTATATTTATCTTTTTATAGTTCTAAATTTTCAACTATATCCATCACTGATGCTTGAGTTTTAGATTTAATATGTGGATATTATTACTAAAAAAATTCATTGTAATCATCCTTTTCTTTCACTACAATATAATTAGGCTTTAGCAGTGGTTTCTTAAACTACCGTTAATTTTTTTAAAGAATTTATCGGTGGGTTATTAAAAACCACCGCTAAATCTTTTTTTAAACTGATCTAAAAGTTCTCCCCCAAACCCCCTACACCCCGAGCTCTGCGACCCCCCGACCCCCAAAGCCCTAAATTTTCCAGCGCTCTCCACCATCGGTCCGGACCCTTGTCACCCCTTACTGCCGGTCACTACCCCCCACCAACACCACTGACCCCCAATACCCACTAACCCCCTAAAGCCCTAGAATTCTCAGCAGTCACCACACTTTCCACCGATCCCAACCCTTGATGCCTCTCACCTTTCATCGCCACCGATCACACACCTTGCCAACCCTTGGCACCGGTCCCGACCCTCACCTCCCACCACTAACTTTTCAGTAATATTTCTTCAAATCAGTCATGTTTGGATTGTTTTGATTTAGTTTAAATTGTTTCAATATAGTTTAGTTCAATTTAGTTTTGGTTACTTTAGGTCAGTTCGATTGATCAAGGTTCAATTTAATTTAGTTGGGTTAGGTAAGGTTAATCCAAATCAATTTAGATAAGTAAAATTTGGGTTCAATCTATTTGGTTTTATTCAATTTATGTTGGTATATATAAGTTTGAGTTTACTTGAGTATGTTGATCTGATTTGGATCTAGTTAGTTAAGATCCATTCCATACTTTTATGATTATTTCTAGTTTTTTTAGATCAGTATAGTTTTTTAGTTTAAATAGGATTGAATCTATTCAGTTTTGTTTCATTTCATTTGGTTCTATTTTTTATAAATAAATTTGTTTCAGGTTTGATATTATTATTTTTAAATTCATTTTATTTATCATATGTTTAGTTTTTTTGGGATTGGATTGGTTAGGTCCTGTTTACTTATGTCTTTTTTAATTAAGGTTGGTTTTGTATGGCTCAATTTTTTTTGTATCATGTATTTTTGGATTAGTTCTAGTTTGGATAAGTTTGGTTGAGAATTTTCAACTTATTCAATTCAAATTTTATTTTAATTGTTGATATTAACATGATTTTGAGTTATATATTTTCATTATGGAAAAGTTTTTGTTCTGTTTTATTTATTTCAACTCGAATATATTCATATCAGTTTTTTTGGTCTTATTGATTGTGTTAAATTTACTTAAATTTGAGTTGGGAATGACTTATTCTATTTTATTTGATTTTATTAAGGAACTATCATGTTTGGTAGATTTTGATTGGTTATTTTCTATTTGGTTCATATTTGTGTGATTTGGTTTAGTTCATGTAAATTTTCAGTTTTTCTATTATTTTAGTTTAGTTTTTTTTTGTTTCTAGTTTGATTAGATTTGAGTTAGGTTTAATTAATTATGATATATTCTCTTTATTTGGTTTTAGTTATATTTTATCTGGTATTGATTAGATCAGTTGGGTATTTTTTGGATAGAATTTTCTAGGTCTTTTAGTATGTTGTATATTTTGTTTCTCATCTAAGAAAAAAAATAAACATGATTAGATAACAACTATATAGGAAACATATCCCAAAACAGGGATTGAAAAAAGATATAAATATTAAAGGGAAGTGGTGATTATAAGGGAATATACCTGTTTTATGTGTGTAAAATATTTCCATTGAAAGTATATTATTTTAGAATTTAACTAATATTTATCCCATTAATAGTAAATCAAGCAGTCTTAATAAATGGGAAAATTTAAACACAAACCATAATACTAGCCTGTGATAAGTGAGGATTCAATTAAAATTTCAATTCTGGAAATGCATGGAAATAATGGAAAATAATAATGTATGAATAAAATGCATTATCTGACTTATAGTGGAATTAAAGGTGTATCGAGTTGTGGATGAATTCTTGTGTTAGCATAGTATGATAAAGAATTGTTTGATGTCGCAATGAGTATTATGTTGAAATTAAAGTGGTGATTGTATGGTAACATGATTTGTTCATGTTGTTTTGCAATGTATATTTCTTGAATTACTTTTGTAGGTGAAATCCTAGAGTTATGATATGATTTAAAAATGAGTTTAGTTATTATGCGAGTTATGCCTTATGATATACTATATTTATATTTTTCGTGTGTTCAAAAATAGGAGGATTAGGCCATGGGTTTGGCTATTCTCTGGGTTTGATTACTGGAGGATTTTTTCTTGTTCTTGTCATAACTATTATTTTTAACCACTTAATAATAAATCTCCTCAAAGTCCCCCATTTCCATGAATCTATAGAACACCCCTTACTATCAGAGACTTTAATGTACATAAATTCATCCCATTTTATATAGGTGATCAAAAATTTTAAAAAAATTGTCACACTATAGAATGAATATACACTTTATGAATTCATGAATTTAGTATAAAACATAGAGATGTGCCCATAAGTCTCTTCCTAATGAATCTCAAATGGTTGTTCTAAATCAAAATTTAAAAAATTATATTCAAGAAAAAATCTACTTAAACACATTCCCTTGAAACTAAAGGCCTATTTAGCATCCCTGAAACTAAAACAATTTGGATATGCATTCTTACAAACAATGTAATTCCACCTATAAATTAAGTATTGAAAAAATGATTTTTTATACCAAAAAACTCAATTCCACCTATAACATCCATATAACTTCAATTTTGATAGGATTTATTATATATATTTTGTTTTTTTAGTACTATACAACTGTTATAAATTTTAATTTTTTTGCATAATTTTTTTGAAATATATGTTCTAAACTTAATTTTATTTGATTAAATGTTAGGAATGTAAAGGGAAAGAGTTATACTATTACATCAACCACACTGATATATGACGGTCCATTTTCCTCTCTCCCTATGGAATCTGAGACACCATCCGCTTAACCCCTACACTACACCCCCTACACCATCTCTCACAAACTTTGTGAGCATCTCTTCAATAGCTCAGTTGTCACCTTCCCTTATAGGAGCCTCAATGGTGAGGGAGCAGGGTTCCACTTCTAGTTCTTCATAAGGTTACTAGATGGGGAATATTATAGGTATAAATTTTAATATGAATAAATTTATTGCACTTTCTTATACTAACTAATTGTTTATAAAATATAGAAACAACGTAGGTACGTAGAAAAATATGAAAAGTTCATATGTATGGAGTATGACTGGGGAGAAGATAGTTGTCCCCTTTTATTCCTATGGGATCCCTATAGATGACACTATAAGATTACTTGGCTATATTCTAGGCCAGAAAGCTGCGGAGCTGGTCTCCCTTCTTATTATGTATGATGATTAGAGGAATATGTCTTCAACATGGAAAAATTAAGTTTTTTACTCCCAAATAAAGTTAATTTTAATACATTATGGTGTAATTTAATGTCATTTTGTTATTAAATTATAATACTTTAAAAAAGAATTTCTGCGTATAGATGTTTTTCCTGTTTACAGTTCCTGATGTGCTAGCTTTAAAGTGGACATTGAAAAATATAGGCAAGAAATGGAAAGAATTTAAATGGAGATTATGGATAGATTCCAATGATACTTCTTTGACCTACCAACATATGTGTGATAAGCTACCTGATGGGGTACCCATATAGAAATGGAAAGTTTTTTTTGACAAACATCATGATGATAAGAATTTGTTATTTAAATATATGTTGTTATATTAATCTCATTTTACATTTATAAATGTATATAAAAAAGATATTACATTTAATTCATTATTATTAAATTACATTTTATTTATTTTAGGATCTTTCAAGGAAGAATGCATCAAATCGGGCTAAGTCATCCCTCACACTGTGGGGAAAACTAGTTTTTCTAGAAGCTGAGTGTCTCTGGTAATAGTTTCATTAGTTTAAATATTTATAAGACAATATTGTTGGTTTAATATATTAAATTTTTGACTTATATTTGTTTAATGTAGTCACAAAGTTTAGGGAACCAAGAATCCAAAATAGAAGTGTGGTTGGATGTTCACAAAAAATCCGATGGATGTTTTGTAAATGAGCCTCCCAAAGAAGTTGGGGGTATGAAATCAATTTTCATTATAATAACTTATTATTATTTGTCACTATGATAATATATATTACTTATAATATGAATGATATTTGATTTATAGTTAAAAATTAAAGAACTATGAGATGCCAATCCCATGAAGTCCTACTAAGTCTTCTAGGATGAGCTAGTTGGTAATGTCCTTAAGAAAGAGAATTCTAGTTGAGTGCACAGGATGAGTTTGAGACCCATACCATCTGAGGTCTTTGGAAGGAAACTGGGGATTACATCAACATCTACTCTTGGTTGTATTCAGTCCATACCCAAAGATGCCTAGAGAGATATTGTTTCTCTACAAAACATAGTTTAGGAATTGGAGACTCAGATATCCACTTTGTAGAAATCATTTATTGATTTATATCATAAGATGACCGGATCTATCCCCAGTGGTGTTGCATCAATTGGTGGTGAGCAGGTAAATCATAGAAATTCAAAATCATTTAGTTTGAAAACATTTATTGGGTTTATGTTTAAATATAAATATACAAAATTATTTAATTTTCAATATAATATTATTACAGGTTATATTAGAAGGAAGTAGAGATGTAGGTGGAGAGTGTGAAGAGTTGTGTACATCATCAGACATTGATTAGTGGATTTTTTATATATTGTACAAATATGGTAACTGTCGATTGGTATATGTATCATGTGTGGCACAAAGTTGTCACCAAACATTTTCATGACCTAAAATTTTCTTGATTTATTATGTTTTATTTTATGTATTATGAACCAAGTCTTTCAAAGGAACTTGGAATTCATGATACTTATATTATATTAATGGATATTTATATTTATGAATCATATAATAATGTTTAAAAATTTATAGGTTGTTATATTTATGGTTTAGAGGTGCAAGAGGAGGTTTTTGGTTCTATTTCTAAAATCATCATAGGTTTATCACAGATATAACGGATTCAACATAGTGGGTAATGGTGAAGTTTTTAGTGGTTCTACCTTTTTAGGAATAGTTTCACCATGGAGCAGGGATGTGTCCTAGCCTCTTCTTAGTGAATGTCTTCTACGGTGTGGACCTTCCCATTTCATTGTGGTCCCTTTTTCTATTTTATTAAATCTTACATGTGAATATAACCATGTTTATCAGAAAAAACATTGACCATCTAGGTTTTAGCATGTTTTATCCCATTTATGTCATAGTCACCACTTTTTGAGTAGTTATGCGGCATGGTGAAGGGGGTTGGGTTGTGGTATTATGTTTTACAGACCACCTATAAATCCAAAACCCCCCTCAAACCCCCTCATTATCTAGACATTCTTATTAGTTCTTAGGAAACCCAATCGCATCCCAGGAAGGTATTTTGTCCCCCTTTCAGTGGATTTCAACCCCATCCTTGGGAGATTTATCTTTAGCTCTTTTAGGTGAGACCCCCCACATTTCTTCTCCCTTTTTTATCCTTATTATTTCTCCATAATAGGTTAATGTCAAAGGGAACCTCTTGTTTTAATGATTTTTTGATAAAAATATGTTGCAGGGTGTTGTTTTTAGGGTGATCAAGGTGTTATCCTTCATCGAGGCACTTGATGGTGGTCCCCCTCCCATTCTTACATTGCGTAGTAGATCAAAAAGCTTTGATTGAGGTAGGGTATCAATCGTCTCCCTTTTAGTTGTTTCACATTGGAGGGTTTATGCTATTATTATCTTTTGGATCTTCAATAATCATTATGTAAGCCTCTCTTATTTGGATTTATTCCTCTTTATACAATTATTCATTCCTCTTTATTGTGTTCTATTTTATCCCGTAGGTTGGTTTCCCTAAAACGGGTTGAATCATGGTTCAGTGGGTATACAATTTGTGACTATGGTCTGATCATTCCTTCATATGTTCCGAATTTTATGCAGTTGTGGTTTTCTACCAAATTTTGAATGTTTCTAAGATAGAGGTAGTTGATTCCATGATTTATCATTATTAAATGATTTCAGTATACTTTTTTTCCTTTAATATGTTCTATGGATTCTATGAAATGTTTTAATTTTGATGTCTAAAGTTTTTCATGTTTGTATGTGGTGAAATATGGATTTCAAAAGTAAATTAGTTATGTTTAATGTGTGCTTCCTTGTGGTGCTTCAGAAATGTTTTCTATAAATTATATAAGTAATGAAAAATGTGTTTCCAAATTCAACAACTGTGTTTGTGGATTTGAAAGTTCTTTTTCTTAGGAAAATGTTGGTCTCTTAGAATTATTTTGGATGTAAGATGTATGTGACTGTGAAGGATATGGCCTATGTGGCATGATCAATGAAATTGATCCCAAAGGGAATAAAAACCCGCATAGTTCGCTCCAAATGGATTGTTAGAAAAGAAAAATTGGGTTGTTGTTGTGGTCTTGTGATGTGGTGCTACTTTTCTAGTAGTGGTGAAATATTTTTTTAATAATGAAATTGGAATGGTTTTTTTTCGAGGTAGTAGTAATGGGGTTGCAGAATCAGCAACATTTTTTATTTAAAAAACTACCATTAGTGGCTATTTAGACTGATGCTATAATAAATTATCTTATTATCCTCAATGGTTAATACTACTTCTAAATACATGAATGGTATAATTTAGCATCATTTTTTTCTTTAGTAGCTGTTATTGTGAAAAAATGGTTTTTTAGATTTGGTTTTAACTACTGCTAAAAAACTCTCATTTTCGATTATCATTTTGTTGCGTTTTGTGTTGTTTTAGTGGCATTTACCTAGAAAAAAATGAAATTATTTTTAGCGGCAGTTTAAACCACTTCAAAAAAAATTCATTTTCCCCTGGGAAAACCACCGATAAAACAAAAATAACCATTGATAAATACATTTACTTTGACTGTTTGTAAGAACCACCTCTAAATTGATGAAACCTCTGCATATTGAATGTTGACACCCAATTTAGTGGTTATTTTTTGAAACCATCATAAAAGAATATAGCGACGATTTAAACTGCCGCCATAGAAAAAAAACCCTCTTCTTTGCAATTATTTTGTTATAGTGTTTATAAAAAATCTCTTTCTCAATAATTTCTTTCCCTATTTGATGTCTCCCTTTTTATAAAACATTTTTTGAGGCTTATGTGAGTTCCATATTCACTTTATTTATAATCAAACTTCCTTGGGAAACGATAGGCAATGTGCCCAACTATACCAAAATGAAAATGTGACAAGTGTATCTTTCCTTCAAATATCTTGTTTCCTCTCTTGAATTTCTTGGCAGTGTGAAAGAATTTTGTCTTACTCATTAGCTTCGTTAAAATAGTCTCTTGAAATTTCACGCTTGTCCATGTCTTTGAATTTCATCTCCTGACTAACATGGCTCATTGCATCCTTTGGTTTTACTCTCATTTCATATTATACAAAACCGCTTATCCGATCATCCAATAAATTTTTTGAAAGATATATTTCCTCAAGGGATGACACTATTGGATTCTAAAGTGGTGAAACAATTCTCAATATTTTCCATGAAATTTAAATATCCTTTATTTATTCACCAATTCCTCAAATTTATCCTATAAATTCAGTAATAGGATTAATGAAGGTATCTGAAATTTCATCAGGATGCATCTTCAGATCATCGAACCTATTGTGAAAAACATGGAGTTTTTCCTTCTTCTCTTTATATCCATGTTCATAAATATTATCTAGTTTTTCCCACATTGAATAGTTAGATATGAAACTCATTACCTTTAGATAGATTCTTTTAAATAGTACAGAAGTAATTGAATCTGGTCTTTGGAATCTGCATCAAAAAAATTTCTGTCAATTTTAGTCATAGACAATTCTGTTGTATTTGTGACCTGAATATGTTGTGTAGTAGAAAAGAATACTTCCATTCCAAGAGATATTATATGAGATATCATCATATTCTTCAAATTTATAATTTTTTTCCTCAAATAGGGGGACTCCCCAAACATTTAATTGATTCTCTATGATAGTAATGAAGGAAATATTTAACACCAACAACCTACCTATGATATCACTTGTAAGACCCCAGAACACCCTAAAAGGGGTGGGGTGAATCAAGGTGTAAATTTTTTATCCTAAAGTGATGGATATTTTTCCAATTTTGTTAGGAACCTATTAAACATATCTTATGGGAAATTATAGAAATCAAACAATCACATGAAAAGAGAAAAAAAATTTACATGGTTCACCACTAAGGTATAGTCCAAGGATCATGCACTGAAATTGTTTCACTCATACCTAAATCTAATAATCTTGACTTTTTTTTTGGGAATTTAGAAGTTTGGATATAATAAATATATTCTAGGTACAATTCTTTAACAATATTTTAGGGATAACATACTATGTCCCTCAACACACTTTCGTCGACTCCCCCCAACTCACTACCTTGGGTGAAGTTTGACATAGTTTATCCAATTGTTGGTCACTTCAATGGATTGGAATTAAATTCTTTTTACCTATCTATAATTAGATTCTAATTGCACCATATACTTGAGATGATGCACTCTGAAATCACTATTTACTGAAAACTGTTATTCAATATTACCTTTCATAAAGCTCTTTTACGAAGCTCACTACCTTCGTGAAGCTAGCTGCCTTCATGGAACAAAATGCCTTCATGAAGCTCATTGAGTCAATGCTGAATACTCCATCATTATGAATCTCCCTTTACTTAGAGTTATTGGCATCATTCAAGACCAAACTTGTATTTTCATGATGCTCAAGCTCATATATAAATATAGATTTTCCGAGCTCCCATAGCTCCACAAAATCAAAGAGATTCTAGATTTTCATTGATAAACTTCATGTAAAATGAAGAGGGTTATCCTTATATTTATAGGATCTAGCATTTTCGATGCTCAACTGCCTCCAGTGCATTTTTTTTAATCTAAAAAAATATCTTCGTGATGGTCCCCCCTTCATGATGCTCCACACAAATTTGACATAGTCATATAGATCACTTCCAACACATTATAAAAATGTGATTCTCCACTTCTCGTAATCACTAAGATCACCATCACCATTCACAATCTTCCAATTTTTCATCGTTCACGATGCTCATCAATGTCGCTTACATTACCCTCAAATTTTTTTGATCGTTTGTGAAACACCATTTGGGAAGACAATATTCTCTTTTTAGCAATGAACATCCTTGGTTCCAACATGAGTATACATCATACACACATAGAAACCAAGTTGGGTGTTAGGGATATAATAGGGACAACCTATAATATTCTTATAGGAAGCTTCTTATTGAATATAGTAAGTTGATTAGGTTCCCAGGTGCTAGAATCAAAAAATTAGATAAACTGACTGAAAATTAGCATAAATATCTATATCTGGTGTAACATTATGAAATATTTATAAACAAATTAATATATAAAGTTGATAAGAAGACTCATAAGAGGTGATCCTATGAAATAGAAGATACAAAAACTATTTAAGAATGTAGTAGATATCACTTTTAAGAGGAAAATAAAAAGGAAGAGATACAGACACATGGTGGGATAAATGAAGAGAAATATGATTTATAAAACCTTTAATATTAAAATTATTTAATTATTTGATATTTTGAGAAAACAATATTTAGGTCATGCATTCTGGAATGGCCATATTGGTTATAATGCGATCACTCTTCCCAACCCACCTCGTCACATGGAACAATTAGTCATGGTGTGGATTAACTCTCCAGGGTAGAACTAAAAACCCACAACCCAACCATCATAGTGTTAACTAGCACCATTATGGAACAACACATTCCCCATTCATGGATTTATAGCTCAACCTATAGGGTCAGGATGTGAAAAACCTGTCTCTTATAAGAGTATTAATCCTACATAGTGATACAATAAAACTCATTCAGTTATGATGTGGTCTCACCTAAAATTTCTTAAGGATTTAATCCTATTTATCCTTTATTAAAAGTTAAACCCTAATCAATGACACAATCTTTAAACCCTAGTAGAAAATTAATCTTATGTAAGGAAAAAATCTAATATTATGCAAGACTTTTAATATCAAAATGTCATAGGTTATGAGGTGAAAACTCCTAATTCTAGTGATATTTTATATCATACATAAAGAAATATTAGAACAACCTCTCCCTATTATTGTCCGACAATTCCCTACTCATCCAACATTAAGGTATGACTATCACTCGTAATGGCATGATGAGATGGATATGGTAGATTTCAAGACTATGCCTAATTTAACTCATGTAAATGACTCATGGCACATCACTAAAAACAATTATAGCCTATAAACACGAAAATTCATTAATTCTATAAAACATCACATTGAAACCATACTTCAATAAGGTCCAATTTGTTACAATTTGTTAAAAAACACATCAAAAAAATCTTGGTTTGGATGATAAGAGTAGTCTGGTGCTTACTATCCCTAGTCAACTCAGTCACAGATTATTAAATCTACATATTTGTTTCTGTATTTTTTTAAGAGTGGATTAATTAATTATTATATGTATAGGATATTCGATAGTGTTCAATATGCGAATCATGAATATATCAATATTATAAGTAATAGTTATGTTTTCCTCTAAAAATAAAACATATTCATGGTGGAGTTTCCAGCATTGTAACACATAATGGGGTGAAAAATAACTTTATCTTAGTAATATAACTGGAATATGTAGGGATTTTTTCTATATTTTCAAATGGCATGTAGAAAATCACACAGAGTTTCATGGTTGTGTCCAAAGGTGTGATAGACATAATATTTTACCTTAAAATGAATTCATGAGGATAAATTCATTATATATATTCAACCTATAAATGAACGAGGTTGAGGAATGAGAATCTTGGTCACATGGGTGAGAAGGGGATAAAAATAATGGATTTGAAGGGAATATTGAAGCTTATACCCATTAATTATAGAAAATATGAGGAGTTTATCCTTGGAAATAAAGGGAATATTAACATTAATATAGAAGGAAGGATAGTTAGGAATGTAATTTCTGAGATCGTTCACATAGATGTTTAGAGACCGACCTAGTTGATTCTTATTGTTGATCAATGTACTATTTTCTTCATGGATGATGAGATAAATAATGTTTTGTTGTTTTTTTCCCAATCACAGGTCTATGGTTTTCAAAAAATTCATCAAACTAAAATGTTGGATGTAAAAGAATATCAAAACTACACTAAACTGATCAATGTATGATAATGGTAGATCATAAAAAAGTAGAGTGTTTTGAAGAATATACTATAGTAAAGACATATGGATAGTGAATATTGTACCTATAATAGTAGAGAAGAATGGTGTAAAATAACAAATTAATCAGATGCTAAATGAGAAGGATAATATAATTCAGTTTCACTTTGTTTTCCCTAATGAGTTTTTGGTAGAGTTAAGGAACTATGTGCAATATATTATGTATCAAAGTCCTTCTACTCTATTGGGGTGAGAGATTATATAAGAAAAATGGTTTGAAACTATAGTTGATATCTTCTACTTGGATGTTTTTGAAACAGTATCATTTTTCAACATTGATAGTATAGAAAGGGACAAACTACATTAAATTTTATAGACATGTTTTTTATAGGTTATGGTAATGAATAAATTTTATTTCAACACTTGGATAATGTATTATAAAAGTATTTAGGTGTAAAAAATTTATATTTAAAAATAATATCATATGGAAAGATAAAAATTGGTGAATGAAACATTTAGGAACAAATAATTGAAACATTCAAATGTTCACATAGATAGAATTTGGTATGTTCTAGCTATTTGAATGTGTACATCTATTTTGGAAGGACTAGACTATCTGGAATGTGAATTCTTATATATTAGTCATATTATGTTAGTATCACCAAGGAAATATGTACCAAAATTCTTGAGGATTATGAAATATTAAGAAATAGATTTGAAAGGTGATTTTTTATAAGTAGTGGTTTCAGAGAGAGGATGAATTTATATTTAATTTATCTAGTAAACTAGTGGATGGTGCCATGATAAAAGGTTTAGAAGTTGAAAAAAATTCTTTATTATTATAGATTATGTATAACCTCATATCCTAGAAGAGGTAGAAAGTCTATGTTACATGAGACAATGAGATTTAGTAATAAAGTAGGGTATGAACCCTTGATATGTTCTCAGAACATTGGATATAATAAAAATTTCTCTATGGAAAAGGGAATTTTTTAATAAATTTGTCTACCAGCTAAAACAAAACGTTTGTGGTAAGAAATGGAATAAGGTTGGTATTTTTAAGTTATTTTCAGAAAAATTATGGTCCACATTTCTTTGAAATATTTTCTATAATTATAAATCATTTTGAAAAATCCAATAGGGCCCTAAATAGTTTCTATAGATAGTCTATATATTGTTCAATTATATGTGAATACATCATTATTTATTGGTTATTTGGAGGAGGAAATCTATATAGAGCCACAGAAGTGTTTTATAGAAAACATAATGAAAAAATAGCTTATTTGATCAAACACAGTTTGTATGGGTAAAAGGAGGAACCCATGCAAAATAATTTTTTGGATTCTTTCATGACAGAGAATGCATTCATTCAAAAAAATAATAATAATTCCTACCACCAAAATGTGTTTGATGATGAGAGTTTCATCATATTTATTCTATTTGGGGATGATGTGCTTCATGTAGGTCAAATAAGGGATTATATTGAGGAGATGAAAAATATTTTTCCAATAAAGTTTAAGATCAATAATCTCAAGGTTTTCAAGTGGATATTGGGGATGTATATTTTAAGGGACATAGAAAAAGAATTTTTTTCTCACTCATAGAATACTTGGAAGGTCTTAGAAAGAGTTGTAATGAGTGATTCTAATACTTTTTTGACACCCCTATTTGAATATTTTAAGTTTTCTTAGGGGAATGAACATAGAAAAAATGATTTGGATGAGCACATGGAAAGGTTTCCATATGAATTCATGTGTAAAATATTGATTTATTTTTTGTTTTATATATGGTTAGAGGTACCTGAAGAATATGGGAAAGTAGCGTCGAGAAGTGGCAAAGTGGATGCTATGGTTTCTCAATGGTATGGGAAATTTTCACTATATTCTAGAATGGATGATCTCTTACATGGTTTTTTATATTTAGAATTTAGGGGAGATTAAAATACCCTGAGAAGTAGCATTGTATATGTGTTCCCCTTTATATGTACACCTTGAAATTTAATATCTATACTTTGAGTAGTAGTTGAACTTTCTATAATAGATGAAAATTATATGGAAATACTTAATGTTTTATTGGATTTGATCAGAAAAAAGGGGTTGTTGGAGGATATTATAATAATATAAGGGAATGTAACTTTGTTATATGACTGTAAGAGTGTGATACTTCTTGTTAAGAATCCATTTTTTTCACTTTAAGATAAGGTATATTTATCTAAAGTATCACTTCATCATGAAGTTTCTAGAAGATAAAGATATCAAAGGATGATGGATGTTTAAATATGATTTATATGTTGATGATGGTTATAGTATGAAAATTTTTGGTTGGTGTTGTGCCTATATGGGACTTAGATGATCAGTAACATGATTGGAGGGTCATGGTGCTACTGTAGAATAAGAAAGAAAGACAAGATGCGTATGTGACTGGTGGACTTAGTGAATCATAGAAAAAATTCTTCAAGTGAGAGATTATTAGTCATATCTGGGAATAAATTATTTTTTATCTAAGAGTCATAAATTCTTGGAAATATTGATATTTGAAATTATGATGCTGAACCACATAGAACATAGATAATAAAACTAATGTATGGAATAGAGGAAGCTGTGAAAACATTCTAGTTGTTTGTAAAGGGTAGAATGATGTGTTTTATAATATTTCACTATTTATTATAAGTTTCAAGATGGATTATTACATCCAATAATTAGATGGTGGTTTCAATGATTGAGTAGTTTTCATTCAAAATGACCAGATGATAATGGAACCAATAAAACTAACAATCTATTTCAATTAAAATATATAAATATATGGGTGTGGAACTTGGGTTTTATTTATAAAAATATAGTTATTTTTCTTTTTTTACTTATAGAAATGATATCATGAGTGGAAAGTATTTTTCATGGTAGTGATTGTAGTTATTCTATTTTATTTAATTAAATTTGTAGTTTTTTTCAAAGAAGATTGTTAACTACATTTATATCATTTATTTTGAAAACAAAAATAAACTAATTATTTAATTGAATTTACTTGATGTTTATTGTTTTATTTTTATATTTGTAATTTTTATCTACAGATTCAATGTTTAATTAAAATGATGAGATCCATTCAATTTCCAAATGATACTGGAGCATTGTGATTTTTTGTTAAAAAATATTCTATATTCTTTAGAAGATAGATTGGATATTGTTTATCTTATGATGTCATTTCAACCACACAAAAAGATCATAGAAAATGACTGTTGAATTTTGTTATGTAATGTTATAAAACATAAAAATTATGATTCATGGAACAAAAGAAGTTACAAATGATGATTATCTAAAGCAATTTGAATCATTTTGAAGCTATGAATAATCTCAGTTTCATGAATTATTCTGATTAAAAATTTATTTCAGTTTTTTTAATAGATACTATTTAGTGAGGTTTATTTTTAAATTTATTATATTTTCCTTATAAGTGGTTATTTCATTATCATCATGGTCAATTATATTCTGGTTAGGATTCTACCATTACTAATCACTCAGATCAATAAGGATATTGGGATAGGAGTTTGATACTTAAAAAAAATCAATGAAGTATAGAGTCCTTGTGATTAAATATAATTGGAGAGATCAATTATTTTATTGGGGCTAGAGGTACCTACTGATGATTGTTTTGTCGATGAAGCATCCTGTGAGAAACTCGTTGTAGTCAACTGGATTGGTTGAATAAGTTCTATTATTTATAATTGTTTGATACCTTGAATCTATTATATAGATCCACATACCCCATTGGTTCATGATTGAACACTTCCCATCACTACAATTTATTAGTAATAATATCTTTTAAGGGGAATTAAAATTGACTTATGATACTCCCCATGTTATTTTTTATCTACTCTGTTATTTTCTCAATGGTATTACTTATTAACTTTGTTAAATTTTTAAATTCCAATTGTTTTATTTTTCCAATGTGGATTCAATAATTATATAATTTTTTATTACTAGTATCACTTTTAGATATTCTAAACATTTTTTGTCTAGGAGTAAATCAATGTTGGGGACTTTTTAGATCAATTAAAATATTGTTTTCCATTTAACTCTCAAACATGTTAGGATCATGATTCTATTGTCATCTATTTTTTTTATGTATGTAGATGAAATCATGTCACATATGAAACATGTGGTTTTTATAATTTCTAGTACTCAATAAGAGTATAAATTCCTTGCTACATATGTTGGTGACAAATGCACATATAATCCACTATAAAGAGGCACCAGTTACTATAGTTTGTTATAGAAACAATCATGAACTAAAGTGTAGTTACCTAAAAATTATGAGGTGGGATATATTTATTACCTATAGTATGATATCATAGTCTAAATGAAGATTCTAATAGTTATTTATAACATATATGTATATAGTGTTAAACTTATTCAGGTTCCATATAATATCATGGATGTCCTCCAACAAATGTGGCATCTGTTGATTTTTAGCATGCTTAATTGTTTATATTCTCTTTATTTTTCAATATTATCGTTCCAAAAATCATGCAACAAAGTTCTCTTCTTCTTACCTTAAATGCACAATAGTTCACACAACCTTCTTCCTCTACAAGATTGATGTCTAGAATTTTGATTTTATTGAACAGTTATAAGTATTCTTAATCAAACTATGAAAACTGAAATTAAAACACCTTCTTATTATATTCACACTTATTGTTATTCTTCTTGTATTTATTGACTTGAAGAGACTTTTCCAGATCTCCATCTCTCCTCTTCTTTATTCCTCTTCTTCTTCTTTAGTGAAAACAATTTATAATGGTTCTTCCTTCTAATCTTAGACTCAATAAATTTATTAAGATTGAAATTGATTTGAATATTATTCATGAAACCAAAGTATTATCTTTAGGAATCATATTTTAAAACCTCTCTCTTTCACTATATATCTTTATTGACATGTAGTATGTATATATAAAATAATAAAATATGCAATATGAGTTAATTATTCCCAATTTTTTCTCTTCTATATACATTCAAAATACCATGTGAATGTAATATTTTATATGATCAATATTATTTGTAACTAAAAACCCTTGTATATTTCCCTTTTATGGTCTTTGACTAGATCTAAAAATTTAACCATATATTCTTCCCATTTAAAATGCCTAAAGACTCGATATTAATTACTCCCATGACAATTTCACGTATTTGATATAAGTATTAATGTATTAAAATTATTCATCCATAGAAGCTCTATTTTTGGAATAGGATATTTAAAGCCCCAATAATTTTATGGAATATCTATCTTTAAATAATTTGATTTATTATATAGCTTACATTACCCACCACACCATGTTTATAGGAACCTAAATATACTATTAAAATATTGTTATTTAAAATAGTACTTATATTCTAGTAATTGAATTGGATGGTATGAATTGGACAAACTAAATAATTAAAAATTTAAGGTTATATATGTATACAATTAATTCATTGGTTATTAATTGATTATAAATGAAAATAAAAAATATATCAAAGAAAAAGAAATATTATTCTGAAAAATTGTTTTATGCGTGTAATGTATTTTTATGGGAATAAATAAAATTAATAAATATTTATGAATAATTTCAATGAAATATATATATTATTTAATTTATAATTTTTTTAAACAATAAATAATTTTTTTATTTTGTCATAGGATAAAAATAAATCTAGTTTTATGCTTAAAAATGTTTTTTTTATAAAAAGTTGTTCGTTTCCTAGAAATTTTCAAAATTAATTTAAAATTAATTTAAGTGAGTTATTGGTACTAAATTAGATAAAATTAATTACATATTTATAATCATGAGGTTCAAATTTGGTAAAATTTCCCCATTTATTTTTGACCAATATAAATAGTAACCGTGGTAAAATTTATCACCTCGGTAATGGGTAAACCTGGTTAGTCTAGATTAAAAATAATAGATATGGGAATAAATATTAATCAAAATGGTATTTTTATTAAATTAATTATTCCCCTAACACTTTAGGCTATAAATTTTGTTGTTTAATGGACAAAGTTCTTTTAAAATGGATTATATATTATTTATATCAAAGAAAGTTAAAAAATCCCACTCTCTTGGTTTTTAATATCCTTTATGTGTGTGTATAGGGGAAAAGTATGTTGTTAATGAATAAAAGTGTCTATTTTGAGATTAAAAAAATTATATTCTTGATATAGATATTTTTTATTTTTTAGTAATTATTTGATTACCTTAATTGCTTATGCAACACCAAGGTTATATGTCTCTATTTAAAAATAATATAAAAAATGATTTTAAAAATATTAAAAGTGGAAAAGTTTGAATTATTTAATTGAAAAAAATTAATTTATTGATCTATATGACATATTATGGAGGTTTAAAAGTTTTATATTCTAATACCTTCTCTGTTTTGATGTATTTAATCTTAAATTATATGAATAGTTTCAAAATTGACAATAATTTTATTTTAACAAAATAATATATTAATAAATAATGAAAATTAACAACAATATTTAAATAATACAATTGGATATTATATAGTCTTAAGTGTCATAAATTTAAAATTTATTATGCAATTTTTACCTTATAAGTAAAAACAAGAATACATTTATATAGAAAAAGGTGTTACTATAGTTAAAATTAAAATTGGTTAACTAAGCATTATTCAAAATAAAAAGATTTTAAATTAAACCAAAACATGTCTAGATTAGACCTTTTTATGATATTAGAAACCTATCCAACCTTATATTTTAATCAATGTCCATTTTTCGTCACTTTTATTGAGAATTAATTTATTATAATTTAAACATTAGATAAATTCCAAAAGTACCACTCTCCTCAATTATAAAATGGAAACTACTCCCTCACTTATTCACATAAACATTAGTACTATATCTAAAAAAAACTGTATCAATTTCTATTATAAATATCCCTATACACATTCAAGTGGTTTTCTTCTCCCCAAAATACCGACCCTAGAACCCTTTAGAGGAGATCTAAAGGTGAAATTTCAAAGAATAGGTAATCGCCTTAAACAATCAATTTATTTTTTACTCTTTTTACCTCCTATAAATCTATTTTATACATCATTAAATAAAATTAACATAAATATTATTAAATATTATTATTATTATTAAAACACCATTATACACAATTTTTTCTATGAAATAGAAAGTGAACGTAACACTCGTGTATGTGTATGCCATACCATCTCTACATAGTGATACAATTCATTAATTATGACCATATTTTTTGGATGGGTATTATGATGGGTTAGGTTTCTATAAATTATATTAATTAAAAAATTATAGTTATGAAATAATAATATCACATCTACGATCTAACCCTCCAAATACTTTGAGAAACAATAACATCGCTCGCGCATAAGTGTGGACGACCAACTCCACGAAGTGATATGATTTTTTTATCATTTATATTTTACTTGGATGGTAATTAAGATTAATTTTATTTAAACATATCATATATATATGATAAATTAATTATCTTTTAACTTTTAATTAATTTATACATTTATTTTGTTCCATTTGTTGAAAAATTAAAACATTGTTCTTGTGTAGGTAGAACTTATCATCTCTATGAACAATGTAATTCATTTTTATAAATCTAAATTTATAGATGAATATATAAATATATATTTATATAATTTAAATATTTTATATTTTTATAATTATAAATATTTTAGAGTTTATGGATATAGGATCAATGTTCAAGGACTTGCACTACTGAATTGATATACTCATGATAAATAAAATAGTCAACACCGCAAAATAAAAATTTTAATAATAATTATTGATAAAAGGGGGAATTAAAATTATATAAAAGTATAATATATGATATTATAAGTTTTAAAATTAGTCTAATTTATAATTGTAATAAATTTAAATTTTTTATACAGGAGGTTGAAGTTCTTTTCTAGCAATGGGAACTCAAAGTAAGTGTTTATTTTAAAATATAACCAATATATGAGATTGTTTATGTTTAATAATCCACTAAGGAAAATTTAACATCCATATATATGTTTTATAAATTTTTCAACATTATTTTATAATTTTTTAAATTAATTTTTAACTATTTTTTACTTTTCAAAAAATGGTTGAAAATTAATATTTTTTTCTTTTTATAAATAAGTTATTTTTTGAATTTTTCGATAACAATATGGAAGTATTTTTTATTAATTATATATCATAAAAAACTTTAACAATTTTCATGAATAAAAATTTATTTTAATGTTCCTTTATAATTTTACAAGGTTATCTTAAATGAAGTTTTTTTCCTTTATAATTGATAAACTCTTTAAAAAAATATTTTGAAATGGAAATATTATTTTTCTCAAGAATTCTTACAAGTGATATTTAAAAATAATTTACATCTAAGGTGAAATTATTTGATTTTACATGTTATTTATTGAAGATATGATCCAAAGATACCATATTAATTATTTTTTTGGATGGTTTATGTTTACGATTAAAATATGAAATGTTTATGAAACACATTTATTTTCCAAGGGTTATGCTATGATGAAATGTTTGTGAAACCCATTTATTTTCACAGGTTTATGATATGATGAATTACTTATGATCTTATGGAACACTTATTTATGATTTTTATTATGTTGTGGGTGAGACCTATATCACCCTCTAATGTATTGGGTAAAAATTTATATCTCATGAGATAAATAGGATTGGAATGAGGAGTGAACCCAGTTTGATAAAGGACTTTGTCCACTATGATATTATTGGGAGTTAACCTTGAATATTACAATGGTATGGGGAGTGAACCCATTTCACTATGATCACATTGTAAATGAGCCTTGACAACTAAGGAAATCATTTTCTATGTTAACATATATCTAAAAATTCCTTATCTTATACCTATATTATGATCTAATGATTTATGTTCTTTGATTCCTTTATTATTCATGTATTATAAACTACCATGTTTTATGAAATGACTTGAGATTATGATCTCTAATATACAGGGAATGATTTTAAAACATTAATGTCATGTTATTAAACTATCATTCTCATGTTATTCTTATGTTATCATTGAGGTCTCCCTCGTTTATGCTCTCTTTTCATTTAAGCTCACCCTTTTCTTATTTATCCTATACCAAGGTTATGTAGAAAGGTATTAAGTATGATATGTCTATGATTGGTGATATTTATGAAGAAATAAGTGGGTGGTGATATAGATATTTTATGAAATAGTTGTTTAGGCTTCTATGTTTCTAAAGCTTGTAGACTTAAACGATCCTGTCATAGATCAAAATGTTATGAAAGGAATATTAATCTATTTAGATTTAATATCAATGTATGAAAAGTATAGGAAACTATAGTTTATACCATATCAAGTCTTAGTTAATCCTGGGAAACCAGGATGAGAAATATTTATGAAGAACCATAGGGATAATTATAATTATAGGGTAAACTATTATTTTTTTGGTAATGATCATAAAAGAACTAGGTGAAACATAAGGTGTAAAAGAATAATTTTTCATGATTTATAAATCCTATAAATGATTATACATGATTATATGGTATCTAATCATAATTATTATTGTTCATTCTATGATTTTCGGGTTTAGTCAATGACTGAAACCCATAAGAATCACATTAATGTTGAATACGATGGATAATTCAATGATAATACTTCTAAGAAATGGAAGGTTATAGGAGCTATAATGAAAAATATTATTATTATTATAATCATACAAATTTCTTATGAAATGAATGATACAGATCATCCAAATATGAAAAGTAGGTAACATTTTTCTATTGAGTCCTTAATTGTGAAATTAACACTATATTTTAGTGGGTTTGCTGATCTACTAATTTTAGAGTAATGGATCAGTGGTATAAAAAAGATATTTTTTTTGTTCTCCAGTGTTCCAAACATGAAAAAGTTATTTTGACTATTTATCATTGGGAAGGATAATAAAATAAATTGTGGAAGTTTATCAAGAACAAAAGAGAACAATAATAATTTTAATATATAGAATGAAATAAATTTCAAATACAATATTTCAATAATTAATATCCTAACATTCTTTATATGAAAGTGGAGAAATAATTCCTCAAGTTAAATCAAATGTATAATGAAATTTTTGGTAACTATGAGGAAACTTTCACAATACAAGAAATTTATGCTTTTGGTATTATCATCTAATATAAAAATAAAGTTTATTGATTTTTCAGTTCCTTAAAATAATGTATCCTAAGGGATTTATCCAAAATGGACTTCATTATATTTGAATAAATTGTTTTATGTGCTATCATAGTAGATACGAGATTGGAGTTACCCATAAGTCTCATAGTTTAGAAAAGATAATAAAATTTTAATAAAAATTACATTCTAAAAACCATGGATAGAAGAATATGTGGATTCCTTTATGCTAAAAATGCAGAATCAAACATGGGAGAAATTATCTTTTAATGAACTGGTAAATGTTTCATGTCTGTAAAGATGGTTATTTGGAAATAAAATGCCAAAGTGATGGGAGGAATTTATCTAATGATGAGAATAGATAAAAATATCTATATAATTCACCACACACACTCTAATGATTTAAATTCACGGAGTTTGAGAATTATGCTAACCAATTACCAAATATAAAGGTTAATGAAAATGATTGAAATAAAAATCCTCTTAAGATGATAAGACATGGGAAATGTTATGTGACAACTATTTTTGATGAGAGGTTTAATAATGATGTTGTGAAAGGTACCCTCTCCATACACTCTAGAACTACTAATGTCTTATTTGATTTTGAATCTACCCAATCTTTTATATCTAAGTACTTTTCTAATGGTATCAAACCCCCACCTAATAAATTGGATGTTGAGTTAGTGTTTTTTAGTTCCATGAAAAATGTGTTCAATTTTAAGAATCACTACTTCCCAAAGGTTTCCATTGGATTTATTCATGGAACCAGAAACATGCAATAATTCTTTATCCGAAAAGGGACATGCTTTCCAAAGGTAGTCATTCATTAAGTTTAAACATTATGATACTTAAAAACGTGCATTGGTCAAGAGAATGGGAGTTTGGACTCATCACACCCATTTTAGGGGAAATATAGTCTACTTTGGGACTCTCTTTATAGATTTAAGATATTTTCATGATTCCTTATTAATTTACAAAGTATAATGTAAGTTTTCCATGGAATTTTTAATCACTTATTTAACATGTGTGAAAGTTAGAATCATCTGTATGCATTAGAGGTTCTTTATTAATGGAGATATTTGTATGTATTCAAGGTTCTCCATCAATGGTATCCTCTCATATACTATTTAGAGATTCCTTTAATTGTCGTTATGATGATACTAGTTTTTAATCCATTGTCTAGGGAGACGAAGGTTTGTTTTGATATTGGGATCGTACCCTTAATAATGGGCTACCTATGTATCCTCTTCAAAGGAATTAGAACTCTCATAGTTCGGTGCTTCTTAATGGGACACATCATACATTTTAAGGTCATGTGATAATGACCTAACCATATAGTTTAATGTCATGTGGTAAGGACATCTAAGAGAAATTTTCTTAGTCAATGTTTGGTGTGGGAATTATGACAAAGCAACACAATGAACTTGGAACAGATATAAGTTTCCAGGTAAGATGAGATCCTATTGGGAATATGGCCCAAGGAGAAAAAGTTTCATTTGAAGTGTTGGGTTTGAACCTCAAGGAGTCTTACTTCATATACCATGGGGATGGGAATCAAAGAAAATGTTGTTCAATAAGTATCATAGAATATTATAGTCCTCTATTATAAATAAGATTGGGCATACATCCTGAAGTGGATTCCATGGTGATTTGGGGGTTTAATTTGGGGCTTACTCATAAGGAAGATGCCCAAATTAAGGGAATTGGGGTTGGATTCATGAAGAGGATACCCAATGTGCTCGAGCCCTGATAAAGGCTTCATACATATCGTAATTATAGTGGGAATCATAGTTCTCATAGTTCATTGTGTTGTGGATTATTCTTAAGAGCTTCCCATTTGAGGGGACATAATTGGGTGAACCCTTTTGGAAGGGAACCCTTTTGAGCTCAGGCCTTCAAGAAGGCATCCTATGTATCCTGTTTTGAATAGGAATCAGATTTCTCATAGTTCAAGTCTTTATGAAAATATTGTGATCATAACAAATTTCTAAGCCCACGTGAGTCATTCTCGGTGTGAAAAATAAGAGGATGCCAAAAATTCAACAAAGGCACTCATACTTTTCCTCCCCCACTGATGAAATAGGGCGCACCTACAATGGTGACAGTGGATGAGGGTGAGGCAACCTAGGAAGAGCGTGAAGTGATGAGCCCTCACTCTATTCTCTTTACATTGGACAAGGGTCCAATGTTAGGAAGGAGTGAAGGTGAAGGAAGTAGAGGAGAGAAATACTACAACCTCCTACTTGAATGGTTTGGGGATTACACCAGGATGAATTCCCTAAAATTAATGCTAGTAGGGGAGGGAGAATTTTCATTTTCATGAATAGAAAATCAATTGTGAATCTTACCTTCCCTACTAGATACCTGGGGTTTCAGGTCATTGAGACGAAAAGTGGAGGAAAAAAACCAAACCCTAATTCTTCAAATTGGGAACTTCCCAACACTGTTCCTGGGAGAAAGGTCCGTGTGACTGTAGATAAAAAAACCAATAGAAACTTCATTAATCATAAACTATTTGTGAAAAAAAATTGGTAAACCTATAATTGTAGATATACAAACCCGAATAGGAGACATGCTGATGTGCCTTTTCCAAAGGTTTGTTAAGTCTGGAGATTTTGGTTGAGGCTTCAACTTAGTCCCTTTCAGATAAAGGAACAAAGTAAGGAGATACCCTACAATGAGTGGCATTAAAAAGGTACCTAAGATAATATGCAATCCTTATACACAACTCTTCCACATAGGTACTCCTCAAAGGTATGTCGTGTAGGTACCCCATGTAGGTAAGCTGTGTAGCTGTACTGTGCAGGTGCGTCATGTAGGCATTTATGATGACTAAAAAATGTCTCACATAGGGGAACCAAGCCTATGTGAGCTTAAAATTTTGAAATAATTTCATCCATGATTATCCCATCTAATTATCTATTCTCCCATGTTTTTAGAGAGCTACCTGAGACAATTGGAGGGATCTAGGCGAAAGAGCTACACAATGGGAGCTTTAGGAAGTACTTCAATTTTTTAGTCCTTTTAAATGGGGATCCCAAGTGTCGTATTTATAGGCATTGAGGGGGATTGGTTGAAGGTAAGTTGTCCGCGCATGTCCTCTATGTAAGTCCTCTACATTGATCTATCGTGTAGGTGTACAGAAAGTATACTTCCACGAAGGTATTCCACACAGGTCTGCCGCGCTGGTCTGTTGAGACATTGGATTTCCTTTGGATTCATTGAACATTTATAAAGGTTTTAAAATATCTACTCCTATATTCATATCCTTTTTTGATTTCTTAAGCAGTGTCAAGAAAATCCCCCCTCGAGATTGGAACTAATTAGAAAGAGGGTTGAGTCCTAAGGTAAAATTGTGGGGAAAATACTATGGATTAATAATTTAACCATGCATGTTTTTTGTGGAACTACTTCACTTAGGTGTACCACTTAGCTGTTCCATGTATCTTTTTTATGAAAGAAAGTCATGAATACCTTTTTCTGACTATAAATAGGTCCAATACCTTGCTATTTTCTTCTTCCATACTTCCCAAATTTTTTGCTCTTGTTCTGTAGCTCTTTCGCCCAGACTCAACATGTTGTGCACTCACATAGTCTCCTTGAAATTTTCTCAAGGTGAAACATTTATAGTGATGGAAATATGTGGAAGGATTTAGTAGAATGATTTGCGCTTGGAACCTTTTTGAAGGACCTATGTGACAGACCTCGTCAAAGGACCTACGAGAAGAGTTTCCTTTGCAAAAATTTTCGGTTCCCTTTATATTGAAATTTGATTTTTCTTAAGTCGAAATTACAACCTATTAGGGGGAGTTTGGTAATTATTTTGTAGGAGTTAGATCAGTTGATAACCTCAACTAAATAAGTTATGCCTCGTCAAAACGATATGATGAATATCATCAGACCAGATTAATATGACATTGTTCAAAGTAAACATCCTGGACTATGGAAAGGTTTAATTCTTTATCAACTTCAATAAACACAAATTCCTTACCTACACCTATATGGGCAAGGTATTTTACAATACTTCCACATTCCATCTATTAATAAAAACTTCCCAATGTATTGGTTTCTTCAGTACGCCTATTGTCACTACATGAATATTACCACGAGGGCTATTCCAGTTCATTAAGGAACAATCCCTATTGGTTACAACCTTCATAATAGTGGATATAATCTTGATATAAAAGATCATGTGGTAGAGTCAAGGCCACATTGCTATGATTCGACCTTTTAGGATTCTCAAATAGAACAATCTAATGGTTGGAATAAAGATTGTAATCTTTATTCTGGAGGAGGTGTGACACCTAAATGGATGTGGGCATTTTGGGTGTGCCGTACATTTGTAGAATTATGAAAAGAGCTATCAGATGTTTATATTTATGAAGCAGTCTGGATGGAAGAAACTTATGTTTATAAAAACAATTTCATTCCTAAATTTCTGAGAAGATGGAGTCCGCAAAGAAATTCTTTCCATGTGACGCACGGTGAGGTTGACATTAGTTTGTGGGATATATACTAAATAGTTTGGGTTCCCATTCTCAGGGAAATGTATGATGAGTTTATTCCTCTTTCTATAACTTGGGGTGATGTTACCAGAACACCACCGTTGGCTCATGAACTATTAAATATAGAAAATAAATTACCTAAAGAAAAGAAATATATTCATGCTATATTGTGGATGAAAGCCTTTTTGGAACCAATGACATAGAAATGTCCCTCCTATAGATGTCCTAATGTTTGTCCTTCTGCAGATAACCAAGGTATTTCATGCACATATTGGCCTAAATTGGAGAGAGGTGACTATAAACACTAGGTAAATAAAGTCAAATCTGATATTGACGCAAAGATATGCCAAGCTTCCTTTCTTTCCATGTGGATAAGAAATTACTTGCTTCTTGTTCGTGAGTCTGGAGGTGGTGTAAGGACAGGGAATTTTCTTTGTAGATAAATTAGTAGAGGGGATGTATATTGGGTTAGAAACTCTTGTATTGGCAAGAATTTACTATTTATTTCTACATTTATACAATTGGAAGGATCCATTTTAAATTTCAGTTCCATTCCAAGTGTTATAGGGTGGATTGCGGCACACTTTTCTTCATACTAAATGTTAAATTCAGTTAGAGTCCCCAATGGTTGATTCACTCCTCTTTTACAAAAAATTTCTGGTATTCTGCCTTAGAACTTGAGAACTCATGTAGTGATAAATGCATTGAATGTCTCAAGAGAATTTAGCTTCTTCCCTTTTAGTTACCCACCAACTGGAACATTAATTGATGATGGTAAAGAAGAAAATTATGAGCTGTGGTCTTATATGATAGCATTCAGGGATAGTGTATTATCAACCAGGATTGATGGTGGAATTATCTTTGAGTCTTACATCCCATATAGTTTTGCTCATCAATTAAGATGTCTTCAATAATCAAACTCTTTTCCACCCATGTATGTGAGACATGAGAAACAACCAATGTTAGTGAGATAATTGTGGATTCTAATGGATTTAGAGACATCTGAATTGTCAATTACATTACCTCCATGAAATTCATCAATAGTATTGGAAGATGGACAAGCTAAAGCATGGGCTTCTTCACATCCTCAAGGGGATTTGAAAAAAAATAATATATTGAGTAGAAGCTACAATGACTATTGTGCTTTGAAATCGTGGTAAGAAGCCTAAGTCCAAAGATGATTCATAAGTTTTAGATGTTTCTGAGCCTTCAAAACATATTTTCAGAAGGTATACTGAGAAGACTAGGAATAGAGAAGCAATACCTATGAGACCAAGGCAATCCATCCAAAACCATTAGAAAGATATACCTATTCTATCTGTTGGAATTTTTTAAGAAAAAGGAAGGCCTAAAGAGGATCACCAGTTAGAAGGTGTTGAATCTCCTCCACAACAAACCATGTTGAGATCGAGTTATGTATGACCTTCATACATTCACCATTGGGAGAGAATGACCTATGTACATATGGATGCATGGGCATTCCTCCAACATAGAATTTTAATACCACATGTGGGTGACATTAATGTACCTTCTGATTTAAATCTGGATAATAACATGGCTGAAGTACGAGAGTATATTATGGATCTGTAGGCTTTTATATAAGCAACTGATGAAAAAATCCCTGCCTCTAAACACGTATCCCTTATGATGGACTTAGGAATACACAGAGAGGTAATTATTGAACCTAAGAAGGAATGAGATATTTATGTTAATACTGATAATGTATTTTCATTTTATTTTGTCTCAATTATGCTTTACCATTCCTCATCATTAATCTTGATGAAATGCATTTTTGCAGCTTGAATGCAGGGAAGGAAACTCCAGACTGATTTTGGGATCTCCAAGGTATGGGCATAAAAGTTATCCCATAGATGCATCGAATGATCCTCCCAGGTCTCCATAACATTCTCCAGGAGCAAGAATCATGACTCGGATAATGGCGACGAATAATCCTCATACATTACCTCATGTTTCTCCTGCTAAGAAGAGTGTTTCAATTTCTCCTCAATCTTGTGAAAAGAAACGCAAGAGAGAAATGAGATTAGTCTGAAGTGTTCACTAAAGGAGTATGTATTTACATTTTCCTTATGGAATTATTGTTTTCTCGATACACTCTGGTAATAACATATATCCTCTTGCAAGATTTGTATCTCTCTCCTCTCTCAAGGGACTAAGAGTTGATTCTTTAAGACCAAAGAAAGAAACCCCAAGAGGAGCCCAAGTTCATATTGATGGATCTACTACCTTAGAAAATAAGACATCAAAATATTCAAATGTATCCTCTACTAGATCCATTTAGAGAGAGAAAATCCATGGTAAGATAAAATAAATTTATCTTGAATATTAAATTCATTGCTAATATTCATATTTTAAACAAATCTCTGATCGGTTTCCTTTGACAATGGATCCCGCAACATTCAATACTGATATTCTTATTGATCTGGGAGGAAGGAATGAAGATCCCTAGAAATATAAAGTAAATAATGATGTTGAACCAAACATATCAAGATCTAATGATGTTGTACCAATTGAGGAACCAACAGAACAAGATGTCAGTAGAGCCAATTTGGGCATCAACCAACATTTTTTGGGCACCTTAAATGGTGAGGATGCTATAACATTATAGGCAGCATACACTTAAATGATGGAATCCCTTAATCCAAATATTTATATTCCAGGTTCCATCAAATAGTTTGGGGATTTTCATGAGGAATTGAAAGGACATAAGTTCTAATTATTACATTTCCACACATAATTTATCTTCTTTCACTTGATACTCCACATAAAAGTTCACATGATGTAGCTTTGTCTACAAAAAATGTTGAAAAGGATCTTCAGGAACGAGGCATTCCACTATATACTTCTTCTACTGAATTCAGAGAAATTCCTATTGAGGACCCCTCACTTAGAGATGTTCCAAATCCTTAAACTATTACAAATGGGAAAAATCATGATAATTATCCTTCTCAAGTAACATCTAACCAAATTACTAAAGCTGAGAATACTGGGGATGAATCCAATCAAATGGATGAATTATTATTGGGTAAATGTTATCAGCTATCTGGATAATACTTTGTTTCTTCCATTTTTTGAAACTTAAAATGATCTTGTTTTATCATTTTGAGTTATCTTCTCCCACATTTAGATTAGAAGTTTAAGCATCTATGTTTGATCTGTCATCAGTAGAAGGCAAAGCTTCTACTATTCCAAGGGAAGTAGAACCAGGAAGCTCTTTAAGTGATTGATTTACAGAGTACATTTTACCCCATGGTAGTGACTCAAATTCATATTTAGATATGAAATATACTCTTGGCATGGTATGTTAGAAGACTTGGTGACATATCTGAAGCATAATTTCTGGGAATCCTTTAGATGAACTGTTGTCCCATTTTTCCAAACTCCCATCATTATTCTTCATATGGGGATATAGTGAATTCAATTATCAACCAGTCTTCGATGCAATGAAATAGACCATTTTCTGATGGGATCATGAACATATGCTTCAGAAATATTTTGAAAAAGCTAAATGATTTATTAATATTGAGAGCTTCCAAGCTGCAGTAGCTGAGGAAGAGGCATATCATAATAAGAAGTCAATATAAATCATCCAACCAATTAAAGAATCCACGAAGGAGTTATTATATATTCAACAGAAACAATATTATATTCATAAAAAACCCTATAAATTGAACCAAACAATGGGAGGAACCCAATTGGAGGGGAAAACCACCATTTCAACTACTAAGGAAGCACTTCATCAAGCCGAGGAGGCTATAGTTTCTCAACTGTCTCAACTTCAACCGGCGGTTGATAAGGCTCATGAGGCCATTCAAAAAATGAGGAGTCATATTGAGAGTTTATTTTAAAACATGATAGAGAGGATCTATTTTGTAGATGTCCCTCTGATTTCATATGAATGAAAGAAATTTTTTCTTCAATCATATATGTGTTCATTATTGTTTTTTATTGAAATATTAAAGGTAATGCTGCTGATGATGATTTATTTAAACCTCAAACCTTCAAGTCAGATAATCATGATTACAATGACAAGAATGGGGGTGCTCAGAATTTTTTTATCAAGCTGATGGGCCTAATGAGCATAGTTTGATTTTTACTATTGTTATGTGGAAAACCTGAAAAACTTTGTATATTTTGATTTTCTATTTCTCAATATTACCTAAATCATAAAAAATGTATAGTTTGTGAGCTGGGACTTGAGTTTTGTTGAGAATTCCTTTTATGGGTTCCCAATCAGGTGAGTACCACGTCTCTTGTTGTTGGCAGTTTAGAGTCATGCATGTTAAACTATAAAGGGTTAGTGTTTAAGTTCAGATAGCTTTGACCATAGATTTTGGAATTATATTCCAAAAAAGACTCAGTGGCTAAGAATTGCCCTAATATTATTTTAATTTTTCCAATGGAAATTTTGAGCCAATATTTTTTATGGTCACAAAATCTAAAACATGTATAAATATAAGGGAAGTCTCTACCAAGAAGAAAGTAACCATTATTTTAAAAACCCGTTATGGGAGATGTATTATGCATGGCTAACTGGGGCATATTATATATAGACAAATAGTGGTACCTTTTGACTAATAGGCCAGTTATGTAGGAAAATTTTATGCAACATCACCTAGGGGAACGTTTTGTATAGTCAGGAAAAAGAGTTCTTAGGAATTATACATTTTTACTATTGATAAAAAATGGGGAATAATATTTGGGTGAATCAGGACCAAAAAGTATTGTTTTACCAAGTAAGGGGATTTTCAGAATAAAGGGTTATCTAAGACAACATATGTCATGAATAGGAAAAACTACTTCTACACAAATTTTTTGTATGGGGAATGGTTAAATTTTTTCAGAAAGGTGAATTTTTGATATCATGTTATGATGTTTTGTGTCACAGAGTGAGGATGAGGACATTATACAATGAATTTTTAAGTCTTGATGTTAGGAAATTGTACTGTTCAGTTTTATGTTATGGAGTGATGACATTGTACTATGCAGTTTTAATTCATGTAGCGAGGACATTGTACTGTGCAGTTTTAAGTCTTGCAGTGATGACATTGTACTGTGCAATTTTAAGTCATGCAGTGAGGACATTATACTGTGCAGTTTTATTTCATGAAATTAGGACATTGTACTTGGAGATTTTAATTCATGTAGTGAGTACATTGTACTATGCAGTTTTAAGTCATGCATTGATAACCTTGTACTCTACAGTTTTAAGTCATGCAGTGAGGAAATTGTTCTGCTTTAATTTATGGTCTTTAGCTATGAAAAAAGGTATGATATTCTCTCAATTTCTTGATAATTTTATTGGAATCATGCTACCATATTCAGGTATGGAAGACAATAAATGTAAACTGTGATTTAAGAATTTCTTAATTTGAAGAATAATATGGGAAAAAGGGCTAAATGCATTAAAGGGAGTCTTTTCCAAGAACGAAGTTACCATTATTTGAAAAATTGGTTATGGGGGATATATTATATAGGGACAACTGGGGAATATATTTCATAACCAAATAGTGTCATTTTTTCACCTACAAGCCTGTTATATAGGAAAATTTTATGCAAGGCCACCTAAGGGCACATATTACATAGTCAGGAAAAAGATTTCTCAGAAGTTTTCATTCTATTACTAAAAGCCGAAGAATGTTTATGGAGATTCAAAGTTTCCAAAGCATATAGTTTGTTTTATGAAGGAAGGTACCTAAATATGGAGAGTGCATTTCCAATCCCAATTTAAAAAGAATCAGATGAATATGATTTCTATGAAGGTCTTACCCAAAATTAGGAACTATGGTGTTTGTAGTTTTAGGTCATACGACTATGAGAAAAAATGGAAACATTATATAATATGTGGTCAAGTGATCCACGATTATTTCATATTTCATTGAACATATAGAGAGAGATATGTATAAACCATGGTTTTGAATACTTTCATATTGAGATAAAGATAATGGGACAAATATATATGAATGATTGTTTTAAAATACATATTCTTATATATTTTCATCAATGTTTTAAGGGAATAAAAACACTATAACCAAGAATGAAATTGCAATCATTTGAAAAACCTATTGTAGGGGCTGTATTATAAAGGGCCAACTGGGGAATATACTATATAGAAAAACCGTGGCATCTTTTTACTGATATACCCATTGTATAGGCAACTTATGAAATTCCACCTAACGTCACACACTGTATAGTCAGGAAAAAGAGTTCTCAGATATTAGAAGCTCTATCACTAGAAAACGTAAGAAAGATTATGAAGATCTGAAAATATTCAAGATTTAGAGTGTGAAATATGGAAGGGGGTTATGCTCAAGACACATGAGAAATAGTTGTATCAATATTTGCCATGAGTTTGAATTCCTTTACATAAATATAACTCTTATGTAAGAATGAATACTTTCTTTGTTCCCTTGGAATTAATATTATGCTACGCAGTTTAGAGTCATGTAACGAGGACATTGTGCTGTGCAGTTTTAAGTCATGCAGTGGAGACTGTTGATAACCCCATAAAAAATTGATACCCCTTATTTATATAGATGATATTTTACCCAATTATTAAGCCCACGTAAGCTATGATCAGTGTGAGAAATAAGGATAAGTAAATGCATTTTCTGTAACACAAAGGTGAAACGTGTGAAGAATAGGGACATTATGATTAAGTGATGGCTGAACTATGGCATAGGACCCATTATCACTATGTATCTTGTTGGATCAATAATTAAGCCAAACGTAGTTCTTAGATTTCTATTCATTTTAACGTCATGTGGTAAGGACGAAGATGAACTGACATGAAAAGAACGACATGTCGTATCTAGACCAAGGAATAAAACCAAGGTGTCACTACATATCCTGATAGGAGAAAGAATCAAGCCATATATAGTTCATTAAACATTCCATATTCAGGTTTTTATTCTTATATAAATAATAAAAGAGGGATTTTTTATATCATGGATGGGACCAAGATTTGAGATTTGGGCATCTCTACGTATCTCATATAAATGAGAATCAAGACATACGTAGGTCTTGAACAATAATTTCTCACACCTATTAAGTTTGATATGGGAGACAGGGGATTTAAACATATTTTGTAAGAATAGTTAAACTTAAGAGACAAAAATGGTATAAATATAAAACCATTTATCTTAAGGGAAAACTCTGTATAGATCCGATTTATATACACAAGGAGAGAAGGAAAAAAATTGTTGTTCTGGATGGGCCCATGATTGGAGTTCTGGGTGTCTCTACATATCTCAAATATATGAGAATCAAGCCATACGTAGTCCTTGAAATGAGGTCCCTATGTATATCTGACTCAAACATAGGGAAGAAAGGATCTCATGTTCCACTAAGGAGCATAAATTATGTCAATGATTCTTGTATTTGGAAGCTCCTAATATCAAGTAGATAATACATTAACCATACAATTTAATGTTGTGTAAAGAGAATAAAGATTCTATGAAGTTTATCATCATGAAACATGTATGCCTATGGTTATTATTCAGTTTAACATCTTTAGACTAGGACCTTTTGTTGTGTAGTTTAGAGTTATGCATCTAGGAAATGTTTGAAATTACACAAAATATTTCTTCAAGAATCTATCATTTGTTGGAGTTGTGATAAGATCTCCATCCATTGAGATTAAGGCATAGGGTCCATTTGAGTAGAATTTATGTATGAAATAAGGTCCTTAACACTTTGGATCAAGCTTTGTAAATTTATCACCTAGTATCATTGGAGTCCTGAGGACTAATACTAATTCACCTTGAAGAAATGAATGAAGACGAATCTTTAATGTTAAATGCTAGTGCTATTCTGTTATGATAGACTTAATAATGATGCAAAGTATTATTTTTTTTTTCTTCTAATCATTCCAGCTCATCGAACTATTTCTGAGACTTCTCATCTATAGAAAACTAATCACAGATTTCAATTTGGTGTGAAGGCAATTAAATTTCAATCAGTAAAACTGCTTCTGTTCCAAACACCAATGAATATGGGGTGCTTGAGTAGCAGTACGGGTAGTAGTCCAGTAATACCATAAAGCCTGCAAAAGTTTATCAGGCCATGATTTATTATCATTATCCACTATCTTCTAGAGTATATTTGATAGGGTCCCATTGAAGGCCTGTATCTATCAATTTGCCAATGCATGATAGCAAGATGAATGGTTGAATTTGTTATTGTGATCTTGATATAACTTCTTTACCTCAACAGAACAACAATTGGTGCCATTGTCCATCAATATAATATGAGGGATACCAAACATGGTGATGATGTTAGTTTTTAAAAAACTTAAAAATGATTTTTTCTCTCACTTATTTGTGAGGTATTTTTCAGCCCATTGGGAGAAGAAGTCAGTAACAGTAAGAATATACTTGGGCTGCTTAGTCGTAGATGGAGGATAAGGCCCTACTATATCCATTCCACATGTGGAAAATGGCCATAATTATTTAGATATATGTAGAAACTCTGGGGGTTTATGAATAAAGTTGTAATAAACTTGGAAGGTATGACTTTTCTTGGTAAAATCTATTCAATCCTGCATCATTGAAGTCCATAAGTATTTAAGCCTTCAAATTTGATCCAAAATCCTATACCCATATTGGTGGGCTCTAGAAGATCCTTAATTTACTTCTTTCAAGATATCTATAGTCTCTTCTACATCAATATACTGGAAGAGAATTGCATCAAATCCTCATTTTTAGAGGATCTTCTTATGACTTGTACTGTCATAAAGAATAAAATTGGATGCTCGTCATCAGATCTGTTCTTTTGCAGCCTTATCGGGCTGAGGTACTCTATTTTGAAGGTATTCCATGGTGGATGTCCTCCATCCTATAATATGACCATATGGCTCATAAAAAGGGTTAATTTCATTAATTTCCTCCATTCTAGTTTGATTTAAAGGTGATACCACATGACGATGAGATACACTGATGATTGTCTAATCCCGATTTGGATCTTGAAGGGCTGTAGAATCATTAGCTAGTGCATCATCTTGGGCTTTTTGTAATCATGGGACATAGGAAAATTTCATATCTAAGGAAAATTCTTCCATTAACCTTGTGACGTAATCACACAAAGGGATTAATGCTTATTTTTTGATAAAATAATCCCCATTTATTTTTTTATTACCAACTCAGAATCACCTTTTACTTTCTGGCGATTCACTTGTACCTGAAGTTCAAATTCCAAGTCTGCAATGAGAGCTTGATATTATACTTCATTGTTGGCACCATATTATAACAATGGGAAGGAATTAGAAAAAAATACCTTTTCTAGAGAGATAAGTACAATTCCTAACCCAAATTTGTTGAGTTTAGGGTTTTCCATTATCTTCTATGCTGGACTTATGAAGGCACCATAGAAGTACATTTCCCAGGTTTGGAAATTATCTTGAATAGAAAAGACTTATTCATTCAAAAGTTTAGTATTTAATGATGTATCTTTCTTAGATGGATGTTCTTCAAGGAAGTATGCCAAATCATGGCTTTTTATTGTCTTTTATGGCACAAACTGGGTATCAAACTGTTGTAAAATAACTGCCAACCATTCCAGAATCCCTGTAAGCATAGGATTACTAAGGTTAAATTTGATCGGGTTATTTTGAGACACCAATTGGACCTCATGATGTCTTATGTAGTGCCTCAATTTCTGAACTGCAAATATTAATGCCAGAATTCACTTTTCAATACTTGAATACAAATTTTCTACATCAAGCACAATTTGACTGAGATTATAAATATTATTTTCATTCCCAAAATCATTCTTTTGGGTAATGAAGGCACCCAGTGATCACTCTAAAGCTGTAAAATAGAGAATAAGTGATCTTCCTTCAATAGGTGGAATTAATACCAGTGGACTCAAGAGGTATTTCATGAGGGTAACAAATTATTCTTGGTAGCCTTCAGTCCATTTATAGATGACTTCATTTTTCATTAATCTAGTGAGGGGAAAACACTTTCCTGCCAAATTGGAAATAAAGCATCGAATATATGACAAGTGACCATGGAGTCCTCTTAATTATGTATAATTTCAAGTAAATGACATGCCAATGATTGATTTTTTTTTCTCAGGATGAACTTTTATACGACAATGGCATACAACGAAGCCGAGGAATTTTCCTGAGGTTACCCCGAAAGCAAATTTAAGGGGGTTCATCTTCAAATTGTGTCGCTGAATATAATTGAATATGATCTACATATCATCCAATTGATTAGAAAGTTGTCTAGATTTAACCACCATCTCATCCACATAACATTCGACAAATTTCCCTAGGAAGGGGTTGAAGATGTGGTGCATGGAATGTTGATACGTTACACCTACATTCTTTAAGCCAAAGGGCATTGCTCGATCGAAAAACACACCATTAAGGGACCTGACGTCTATATTATCTTCATCCTATGGGGCCATGTGGATTTTATTATACCCAGAGTAAACATCAATAAAGGAAATAGCTTCATAGCTAGCTGTTGCATAAATTAAAATCTCTGGGATTAGAACTGGAAAGTCATATTTAGGACAATGCCAATTAAGATCTCTAAAATCAATGAAAACTCTGATTTTTCCATTATTATTTTTCATTGGGAAAATGTTGTCCAACAATTTGGCACATTGAACCTCCCTAAAAATTTTATCCTTTATAAGATTATCAACTTCAATATCAATTTTAAAGGCATGAGTTGGGTGTGTTATTCTTGCTGCTTGCATGAATCCTCAATGTTCTTCTAGCATATCCAAATGATGAGCAGCTACATTGGGATTATGTCCTGGAATGTCTGTATAATTCCATGAAAATATATCTCGATGTTGCTTTCAAAACAAAGAATAAACTTCTTGCTCTTCAGTAGTCATGACCACACTAATTAGAGTGATGCATAGATCTTCTTCCATACCCATATTTATTTCCTTGAGCTCATCCATAGTGGTAGAGACACCTTCCTCAAATGTGGGAGGAGCATCCCTGAGATCTTCCCCTTATTCTTCATTACATGTTACTTCTTCTATTTCAACATTCATATTAGACAATGAAGAAAAACATCTAGAGTTAGAGGAGGAGTCAATATTTGAACATCTTGAAGAAGAGGCCACCATTTCTGACCCTAACGATGATGAAGGGTCTTCATGGGGTAATAAAGAGAAGATGATCGATTGCGAATCAACATCCTTGTCTTCCTCTAGTATTGGTACACCTTCTTCTAATCTGATTAACAAAGTATAGGCTTACTGAAGGTCAGTAGATGAAATGAACCCATCCCAATTTAACTTTTCACTACTGCTTGGTGAATCAACAATTTCTCCTATGCTTTTAGGCTTGATTCCCGCAATTGAAATTATGGAAGTTACTAGATAAATTCTTGGATTTGGGTTTACCCATTCAATTTGATTGATAGGTAACAAATAATTTGTTCTCAAATGTATGTATGGGTTTGCTGGGATCTTTTCCAAGCCATTCAGAGCATTGATTCTATTTACATCTTTGGTCATGGACTTCATTCCCTTCATGTGATAAAATTATTCCTCAATGTATTGAGATTAACACATTTTTAATAGATCCTTATCACCATACAATGTTCCAATTTGACCATTGAAATAGTACTTGATACATTGGTGGTATGAAAATGGTATGGATTCATGTTGATGTAGCTGATGCCTTCTAAGCAGAATGTTAAAGGTTGTGTCCTGATGTAAAACTATAAAATCTGAATTAGACACAAGATATCCAAACTAAGTTTTGAGTGTAATATCCCCCAGAGGTTCTTTCTCATTCTTTTAATAGCCTTACAAAATTAAAGGAGAAGGAGAGAAATCAGATTCCATGAGGCCCAATAGATGAAGTGTACGAATAGGAATGAGATTGACTCTTGATCCATTATCAAAAAAGGATCATTAGATGTCTATGTCATTGACCCTGCCAGAAAGATATAAGGGCCAGATATGTTCACGTACAACATCATCTTCATCTTCATTCGTAAAATATATAACTGCATGAAATTATGTAGGATCATTCTCCATACGGTAAACCTCATCATCAATATCTTTAGTTTCAAACTCTAGAGGAATTTATAAATCCTCAATAAGTGCTTCTTGAAGACCTTTTGATAGATTCAAGTCATCTAAAATTGAAAAATTGGTTAGTACATGGGCCAGATGTTTCAAAACATCATACTTTTGGTCTATAGGTATGTGTTTCCTAGCATGGAGATGTAATTTTGTAAGTGCCTAGGATGTTGACGCTTATGATGTATATGTACTCTGTGTCGTAGTAAAAACTAGAAATACTTCTGACTTTGGTAAATTAGACCGACGAGGTCTATTTATTTTCTGAGAGAAAGATGGTGTAACCTATAATCGGTCCTCCAAAATAATCATGCCAAGACCGAACCTGTCATGTGTGGAAGAGTCTTCTTGTTCTTGTTCAGTCCGCTGAAGGGATCTCCCATGAGTTTCCACTGTATATATGGTTCAAGTAGGGGTAGATTTAAAATAGTATCCTCTAGAATACCCACATATTTCCTTGTATCCTGGACCTTGGATTCTTCCTATTGTTGTTCCCCTATTAGGTCCAGGTAACTTAGGCTCATTATAATCAAAATCACTATTGGCATAGAGATCTATTAAGTGAATCACATTGATGGAACCAAAGATCAATTCCTCATCTGATGAAGATTTTTCTTGACATGTCAGTTTTGTTTGTGTCGTTTGGTGGGGTGGTTCCCATCCGTTTGAAACAAATGGCATGAAATCTGCCAGAGTCAAGGACAACTTTGCCCTTCACACAATATCGTCTTCTTCTGACTACTCTTTACCCTTCTTCTAACTTCTATTCTTTGAGGATAGACATTTAGAGGACTGATCTTTTGATGAAGGTGGTTTTTCTATGGTGGGAGTGGAGGAAGACACAATCAATTGTTTCAACTGTGTTTGTAAAATGGAACGAGTTCAGTTGATCATTTTCCTAGTCATCCAATCATCATATTTATGGAAACTTTTAGCTTTCAATTCTTTCCATTCACCTTCTTCCTATGGATCAGTAGCAATAACACATGCTACTTGGGAAGAAAAACATTTTAGTTTTACTTGTCCAGAATCTTTCATTTTTTACAGGAGGTCTTTGAAAAACAAATCTTGAATGGGATGCCCCAAAATCTTGTGAATGGTACAATAGTTCAGAAGATCTTCATCTCTTTATTTATTTCTGGTTTTCTCGGCCTTGGAAACTGAACCAAATTGCTTTCTAGAGCTTGGATGAAGTAACAGAGAACCTATTCATTCCTTAAAGAATAAACTTTATTATTTGACTTCTCAAACTGTTTTTTCCTTTGATATCTTTGATCATATTGATTAGGCGGTCATTTCTAGTGACACTTGAGAGGTGGAGCCCTTCAATATGATGATGGGTTTGAATTGGAAGCAGGTATATGTGCTTGATTAGGTGTAATTTTTGTGTCCTCTTCTTTCAATGTTCTCATTCCCAGAGATGATGAAATTACACGAGTTTTAGCCTTAGTTTCCATAATGGAATCTTCTATCTATTGAGAAATTGAAGCAATGTCTGAAAACCCTCTTGTGTATTTCACAGGGATCAGTGGTGTGCATCACTCATCATGCATATTTTTCACACACATTGTCAAAAACTCTTCTTGAGGGAGTTCCAAATTTAAGGAATATGTTAATCCTTTCTACCGAGCAATGAAATCTGAAACTCTTTAATTCTCCTTTTTTTTTGAATTTGTATGAAAAAAACTGTTATATTTGGTAGCGTTGAGCAGAATTTAAGAAGGAATTTCTAATGGAGATCTTCCTATCCAATAATTGATCGAGATTGTAAACTTGTATACCATACGAAAGCCAGTCCCTATAATGACTGAACAAAACACCTAAGCCTTATTGCTTCTTGTTGTTTAGGAGTTCCCATCATGGGATCACAACGCGAAACCAAATGTGTCGAGTGTTGTTCTAGATATCGCAAAACATTAAATATTCAGAATGTGGTATTCAAAAAATTTGTTGGGGGAGGGATCAGAGCCACCCACTCAGGGTAAGCTTTATTTTCCGACTGAACTGAAACACGCTGTTCTTCCATAGCTTCCAATAGAGTTGTTAATGCCTCAATTGTATTCACAATCACTTGGGGAATATCCAGATAAGTTGGGACCTATACAAGTAGTACAACTATAGCATGAACTAGTGAAATAATCAGCAAAACCACTAGTGGTGGTGTTGGTATCTATCTTGGATAACCCACAAGAACATCCCTATAAGGATGAGTTTGATCCTCCACTGGTTGTGTACCCAATGGAGAGAATTCATTATCCACATCTTTAGTTATCTCAAATCCTCTTCGCTAAGGAGATCCTATAGGATGTGCAAGTTGACGATCTTCCTAAGGAGTATGTCTAGCAGAAATGCTACTTTGAAGTAACTTTGTATTGAGTCTTTTCAACTCTTTCATCTCCTCTTCTTTCTATGTACATATTTATTCAAGAGAAATAGATTGACCTTCTCTAGTGGAAAACTGAGACATGATTTGACTTTTACCTTTACCCTTGTTAGATACCTTCTTAAGGGGTGGGAGTTGATTATTTAAGGGCATTCCTAGATTCTGGGTAAGCATCTGATTTTGGGTATCCACACCTTATTCATTTTCTTCAGTGTGTACCGTATTATGGATAAAAACTTTATATTTTGATTCACCTGAACTAGACTCATTTTCTAGAGGATCTTCTACAATGGTGTTAATGACATTTACTGATGCATAATGTGTTGATGGAATTATATCAGTATCGTTATAAGATCATCTCCGTCTATGTCTTCCATGAGTCTATGTTCTCTTATACGTTGATTTCTTGAGAATTGTTTGGAAGATTGTTACCCAAATTTAATCCTTGGATAATTTGGTTGTGTGCTCTCTTTATTTCTTCTTCCCTAATCAGGAGAATACTGACTTCCATTGAGGAGGGGATTTCAGATGTGAAAAATCCCCTAGCCATGCAGGCTATGGTTGTTCCTATACTTCTTCTTCAAACCTTCGAAATTTATTAAATGAATTCGAAGGTTGAATTAAGAAATCCCCAGCCCTGCATGATGGGGTAGCACTTGAACTACTATAGCTGAGATTCACACAACTTCTATTTTCATTTTTCAAAATTTGGTTTGTAAATTAGCTGGTTGCATTATCCGACAACCACTCAAATAACCTGTTTCATAAGATTGTTGTGCTATTTCATACATCTGCGTTATATGACGGATGAAATCCTCTAAGAGGGAGGCCTATTGAAGATTCTCAGATGCTTGATGCAAAAGTGACTCAACAATTTTTTTTCTTTGGGTCTGACTCTGATGAGAGATATTTGAGGCTTTTTCTTGAGCGTGCATTTGATTACATACAAAATATGTTGATTGAATCCCGTTGTGGGAAATAAAATTACATGAGACCACTTTTGGCGGGCTTTTATGATTCTAGAGTTCAGTGAAATGCAATGCTCCATGTTCACCCCATCCTTTGATACAAACCCCAAATGGGGTGTCAAAAATTAACTAGCGTAACCTCTTTAAAGTATTGAGGCATGACCACTGAAGGTTTCTCTGCTGCTTTTCCACCATTGGATGTTGGGAAACTGAGAAAGATGTCAAGTCGATTTGGTATTTTAACATTTCTATAACCTTTACATGATTTTGATATTCATTACATATTAATATTTTGATTTTAAAATGACAAAGAGTCTTCTATAAGTTTAGGCAGACATCATGAATGAAATACATTGGACTCCTCATGTACTAATCAGGTTTTAATGATCACAAATCCTATTCAACCTGGTTAAATCCTGTAAATTATATCAAATACTGTGTATTACTTTATACTATCCTTGACTTACTTTTATAATACCTTCTTTGACAGATGATTAATTATAATTCATTCTATGATCATCATTTCTTAAGTCTAAATATAGTAATTTTGAAAAGTCTGAGACACCGTGATTCTGCCACTGGTTGTGTATTTCTGGAAAAGTAAACCAGACACCGTGAAGGATCAGACACCGTGACATCCAAACACCATGAACAAGACAACATGAACAAGACACCGAGAGTAAGGCACCGTGAACAAGACACCGTGAACGAGACACCGTGAACAAGCAGACATTGTGACCATGAGACACCGTGAATAAGACACCGTGAATGAGACACCGTGAACAAGAAGACACCATGAGCACGAGACACCATGACTACAAGACACCGTGACCAATCCAGACACCATGTCAAGGAGACACCATTATCATGACATACTGTGACACCATTTCCCAATATATTTTTTCATCTTTCAATTCAATATCTAACGTTCATATTTGAAGATTTTAATGCACTATCATAATTAATGTCTCCTTGTAGACATATAATCTGATAGTATGAGGTATAAGGTACAAAATACATGAAATATTTCGGCCCTAACACATGAACTCCAAGATAAAAGAGTAATGTGTCTGACAAAAATAAGGGTGTGGACATATGCGAAAAGCTGGTTGGAAAAAAAAGATATAAAGAACAAGCTAGTAGGGGTGAGCGAGACAACAGAATAAATTCTTGCAAATTAGATCATGAAACTCAACTCTACTGAAGAACACACAAAGCATACTGGAATCATGAGAACATCTTCATAAATTCAAAACATCACTAAGAACACAAGCCAGATATTTCTAACTTACAAAACTTTTTTTTCCTGACAAAGACTCAAGTTCTACATCTACTTCATCTCAGAAGTCCAAAGTTACAAAGATCAACAGTTATAGGACTTCTAAAACTTTCTCAATATTACTGCACTATTTTTTATCATTTTATTAATTTTCAAGTTGAGTGTGTATCTGAATAGAAACACGATCTCTCTCCTACATTAAACTGAAGGATACAAGATATACTTACTCAAACATTCTTTTACTCTTGTGTATACCCATGGATAAGTGTGGAAGAGGTCCTTGTGTGGACTGGTATTTTATATCCACAAAGAACTGTGGAAGAGGTCCTTGTGCGACCTGGGCAGTCCTGTGTAATATTGTTTAACCCCGATCCAGGGTGTGGATCAAGTTTACTTATATAAACTGCTTGGTTGCAGGTGATCACCAAGTGTAGTGGATTAGGTCTCAGCTTGAGACTGAACCACTTGTTTCATATCCACTGTGCTGCTTAATTTAGTTTTCTCTATTTTACTACTCTACTGGATAATTCAGAAATCACTAAACTTACTATGATAGTTAATCTTGGAAAGAAGTTACAATTGTCTTACCCAAGTAGAATAACTTCAAATGTAATATTAATCACTAATATTAAGATGACTGAGAACTAATCAATCTTCAAAGAAGTTATTCAAACAGTCAAACCTTTATAACAATATTACTTTGATTAACTAGGCTATATTGAATCTTCCGGGGAAACATTTTAGAAATACCTTTTAATTATAAATTTTTATAGATACTCAATTCACCCCCCCTCTTGAGTATTCAACTATTACCAAAATTTGGTATCAAAGGATATTAATTAGGACTTTGTTTAATCTTATTAAACTGTGATTGTAGTTGTACTTTAGAGATATGTAAATTTCTGTTAATCTTAAATTTCTAGCTCTTTAAACCTATTATGTTATTATGTATAATAGATTGGACGGTGCTGCAACCAACATACCACCATTCATTAATGGAACCAAATATTCTCAATGGAAAATTAAAATTAAAATGCACTTAGAGAGTATGGGCTTTGAGATTTTGTCATCCATTATAGATGAATACCAGATTCCTACTAATGATAGAATTACATTGGATGAACCTATCAAAACTACGTATAATAACAATTACAATGCTATGAATTCTTTATACCGGTCTTTAGGAAATTAAGAATTAAATAGAATTTATGCTTGTAAAACTACCCATGAGATTTGGCATACCCTGTCTGTCTTACAGGAAGGAACATCTAGTTTAAAATAAATGAGACTTAATACTTATACTATCAAATATGATAATTTTAAAATGAAACCTGATGAGCCTATTTTTGATATTTATCTTAGGTTTAACGATATTGTCAACACAATGATCTCGCTTGGAAGAGAAGTCATTTCCAAGGAACAAATCATGAGAATTCTTAGATGTATACCTGACAGATGGAGGGGAACCTCTATCTCTATTAGATAATCATGCGACATCAACATGATACCTGTAAAAGAACTCATTGGGAAACTGATGATGTATGAAGAGGAACTAAAAGTCAACATAAAGGAAGAGGATGAACAAAAAAGGAATTCTGTTGCATTCAAGACCACCATCTCTAAACACTAATACAAAGGGAAATTGGAAGCTTCTGTAGAAAGTTTTAGTAGTAGAAAATTATCACCCGATAGTGATGAGGAGATGGCTCAAATAGCCAGAAGATTCAAAAGATTTTACAAAAATAATAACTTCTTCCAAAATCCTAACTTCAAGGGAAAATATGACCAAAAAGGAAGTTGGAAGAAGAACTGGAAAAGAACTCAAATGACTGATTACGTTGTCTATTATGAATGTAATCACAAAGGACATATCAAGGCTAACTATACAAATCTCATGTACAAAAAGAAATATGAGGACAAGTACAAGAAGTCTAAAAAGGTCAGGAAGGCAACTTGGAGTGCTTTGGAGGATAGTACAAGCAACTCAGAAACATCACATGATGAACAGGATAACAAAGACAATATGTGTTTTATGAAAAATACATCTGAGGTAACACTATATTCTCATGTACATAATTCATAGTATAATGAAAATTATATTAACTCTGAGAACGTGACTAATGAAAAAATGTTTGAATACTGTAACATGCTTGATGAAACATGCAATGAACTAAAAGAAAAATATAAATCATTGAAGAAACAACATGCTCTCACTGTGACAATTAAATCTAAAATCACAACTGAAAAAGAGAAAAATGATCAACTGCTTAAAGAAAACAATGAATTAAAAATGTATAATGAGAAATTGAAGAATGACCTTGAATAGTTTACCAATATGAAGAATACCTTTACTCAAATGATAGGTAATAAAATTTTCCCTAAATACAAGACTGGAATTGGTTATCAACCTGGAAAAATAAATCTTGTTAGAACAAATTTAATTTCACGATCTAGGACATATAGTTTTACTTCCAATTCTAGATACAAATCATCTAATTAAATTTATGATACACTGTCTGTTGTTTCATGTTTTTTTGGACGGAATAGAGTTTATTTTTCAATTACTTTACTTAATGCTTATAGGAAACCTATGAGGAAAATATGGGTTCTCAAAGCACTTATTACAAATATTACTGGACCCAGACAAGTATGGGTACCGAAATCTGTTTTTGCTTGATCATTTTGTAGAAAGTTTCTTAAAGAGTTCCTGTAAAAGTATATGGTACTTGTATAGTGGATGTTCAAGACACATGAAAAGAGAGTACTCATGCTTCAAGAATATAATAAAAATATATGGAGGTCATGTCACATTTGGTGACAATGTCGAAGGAAATACTATTGGCCTCGGACAAATTGGTAACTCTAACTCAGTTTTAATATCTAAAGTACTGTTTGTTGATGGATTAAAATATATTTTGATTACTACATCACAATTATGTGATGATGGATTTCATGTTAGATTTGAAAATGATGCTTTCAATATCTTTAATTCTAAAGATGAATTAGTGTTTTATTCTTTAATAAATTAAAATGTTTACTTTGTTAACATAGATTCCTTAGCTGCTCAAAATGCTTCATGTTTAAGTATATTTCATAAAGAGTCTTGGCTCTTTCATATGAGACTCAAACACTGTAATATTCACTCCCTTATAAAGTTAACTAGAAATGGCTTAGTTAAATACTAACCCAAACTTGAGTTTCCAAATGACAAAGTGTGTAATCCCTATGAAAAGGGAAAACAACACAAATATTCCTTAAAACCAAAGAAAGAAGTGTCAACTTCTCAACCTCTCGAACTGGTTCACAAGGATTTATTTGGACCATTTAGGGTTTTTAGTTTAAATGGGAAGAACTATGTTTATGTTCTTGTAGATGACTTTTCTAGATATACTTGGACCTTCTTTATGTCTCACAAGAGTGAATCCTACTCTTATTTTACTAAATATGCCAAGTCTATAGAAAATATTACTGGACATAGAATTAAATCCTTAAGAAGTGATCATGCCCGTGAGTTTGAAAATCAATAATTTTAATCCTTTTTCTCACAAAATGTTTATAATCACAATTTCTGTGCCCATAGATCACCTCAACAAAATGGAGTTGTAGAAAGAAGAAATATAACCTTGTAAGAGATTGCTAGAAAAATTCTTAGTGAATATGACCTACCTATTTTTTTGGGCTGAAGCTGTCAATACAAAATGCTAGATAATCAATAGAGTGTTGATGATACCCATTATCAAAAGGACTCTTTATGAGTTATGGAACAATAGAAAACACAAAGTTAACTGCTTAAATGTTTTTGGCTGTAAAGTCTATATTCTTAATACCAAGGAAAATCTTAACAAATATGCATACAGGAGTGATGAAGGTATTTTTTTGAATATTCCATGTCTAGTAAAGCCTATAGAGTGTTCTATAAAAGAACTAAATTTGTGGAAGAATATATCCATGTCAAATTTGATGAAACAGTTCCACATGAGCCTAAAACCTCTCTAGAAAACCTGTAGGATGATGTATCAAATCTGACTATCAATTCAAAATCCTCAACACTTCTGTGAAAGAATCTATAAAATCTTCCAGTTCTGGAAATTCCCTAGAATCAAGTCACAATGAACCTAGACCTGTCTTTGAACCTGAAATCACTATTCGCTCCTTTTCTAGAACTGTTATAACTCTTAAGAACCATCCTTTAGATGCTGTTGTAGAAGACCTATACAAAGTAACTAAAACTAGAGATTCTCATAGAAATTAGGTTGTAAATCAAGTATTCTTGTTACAAATTGAACCTAAAAACATCAATGATGCTATAAATGATGAATTTTGGGTGTTGGCTATGCAATAAGAACTTAATCAGTATGAAAGGAACAAAATTTGGAAAGTTTTTGAAACACCTTTATACACATTTACTATAGGAACTAAATGGGTGTTTAGAAATAAGGTTGATGAATATGGTAACATAGTTAGAAACAAGGCTAGATTGGTTGCTCAAGGATATAATCAAGAAAAAGGAATTGACTATGAGGAGACCTTTACACCAGTAGCTAGACTTAAATCCATCAGAATTCTACTTGCTTATGATGTACATATGAATTTCAAACTATATAAAAAGGATGTTAAGAGTGCATTATTAAATGGGTATATTATTGAGGATGTTTTTGTTGAACATTCCCCTGGTTTTACAAACCCCCATTTTCCAAATCATATTTTTAAATTATCAAATATCTTTATATGGTTTAAAATAATATCAAAGAGTCTGGTATGATAGGATGAGTACTTTTCTTATTTCCAAAGGTTTTGTAAAATGAATAGACGATCCTAATATTTTTATAAAATGAATTTCTAATGATGTTTTTGTTGTTCAAATATATGTAGATGGAATTATTTTTAGATCTTCAAAAAACTATCTATGTGTTGATTTCTCTAAAATGATGGAAAATGAATTTTAAATGAGTTTAATGGGTGAACTAAAATTCTTTCTCAGATTTAAAATCTTTCGAAATAATGATGGAATTATTTTAACTCAAAGTAAATATAGTATAGATATTCTAAAAAGTTTTGTATTGGATACCACTAATAGTAGTAACACTCCCATGAGTATGACTTGTATGTTGGATCTTGATGAAGATGGAAAATCTTTTGATCAAACCACTTAAAGAGGAATGACTGGAAGTTTACCCTACTTGACTGCTAGTCGACCTGACATTATGTTTAATGTGTGTATGTGTGCTCATTTCCAAGAAAATACTAAGGAATCTCATTTAAATGCTGTAAATAGAATTTTTAAATTCCTCAAGCATTAAACCAATCTCGGACTGTTCTATCCTAGGGGACAATCATTTGAATTGTTTAGTTATTTTGATGCTGACTTCGGTGGCTGTAAGTTAGATAGAAAAAGAACCTGTGGAACATGTCATTTTTTAGAAAAGTCAGTAGTATCATTGTGTAGTAGTAAACAAAATTCTGTTTCATTATCTACTGCAGAAGATGAATACAGATCTGCTGGCAGTTGTTGTGCAAAAATTTTGTGTATGAAACATACATTACTAGATTATGGATATCAATTCAGTCACGTACCTATAAACTATGACAACTTAAGTGCTATTAACTTCTCAAAATATCCTATTTCACATTCTAGGACAAAGCGTATTGATGTAAGTCGTCACTTTTTTATAGATCATTATCAAAAAGGTGATATCACTTTGGAAATCATTGGTACTGAATATCAGGTTGCTGATATATTTTCCAAATCATTAAATTATGAAAGAATAGACTACATCATACCTGAATTATGCATGATAAATCTTAAGTAAATGTCTTACTGTTGTATATCTAACTGTTTCATGATTATGGTCTCACAGTTAGTGCTTCATGACTACTGTCAATCAGTTACTGTCTCATCGTAAAATTCATTCTCTGTCTCACTGTAAAGTTCATGTTCATTGTCTCACCGAAATGCTCAGTTACTATCTCACCATAAAATTCACTCTCTCTCTCACTATAAAGTCCTGATATGATCCCACCATAAATATTATTTATGATTTTTTTATATATTTGAATTAAAAACCGTATCATGTTATTTATTCTTTCCACCTATTTGTTTTCTAGCACATTTACTTTTGTGATGTTTGGTATTCCTAAATAATAAAATTAAGGAAGTATCATTTTTCCTTCTTGAGAGCCTTCTTCTATTCACTCATTCATAAACTATCTTCAAACCTACGACCCTTCTCTCTCTCTCGAACCTTCATTGGATTACCAGGATGAAACACTCTTCATTGTCGACTGTTGAGAAACGTAGCGCAAAGAAGAAGAAAATTTCACCCAAGCTAGCACCCGAAGGTCCTCTAAACCCAAATTTAGTAAACTGAGTTGTCGTACAAGAGAAAGTGGTTTTCCCCAAATGGATCCTGTAAATTATTTCTCTGGTTCTGAAAGTTTTAAAAGTGTGAGGCTGGATAGAGTGGTTTTCAAAGGATGATATACCAATCTACCCTAAGTTAGTGGCTCAGGTTTATCATTATATTCAGTTATCCTTTGATTATAAAGATGGATATGTTGTGAGAAGCTGTATCCATGGGAAAAAATGCTCATTCTATTCGAAGTTATGGGCTTCATGCCTTAGGATACCTCATGAAGGCATTTGTGAGGATTATCAGAGAGGAACTCCACCTTCAATCATATTCTTTAATATGAAGGATGTTTTGAAAGCCTTAACTTGAAATGGAACCAAGAGGACATCCATTTCTGATGAACTGGATGGAGAATCAATGCTTCTGTTCATGTTTATTCAGAATCTAGTTAGCCCTAGAAATGGTGATTTTGCTATTTTGAAATATCAGGATGTGTTTTTGATCCACCTTATGAAAAATTTCCATAATATTAAACATTTAAATTATATCATTCACCACATGTGTGAAATCATCAAAGCCACATAAAAGTATACCTCTCTATTTTACTCTTGGCTTATCTCAGCCATGCCCAATGTATGGTTGGACCTAATGAGGAAGTTATAAAGGATTGTGAGTACTTCCTTTCAAAAGTCACAATCAAGAGGATGAAGATAAATTAGAACCCTTGAAAAAAGGCATGGGTAAAAGACAATGATAGAATTTATGAAAAATTCCATCATGTGGAACATCCCTCAAGACCAAGAGATATTTCTGATCCTGGTTTGGAACTAGATGAGGTTGTTATGTACTCTTTTGATGAATAGGAAGAAGAGGTTGTTGTGCCTCCCAAGGAAACTATTTCTGTTGAGGACGATAGTAGTCCTGTTCCTCATGAAGTTCTTGGAGAAGACTTCACAGCTCTTAAATATGTTTGTTAATATGGAAAATCAACCCGAGGTTGAAATAGATTCTTTTTCCAAAGAAACTGAAAATAATACCATGGAATAACCTATAGTGGAAGAGCTACCTGTTATGAAAGAGGATAACCTTGAGGAACTCCCACTGGAACAATCTTTTCCTAAAATAATTCCTTCAGCTGAGGAAAGGATGGAGCTGGATTTTCAGTTGGCTAGACAAGAAATGAGTGAAGAACTATGAGATGAGTTTGTGGAATTAGATCAAGATCCTAAGACTCTTAATCCTGAGAAGGATGAAATTGTTGAGGGGGAGAAACCCCCAAATCTGGAATCTAATGAAGAACAAAATCAGGTTGATCCAAGCCCTGTAGACACTCCATATAAGTTCCCCAGTTTCTATGATGTGGATGACTCTCAGCAAGTCTCAGCAAAAGGTCTTGACCTTTTATTTTTGTTCCAATTTAAATCAGTCTCTAATATAACCCCTGAAAAGGAACCCGATACCATATCAATCCTTGTTTCTGAACCTTCATCAAACTAACCATCCTTTGTGAGTAAGGATGATCTAAAGGAATTTGGTGCTACCCTTTTGTCTGGTGTTGAAAAAGTCCAGAATTCCCAACCTGATCTTGTGACTCATGCAAGTGAAAAAGATGACTCTTTATTGTTGGAGAAATTTATTTGGAAAATCCATTCCAAAATGATTCATGAGATTCATGAAGTAAGAGTTGAGAATAGACTACTTAGTGATGAAGTGAAGACCCTGGGAGGTATGATTGAACAAATGTAGAAAGAGATTCATTCGAGATCAAAGCTGTTTCTCATTCTGTAGAACCTGATGTTCCTCAAATCCCACAGGATGTTGTGTCTCAGATTCAGCCACCCCTAGCTTCCTTAGCTGAAAGGGTCACTGAAAGGAACAAACAGATTGTGAAGGAGATGAGAGATATTTTTGTAAATCTAAAAACTTTCACTGATGAGTATATGAGGTGTCTTTAGAAAGTGCTAAATCAACTGAAATATCTCACTGCCGCTGTCAATGCTTCTAAAGCCTCTGGTCAATCCTCTCAACCCTCTTTAGACAATGATCTGCTCAAAATAGTGGTCAAAGAAGATCTTCAAACTGTGATTAGTGGCTTCCATAAATATTCTCTCTCTGTAGTTTTCAGGAATAGTGAAAAATTTCTTGACCTAGTCCAAATCCATTCTAAAATTTCTAATGATGCTCAGTGATAGATTTCCAAGAATGTGTATTTCTACTTCAACAAAATCTTCTCCAAGACTAACATGAATAATCACTTCAAGTATCTTGTGGAAAATTTTCGGATTCCTCCTGCTACCCAAGCTTTCAAGACCCAAGTAAAAAATCTCACAAAGTTTACTCGGTTGCAGGACAATTTTATGGAGAACTAGTATGATTTTGAGAAATCCATGTAGTATGGTGGAGATATCATTACTGATTTTATCAAACTCTTGAGGCCCTATCTTCAAGTCTAGAGTACAACCATTGTTGCTACTATGGCTGCACCTCTAAGACCAAGATTTTCTACCTTCACCTCTGCTCTAGCCTCCACTTCAATGTATGTTAGTCAGGCACTGAGTTAGATTAGGCATGTGATCCTTGATCAACACCTGCCTCAGTCTTCTATTGCACCTACTCTGACTCCCTCTATTTTTGAAGGCCTTTATTTACCTTCTCTATCGACCAGCTCCCTACCTTCTTCTACCTCCACTTAAGCTCATATGGATTCCTCTTCTACTGCTACTGATAAAGGCAAAGAGAGGACCAGTCAGTGAATAAGGAAAGTGTTTACTCCTTTTTGATGGGAATTCAGTTTAATTTTATTTACTCTTCGAAATACCACTGTCTTTATCTAATACATTATGCACATTTCTTGTCACTTTTGTTATTCTTTTTATTGCTACTTTTTGATAATCCCAAAAGGGGGATACATATCTATATGTTAGACATTTATCTCTGTATTTGTAGTTGAATCAAATATACCCTTCAATTCTTCATGATTTGTGATCATCAAAAAGGGGGAGATTGTTGGACTCCTTATGTACTAATCATGTTTAATGATCACAAATCCTATTCAACCCAGTTAAATACTTTAAATTATATAAAATCATGTGTATTACTTTATACTATATTTGAATTACTTTTATAATACCTTCTTTGACAAATGATTAAGTCTAATTCATTCTATGATCATCATTGCTTAAGTCGAAATACAGTTATTTTGAAAAGGCTGAGACACCGTGAGTCTGCCACTGGTTATGTCTTTCTTGTAAAGTAAATTAGACACCATGAAGGATCAGACACCGTGACATCCATACACCGTGAACAAGACATCGTGAACAAGACACCGTGAACAAGACACTGTGAACAAGACACCATGAACAAGACACCTTGAACGAGACACCGTGAACAAGAAGACACCGTGACCATGAGACACCATTGAAGAGACATTGTGAACAAGTACCACGAGACACTGTGACTGCGAGGCACCGTGACTGTGAGACACCGTGACCAATCCAGACACCATGTGAAGGAGACATCAATCCATGACATACTGTGATGCCATTTCTTAATATATTTTTTCGTCTTTAAATTTAACATCTTACAGTCATATTTAAATATTTTAATGAACTATCAAAATTAATTTTTTCTTGTAGACATATCATCGGACAGTACAAGGTACGAGGTGAAGAATACTTGAAACATGTTGGCCCCAACACATTCACTCCAAGATAAAATATTAATGCGAATGAAACAAATATGGGTGTGGACATATGTGAAAATTTGGAAGGAAAAACATGATACAAAGAACAAGCTGGTGGGTGTGAGTGAGACAACAGAATATATTCTTACGAATTGGCTAATTCAACTCGACTCTACTGAAGAACACACAAATCATACTGGAATCCTGATAACATATTCACACTATTAAAACATCACAAAGAACAAAAGCCAGATCTATCTGACTTACGACACTCTATTTTCCTGACAAGGACTCAAATTCTAGATCTGCTTCATTTCAGAAGTCCAGAGCTGCAAATATCAAAACTCAGAGAACTTCTAGACCTATCTAAATATTACTTCTCTGTTGTGTATAATTTTATTAGTTTTCGAGTAGAGTGTGTATCTAAATAGCAACATGATCTGTCTCCTGTATTAAACTTAAGGGTACAAGATATCCTTACTCAAACATTATTTTACTCCTATGTTTACCCACAGATAAGTGTGGAAGAGGTCCGTGTGTGTACTGATAGTTTGTACCCATGAAGAACTATGGAAGATGTCCTTGTGCGACCAGGATAGTCTTGTTTATTGTAGTTTAACCCCGATCCGGGGTGTGGATCAAGTTTACTTATATAAACTTTTTGGTGGTTGGTGATCACCAAGTGGAGTGAATTAGGTATCGTCTTGGGATGGAACCACTTGTTTCATATCCACTGTGATGCTTAATTTAGTTTTCTCTATTTTACTGCTCTACTAGATAATTCCGAAATTACTAAACTTACTTTGATAGTTGATCGTGGAAAGAAGTTACAATTTTCTTGCCTAAGTCAAACAACTTCAAAAGTAATATTAATCATTGATATTAAGATTACTGAGAACTTATCAATCTTCAAAGAAGTTATTCAAACATTAAAACCTTTATAACCATATTACTTTGATTAACTGGGATGTATTTAATCTTTGGGGGAAACATTTTAGAAATACCATTTAATCAAGAAAATTTTATAGATACTCAATTCACCCCCCTCTTGAGTATTCTACTCCGACCAACAAAATATTCTTCCATTAATTCTGGAATATTATATTTATAATTTTCAAAAGTCCAAAACATGACTTGTATTTCTCTATTATACAATTGTTTTCTAATGTTTAACATATCTTCATTATCTTTTACTAGAGGTTTCTCCACTTGGTTTGGCCAAAGGGGATGCTTCTCAATAGTTTTATTAAAAAAATGGGATCAGTCACCTGTTCCTCTGATATATTAGAAGATAACTTACCCAAGAGAGGTTTGGAGAGTGACCATTCCATTAAGATATTTTCTGTCTAAGAATGTATTTCACCCATTAATGACAAGGCATCAGACATGGTTGGGCTTGTGTTGGAAAGTGCCTTGAGATAAGAGGACTTTTCATTACTAAATTTCTAGTTATAAAATTATCTTGACAATGCGTAATATTACTATGGAGAGAAATTTTGAAGAAAATTCCACCATGGGGAGGACCATCACAGTGGATTACAACAAAGGATAAATCCTCTTGATCTTTGGCCTTCTAGCCACACAAAGGGTTGTTGTGACTCTCATCCAGAGATAGGCTCTCTAGATTGACTTAATTTTCATGAATCAAGACTTCATGATGAAGTGTACGATAGAGAAATTCATAACTACTACTACTAATCCCATAATTTAGTAATTAGAGTATAGGATCTTTAGCTGCAATAGATAAATGTTTGAGGGATTCAAGAACTCCAAAATTAAGAAGAGACAAATTACAGCTTGAAACTTGATTTTCCAACTATGTTTGGTGAAATTTGTTCTTGGATACTCTCTTACACTTAGTTGGGGAAACTTTCAAGAAGAAGTGGTTATCATGGGAAGGTTTATGTTCCTACCTTGGAGTGGTCACCAGAACGGTCTGATTACCTCCAATTGGAAAGGGTGTATGTTCTGGATCCAGTTGTCCATATGATATGGGGGATTCTGCCCCATGAAATTCCTAAACTAGAATAGAGGTATATATATTCTCATGGATGTCATTCCGATGTTTCATCCTAGGTGTGGGGACATATCTATATGTCTATTCCCTTTGTACTGCTGAAGTTGTTTTTTTGATATCCTGGCATGCTTCCAGAATGCGGGCATGAATTTGTGTCTGCCCTTTCGCCATTGACAAGATGTGTTTGGTGACTTCACCGACCAGAACAGGAATATACGTCCATTCTGTATCTAGAGTAGGGGTATGTACCTACTCTTTTCCTCCTTTTCTATGACATCCCTCCTTTTTATAACATAACTTTTCATTACATTTTACAAAATCGAGGATCTTTAAGGTTTAGTGTCTTGGAAACCAGAAACATAAAACATGAAAACATAAAAAATTCTTCTTAAACACTTGAAATTATTCTTTTTATGTTCATCCTTGGTTCATTACTGCATCTCATAACCTGGGGACAGACATAAAAAGAAAGGGTGAGTAGAAGGCCTAGAAAGGGAAACAAGGGGAAACATTTAACATGTGAACTTGAGATACATCAACCATGTCATGAAAAAGAACTTTAAGGCATGAGAAAGATACCATGAGGAATATCATAATAAAAATAACGCATTTCATAACTTGAAGATGTGGCTACAACATTTAATATTTACAATCATTTCCATTTCACCAAGATCCATCCCCAAGGTGTCATTAAAAATTACCAAGGTGTCCTTAAAAATGGTCATCTCTAGAGATTAAGTCTTTAACCAATGCATCGGAGCGCTATCAGGGCGCACCATTAAATTTTCTTTTATTATCATGTGAGCCACATATATCATAATCAAACATTTCATAAATAACCCATATAGCAGAAAAGAAATGGTTTTCCTTTCATAATCATAACATTTTAAAAACTGCTTTAAAGGCACGATCTTTATGTCACTTTAAACCCATAGAAAAAGGAAAGAGGGTCTCATGTATGTAAATCCCAGAATTAAAATATAAAATTTTGATATATATGTGAATACCCATGTATAAGAAATATATTTGAGTATTCACTTAATAAAATAAAATAATTTTAGAAAAAGTGAAAGACATTTTGAGACGGAAATTCTACAGCATAACGGCTATGATACATGGTTTTAGAAAACATTGAAAAGAGAGGGGACATGGGTCACCCACTCATAAATGATCCATAAAACAGTAGGGGGACATAATATAAAGGATTTAAGAACATGGTAATGAAATTTAAAAGATATACCATATGAAATGAAGAACATGAAATGAAGACAAAAATAATATTTCTCTTATGAAAATTCGGCAGCCTAACGACATCACTTAAACTTCAAAAAAATGAATTGACGAGATCAAATAGGGTCTCTCATAATATGAACATAAAATATCAGTATGATAGACATAGATATCATACCCCAACATAATAAAAAGGATCTTGAAAGACTTGACATGAAAGTAGAACTTTGAAAAATGAGAAAGGTGAATGAATCCCTTAAAAATTCGACAGCCTAACGACATCACCTAAACTTCAACAAAAATGAATTGAAGAGATCAAATAGGGTATCTAATAATATGAACATAAAAGATAATTATGATATATATAGAGATAATACCCCAACATAATAAAAAGGAACTTGAAATACTTGACATGAAAGTAGAACTTTGAAAAATGAGAAAGGTGAACGAATCCCTTAAACATTTAGCAGCCTAACAGCGACACCTAAACTTCAACAAAAATGAATTGACAAGATCAAATAGGGAATCTAATCATATGAACATAAAAGATCATTATGATAGATATATATATCATACCCCAACATAATAAAAAGGAACTTGAAATACTTTACATGAAAGTAGAACTTTGAAAAATGAGAAAGGTGAATGAATCCCTTAAAAATTCGGCAGCCTAACGGCGCCACATAAAATTTCTTAAAATGAATTGATGAGAGAAAGAGGGGTCTCTAATCATATGAACATGAAAATAGAAGTAAGAGGAATATAAAAGAACATCCTTCAACATAATATCATGTAGAATAAAAGAAATGACATAAAATAGATTACTTGAAAAGAAAGAGAGAGGTAGGATCCCTTACCTTAAACGTAACTCTTAAAACTCGATGGTTGGGACCTTGAGGTCTTGGGGGCACCTTGGGAGGACTCCTTGGGGGGTAATGAGACCGGATCTTCGTTGGGGGAGAGTTGGGAGTGAAAAATAAAGGAGGTAAGGGTGGGTATTTATAGGGAAAGTGAGGGGACAAGGCATTATTGGCCAAGGGACACCTCATTGATGGTTTTGGAAAAACCATGGGCTTGCCCATGGTATTTGCCCATGGTATTGGCCACTTGGGACACCTCATACCTTATCTTACTATTCATAAGTCGACCATATTGATTAAATACTTAATACATCATTTAATGATGTCATTAAACACCCGTAACTTAAAAACTGTATTTTCACTATTCATCGAAAATTCAACTTTCTCTGAAAAATCACAAAATTTCACCTTAACCAAATATCAATGCTCTGATTTCAAAAATGAACTCCATTTTATAAATATAAATTTCTAAATATTTTTAATTTAATTTTTAAATAAATACACTATTCACCGAAAATTCATTTTTTTCCAGAAAAATCCCCAAAAATTACCTTAGCATAATATCGATGTACTGAATTCAAAAATAAATTCCATTTTATAAAAATAATTTTCTAAATATTTTTAATTTAATTTTTAATTAAAAAACACTATTCACCTGAAAAAAATAATACTTGACTAATAATTTATGAAACCGTTATTTAACCATTTTATTAAATCACATTACTTAATCATTGTACCTAGATTATATTAATAATTTTTTTAAGTGAGATTACTAATCCATTTTGTCACATTGCTAATCCTAAGCATAAAATCACTATTCATAATTTACTATTCATCAAAAATTAAATTGATCTTATTAGACTCTAAATTTCATACTGAACATAATTGTAGAAGACAATTTTTTGAAAATCATTACACATTTTTAATTATTTAAGGTTTACATAAACATTTTGAAAATATCCTTTCTCTAAAATTCATCAAAAATATGCATACTATATTTATCCATACATTTTAAAATTCATAAACTTCATCATAAGAAGAAATAAAAAATTTTATTTAAAACAAAGGATTACACAAGGCAGTTATGGTCTCCTTACATAGCCCCTTATAACCCCAGCATAGGACCTAAGTGTATGTTGTGCTAAGTTGAGAGAATATGAGGGCGGCTCAGCCAACATTGTACGAGTAGTAATTTCTATCAGTTTGAACTTCTCGCGAAGGCGATTTCGTTCTAGATCACATGATGAAGTTAGACTTGGGTTTGGTCCATATCAAAGCCCAGTGGTGCTACCTCTTTCCCAAGTTCTGTTAGATGGGCTTTGATTGGCCCGATACTACTGGATGAGGCCGTCGAATATTCTTTCTATATTAATTAACCAAGATCACTTGTATTTGGAGACAATAATCGAAATGTTTAGTTTTTAGCGGTCATATTGACCAATGGTCATATAACAGTCAAAACCCAACGGTCTCATTTTAATTGTACTCATGCTATCATATGAAACAGTTTTGTTGAGTATAAAAATAAAATAACACACAAAATTAGGAAACAAGATTTATTCAAAATTTTGGGTCGTTACAATCTTCCCCCCTTAAGAAATTGTGTCCTCACAATTTTTAAAATTGGGTTTAGAAATTTCATTGAAAGTACCACATCGGAAAAGGATTCAGTAAAACTATTACTATAAAAGAAAGAATGGGAAGTACAATGGTCACCCGAGTTAACCCACACTAGGATTCCATGTAGGAAAAGATGGACATGGATGAGAAAACAAAGGGTCAAGTTCTGAGGGAGAGTGATAGAAAACACAGTTAGGAGAAAGTTAACCACAAGAAAATCACAAACTTATGATATCTGTAAACGGTCTTTAATTACCTAGTAGGAAACGTAAACCAAAAACATTTTTATTTTACGTTCCTTTTCATAATTTGGAGGAATTCATTTACTACATAGAACAAAAACATAAGGAAATATACCTACCTTCAAGTAGAGTTTCATCCTTTAATAAGTTTCTACCAAAACTAATCTTTTCTCCAAACAATTATCATTCAAAAACACTTGGTCTCATCAAAACACAAGAATCATCTTCTTGAGAGTCACGTAATCCACAAAAGATTAACTATCAATTTCTTGTATCTTTAAACATTATCCCAAAAACAAAAAGGGTAAGATAAAACAACTATTCAAAAATAAATAATCCCATAGGAAGGGAAACTACTTTTAAATATTCAGAGTTCCATGGTACTACCCAATGTTCATCATAGGACATTCCATAAATAACTATCCTTAAAATTACTCAAAATAAACTAAACTAAGATTGAAACCCCATTATAAGAATGATCTCATCATATAGTCTTCCAAGATAGACTTTATCGTTCATCTCGAAACAACATCAACCACTCTTATCATCTTATAACAAAAGTAACTAACCTAATCACATTTTCCCCAAGATAGGTCAATCATTTCCATATGTAACCAAAATTAATATAAGTTCGCCTTAAATTCATCGATTATTCAAAATATAAGTCAACCTTTACTCCTCAAAGAAAATACCATAGTAATCTATTTACCTCGATCAAATAGGGTTCCCAAAATAGTGGACGTCTTCCAAAATAATAATCATTTTTAATCCCCTAATCACCTTTTTTTAAGAAGAAAAGCTTCACTACATCCACATGTGGTGCATAACAATAGATGATTTCATTAATGATATAAAATCATCTTAGGTAGTGACTCGATGATCTTAGAAAACATAAAAGATATGATCATAGAGCACGAACTAAAATAAAACATGACATAGACAATTATTGCGAAGAAGTTACATGTACTTCAGTCATCATGATCCATCTCAGCATAGGACTTGCATTGTTCCATTGTCCTCGAAGGTTTTTGATGATCATCATTCTTCTCACCCATTCCAAGAGAGAATTGCCTTGGATAATGTTTAACTTCTCCACATTTACGACATCGAAATGTATAAGGTACATTAGATCGAACCTTATCTCCATTCATCACATTATTCATTTTTTTAAAGAAATTGGATACTTTATGCCCTGTCTTCCCACACGTAAAACATATCCTGGTTCCTTTATGAAATTCTCCATGGTGCCTCTTCCCACACTTTTTGCAAAAAAATAAATTGGGTCTTCTTTCCCTTATCAACTTTATCAGATGAACATCTTTGAGACTTTGTCTTCTTCTTCCTTGATGAATTTGGGCATTCAACTAGGTACCGATTATTAATTGTGATTTTTGATAGCTAGTTTGGCATAATCACAATATGTTCAACTTGATCTTTTGTCATCTCTGTCACATTAATAGGGAAATCATCACATTTCCTATCACATTGGTTGTTGGGACATGCTCTTCAATTTCCCACCATTAACTAAGAAAAGAACATATAATTAGGGGGCTTAAATAGTTAGCCAATAATCATTAAAAGGAAACTTTAATCATAAAAGGATAAACTTGTCGAAGGAAAGTATACCCTAACTTGTGATCCCCTAGGTTCCAATCTAGGTTATCCATGATCACATATTCTTATGTGAATATTTATTTTATTTTGGCTTTGTTCCTTTAATAATGGTTCATACTAAGCTTATGAATTTACCAAAGAATATCCCACGAGAGTGTCGTAACCAAGAGTGCAGCAAGACCCATTGTTGTGTACTAGTTCCCATTCGTGTCTCACTCAAAGTGGTGTTTTCAGGTTTTACCCCTATGTACATCTGTGCCAGAGCCACCTCTACCTGCTCGTATCCAGACAGGGATGTATTTGCTTGGCAATCCCTTACTCAATACTCACCAAAATACCAGGAAGATTTCATATATTTAAAATTTTATATAGGGTTCTTCCTAGATTTTTCATATCCTAATTTCCACAAATTACTAAACCATCCTTTGATACCAACTATGACATCCTGCCTTTTTATAACATAACTTTTCATTACATTTTACAAACCCGAGGATCTTTATGGTTTAGTGTCTTAGAAACCAGGAACTTAAAACATGAAAACATAAAACATTCTTCTTAAAAACTTGAAAGGATTATCCTTATTTTCATCCTAGGTTCATTACTGCATCTCATAACCTGGGGACATACATCAAAAGAAAGGGTGAGCAGAAGGCCCAGTAAGGGAAAAAAGGGGAAACATTTAACATGTAAACTTGAGATACATGAACCATGTCATGAAAAAGAACTTTAAGGAATGAGAAAGAAACCATGAGGCATATAATAATAAAAATAACGTATTTCATAATTTGAAGATGTGGATACAACATTTAATATTGACAATCATTTCCATTTCACCAAGGTCCACCTCCAAGGTGTCATTAAAAATTACCAAGGTTATTCACCAAGGCGTCATTAAAAATGGTCATCTCAAGAGATTAAGTCTTTACCCAATGCATTGGAGCGATATCAGGGTGCACCCTTAATTTGTATTTATTATCATGTGATACACATATATCATCATCAATAATTTCATAAAAAACCCATATAGCATAAAAGAAATGGGTTTCGTTTCATAATCATAACGTTTTAAAAACTTCTTTAAAGACATGATATTTATGTCACTTTAAACCCACGGAAAGGGAAAGTGGGTATCATGTATATAAATCAAAAAATATAAAATAGAAAATTTTGGTATATATGTGAATACCCCTTTAGAAGAAAGAGCTTTGAGTTTTCACTTAATAAAATAAATGAATTTGAGAATAAGAGAGAGACATTTTGAGACGGAAATTCTGTAGCATAACGGCTATGTTACAAGATTTTAGAAAACATTGAAAAGAGAGGGGACATGGGTCACCTACTCATAAATGATCCATAAAACAGTAGGGGGACATAATATAAGGATTTAAGAACATGGTAATGAAATTTAAAAGATATACCATATGAAATGAAGAACATGAAAGGAAGACAAAAATAAGATTTCTCTTATGAAAATTAGGCAGCCTAACGACGTCACATAAACTTCTAAAAAATGAATTGACGAAATCAAATAGGGTATCTCATCATATGAAAATACAATATCAGTATGATTGATATAGAGATAATAACCCAACATAATAAAAATGAACTTGAAAGACTTGACATGAAAGTAGAACTTTGAAAAATGAGAAAGGTGAACGAATCCCTTAAAAATTCGGTAGCCTAACAGGGTCACCTAAACTTCAACAAAAATGAATTGATGAGATCAAATAGGGTCTCTCATAATATGAAATTAACATATCATTATGATATATATAGATATCATAACCCAACATAATAAAAAGGAACTTGAAATACTTGACATGAAAGTAGAAATTTGGAAAATGAGAAAGGTGAACGAATCCCTTAAAAATTCAGCAGCCTAACGACGTCACCTAAACTTCAACAAAAATGAATTGATGAGATAAAATAGGGTCTCTCATAATATGAACATAGAAGATCATTATGATAGATATAGATATCATACCCCAACATAATAAAAAGGAACTTGAAAGACTTGACAAGAAAGTTGAACTTTGAAAAATGTGAAAGGTGAACGAATTCCTTAAAAATTCGGCAGCCTAACGGCGCCACATAAACATTCTTAAAATGAATTTCTGAGAGAAAGAGAGGGAATATCATTATATGAAAATGAAAGTGGAAGTAATATGAATATAAAAGAACATCCTCCAATATAAGATCAGGGAGCATAAAATAAATGACATAAACGAGATTACTTGAAAAGAAAGAGAGAGGTAGGATCCCTTACCTTAAACGTAACTATTAAAACTTGATGGTTGGGAACTTAAGGGATTTTAGGAACCATGGGAGGACTCCTTGGGAGGTAATGATACCAGATATTTGTTGGGGGGGAGTTAGGAGTGAAAACTAAAGGAGGGAAGGGTGGGTATTTATAGGGAAAGTGAGGGGACAAGGCATTAATGTATAAGGGACACCACATTGGTGGTTTTGGAAAAACCATGGGCTTGCCCATGGTATTGGCCACTTGGGACACCTCATACCGTATATTACTATTCATAAGTCTACCATATTGATTTTATACTTAATACATCATTTAATAATGTTATTAAACACCCGTAACTTAAAAACTGTATTTTCACTATTAATCGAAAATTCAACATTCTCAGAAAAATACCAAAATTTCACCTTAACCAAATATCGATGCTATGATTTCAAAAATGAACTCCATTTTATAAAAATAATTTCTTAAATATTTTTAATTTTATTTTTAAATAAATACACTATTCACAGAAAATTCATTTTTTTCAGAAAAATCTCCAAAAATTACCTTAGCATAATATCGATGATCTGAATTAAAAATTAAAGTCCATTTTATAAAAATAATTTTCTAAATATTTTTAATTTATTTTTCAATTAAAAAACAATATTCACCCAAAAAAACTAATACTTGACTAATAATTTATGAAACCGTTATTTAACCATTTTATTAAATCAAATTACTTTATCATGGTGCCTAGATTATATTAATAATTTCTTTAAGTGAGATTACTAATCCATTTGGTCACAATACTAATCCTAAGGATAAAATCACTATTCATAATTTACTATTCATCAAAAATTAAGTTGATCTTATTAGACTCTAAATTGCGTACTAAACATAATTGTAGAATACCATTTTTTGAAAATCATTAAACATATTTAATTATTTAAGATTTAAATATACATTTTTAAAATATCCTTTCTCTAAAATTCATCAAAAATATGCATAATATATTTATCTAGACATTTGAAAATTCATAAACATCATCATAAGAAGAAATGAAATTTTTTATTTAAAACAAAGGATTACACAATGCAGTTATGGTCTCCTTACATAGCCCCTTATAACCCCAGCATAGGACCTAAGTGTAAGGTGTGCTGAGGTGATATAATCTGAGGGCGGCTCAACCAACATTGCACGAGTAGCAATTTCTATCATTTTGAACTTCCCGTGAAGACGATTCCGTTCTAGCTTCACACGATGAAGTTCGGATTGGGTTTGGTCCAGAGCAAAGCCCAGTGGTGCTACCTCCTTCCCAAGTTCCATTAGATGGGCTTTGATTGGCCCGAGACTACTGGATGAGGCCATCAAATCTTATTTTTATATTAATTAACCAAGATCACTTATATTTATGACAATAATCAAAACGTTTAGTTTTCATCAGTCATATTGACCAATGGTCATATAACATTCAAAAACCAATGGTCTCATTTTAATTATACTCATGTTATCAAATGAAACAGTTTTGTTGAGTATAAAAAAAAATAACACACAAAATTAGGAAACAAGATTTATTCAAAATTTCGGGTTGTTACATTTTCCTTCCATTCGATACTAAATGTACTCTTGTAAGGGGTCATTGAGATGGGTTTTCCCCAGATTTTTCATCAGCACTTTCTGAATGACTTCTCCCGGTACACCCAAAAAAGACTCTTGGAAAGATTGATGAATGCTAGTAGGTGTATGTTCCTGGAAATTTTTTATGTCAATCATGGTTGATGAAATTCCTTTAATACTGATAGATGTGACTGCTGACAAAATTAGTGATTGTAAGCAGGTGTATGTTCCTATTTACCAGTTGCCACCACATTTGATTGGCGAACTTCTTTAAATGCAGTCAGACGAGCTTGCAGACTGGCTGATAATTTTTAAATAGGTGTATGTTCCTGTTCATGGTACTCCCCAAGATTTTCTTGGAAGTATTGGTGGGTTGCTGCCAAATGATTCTTCTAGGCAGCATAATTAGGATGAACATGTGTATGTTCCCACTCATTTTTCACCATCAAGTTAGGTTGATGGAATTATCATAAAGGAGAAGAGGTAAGAACCTGCTCCCTATTGACTGTACGTTGTCCCTTGTGGTTCATCTTGTGTGCTCGGGTCAGAGAGATTTGGGCCGAACGTCCAGAGGTACACCCCCATCATGTTGGGGGTTCACTACCACGTGATTCTGCTAGTGGTGATTATTGGTGGGAATTATTAAAAAGGACCCATGTATCCTTGAATTGAGGCCCCGAGTGACCTCTTGATCCACCTAACTATAGTACAGAAGGGATTGGTTTTTACGTTCCAGGGATATGGACCCAAAACACTTGAATACGGTGGTTGGAACAGTATACTTCTTTATAATCGGTCATTGTTAGTCGAATGATCGAGGATTGTTATTGACCTGGAGAGCCTTTCGGGCAACCTTCATGTTTGGGATTGTACTATGATGATGGTACTCTATTACTAGAATGTTGGAGACCTAAAATTGAAGATGCTGGGTGGGTGATGGCTTCCTTCCCAAGGATGAGGATCCAACCTGAGTAGCGGTCAAGAAGTTCACATATGTCATCTTGAAGAAATCCATTTTGGACTAAAGGGAGTACTGGCAAAAAATTTGAAAACAATAATAAACATCATTATAGAGAAATATTTTATATGGATACATGCATGATTGATTCCTTTGTATGGACTTCCTTTATCAATTTATAGGGGCTTGAAAGTTGGGTAACATTATTAACTTTGTCAAGGATTCACGTCAGGTTCACTATTTTTGTTTCTTAGTTCCTTGAAAAATGTGTTCTAATTTTGAGAATCACTGCTTCCAAGAGGTTTACATTGGATTTATTCATGGAACCAGAAACACCCAACAATTATTTATCAAAAAAGGGACCTTCTTTCCAAAGGCATTCATTTGTTAAATTTTAACTTTACAATACTTAAGAACAGGCATTGGTCGAGAGGATGGGAGGTCAGACTCATCACAAAATTTTGTGAGAAAATATTTTCTACTCTGAGACTCTATTTATAAATTTAAGATATTTTCATGAATCCTTATTAATTTACCCAATATAACATAAGTTTCCCTTGAAATTTTCAATCACTTACTTAACATGTTTGAAATTTAGAATCTTTCTTATGAATTTGAGGTTCTTCCTTAATGGAGATATCCGTATGTATTCTAGGTTCTCCATCAGTGGTATACTCTCATATACTGTTTAGAGATTCCTTTAATCATTGTTATGATGATACTGGTTTTTAAGCCACTCAGTGGGGCACTCTAGAATATATTATCATCCATGGAGTTGAAGGTTTGTTTTGATTTTGGGATTATACCCATAAAAATGGGCTACTTACATATCCTTGTGAAAGGAATCAATACCCTCATAGTTTGGTTCCACTTAATGGGACACATCATACCTTTTAAGGTCATGTAATAAGGACCTAACCTTATAGTTTAATGTCATGTTGAAAGTAAGTCTAAGTGAAATGTGATTAGTAAATGTTTTGTGCGGGAATTATGCCGAAGCATCATAAGGAACGTGGAAAGGATATGAGTTTCCAAGTAAGATTAAACCCAATTGGGAATATGGCCCAAGGAGAACATGGTTTATTTGAAGTGATGGGTTTGAACATCAAAGAGGCTACTTATGTATCCCATGTGTATGGGAATCAAACCCCATGTTTTTTTATAAGTCTCATAGGAGAGAATAGTATTTTGATAAAAATATGTTTGTAAATACTTCCTGAAGAGGATGCCTTGGTGATTTGGGGGGTTTAATTTGGGGCATACTCTTAAAAAAGATGCCCAGATTAAGGGAATTAGTGTTGGAATCTTGAAGAGTATATCCAATGAGATTGATCCCTTATGAATGGTTCCTATGTATCCTAATTATGATGCGAATTAGAGTTCTCATAGTTCATTATGTTGGGGCTTATGCATACGAGCTTCCCATTTGAGGGGACATGATTGGGTGAACCCTTTTGGATCGGCACCCTTTTGAGCTCGAGACTTAAAGAAGGTATCCTACATATCTTGGTTTGAATAGGAATCAGAGTTCTCATAGTTTAAGTCTTTATGAAAATGTTGTGATCATGAAAAATCTATAATCCCATGTTAGTCATGCTCGGTGTGAGAAATATGAGGATGTCAAATATTCAACAAAGGTAGTCATACTTTTCATCCTCTACTAATGAAAGAGGGTGTGCATATGACAGAGATGGTGGACGAGGGAACTGAAACCTGGGAAGCGGGTGAGGCGATGAGCCCCCCATCTATTCTCTTTACATTAGACAAGGGTCTAATGTAAGGAAGTAGTGACGGTGAAGGATGTATAGAGGAGAAATACTGCAATCTCCTACTTCAATAGTTAGGGGATTACACTAGGATGGATTCCCTAAAATTGATCCTGGTAGGGGAGGGAAAATTTTCTTTTTCTTGAATAGAAAATCATTTATGAACCATACCTTCCCTACTTGAGACCTATGGTTCTGGATATTAGAGATGAAAAAGGGAGGACAGAACCCAAACCCAAATTTTCCAAATCGGGAACTTCACAACACTATTCCTAGGAGAAAGGTCCATGTGACTGCGGATACACAAACCCACAAGAACTTCATGAATCCTAACCCCTTTGTGAAACAAACTTGGTAAACCTATGACTGTGTATATACAAACCCAAATAGGATACATGATAATGTGAATTTCCCAAAGGTGTGATAAATTAAGAGGTTTTGGTGGAGGCTTCAACTTAGTACCTTTCAGATAAGGGAACCAAGGAAAAAGATACCCAACCATGAGTGGACTTAAAGAGGGTACCTAAGCTGATATGCAGGACTTACACACAACTCTTTCATGTAGGTACCCCATGTAGGTATGCCTCATAGGTACCCCATGTAGGTATGCCACGTAGCTGTACCATGCAGTTGTGCCACATAGGCCTTTAGGATGACTAAAAAATGGATCACATAGGGGAACCAAGACTACGTGATCTTAAAATTGTGAAAGGCTCCCAAACCATGCTTATCCCATCTAATTATCTCTTCTATCACGTTTTTAGAGATCTACATAAGTAAATTGTCAGGATTTAGGAGAAAGTTCTACGCAATGGGTGCTTCTGGAAGTCCTTACATTTTTTAGTCCTTTTAAAAGGGTAACCCAAGGGTCCTATTTATTGTCATGGGGGGGTCAAAGGGAAGTTGTCCACATAGGTCCTATACATCAGTCCTCTAAGAAGATCTCTAGGGTAGAACCAAAAAACCACACCCCAAGCCATTATAGTGTGGCCTCCCACCGTTATGAAACAACAAATTCCCCATTCATGGATTCACAGTGCAACCTATAGGGTCATGATGTGACAAACCTATCTCATTTAAAAGTATTAATCCTACATAGTGATACAATAAAACCCATTTAGTTATGATGTCCTCGTACCTAAAATTTTACATGGATTTTATCCTATTTAGCCTTTAATAAAAGTAACACCCTAATCCATGACACAATATTTAACACCTAGTATAACATTAATCTTATGTAATAAAAAATTATAATATTATGAAATCCTTTCCATAAAATTAAGTCATAGTCTATGAGGTGAAAAATACTGATTCTAGGGAGATTTTATCAAATACATGAATAAATCTTAGAAAAACCTCCCCTATTCCAGTGTGACAATCCCCTACTCATCCAACATTAAGGTATGGCAATCCCCCATAATGGAATGATGAGATGGATATGGTATATTTCCATCCCCAACCTAATATAACCCATGTAAATGACTCTTGGGATGTCACTAAAAACAATTATAGTTTATAAACATAAAAATTAGTTACTTCTATAAAAAATCACAATGAAACCATTCCTCAATAAGGTCTGGGATGATACATTGTGTTAAAAAATACATAAAAAATCTTGTTTTGGATGATAAGAGTAGTTTGGTGCTTACTATCCCTAGTCAACTAAGTGATGGATGATTAACTTCAGGGATTCATTTAAATATTTGTTTAAGAGTGGATTAATTAAAAATTATATGCATAGGAGATTCGATAGTGTTCACCATGTGGATCATGAAGCTCTCAATATTATAAGTAATAATTATGTTTTCATCTAAACATTGAGCACATTTTTGTGGGAGTTTCAAGAACTGTAACACATAATGGGGTTACAAATAACTTCATCTTGGTAATATAACTATAATATGTAGGTATTGATTCTATATTTGTAGATGGCATACAGAAAATTACACAGAGTTTCATGGTTGTGGCCAAATGTGTGATAGATTTAATATTTTACCTTATAAATAATTCATGAGGATAAATTCATCACATATAATCAACCTATAAATTAATGAGGTTGTGGAATGAGAATCTTTGTCACATGGGTGAGAATGGGATAAAAATAAAGGATTTAAATGGAATATTGAAACGTATACCCATTAATTATAGAAAATACGATGAGTGTATCCTTGGAAATCAAGGAAATATTAACTTTAATATATAATGAAGGGAAATTAATAATGTAATGTTATAGATCATTCATAGAGATGTTTGAAGACCAACCCCAGTTGATTCTTATGGTTGATCACTGTAATATTTTCTTCATTGATGATGAGATAAAAAATGTGTTGGTTTTTTTTCACAATCATTGGTCTATAGTTTTCATAAACATCATCACAAGGAATCCTAGGATGTAAAATAATATCAAAAATATACTAAAATGATCAAGGTATGATAATGGTAGAGGGTTAAAAAGTATAGATTTTTTAATAATCTACTAGATAAAATACATATGGTTGGTGAAGACCATACCAAGAATAGTAGATTAGAATGGTGTCAAAAACATAATAGTCAGATGTTAATTGAGAAGGATAAGAAAATGAAGTTTCCCGTTGGTTTCCTTAATAAGTTTTTGGTAGAGTTGGGGAACTATATTGACTATATTATGAATGAAAGTCCTTACACTCCATTGGGGTGAGAGATTATATAATAACAATGGTTTGAAACTATAGTTGATATCTTCTACTTGGATGTTTTCAAAAGAGTATCATTTTTCAACATTGATAGTAGAGAAAGGGACAAGCTACATTATATGTTTTAAATTTTTTAATAGGTTATGGTAATGAAATTTTTTTATTTTAACTCTAGGATAATGGATTATAGAAGTCATTAGGTGTAAAAAGGTTCTATTTAATAATAATATCCAATGGAAAGATGAAAATTGGTGGATGAAACATTTGGGGAAAAATAATTGAAACATTCAAATGTTCACCTATATAGAATTTGGAATGTTGTATATATTTGAATGTGTACATCAATTTTGGAAGGACTAGACTATCTGGAATGTGAATTCTTATATAAAAGTCAGATTATGTTGGTATCACCAAGGAAAGATATACCAAAATTCTCTTGGATTATGAAATGTAAGGAAAGAGCTCTGAAAGGTGATTTTTTATAGGTAGTGGTTTCAGAGAGGGGATGACTTTATATTTATTTTCTGTAGTCAACAAGTGGATAGTTCCCTAATAAAGGTTTAGAAGTTGAAAAAACAGATTTATTCTTATGGATGATGGATTACCCTATATCCTAGAAGAGGAATAAAGTCTACGTCACATGATATAATGGGATTTAGTGATAAAGTAAGAGATGTACCCCTGATATGTTTCTAGAACCTTAGTTATAATAAAAATTTATATATAGAAAAGGGAATTGTAGAATAAATGTGTATACCAGATAAAAGAAAAAAAATTTGGTAAGAAATTGATTAAGTTAGGTATTGTTTAAGGTATTTTGACAAAATTTATGGTCCATATATCTTTGAAATATTTTCTATAATTATAAATCATTATGAAAAAATCAATTGGGCTCTAAATAGTTTATATAGATAGTCTATATACTGATCAATTATATGTGAATACATCATTATTTCTTGGTGATTTAGAGGATAAAAAATATATATAGCAACTAATGTGTTTCATCGAAAACATAATGAAAAAATAGGATGTCTTATCGAACATAGTTTGTATGGGCTAAAAAATGCATCCGTGTAAAATATTCTTTTTTGGATTCTTTCCTGATAGATAATTCATTCATTTAGAACAATAAAATAAATACGTACTACCAAAATTTGTTTGATGATGATACTTTCATCATATTTATTCTCTGTGAGGATGATTTGATTCATGTTGGTCAAACATAGGATTATATTGAAGAGATGAATAATATATTTTCAACAATGTTTATGATCCATAATATCAAGGACGTCAAGTGGATATTGGGGATGTATATTTTGTGGAACCTAAAAAAAGAAATATTTTCCCACTTAGAGAATACATGGAAGGTCCTATAAAGAGTTTTAATGAATGATTATAATACTATTTTGAAAACCCTAATTGAATATTTTAGGTTATGCAAGGGGAATGAACATTGAACAGATGATTTGGAAGATCACATGGAAAGGGTTCCGTATGAATTCATGTATAATGGAATGATGTATTCTATGGTCTATATATGGTAATAGGTACATGAAGAATTAGGGAAAGTATCATTGATAAGTGGTAAAGTGGATGTTATGGTTTCTCAATGGTTTGGAAAATTTTCACTATATTTTAGAATGAATGATCTCATACATGGGTTTTTATATTTAGAATTTAGAGTAGATTAAAACACCCATAGAAGTAGTATTTTTTATATGCTCCCATTTATAAGAACACTTAAAATTTTAATATCTAAACTTTGAGTAGTAGTTTCACTTTCTATAATAGATTAATATTATGTAGAAATTATAGAAGTTGGATTGGATTTGATCAGAAAAAGGGGGTTTTAGAGGATCTTATAATAATATTAGGGAATGTGACTTTGTTATTTGAATATCAGAGTGTGATACTTCTTGTTAATAATCCATTATTTCACTTTAAAATAATGTCTATTTAATTGAATTATCACTTCATCATGATGTTTTTAGAAGATAAAGTTACCAATATATGATGGATGTTTAAATATGACATATATGTTGATGAGGGTTATAGTATGAGAAATTGTTGGGTGGTGTTGTGCCTATATGGGACTTAGATGATCAGTAACATGGTTGGAGGTTCATGGTGCCACTTTAGACTAAAAAATAAATACAAGATGCATATGTTATTGGTGGACTTAGTGAATCATGTAAAACATTCTTCTAGTGGGAGAATATTAGTCTTAGATGTGAATAAATTATTTTTTATCTTGGAGTCATAAATTCTTGTAAGGAGTGATATTTGAAATTATGATGCAGAACCAAATAGAATAAAGATAATAAAACCAATATATGGATTATAGGAAGTTTTGAAAACATTCTAGATGTTTGTAATGGGTAGAATGGCATGTTTTATAATATGTCACTATTCATAATACGTTTCAAGATGAATTATTACATCCAGAAATTAGATAGTGGTTTCTATGATTGACTAGTTATCATTCACAATGATCAGATGGAAGAGGAACCAATAAAAATAAAAATCTATTTAAATTATAAAATATAAATAGATGGGTGTTGTCACTTGGGTTTCATATAAAAAACTATTTTTATTTTTATTTTTTTAGTTTTAGAAATGATAGAATGGGTGTCATGTAGTTTTCATGGCAGTGACTGTAGTTCTTACATTTTATTTAATTAAATTTGTAGTGTTCTTACAATAAGATTATTAACTACATTTTTATTCTTTATTTTGATAATAAAAATACAATCCTTATTGAATATAATTTACTTGAAGTTTATTGTTTTAGTTTTCTATTAGTAGTTTGTATCTACAGATTCAATGATTAATTGAAATGAGGATACCCATTCAATTTCTAAAATATACTAGAGCATTTTGATTTTGTTCTAAAAAATATTCTATATTCATTAGAAGATATATTAGATATTGTTCACATTTTTATTTCATTACAACGACACCCTAAGATCATAGAAAATAACTGTTGAATTTTGTTAGGTAATGTTATAAAACTTCCAAATTATGATTAATGGAACAAAATAAGTTAAAATTGATGATTTGATAAATCAATTTGAATCATTTTGAAGCTATTAATCATTTCATTTTCATTAATTATTCTGAGTAAAAAATTATTTTAGTTTTTTTAATAGATACTATTTTGTAAGGTTTCTTTTTACATTTTTAGTTTTTCTTTATAAATGGTTGTTTTATTTGTCGTCAGGGTCGATGATATTATGGTTAGGAATCTACTGCTTCTAATCACTCTGATCAATAAGGATATTGGGATTAGATTATGATACTTAAAAAAAATCAATGAAGTCTATGGTCCTTGGGATTAGATCTAATTAGTGAGGTCAAAGAGTTTCTTGGGGATATAGATACCTATAAATGATTGTTTTGTTGATGAAGTTCCATGTGAGAAACTTGTTGTAGTTAAATGTATTAGTTGAATAAGTTTTATTATTTATAAATTTTTGATACCATGAATCTATTCTACAAATCCACCTACTACATTGGTTGATGATTGAAGACTTCCCATAAATAGAATTTATTTTGACTTATGATACTCCCCACATTATTTATTATATACTATATTATTTTCTATTTAGTAATATTTGTTAACATTGTAAATTTTTAAAATTCCAAGTGTTTTATTTTTCTAATATTAATTCACTACTTATATAAATTTTTATTACAAATTTCACTTTGGGTTATTCTCAAAATTTTGGGGGTGGGGGTAAATCAATGCTGGGGACTTTTTAGATCAATTAAAATATTTTTATCCCTTTACCTATCAAACATGTTAGGATCATGATTCTCTCATTATATATTTATTTTTTATATAAGTAAATGAAATCAAGTAACATATGAAACATGTGGTTTTTAAAATGCCTACTACTCAATAAGAGTAGATAGTCCTTGATATGTATGTTGGGGACTAATACATATATTTTTCACTATAAAGATCCACCAGTTACTATGGTTTGTTATAGAAATAATCCAAAACTAAATTGTAGTTATCAAAACATTATGAGGGTGGGGGGAGACATTTTTTACCTAGATTATGATATCCTAGTACAAATTAAGATTCTACTAGTTATTTATAACATCTGTGTAGATAGTGTAAAACTTATTCATGTTCAATAAAATATAATGGATGTCCTCCAACAAATGCAACTTAAATTGATTTTTTTCATTTTGAATTTTTCGTTTCCTATTTCTTTTTCTATATACAAATTCCAAAAACTAGGAAACGATGTTCTCTTCTTCTTCCCTTAGATGAAGAATAGTTCACAGAACCTTCTTTCTCTCCATAATGGAAGACTAGAATGTTGATTTTCTTGTATAATTCCAAGTCTTCTTCTTAAAATGGTGAAACCTGGAATTCAAAACACCTCCTTATTATCTTCACACTTATTCTTATTCTTCTTGTATTTATTGACTTGAAGATACTTTACGAGATCTCTCTCTCCTGTTCTTCTTTAGGGAAAAAAATTTATAATGGTTCTTCCTTCTAATCTTAGACTTAATAAAATTTTTAAGATTGAAATTGGTTTGAATATTCTTCATGAAACCAAAGTATTATCTTTTGAAATAATATTGTAAAACATCTATCTTTCATTCTATATCTTTATTGATACATAGTATGTACATATAAAATATTAAAACATGAAACATCAGTTAATTATTCCCAACTTTTTCTCTTCCATATACATTTAAAATACCATGAGAATGTAATGTTTTAGATAATCAATATAATCTGTAACTCAAAACACTTAGATCTTTCCCTTTTATGGTATTTGACTAGATCTAAAATTTTAACAATATATTCTTCCCATTTAAAATTCTTGAAGACTCGATATTAATTACTCCCATGATAATTGCATGTATTTGATATATATATTAATGTATCAAAATTCTTCATACATGTAACCTCTATTTTTTGGCCTATGATATTTAACAACATAATATTTTTATGAAATATTTCTCTTTAAATAATTTTATTTATTATATTTCTTACATTATAGACAACACCAAGTTTACACGAACCCCAATATACTATTAAAATATTATTATTTAAAATGGTAGTTTTCTCCTAGTAGTTGGACTGACTAGTACGAATAAGAAAAATTGAATTATGAAAAATTTATGGTTTTATATATATAAAATTAATTCATTGGTTATTAGATGATTATAATTAAAAATAAATAAATTTGAAAGAAAAAGAAATATTTTTCTAAAAAATATTTTTATGCATGTAATGTAGTTTTATGTGAATAAATTAAATTAATCAATATTAGTGAATAATTTCAATGAAATATATGTACTATTTAATTGATCAAAAATTTTAAATAATCAATAAATTTTTGTCTAGTCATATGATAAAAATAAATCTAGTTTTATGCTTAAAAATGTATTTTTTCTAAAAAAGAGTTTATTTCCTTGAATTTTGCACACTTAATTTAAAAATAATTTATGCGAGTTATAGGTACCAAATTAGATAAAATAAAATACATATTTTGAATCATGAGGTTTACATTTGGAAAAATTTCCCCATTTATTTTTGGCCAATATTAATAGTAACTATGGAAAAATTTATCACCTCGGTAAAGGGTAAACCTGGTTAGTCTAGATTAGAAATAACAGACAATGGCATAATTATTCACTAAAATTATAATTGAGTGAAATTAATTATACCCTTAACACACTAGGATCTAAATTTAGTTGTTTAACGGACAAAGTTCCTTTAAAATGACTTATATATTATTTAAATAAAAGAAAATTACAAAAATCTCACTCTCTTGGTTTTTAATATCATTTATGTGTGTATATAGGGGAAATGTTTATTATGAATGAATATAAGTGTCTATTTTGAGATTTAAAAAATTATATTCCTGATATATATATTTTTAGTAATTATATAATTACCTTAATTGCTTATGCAACACCGATGTTGTATGTGTCCATTTAAAAATAATAATAATAAATGATTTTAAAAATATTAAAAGTGGAAAGATTGAAATGATTTAAAGTTAAAAATGAATTTATAGATCTATATAACATATTATGGAGGTTTAAAAGTTTCATATTAGAATTCCTTCTTTGTCTTGATGTATTTAACATTAAATTAAATGAATAGTGTCAAAATTTCCAATAATGTTATTTTATCAAAATAATATATTAATAAATAATCTAAAAATCATAATTTTTTTAAATAAGACAAGGAATATATTTTATGGTCTTAAATTTCATAAATTTACCATTTATTTTGCAATTTTAACCTTATAAGTAAAAACTAAAAAACATTTATATAGAAAAAGGTTTTGCCATAGTTAAAATTAAAATTTGTTAACTAAGCATTAATAAAAATGAAAAGGTTTTAAATTAAACCAAAACATGTCGAAATTATACTGGTTTAGGATATTAAAAACCTATCTCACGTTATATTTTAATAAATGGTCATTTTGAGGAACTTTTATTGAGAATTAATTTATTATCATTTAAACATTTGATAAATTCCAAAAGTGCTACTCACCTCAATTTTAATAGGGAACCTAATCCGTCACCTATTCACACAAATTTGAGTATTATATATAGAAAAAACCCGACCAATTTCAATTATAAACATCACTATACACATTCTAGAGGTTTTGGTCTCCCCAAAATACTGACCCTAGTACCCTTCAGAGAAGATCTAAATGAGTTATTTCAAAGAATTGGTAATCACATTACCCAATCCATTTATTTTTTACTCTTTTTACCTCCTTTAAATCTATTTTATATATCATAAAATAATAAATAAATTAACAAAAATATTATTAAATTTTATTATGATTATTAAAAGAAGATTATACACCCTCTTTCCCATGAAACACAAAGTGAAAGTATCACTCATGTGTGCGTATGACATACCATCTCTACATAGTGATATAATTCATTTATCATAAACATATTTTATGGATGGGTATTTTGAGGGGTTAAGTGTCTATAAATTATATTAATTACACAATTATACTTTTGAAATAATAATATCACGTCTACCATATTACCATCCAATCCTTTGAGAAATGATAACATCTCTCGTGCATACGTGTGGATGGCCAACTCCATGAAGTGATATGATTTTTTATCATTTATATTTTACATGGATGCTAATGAATATAAATTTGAAGTAAATATATAATATGTATGATATTTTAATTATATTTTTACTTTTAATTAAAATAAAAATTTCTTTTGTTCCATTTTTTGAAAAATTAAAACATTGTTCTTGTGTACGTATAACTTATCATCTCCATGAACAATGTAATTCATTTTTATAAATCTAAATTTATGGATGAAGATATATTTATATAATTTAAATATATTATATTAATATAATTTAAATATATTATATTAATATAATTTAAAGATATTATATTTTTTTAATTATAAATATTTTAGAGATTATGGATCAAAGATTAATGTTCAAGGACTAGAACTACTAAAATTGATATACTCATGATAAATAAAATAGTTAACACTGCAAAATAATAATTGTAATAATGAATTATTGATAAAATGGGGGATTTAAATTATATAAATGGATCACATATGATATTATAAGTTTGAAAATTCTTCTTATTTATAATTATAATAAATTTAAATTTGTTATACATGAGTTTAAAGTTCTCTCATTCAAATGGAAACTCAAAGTAAGTGTTTATTTTTAAATATAATCAATATAAAAAATTGTTTATGTTTAATAACACACTAAGGAAAATTTATCATCCATATACATGTTTTATAAAAATGTTTTTAATATTCTCCTATAAAATTTTAAATTAATTTTTAACCATTTTTTACTTTTAAAAATATGATTGGAAATGAATCTTTTTATCTTTTTCTAAATAAGTTATTTTGTGAATTTTTCGATAAAAATATGGAAGAATATTTTATAAATTATATATCCCAAAAAACTTTTACTATTTTCATGAATAAAAATTTATTTCAATATTTTTTTATAATTTTACAAGGCTATTTTAAATTAAAATGTTTTCCATTATAATTGTTAAACTCTTTAAAAAAATTATTTCGATATAGAAATATTATTTTTATCAATAATTTTTACAAGTGGTATTTCAAAATAATTTAAATCTAAGATGAAATTATTGGATGTTACTTATTATTTATTGGGGATATGATCCAAGGCTACCATATTTTTTATTTTCTTGGGTGTTTTATTTTTATGATTAAAATATGAAATGCTTATGAAACCCATTTATTTTCTAAGGGTTATGCTATGATGAAATGTTTGTGAAACTCATTTATTTTCAAACATTTATGAGATGATGAATTCCTTATGATCTTATGGAACACTTATGTGTGATTTTCATTATGTGGTGGGTGGAAACTATATTTCTCTCCAATGTATTTGGTAAAAATTTATATCTCTTGAGATAAATAGGATTGGAATGGGGAGTGAACCCATTTCAACAAGGTACTCTGTCCACTATGATATTATTAGGAGTTAACCCTGAATAGTATGATGGTTTAGAGAGTAAACCCATTTCACTATGATCTCCTTCGAAATGAGCCTTGACTACTTTGTAAACTATTTTCTATTTTAACATATATCCCACGATTCCTTATCTTATACCTATATTACGATGTCATGATTTATGTTATTTTATTTCTTGATGATTAATGTATTATAGAATACCATATTTCATGACATGACTTAATATTATGATATTTGATATAAAGGGAATGATTTTAAAACATTAATATCATGTTATTATACCATTATTCTCATGTTATTCTTATGTGATCATTGAGGTCGTCCTTGTTTATTATCTCTTTGAATTTTAGCTAACCCTTTTCTTATTTATCCTATACATAGGTTATGAAGAAACTTATTAAGTATGAAATGTCTATGATGGGTGGTATTTATGATTAAATAAGTGGGTGGTGATATAGATATTTTATGAAATAGTTTTTTATGTTTCTACGTTTCTAAAGCATCTAGACTTAAATGATTATTTCATGGATCAAAATGTTATGAAATGAATATTAATCTATTTAGATTTAGTATCAATGCATGAAAATTTTATCTTACTATAGTTTATACCATAGCAAGGATTAGTTATGCCTTGGAAACCAGGATGAGAAATATTTAGTAAGAAATATATAGATAATTATAATTACAAGATAAACTATTAATGTTTTGGTAGTGATCATGAATGAACTAGGTTAAAACTATGGTGTCAAACAAGAATTTTTCATGATTTAGACATCATATAAATGATTATTAATGATTATATGGTTTCTAACCATGATTATTATTGTTCATACTATGATTTTTGGATTTATTCAATGGCTGAAACCCATATAAATCACGTTAATAATGAATGTGATAGATAATTCAATTATTATATTTCTAGGAAATGGATTGTTATGGGATATAGAATGAAAAATATTATTATCATAATAACACAACTTTCTCATGAAATGAATAAAACTGATCCTCCAAAAATGAGAAGCAGGGAACATTTTTCTATTGAGTACTTCATTTTAAAATTAAAACCATATTTTATTGGGTCTAATATTCCAATAATTTCAAAGAAATGGATCTATAGTATTAAAAAGATATTTTTTTTTCTCCAGTGTTCCGAACATGAAAAATTTATTTTGGATATTTATCATTTGGAAGGATAAGAAAATCAGTAGTAAAATTTTATCAAGAACAAAAGAGAACAAGAATAAATTGAATATATGGAATGAAATGAATTTAAATGATTATTTTTAAATAATTAATCTTCTCACATTCTTTGTATGAAAGGGGAGAAATAATTTCTTAAGTTAAATCAAAAGGATAATAAATATGTTTGTAATTATGAGGAAAACTTCACAATACTTGAAAGTTATGCTTCTAGTATTATCAACTAATATAAGAATAAGGTTGCTCGATTCTTCAATGGATTAAAATAATTTATCTTATGGGATTTATCCAAAAAAGACTTCAGTAGATTTGAATAAATTTTTTTGATGCGCTATTAAGGTAGAGATAGAGATTGGAGTTACCCATAAGTCTCATGGTTTATAAAAGAAAATAAAATTGTAATGAAAATTACATTCTAAAAACCATGAATAGAAAAATATTTGGTTTACTTTATGATAAAAATGTGGAAGGAAACTTTGGGGAAATTATCTTAAGGGAACTGGTAAATGGTTCATGTGTGTAAAGGATGGTCATTAAGAAATCAAATGCCAAAGTGATGGTAGGATGTCATCTAATGATGAGAATAGATAGAAATATCTATAGAATTCACCACACACACTCTAATGATTTAAATTCATAGAGTATGAGAATTATTTTAACCAATTACGAAATATAAAGGTTAATGAAAATGATTGAAATCAATAACCTCTTAAGATGATAAGAAAAGTGAAATGTCACGTGAAAACTATTTTTGATGAGTTGTTTAATAATGATGTGGTGAAAGGTACCCTTACCATCCACTCTAGAACAAATAATGTCTTATTTGATATTGGATATACCCAATATTTTATATCTAATTACTTTTCTAATGGTTTCATAACTCCACCTAATTTTTTTTGTTGAGTTAGTGTTTCGTAGTTCCTTAAAACAAGTGTTCTAATTTTAAGAATCACTACTTCCATGCAGTTTCCATTGGATTTATTCATGGAACCAAAAACTACCGATAGTTATTTATCTAAAAAGGGACCTAATTTCCTAATTCAATAATTCATAAGAATATGCAATGTTCGAGAGGATGGGAGGTTGGACTCACCACACCCTTTTTAGGGGAAGTATTGTCTACTCCAAGATACCCTTTATAAATGTAAGATATTTTCATGATTCCTTATTAATTTACCAATTACAACATAGGTTTTCCTTAGAATTTGTAATTAATATTTAACATGTGTAAAATTTAGAATCATCCATAAGATTATGAGGTTCTTCATTAATGGATTTATCTGTATTCATTCGAGGTTCTCCATCAATGGTATCTTCTCATATACTATTTAAAGAATCCTTTAATCGTCATGATGATAATACTGGTTTTTAATTCATTCAGTGGAAAACTCTGTAATTTATTTTCATCTATGGAGATGAAGGATTATTTTTATATTTCGATCATACCCATAAAAATGGGCTTCCAACGCATCCTCATGAAAGGAATTAGAACCCTCATAGTTCTGTGTTTCTTAATGGGACACAACATACCTTTTAATGTTACGTGATATGGATATAATCGTACAATTTAATGTCATGTGGTAAGGAAATCTAAGAAAAAGGTGCTTAGTCAATGTTTGGTGTGGGACTTATGCCTAAGTAGCAGAAGGAACATGGAAAGGATATGAGTTTCAAAGTAAGATTAGAGCTTATTGGTAATATGGCCCAAGTAGAACAAGGTTGATTTGAAGTATTGGGTTTGAACCTTAGGGAGGCTTCCTTCGTATCCCATGTGGATGGGAATCAAAGCCCGCATAGTTTGATAAGTATCATAGGAGAGTATAGTCCTTTGAGAGAAATAATTTGGGCTTACTTCTTGAATAGTATTCCTTGGTGATTTGGGGGTTTAATCTGGGGCTTACTCCTAAGGAAGATGCCCAGATTAAGGGAATTAGGTTTGGATTCTTGAAGAGGATATCCAATGATCTCGATCACTGATGAAGGCTTCTTACGTATCCTAATTGTGGTGGGAATCAGATTTCCTTCTGTTCATTGTGTTGGGGATTATGAGTAAAAGTGGCCCATTTTGAGGGGACATGATTGGGTGAACCCTTTTGGAAGGGAACCCTTTTGAGCTCTGGCCTTTAAGCAGGCATCATATGTATCTTGGTTTCAATAGGAATCAAAGATCTCATAGTTCAAGTATTTATGAAAAAATTATGATCATGACAAATATCTAAGTCCACATGATTCATTCTTGGTGTGAGAAACAAGAGTATGTCAATGATTCAACAAAGGAAATCATACTTTTCCTCCTCCACTAGTGAAAGAGGGCACGCCTACAACGACGACATTTGACAAGGGTGAGGTGGCCTGGGAAGAGGGTGAGTCAATGAGCCCTCACTCTATTCTCTTTATATTGGACAAGGGTCCAATGTAAGGAATGAGTAAAGGTGAAGGTAATTCAAAGGAGAAACACTACAACCTCATACTTGAAAGGTTATGGGCTTACACCAAGACGGATGCCCTAAAATTGATCCTGGTAGGGGAGGGAGACTTTTATTTTGCTTCAATAGAAAATCAATTATGAACCTTACCTTCCCTAATAGTGACCTGAGGTTCTTGGTCTTAGAGATGAAAAGGGGAGGACAAAAACCAAACCCTAATTCTCCAAACTGGGAACTTCCCAAATCTTTTCCCGGGAGAAAGGTCCATGTGACTGCGAATACAAAAACCCAGAGACACTTCATGAATCATGACCCCTTTCTGAAATAAATGTGGAAAAACTATGACTCTAGATGTGCAAACCCAAATAGGAGACATGATGATGTGCCTTTCCCAAAGGTTTTATAAGTCATGAGGTTTTGGTGGAGGCCTCAGCTTAGTCCCTTTTTGATAAGGGAAACAATGAAGGATATACCCTACCATGAGGGGCCTTAATGAGGATAAATAAGTTGATATGCATGACTTATACACAACTCTGCCACGTAGGTACTCCATGTATGTATGCCACATAGGTACCCCATGTAGGTAAGCCACATTGCTGTACCATGCAGGTGTGCCGCGTAGGACTCTATGATGACTAAAAAATGTCTCACATAGGGGAACCAAGCCTACGTGAACTTCAAATTGTGAAATAATTTTAAACCATTATTATACCATTTAATTATACCTTCTCTTTTGTTTTTAGAGAGATACCTGAGACAATTAGAGGGATTTAGTTGAAAGGGATACACAATGGGATCCTTAGGAAGTCCTTCAATCTTTTATTCCTTTTAAAAGGGGATCACAAGGGTCCTATTTCAAGGCATTGAGGGGGCCTGGTCATAGGGAAGTTTCCCACACAGGTCCTCTGCGTAGGTCCTCCACACAGATCTACCCTGTAGGTGTACAGAATGTATACTTCCACATAGGTACGCCACGTAGGTCTGTCGCATAGGTCTACTACACAGGTTTATTGAAAATTTGGATTTCCTTTGAATTATTTGAACCTTGTTTTGGGATTTTGAAATATCTAGGGCTATACTCATAGTATTTTTGTATTCGAAAGTAGTGTCAATAGTTAGAAGTAAAAACCCCTAATGGTATGATTATTTTATTCCAAGGCTATGATTGTTCTCCTATTTATGTTTTTGGGAATGTTTTTCCTTCAAATATATTAATTATTCCTCTAGTTGGATTCAATGCTATTATAGGCATGGATTTTATTTCTTTATATAAATACCACATCAATTTTGGAGGAAGGTAAGTTATGTTTGATATATCAAACAAACCTTTCATCACATGTCAATGTGATGAAAAAAATGAACTTCTGATAGAAATTACATCCATCATATGGGTCTTGATTCTTATTAAAAGGGTCATTTGTCTCAAATGGTTGGTCATAAACTAAAAATAAAATATATGACTATTATGTTGGATTTTATTGATGGATATATAGAAGATTTTCTTGGTATTCTACAAAATCATGATGTTGTGTTTTCAATATAACTCTTAACTAGTTCTACACCTATTTTCAAGACATCATACAAAATGTTCATAATTGAGTTGAAAGAATTAGGGAAGAAATTATAGTAAAATATTGACAAGGGACTCAATTACCCAATGAATCACCTTGGGGTGCACTTTTTATATTTATTAAGAATAAATATGGTCCAATGAAAATCTGCATTGATTATTGAGAACATAACAAGATCTCTATAAATAATAGGTACCATATACCTTTTATTGATGACTTGTTTAATCATATATTTGAAGCTAAATACTATTAAAATTTTGATCTATGTTATGGATATCATAAATTGAGATTAAATAAAGAGGATATACCCTATATGATAGTTCATACAAGGAATGAATAGAAAAAATTTGTTGTGGTTACCTTTGGACTTACTAATGCCTCTAATATCTTTATAGATTTAACAAATAGAGTCTTTAGAAATTACCTTGAACTTTTTGTGGTAATATTTATAGATAATATTCTTATTTATTCAATGATTAAGGAAGATCATGAATATAATTTAAGAATTTTTACGAAGACCTTAAAGAAGGACTATATTTATGAAACTTTTACCATTATTGAATTTTGGATATGAAAAGTTTCATTATTTGTTCATATAATATCAGGTGAGTGTATATTAGTATACTCTTTAAAGATTAAAGTTATTGAGCATTGGCCCAGACATTCCATGGTGTTGACGCTCCTTTTCGTCACATTGTCTAAAAGAATGTAAAGGGAAATGACTTAGAACAAATTGATTTATCCTTTGAAGAAAACATCAAAAATCGATAGAGGCATGAACAAGGGATCAAAAGCACATGTGCCACACAAGTTTCATCACCATCGCGCAAGTCCACTTGTGCGATGCCTAAATGGTCGCGCAAGTGACTTGCGCGTCCTGAAGGATAATCGTCGGGGTCTTGTTCAGCCTATAAATAGACCCTGTGGGCCCCCCATTCGAGGAGGAATTTTTTCCAGAAACTCAGATTTGAGTTCTCGGCGCCCTAGTCTCTTCTCAAAGCTTTTGAAACACTTATAAGGTAATTTATTACCTAGAACGGAAGATCTAAAGAGGGGGAGGAAGGCCTAAGTGTTGAAACTCATCAACACTTGCATGCCTGAGTGGCCATCCCTTAAGGGAAATGGCCACACTTGCACACCGCCTAACTCCTTCAATAGAACTTGCGCGCCACTATTCTGGAAGAACCTCAAGATGATTCTAAAGGCTTTAACCAAGAGTCACTCAAGTATTACCCTACTGGTTAACCGTCGCACAAGTACCCATGTGTCGCGCAGGTATACCTGCGCGACCAGAACTTTTGCGCCCACGTAGTACCTGCGCGCCTGCTAGGACTTGCACGCCCCTAACTTTTGGGTTCCCTTCTTCCCCATTTCACCCCACTTATGCCATTCCACCTCTCCCATTCAAGATTTAGTCTTTATGACACTATTAAAATCAATTTATGGCATGATTTCTTGATTTGAATTCCTTATTTGAAAGGAATTCTGTGGAATATCTCTCAAAACCTAGTGATTTACACATCTTTATGTCACTAAAGATTGAGATTTCATTCATTCAACCTCATCCTTTACGATGAGAGAAATAATTAACCTGGGCCTCCTTTTTAGGAGTAACCCCAGTCCCCTAATATGGGCATCCTCCTTAGGAGTAAGCCCCAACCATAATTCTCTTAACCTGGGCCTCCTTTTCAGGAGTAAGCCCCAATCTCAAATATGGGCATCCTCTTTAGGAGTAAGCCCCTGTCATAACTCCATTAACCTGGGCCTCCTTTTCAGGAGTAAGCCCCAGTCTCAAATATGGGCATCCTCTTCAGGAGTAAGCTCTAATCATAATTAAAAGTTTCCTCCTTAGTTTTGGGTACCCTTTTTCAGGGGTAAATCCCAAATTAAGAGTATAGATCTCCATAAAACACATATACCTTTTATGGACCCTGTTCACCCGGGAATCCTTTTTTAGGAGTAAGCCCCAGTCATAAATATGGAAATCCTCTTCAGGAGTAAGCCCCAAGTCCCTTATTTTTTTCCAAGGCTCTTAACCTGGGCCTCCTTTTTAAGAGTAAGCCCCAGTCATAATTTCTCTTAACCAGTCCTAATTTACCTTTGATCCGGGATTCCTTTTCATGAGTAAAACCCAATCAAAAGTCCTCTCTTAATTTGGGCCTCCTTTTCCGGAGTAAGCCCCAAGTTAGAGTATTAAAATCTCCATGAAGCACATATACCTTTATGGACCCTATTCTTGGATTTATTCCCTGAAGTACATCCTAATCTTCATTTATCTGGGCAGTCATACATACATAAGTCCCACATTATTTCTTAGGATTGAATCTTTCATGGCACAATTGTCTAATTTATTACCAATACCTCTTGTTTCTCACACCAATCATGACTCACGTGAGCTTAGAGTGTAAAAGTAATTATGAAAACCTTCTTTGAGCCATCAATCATAAACATCATACTCCCTTACTCAAACTACGTGAGTTCTGATTCCTTTTCTAAACAAAGGATACGTAGGTATCCCATCTACGGGTTTGATCCCAACTCCGAAATAATCCATATCCTTCTGAATGAAAATAAACTTCAAGTGCCCCACTGAGTGCCTTTAAAACCAGCATGGTCATCATAATGACCAAGAGACTTCTATATAAATGTGTCAAAGGATACCATTGATCAAGAATCTCTAAATAAATACGGATGATTCTCTATCGATGAAGAACCTCTAATACATATAAAAGATTCTCTAAATTTCCTACATATACGATCATTGATTGTCAGATCCGAAGGAAAGCTCATTTTATACTTGGTAATGTAATAAGGATTCACGAACATAACTTAAATATATAAAGAGAGTCCCGGAGTAGACAACAATTCCCCTAAAAAAGGTGTGATGAGTCCGACCTCCCATCCTCTCGACCAATGCAAATTCCTAATCCTCATCAGTCCACAAACTAATGAGCGCCTACCTTTGGAAAGTAGGTCCAAATAGATGTGGAATAATTGGATGTTTCCGGTTCTATGAACAAACCCGTTTGAAACCTATCGGAATGATTGAACCTCCCATCAAGGAGGTCAACCCCGAATCCTGAGGGAAGCAAAAAATGGTGAACCCGAAGTGAATCCTTAACCAAGTTAAAATGATGTTTTACCTCTTTGTTAGGCCCCTATTTAAAACTCAATGAGAGGGCCAACAAAAAAAATCATTGACATATGTGCTCATCCAAAAGATGTAGTTGCTGAATTTATCTTGATTACTTCTGTTATATAAAACAAGCACTCTTTTCCAAGATCTTCTACATTTCTAGAATGGTTGCTCTCAAATTCACACCTGTGAAGACTACCGCTGCAAATGCCACTGCTACTACTCTTGCTAGATCGTCGTCTGCTCTGAGGATGACATCACCTACTCAGAATCTTCAACACTGGGTATCAAATGCAATGGTTAAAGAGTACCGTCAACATGGTACCATCCCAACTCTGGAGGCTGCCCGATAAGCCCTCCAAGTGAACAACTCACACCAGTCATCCAAACAACGATGACCAGTGATCAAGAAACAGGCAGTGCTAACCACCATCTCCAACCGTTTCGGGTCGTTATCCCCGGAACGCAATCACCATTCACTCCCATATTCTGGGGAGGTGAATGAGCAGGTTCTTCAGGGCCTTAATTCAAAGAAGAAGGAGTCCTTCCTGAAGGCTCCTATCAAAAATCGCTGCCAGACTCGTGCAGCAGTACACCCTCAACATGATGTGGGTACCGACTACAGGAGTTAGTCTCAGGTTCCTCGAACCCGAGAAGGCAAGACGAACAACCAGAGGCGGAATCTGGTCAATAGTAAGTAGGTTCTCATGTCTGCCATCTCCGGAGAAGTCCACCAACCTAACTTGGTGGCAAGCAATGAGCGGGAAAATACACCTGCCTGTTCTAGTTCCGCTGTCTAGCAGACTCATCTGGCAGCATCACACCAATCCCACCAGGAAATTCCGGCGAAGTAATATAGGTAGGAACATACACCTGTTTATACATCATCAGTTAGTCAGTAGGCTCTTATGACTACATATGATGAAGCTCATCAACCACGTTCGGCGAAGTGGAATCAGCAGGGACATACACCTACTAGTATTAATCAAACCTACCAACAGTCTCACTTGGTAGCACACAAAGAAGTCAGTCGGAAAGCTCCGACGACAAACAAGAGGCAGACTCAAATCTCTTCCCCCCACACTTGAGTATTGTCAGGATTCACTGACAGGAAAAGGAGGACAAGAGCAGGCACATACACCTACTCCAAGCACGGAATGGACGTATATCCCCGTTCTGGTAGCTGAAGTCACCAAGTATATTTTATCAAAGGTGAAAGAGCAGAAGAAAATCCCTTCTCATATTCTGGATGCTTTCCAGGATATTATAACAGCTTCAGCAGCATCTCAGGGAAAGACACATAAATCTATCCCTACCAATGGAGTGTCACATCAACAGTTCACTCCAGAACAGACACACACATCTGTTCCAGTCCAAGAGGGTTGTGGGGCATAATCACCCATATCATATGGACAACCAAGTCAGACACATACACCTGATTTGAGTGGAGATCGTCAGCCTAACCTGGCCATCTTTCCTGATCAGGCACATACACCTACTCAGAGCAGCCACTTTTGTCAACAAGTGGTTTCCAAAGCGAGTAAGAAGGCATCTAAGAAAGATACCTTCCCAACACCGTCATGAGATCAAGAACCAATCTGTAACAAGGCCTTGCTCGATGATGGAGTTCATGAAGCCCTTAGGCAATTATCTGTTGGAATCTAAGATTATACTCCCTCATTTCCCAATAATGGGAACATTAATTATGAAGGTCTTCAATAGACACTTCCTCATGAAGGCTTACTTCATGACAATTCGGTCGATCTCGAAGTTTCATCTTCAGATGAGAGCCATAGGAACCCTCGGTGTGGTCAGAAGACCAAGGAGAAAGAGATCTCATCTTTTGTTGTAACCCACCATGGTGTTCCTCCCCATGATGATGAATTTCTCTGCGAATTTTCTCTTCGCAGTAGTGATTCACATTGCCCGGAAAATGCTCCAGTGGACAATGTAGTGCCGAGAAAGCCCTATTATCTTGAGGCACTTGCAAATGAGAAACTAGTCTCATCTGATTCTTCATCGCTAGCAGGTGAAATACTTTCTCAATCAGAAGATAACCCAGGGTGTAGGTCATTATCCGAGCCACCCCTAAGTCATGCATCTTCTAGTTTGATCAATGATTTCTCTACCAATCTTGTTGAATCTGATGAAGCAACACAGAAACACCAACTCTGGTCAAATCAAGTAGAAGAATCTTTATTGAATGATAAAGAGTAAATGCTGAACATGAGAAAACAACGGGAAAAAGGTGAAGTACCAGTCATGTTTTGGCCTATGGCTGACTCTCCGTATGACATTCCAAAGATGTTGATGGAATATGGAGTTCATGATATTCGTCTCAATAGATGTAAAACTCTTTGTCAGTTGAATAAGAATTAATATCTTATGATGAATATGAAAATCATCTTAAGATAATAGAAGGGTTACAACGTCAGATTGATTTGGCATCTCTATCAGTCTCTCGATATCCAAAGGCTAAAAAGAAGCAGAGAGCCCTTCAACGTTCATGCCTTGGCACACTAAGAAGATTGCATCAATTAATTTCCAATGCCCCATCTGGTATTCATGTCAGAGGATGGGGTGTTCATGGAGCACTACATTTCACGGTGCTCTCCAATCAGAAAAGCCCACTGAAAATGGTCTCATGAAATGTTATTGCCCATGGATGACCACAAATACCAGGATTTGTTTGTAATCAAAAGCTTTCCGAAGAACAGGCTTCAACTAGTTCCTCTCAAAATCAAGCATACAGAGAACAAGTTATTGAATTACTCCTGCATCAAGCAAATGAGAATATTGAACAAGACTCTTGTATGGATCAAGCACATCAGCAAGTGACAGAAGTGTTAGAAATCGCCCAACGATATTTTGAACCAGGTGATAAAAGTGGATACAGGTTAATGCATCCAGCTAATTTCCGGACTAAGGTTTACAAGATCATGAGATCTTTTAAGAAAGTCTCAGACATAGCATGTCAAGAGCCACCCCAGCTTGCCAGACTGGGGACCCTTTTAAACCAACCCTTGGAATCAATAAATAAGATTCAAGGAATTGATCGGGAACAACAGGAACATCCCCAGTCCACCGGACTGGGGACTTTTTCAAATCATAAATCCCCTCCTCAGAGAAATTTGGCATTTTATCTATTGGGGAAGAAGCCTCAAGAGGAACGAAGAACCAAATTATCAGGAGATTCCCTCCAAATTACGGTTCTTCAAGAAGTTCCGGATGGATCATATCAACAAAAGGCAATGTCTCATCAAAGAAAGGGAAGAATACAATATCACAGAAATGATGATGGAAGGGATGCAATGCGTTATGCATCAATCAATTTCATCAATGCCATTGTTGCCGATCCACCAGATGAGGCTCACTCAGGGGACTCAGATGAAGAGGTTCCTGCTCAAGAAGATGTACATGTTGGAACCAGGTTCTTCAAAGCATGATTTGGTGTATGGTTTGTGTTTGTTGTCAATCCTCAGTGGAAGTTCAGGGTGTGTACCAACAAAGTGATCATACCGTTCAAGCAGAAAATAGTAGTGAAGGTGGCGCTGTTTCCCAATGTTTGCCAAATTTTTGGGCCTAAAAATCGGCCAATAAAGTAAAGTGTTTTTGGCAAAGGTACTTGCGCGCCGTGCTCTTGGAGGATGAAAGACTTGCGTGCCATATTATTTTGAGGATCAGAACATCAAAATTTGGCTAAGGCAAGAAGGTCGCGCAAGTGTTGGTTGGGTCGCGCAAGTGAGTTGCGCGACAGAGTTTCTTGAAGACAAGACTTGCGCGCCGTCGAGGACTTGCGCGCCGCCGCGCAGGGGGTCCAGTTTGCCTATAAATACTGGAACACCCCTCCTCATTTGCAACGAAGTTCAAGGCCGAGAGATTGTTCGAGCTCTCGTCGCGCAGGTGGTTGAGTCGCGCAGGTGGTTGTTTTGTCGCGCAAGTAGAGCTTGCGCGCCGGTGTTTGGTTGTGCGCCCAAGGTGGTTTGGAAGAGAAAGGAAGTGGACCGCGCAAGTTTGTAGTTGGGGAAGGAAGAGTCGCGCAACTGTGTTGATGACACTTGCGCGCCAGTGTGGACTTGCGCGCCGTAGTGGGACTTGCGCGACTGTCTTGGAGAAGCGCGCCTGGTTTTGCTGAAGTCCACCGGCGTGTTTGGAGCTCCACGAAAGCCGAGAGACTACTCGGTTCATTCGGGGAAAAGTGATATTATTCTGGTGAGAATCGGACTTCAATAGAGCATCTACATACAACAAAGGATGCACTCTTATGCAAATGAAGAAGATACCTTCACGTCTATAAACTGAGTGGGACTTCACCAACGGCAGTGAGCCAGGGGGAGTCAACGGGAGTGACCCGAGGGACGCAGTGAGCTATCCCTGAACTATTGTAAAGGCAGTGAGCCTGGGACAGAGTGTCTGTACCCAAACTTTTGTATTCGCAGCTAGTGAAGCATAGTGGATTTAGGTACGACCGGCAACCTGTCGGCGTATGCTCCTTGAACGTAGCCCTTAGTGGTGAACCAAGTAAAAATGGCTGCGTCTTCTCTGTGCATGTGAATGTTTTCATTTTGATCATAATCATCATATAGGTTCAACAAGTTCCTACCAACGTGGGAACAAGATCCAACACATTAAAAGAAAAAGTGGTCACCCTGATTCACCCCTCCCCTCTCAGGGTGTCCCGGGGTCCTTCAGTACATACCGACACAAATGAAGAAGGTGTGCGTACACGAAATCAAAGGGTTACTCAGAACCTTGGTAATCCTTTGAGTAACCCACTTCCCCCTCTCAAAAAATGATCCAACAAAGGGAGGGGAAAGAATCTGGTTACATATCCTTCCTCTAGAGAAGGCCAATCGCTCTCACTAGAGCAAAGTTTTGCATAATAGGAGAAAGAAATGAAGGAATTAAGAAGGTTGAATGCAGGACTACTTCAGAGTAGTATTCTTATTAAGTGTGCTGGAGTCAGTCAACCAAAGGAATTTTTTGCAGCTACTGAGATGTATCAAGAATATCCTCCTCTATCAGTACACCCTCACAGGTCTAATCCTATGGGTCAAGTGCAATAAAAGTTGGCAGTGCTACCATCTGTTGCAGCACCAACCACCACATCTGTCCAAGCTACAGTCATTACACCTACCCAAGTCCAAGTTCAACCAGATGTCTCTCAAAAGTTAATAACAACTATTAAGTCATTAACAGCTTGGTTAGAAACTATGGAAGGGAAACGTGCACAAGTTCAACCAGAAAAGAAACTTTACCCTGAATGGGTAGACTCAATATCTCCTCCATCCAGTTTTGGAAACCCTGTATTCCCTATTTTCAATGGATCAGCTGACCCTGAACATAATTTGACGCATTACGTGTCTTGTTGTGATTCTATGATGGGAAATCTTGAGCATCAAGAAGAAGTAAAACTCAGATGCCTCGTACGGACCTTTCAAGGACCAGCCTTTGTCTGGTATACAAGCTTGAAATCTTGGTCAATTACTATATGGGAAGATCTCCATCATCAATTCCTTCTTCAGTTCAGCTCAACTTTGCCAAAGACAACAGTTTTTTATCTTAAAAATTGTAAGAAAAGGTAGATTGAAAGGGTCTCATATTTCATTGGTCGCTAGAAGGGATTAACATATTTTCTAAGATTATCACTCCCTCAAGAAGAATTGTTGTGAACATATGTGGAAAATCTGTGTGATGAATTACGAACATCGTTAATCCCTGTGAAATACAATGGAGGGTTTCAAGACCTTACTTCAATCACTCAGAAGATTGAATTTTCCTTTATACAGGCTAAGCCTAAATCTTGTGTAATTCCATCAGCTCTAGGAAGGAGAATGGGTAAAGCAAAAACTGCTACAATTATGCTTAAACAAGCACTTGTACCTGTTTTTACATCAAAACCTTCATCTTCTCGAAGGGCTCTGCCTCCTGAGCGCCAACAACAAAGACAGTTTCGTCCAGATGATCAAAGAGATCAAAGATGAAAACAATTTGAAGATTTAAAGATCAAAACATACTCTTTCTGAAATGAACAAGTTCCTGGTTACTTCATTTCTACCCTAGAGAATAATTTGGTTCAGCTGCCAAAGCCCAAGAGGCCAAACAAAGAAGGAGTTAAAGACTGTCCCAATTATTGCCCCTTTCATCAAATGTTGGGGCATCCCATCCATGAGTTTTTTGTCTTCAAAGACCTCCTGCAAAAGATGGTTGACTCGGGACAAGTTAAACTGAAATTCTCTTCAGCCCAGGTAGCATGTGTCACTACTACTGTTCCAGAGGAGGAAGGCGAATGACAAGAAGTCAAAAGAAAAAATGCACAGAAGTATGATGATTGGATGGTCAGAAAGACAATCAACCGAACTCATGTTATTTTGTGAACACAATTAAAGAAACCTATTGTGTCTTCTTCCATGAATGTTGCGAAAAAACCCTCTTCATCAGAGGGAAAGTCCTCAAAGAAATGGCATGATTCAATGAAAGAAAAATAATCACAATAAGATGAGTATGTGTCAAATCCTAAGTTGTCTTTGACTCTGGTAGACTTCATGCCATCTACTCCAAATCTGCGGGCACCGCCCCACCAAACGGAACAGCCTAAATAGGCTAATCAGGCAGATTCTTAATTAGACGAAGAGTTAATCTTTGGTTCTATTAATATGATTCAATTAACTGATCCATATGCCAGTCGCAGTTTCAATTTCGATGAGCCTGAATTCCCTGTATCAAACAAGGGAATCCGAGGAAGTTCCAGAGGCTCAGGATACAGGGGAAGACGTGGATCTTTCAGAATCCACTACTCCAATTCTACCCCTGCTAGAACTGTGTACACAGTAGAAACTCGTGGTAGAGCCCTTCATCGAGCTCAGCAAGAACAAGCAAGTTCTTCAACCAATAGCAAATTCAGTCCTATCACAGTTATTTTGGAAGACCGGTTGAAGGTTCCATCCTATTCCTCTCAGCAAGTAAATGGATCTAATCAGTCTAATCTTCCAAAATCAAGAATATTGTCAACTCCTATCCCGATACAAGATGCATCAACTTCCAAAGAATCTGCTTCTAAGGTACCTACTAAACCACATATTCCTATTGGGAAACGCAGACCTCTGGATCAAAATTATGATGTATTAAAACACTTGGCCCAAGTAGCTTCCAAGTTATCAATTCTGGATGCTTTGAATCTTTCAAAAGATCTACGGAAAACACTCATCAAGGCCTTTTCAAGTCCTCAGGAGTTTGAAACTGAAATTGCTGCAGCTGAAGTCTGTCACATAGAGAATAATCCTACAGAATGTCATGCAATGATATCTTTTACTGATGAAGATAAAGATGATGTTGTGCATGGGCATATTAGACCTTTGTACTTGTCTGGAAAGGTCAATGGTGTAGATGTTCGAAGAGCTTTCATTGAAAATGGTTCATGAGTCAACCTCATGCCCATTCGTACACTTCATCAATTGGGCCTCACAGAATCTGATTTATCTCCTTCTACAATGATGTTACAAGGATATGATAAAAATGAACAAGAACCTCTGGGAGAAGTTACACTCAGAACTCTGTTTGGAGATCTTGTATCCAATTCTGATTTCATGGTTGTTGATCAAGACTCAGCCTTCAACGTCTTGCTTAGAAGACCCTGACTACATCAGCATGTGGCTATCCCTTCATCCTACCATCAATGTCTCAAATATTGTTTCGATGGTCAAGTTGGGAAATTGTATGGTGATAAGGCCCCATTCAAGACATGTGAGTATCAATACATTGAGGCAGAATTCTATCACATGAAGGGAAGGGAGAAATCCACAACAAAGGATATTACCAAAGTTAATGCTCCATATGGTTTGGAGAAGGTTTCTGTAAATCCATTTACACATGTGAGTACAGATTATGTGTTTCCTATCAGTCAAATTGACAAGATAGACCCAAATCAAAATACTCTTATGGAAATATCCATAATTTCAGTTACGGCAATCGAGCCAGACAACATGGGAGAAATCAGTAACCCACCAAGCAGTAATGAAAGCACAAATGGTGACGTCTTCATTTCATCTGTTGAAATCCAACAAGTCTATACTTCACCAATTAGGCCAGAAGAAGTTATAGCAACATCAGAGGTGAACAATGATGTCGATTCCCAATCCATCATCTCATCTTTATTACCCAAAGAAGACCCTTCATCATCATCGGGTCAGAAATGGAAGCTTCTTCTTCAAGATGTGCAAATTGTGACATCTCTTCTGATCATGAAAATTCTGCTTTATCATCTACTATGCAAGTAGAAACGGAAGAAATAGTACATGATGAAGAAGAAGAGGAAGATTTCAGAGATGCTCCTCTAGCATTTGAAGAGGGTATCTCTACCACTGTGGATGAACTCAGAGAAATAAATCTGGGTACAAAAGAAGATCCACGCCCCACTTTAATCAGTGTGGCCATGACTCTTGAAGTGCAAGAGATGTATATTTCTTTTCTAAAGAAAAATAGAGATATATTTTCTTGGAACTATACAGAAATTCCTGGGATTGATCCGGATGTTGCTACTCATCATTTGGGTTTATCAGAAGAACATCGAGGATTTAAGCAAGCCGTGAGAAGAACACACCCAACTTATGCTTCCAGAATTGAGGATGAAGTGGAAAAGCTTATCAAAGCTAACGCCGTAAGAGAAGTTCAATATCCCAAGTGGTTGGCTAATATTGTCCTTTTAAAGAAGAAGAACAGACAAATTAGAGTTTGCATCAATTTCATAGATCTTAATCGGCATTCTCCTACGGATGATTTCCCAGTTCCGATTACAGAACTTTTAATTGATGCATGAGCTGGCTATGAAGCACTTTTTTTCATGGATGGATATTCCGGATATAATCAGATCTGAATGTCCCCAGATGACGAGGAATGCATAGCCTTCATAGCCCCTCAGGGCGTGTTTTGCTACCGGGTAATGCCCTTTGGATTAAAGAATACAGGTGCAATGTATCAGCGTTCCATGCATCGTATATTTAAACCCTTCTTAGGGAAGTTTTTTGAATGATATGTAGACGATTTGGTGGTTAAATCCAAACATCTTTCTAATCACTTGGATGATTTGGAAGTCATATTCCGCAAGCTTCGACAACATAATTTGAAGATGAACCCCTTAAAATGTGCTTTTGGGGTAACCTCATGAAAATTTCTCAGCTTTTTTGTACACCATCGTGGTATTGAAGTCGATCCTGAGAAGACCAAGTCAATCCTTGGTATGTCACCTCCTCGAAATTTGAAATAATTAAGAGGACTTCAAGGACACTTAGCCTCTATTCGGCGTTTCATCGCCAATTTGGCAGGCAAAATTTTACCCTTCACCAAATTGATGAAGAAGGGAGTCACTTACCAGTGGACTGAAGAATGTCAAGAAGTATTCGATATTCTCAAAAACACCTCTTGAGTCTACCGGTACTCATGATACCTATTGAAGGAAGACCACTTATCCTCTACGTGACAGATCTAGAGCGATCATTGGGTGCCTTTATTGCTCAAAAGAACCATGTTGGGAATGAAAACACCCTCTACTATCTCAGTCGAACTATGCTTGTAGCAGAAACCTGGTATTCAAGTATTGAGAAGTGCTGCCTAGCATTAATATTTTCAGTTCAGAAGTTGAGACACTACCTGCAACATCACGAGGTCCAATTGGTATCTCGCAATAACCTGCTCAAATTCATCCTTAGTCGTCCAATGCTTACAGGACGTCTGGCAAGGTGGGCTGTTATTTTGCAGCAATTCGACATACAGTATGTGTCTCAAAAAGAGATAAAGGGCCAAGCTCTGGCTGATTTCATGGGTGAACACCCTTTAGTGGAAGACACATCTTCAGATATTGAACTCCCTGATGAGGAAGTCTTCTCTATTCAAGAAAGTCTTCAGGCATGGGGAATGTATTTTGATGGTGCTTCCAGAAGTCCAACAGGTATGGAAATGGAAAATCTTAAATTCAACAAAGTTGGCTTAGGAATTGTGCTCATTTCTCTAGAAAAGGAAGTGTTACCTTATTCCTTCTTATTGTGGAAAGGTGGTACCAATAATGAAGCCGAATACGAAGCTCTAATCACCAGCTTGGAATTAGCGCTTCAACACAAGTGAATCACTTAATGGTGAAAGGTGATTCAGACCTGGTAATCAAACAAGTCAATGGGGATTATGCTATCAGAAAAGAAGAACTAATCCCTTTGTATGATTACGTCAGAGAGTTAATGGTGGAAGTCCCTTCGGAACCAACATTTTCTTATGTCCCAAGATCACAAAATGCTCAAGATGATGCACTGGCTAATATAGCCATAGCTCTGGCAGATCCAAATCAGGACGAGACAATCATCAGTATTGCCCAATGTCGTGCAATTTCACCTTATGTTCGAATCAGAACAGAGGAAATTAATGAAATTAGTCCCATTCCAGAACCGTATGGTCATACTACAGGATGGATGTCACCTATCATGGAATACCTTCAAAATGGAACACTTCCACCTGATAGAGCCAAGAAAGAACAAATCCGGCGACGTGTGGTCAATTTTACTCTTTATGATAGCCCATATCACCTAGAGAAAATTCTCTACAAACGTGGTTTTGATGGATTTCTCTTCAGATGAATTGATGGTGAAGAGACAATGGCTGTCATGATAGAAGTGCATGCAGGAGTCGGTGGTGCCCACCAGTCTGGACATAGACTGTCTGATCAGATTCAAAGTCTTGGATACTTTTGGCCTTCAATGATACAAGATTGTGTCGATTTCACAAAGAACTGTCATTCACTCCAAGTACATGCCAATATCATTCATCAACCTCCATAGTTTCTTCATACAGCTAAATACTCATGGCCATTTTCCACATGGGGAATGGATGTGGTGGGACCTTACCCTTCAGCTACGACCAAGCAGTTTAAGTACATTCTTACTGCTACTAACTTCTTTTCCAAATTGGCAGAGGCAATACCTCTCAAGGAAGTCAGATCTAAATGTGTTGTTAGCTTCATCAAGTCTAACATAATTACCAGATTTGGTGTCCCTCATACCATATTGACGGACAATGGCACTAACTTCTGTTCATCCGAGGTGAAGAAGTTGTATCAAGAATACAACATCAAATCCAACCATTCATCTCAGTATCATGCACCGGCCAACGGCCAGATAGAATCCTTTAACAAGACTCTTTCAAATATACTAAAAAAGATGGTGGATAAAGATAAGAGGTCATGGCCTGATAAACTCTTTCATGCTTTATGGGCTTATCGGACCACCACCCGCACTGCAACTCGGTTAACTCCATATTCACTAGTATATGGAATGGAATCTGTCTTTCCCATTGAAGTTCAATTGACTTCGCTCAGAGTAGCCATTTGTGATCAGTCATCTACAGATGAACAATCTCAAAAGTGATTGAATGAATTGGAATGGTTAGATGAGAAAATATTGTGCACTTTGCACCACTTGGAAGTCTATCAGAATCGAATAGCACGAGCTTTTAACAAAAAAGTCCGTCTTCGTTCATTCACTTAGGTAGAATTGGTATTAGTTCTCAGAACTCCAATGATACCAGGAAAGAAACCTCCCAAGATTGATCCAAAATGGGAAGGACCTTACTCAATACATAGGGTCTACTCCAATGGAGCTTATTCATTAATCTCGATGGATGGATAACTCATCACTACTCCAACCAATGCCAGATTTTTTAAGAAGTATTTTGTATAAACACAAAATATATTGCTTTAAGGTCCGGCATGACCTTAAACTGCACCACCATCCAGAAAGACATTAAACTGCATCATCATCAATGGTCCATACATATGACCCTAAACTATTTGCACATACGTCCAACATGACGTTAAACTGTGTCCCCTTCATCGTCCTTGCTATATGACATTAAACTATACAACAATGGTCAATACATATGACCTTAAACTATTTGTATTCCTTTCGTCTCACATGACTTTAAACTGTGACATCCTAACTACATGACGCTAAACCGTACAGAAGTCCCTTACGTCCAGAATGACATTAAACCGCACCATCCACGGTCCATACATATGACCTTAAACTATTTGTACTTTCATCCCACACGACGTTAAACTATGAAAAAGTTCCCTAAATGGTCCAGTATGACCGTAAACTACAACTAGGTCCTGTATGACCTTAAACTACATCCATGGTCCAGTATGACCTTAAATTGCAACTAGGTCATGTATGACCTTAAACTGCATCATCAACGGTCCATGCATATGACCCTAAACTATTTGCAAGTCCCTTACGTCTAGAAAGACGTTAAACTGTGACGTCCTAAATACATGACGCTAAACTGTATAAAAGTCCCTTACATCCGGAAAGACGTTAAACTACATAATCATCAAAAGTCTTGTATTACCTTAAACTACACCACCGTCCAACATGACATTAAACTACACCATCCACAGTCCATTCATATGACCTTAAACTATTCGCACATTCGTCCAACATGACACTAAACTGTATCATCCCTTTTTCTTCCAACATGACGTTAAACTGTGGGAAAAAAAGTCCCCAATGCGTCCAACATGACGTTAAATGGTGTACTCTTTTGTCCTCACTGCGTGACATTAAACTGCATAGTCCCCCTTTCGTCCAACATGATGTTAAACTATATTGTCCCCATCGTCCTAACTACATGATGCTAAAATGTACAAAATTCCTTGATACATCCTACATGACATTAAAATGTACTTTGTCCTTGCTACATGACACTAAACTGTGCAACACCAATAATCCTAACTGCAAAACTTTAAACTGCATAGTCCCTTTATATGTCCTACATGACATTAAACTATGCATCGTTAAGGTTGTTGTTACCTCTTGTTTCTCACACCGAGTATGACTCACGTGAGCTTAGTGAAGACCTCAACCATAACACTCTCTCTGGGCTACTAACCTTGTGTAAGTCCCAACATCATTTTTTAGGTCATTGTCCCCAAGAACAACTTGATCATTAATTCATTATTTAATTGAACTACATGGACTTTGATCCTTGCCTTCCAGGCTGGGTACATAGGAAACCTCCCAAGGTTCAAGCCCAAAATCAATCTTTTCACATTGGTTCACCTCCATCTCATACGATGTTGATTCATGAAATCGCCCCTAGAATCAATATCTTTACCTTGGTTCACTTTCTTCCTTTTTATACAATGTTAAACTATACAACACTTTTGTCCAGTATGACAATAAACTACAATACTCTTTGATACCCTCACCTGAGAGGGAACCATTATTTACATTGATTTTTCAATCATGTTTCATTTCAAAGACTACGTGCATACATGGAAATGCCTAAACCTTTTATCTTGGGTTAAACCATCATTATACTAAATTCCCCATTCACCCTTCACATGTACGAACTAAAATTGTACAGAGGGTATTTCTAGAACTACATGGGCTTGATTCCCATCCTTATGGGATACGTAGGAATGTTCGGGTGTCCATCGAATCCAGCCCCAAGTCTTTGGGCCTAACCCCAAATTCTACTTTCAGTCCCTTGGCTGAAAAGTCCCCTTGAAAACACACACTGTGTATTTCCTATAATGGTCCAAGATCTATGACCCTAAACTAAGATCTCTAATCCTTTTTTCCCACATGACGTTAAACTATAGTTTAAGAACTACGTATGGTTTGATTCTCATCCTTATGGGATACTTAGTGAAGTCCAACATTTCAATTCAGGACCCAACCACAACATGATTATGGTTAGCATTGATCTATGTATGTCTGTAAACATTGGACAATACCCATCTTTATGTGTCATAATCCTAACCTTAAATATTTTCAGATCTTCATAACCCTTTTCATGACTTCTAGTCACAAAAATGTCAAACTTCTGAGAATTCGTTTGCCTAACTATGCATCACGTGCCCTTAGGTGGCCTTGCATAAACAGTCTACATAACGGACTTGTTAGCCAAAAGATACTATTTTATTTAACTATGCATCCAATACCCTTAGGTGGCCCTGCATAATTCAACCCCCTAACGAGTTTGTTAAATAACGGTAACTTGATTCTTGGGAAGAAAGCCTCTTTTATCCTTATTGGTCTTAAATGACAGTATGTAGGGATCTGCAAAAAATAGCCATCCTTAACATATTTGTCCCATATCCTTTTTCATGATCTGAAAAGTATTCAAGTCTATGGTTTATATTCTTCTTCCCTACGTTTGGGTCAGACCTTTGTAGGAGTGATATCTATTAAATTCTTCAATAATCTTGTTTGGAAATATCTTATCCATATACAAGTACCTATTTCCATACAGCAAACTCTATACTTTGGAAAATTTGAATCTCCATAAACTTTCACTGGCTTTTAGCACTAGGAAAGTAAATTTCTGAGAGTTCTTTTCCCAGACTATGCAGCACGTTCCCATAGGCGGCCTTGCATAAACAGTCAACATAACAGAATTGTTAGCCAAAAGATACTATTTTATTTAACTATGAATCCAATGCCCTTAGGTGGCCCTGCATAAATCAACCCCCTAACAGGTTTGTTAAATAATGGTAACTTAATTCTTGGGAACTACTTCTTCTAATGCCTTTTAGCTCTTTTTCATATCATTCCTCATATTCAAATATTCTTAAGTCATAGTTTAAATATTTTTTCCTCATACTTGAGTATGGTACTATGTTTTCAGATGAATTGTAAAGGAATTGAGTCAATTTTAATTCATTCGGTCAAAGCTATTTCGACCTTAAACATTATCTTTTTTATGTCTGACGTGCATGACATTAAACTGCCCACAAAATACAAAGGAACTCTGAATAAAAGTCAAGTTCCAAGCTCACTAAACATGCTTTTTTTATGATTTAGGTAATATTGAGCAATTAAAAGATTCAAAGTTTGTAGGGTTATTTACATTAATCCTAGTAAAAATAAAACTATGCTTACTAGGATCATTGTCTTAAGTAAATTTAAAGCAGGTAGAGAAATAATGCAGGTACAAATGATTGAAGATGAAAGTGTTTTTCATTGATACAGAAGAGATAGAAGGACATCCACAGACTAGAGTCTCTTCTCTTTTTCAAGAATTACAAGAGGCTTTCAACATAACTATTCATTTTATTTACAGCATCCAGAGCTTCATCAGCAACCACCGGGAATTCATTCATTCAACTGGATACAATAAGAGATGCAGTGATACCAACTCTTCTTGGAATAATTGTAAAAGGATGTTCTTGAGTGCAGTTTGAGAAAAATTTTCTGCTGATCAAATAGTGACTTTGTTTCTGTCCAAGAGACTTGGAAGATGGATACAAGGATTTGAGAATGGAGCATTGGAAGTAATGATCCATTTGGAGAGAGTACTCTTTTCATATATTGCTCTAATGCCATGTTTGTCTTCTCTCCACCAACCGGCAGTGGAAAACATTTCAGCCCATGGGTTTTCCATTTTCATATCTTCAAGTAAATGGCATGGAAGGAAAATTTGAAAGTTCACACCATTTTTGTTTCTCTTAATGAACAACATAACCAAAATAGAGGAGTAGCAGTGCAGCTACATTTCAGGCATATAGTTCTTTTCATTTGGAACATTGACTCCTTGCAGATGACCATGACCATACAGGGACAGGTAGATTCTCTGTGGGAAATTAAGATGATATTTCTTCAAGTACTTAGACAAATATGGGAGAGTGTTGTCGCAGATATCATAGTAATCATGGCCAACAATGTTCATCATGTCATCAATCTGCTTGCTAGCCAGTTCATCAGCCATTCCGATTCTCCTGAGAGCCATTGAATCTGCACAAAAGTTGAATAAAATAACTCTTAAATGGGTTTATTTTTCATAAAATTGGTGAAGAAATTCAGAAAAATGGCTAAGGAATTAAGGCGTGCAAGTCTAAACTTGGCGCGCAATTATGGATGTGCCGCGCAAGTATTTGTCGGGCAAGTATCACCGCGTAGGTCCAGATACCTTGACAGCAGCGCGACATCAATGAAACAGTGGGAAACAAAGCAACTTGCGTGGAAAATACAACTTGTGCGATGAGAGATCGAGAGTTTCAAATCCAGGTGCTTGTATGGAAGTGAGGCCCTCTATTTATAGATAAGGTCGTAACCGTGTGCGCCATACCCTGCGCAACCAAAGGACCTACCCTGCACGCCAAATCCTGCGCGCCCGGATTTCCTTTTGATTCTCGTTTTCCTCAGAGTCAAATCCTCATTTCTTTCGGATCCAACTCTGAGGGGGGGACTTTTGTTGATGCTCCTTTTCATCAAATTGTCTAAAATAATGTAAAGGGAAATGACTTAGAACAAATTGATTCATCATTTGAATAAAACATCAAAAATTGACAGAGGCATGAACAAGGGATCAAAAGCACATGTTCCGTGCAGGTTTCATCACTGTCGCGCAAGTCCACTTGTGCGATGCCTAAATGGTCGCTCAAGTGACTTGAGAACCCTAAAGGATAACCGCCCGGGTCTTCTTCAGCCTATAAATAGATCCTATGGGCCCCCCATTCAAGGAGGAATTTTTTCCAGAAACTCAGATTTGATCTCCCGACACCCTAGTCTCTTCTCAAAGCTTCCGAAACACTTCTAAGTTAATTTCTTACCTAGAAAAGATGATCTAAAGAGGGGGAGGAAGGCCTAAGTATCGAAACTCATCAACAATTGCGTGCATGAGTGGCCAGACCTTAAGGGAAATGGCCACACTTGCGCGCCGCCTAACTCCTTCAATAGTACTTGCGTGCCACTGTTTTGGAAGAACCTCACGTTGATTCTAAAGGCTTTAACCAAGAGTCGCTCTAGTATTACCCTGATGGTTAACCGTCGCACAAGTACCCATGTGTCGCATAGGTATAACTACGCGACTAGGACTTGCGCGCCCACGCCGTACCTGCCCGCCTGCTAGGACTTGCGCACCCCTGCCTTTTTCGGTTCCCTTCTTGCCCATTTCACCCCTCTTAAGCCCTTACACCTCTCCCATTCAAGATTCAGTCTTCAAGACACTCTTCAAAGCCATTTATGGCATGATTTATTGATTTGAATTCCTTATATGAAAGGAATTATTTGGAATATCTCTCAAAACCTAGTGATTTACACATCTTTATGTCACTAAAGATTGAAATTTAATTCTTTCAACCTCATCCTTTACGATGAGAGAACTCATTAACCTGGGCCTCCTTTTCAAGAGTAATCCCCAGTCCCCTAATATGGGAATCCTCCTTATGAGTAAGCCCCAACCATAATTCTCTTAACCTGGGCCTCCTTTTCATAAGTAAGACCTAGTCTCAAATATGGGCATCCTCTTCAGGAGTAAGCCCCAGTCATAACTCCATTAACCTGGGCCTCCTTTTTAGGAGTAAGCCCCAGTCTCAAATATGGGCATCCTCTTCAGAAGTAAGCCCCAATCATAATTCAATGTTCCCTCCTTAATTCTGGGTACCCTTTTTCAGGGTTAAATCCCAAATTAAGAGTATAGATCTCCCTAAAACACATATACCTTTTATATACCCTGTTCACCTGGGCATCCTTTTTTAGGAGTAAGCCCCAGTCATAAATATCGGCATCCTCTTCAGGAGTAAGCCCCAAGTCCCTTATTTTTTCCAAGTCTCTTAACCCAGGCCTCCTTTTTAGGAGTAAGCCCCAGTCATAATTTCTCTTAACTAGTCCTAATTTACCTTGGATCCGGGATTCCTTTTCAGGAGTAAAACCCAATCATAAGTCCTCTCCTAATTTGGGACTCCTTTTCAGGAGTAAGCCCCAAGTTAGATTATTCAAATCTCCATGAATCACATATACCTTTATGGACCCTATTCCTGGATTTCTTCCCTAAAGTAAATCATAATCTTCATTTATCTAGGCAGTCATACATACATAAGTCCCACATTATTTCTTATTATTGCATCTTTCATGGAACAATTGTCTAATTTTTTACCAATAAGTCTTGTTTCTCACACTGAGCATGACTCATGTGATCTTAGAGTGTAAAAGTAATTATGACATCCTTCTTTGAGCCATCAATCATAAAAATCATACTCCCTTACTCGAACTACGTGGGTTATGATTCCTTTTCTAAACAAAGGATACGTAGGTAGCCCATCTGCGAGTTCGATCCCAACTCTGAAATAATCCATGTCCTTATGAATAACAATAAACTTCAAGTGCCCCACTGAGTGGCTTTAAAACCAGCATGGTCATCATAATGACCAATAGACTTCTATATAAATGTGTCTAAGGATACCATTGATCAAGAATCTCTAAATAAATACGGATGATTCTCTATCGATGAAGAACCTCGAATACATATACAAGATTCTCTAAATTTCCTATATATATAATCATTGATTTTCAAATCTTAAGGAAAGCACATTTTATACTTGGTAATTTAATAAGGATTCACGAAAAAAACTTAAATCTATAAGGAGAGTCCCAGAGTACACAACAATTCCCCTAAAAAAGGTGCGATGAGCCCAACCTCCCATCCTCTCGACCAATGCAAATTACTAAGACTCATCAGTACACAAACTAATGAGTGCCTACCTTTGGAAAGTAGGTCCAAATGGATGTGGAATCATTGGATGTTTCCGGTTCTACAAACAAACCCGTTAGATACCGATCGGAATGTTTGAACCTCCCATCAAGGAGGTCATCCCCGAATTCCGAGGGAAACACATGGTGAAAGAGATATGAAATTTTTCTTTGTTTGAATGAATATTATTAGTTCTTTATAAGGAATTTTTTTAACTTTTGAATCTACTCACTAAGTAAACTTGGAAGGGAGTTAAGTTCTTTTAGATAGATAAATGTGAGGAATGTTTTAAGGAACTCAAGATAAGGCAAGTTAGTGAACCTATTATTACACTCTTCTGTAGTGAAGAATAATTTGTAATATGTAGTGATGTATTAAAGAAGGGACTTGGATGTGTCTTCATGAAAAAATATGGTTATAGCTTATGCCTCATGAAAATTTAAGGTCCACGAGTAAAATTACCGTACTCACAATTTGGAGTTAACTATAGTAAATTTTGAATTAAAGATATATATGAATTATATATATGGAGAAATGTGTGATATATATACTGATAACTTAAGTTTAAAGTATATTTTCACTCAAAAAGAGATGAACATACAACAATGAAGATGATTTGAGATGAGTATAGATTATGACTACTTAATGCATTACCACCTAAGTAAAGAAAACAAGGTGGAATAAAATATGAATAGAAAGGATCATTATAGTCTTTCTATAATGGGGATAAAAAAATATTAGATATTTTTTGACATACAGAGGAGGGATCTTGAAATCTTGATTAAATAAGAGAAATATTATCTTTCTCAAATGATTTTTCAACTATATATCCACATGAAGATTAAAGAGAGAAAGAAGTAACATTTTTTTAATGGTTGGGGATGAAGCCTCATTTATTATGATGGAATAATACGGTTTAAGAACTATATATGTGTCCATTTGGTACTATATTTGAAGAAGGAGCAGATGAACGAGGATCATAGTTCTTCATTATCTATTCAACATAGATGTATAAATATTTATAGAGAATTGAATGAGTATTTATGGTGTGATGGAATGCATATAAATATTTCAGAGTATGTTTCTCGATGTTTGTTATGTCAATGAGTTAAGAATGAGAGAAATAAGTCAATGGGGGGATGTCACAACCATTACCCAAACCATAATGGAAATGGGAAAAAATCTCCATGGATTTTTTCATAAGATTTCAAAAAACATCTAAATTTAACAATGCTATTTGGGTTGTAGTATATTTCCTTACAAAGTCATCATACTTTATTTCCATTAGAGAAGATCCATTCCAAGATAAACATACTCGTTTATACACTAAGGAAGTGGAAAGATTTCATGGTGTACCGATATCAATTATATATAATTGAGATCTAAGTTTTACCTTGATGTTTTGGATAATTCTTCAGTTGGATCTGGATATAGAGTTTAGTTTCATCACTTCTTATCATCCTAAGATAATTTTTTAGTAAAAGACACCATTTAAAATTTATAAGTAATTTTGAGAGATTTCTCTATGGATTTCAAATGTGGTTGTGATCAACACCTTCTTTTGGTGGATATTCCTTACAAAAACAGATTTTACTCAAGTATTTAGATGGATTCTGATGAATCTTTCAAAGTTAGGAAGTGGAGAGATCCAAAATGATAGAATGAAGTTAGATAAATAGATCTATTTGGGCTCGATCCAGATAAGTAAATGCAAGATAAGTTTTGATCTATTCAATAAAGCCTACGATCATATCAAAGTACAAAAAAATTATTTTTTTAATTATGATAAATATTTAGAGTTTGTAGTTGGTGATAAGGTATTCATATGAATATATCCCTTGAAGAGGTGATAAAATTTTAAAATCATGAAAATCTAAGACATATATATATCATTCTTTTTTAAATTATTGATTCTATGGGGTTGGTGGCTTATCAATTATCACTTCCACCGAATCTCCATCATGTTAATGATGGGTTCCATGTATCTCTCCTAAGGAAGTACATAACTAATAATTCACATGTTCTGAACTCAGAGCTCATACCAATAGAGAAATAATTTTCAAATAAAGAAAAACCAGTATATATTCTAGATCATAGAGATAATGTTCTAATAAACAAGGACAGTCCTTTAGTCAATGTTTTGTGGGGAAAAAACCAATTTGAGAAAGATACGTGAGAACCTGAGGATGTGAAGATGTAGAAGTGTCCTCACCAATTTTTATAAGAGTTATAAATTTCAAGGGTGAAATTAATTTTAAGGGGGTATAATTAAACTTCAAAAAGTTTTTCTGAAATATATCTCTTTAAATAATTTAAATTATTCAATACCTTACGTTACACATAACACCATGTTTAAAACAAATATAATATACAACTAAAATTTAATTATTCAAAATGATAGTTATCACTTAGCCTTTTTATTTTGAGTATATTAATGGGAACAAACAAATTATAAAAAATTTATTGTTATATTTTTATAAAATAAATTCATTGGTAATCTATACAATAAAAATTCAAATAAGAATCATTTTAAAGAAAAAGAAATATTTTTCTGAAAAATTGATTTTACGCGTGCAATGAATTTTTATCTTAATAATTTTAATTTATCACTATTGTTGAATGATTTTAATTAATTATATTTATTATTTAATTCATAAATTATTTTAGACAAAAAAAATTATTTTTCTAGGAATAGGATAAGAATAAGTCCAATTTTATGATTAAAAATGTATTTTTTTTTCTCAAATGGTGTTTTTTCACAATTTTCACACTTGATTTAAAATTAATTTCTTACATTTATATTTATTGAATTAGAAAAAATAAATTAAAAATTTATAATTAGGTGGTTTATTAAATAGAAAAATATTATTATTTTTCAATATGAATATTAACCATTGTAAAATTTATCACCTTACGGAAGGGTAAAATTGGGTTAATTTATATTAAGAATAAGTGATAAGGCCATAATTATTCATCTAAATTCATATTGGATAAATTTAATTCTATAATTATAAACTTTGTCTCTAAATTTAGTTGTTTAATGTAAAATTTCACATGAACGTGAATTATATATTATTTAAATCAAAGAAAGTTACAAAATTTGATTCTCTTTTTATTTAATATCCTTTATGTGAAAAAATTGGTAAAAAATAAATTTATGAATAAATATATGTGTTTATTTTGATCTCAATAAAATAATGTTGATGATATAAATTTATTTTTAACTTTTAGTGATTTTATAATGACCTTGATTACTTAAGAAACACCAATATAATATGTCTCCATTTAATAAAAGATATAATAAATTACTTTATTGTTTTAAAAAGTTATAAAACATAAATGTGTTAATGTGATGCATGAATTATATAGATCTATAAGACATATTAGGGATGATTTAAATCATTATATTGGAATTATTTTTTTGGATGGGTATTATAATGGTTTTAATGTTTATATATTATATTAATGATAAAATTATTATTCTGGAATAATAATACAATTTCAACCTTCTTATCACAAGATCTATTGAGAAATGATATTGTCACTTGTGCGTACGTGTGGATTACCACTATAACACCCTGACCCTAGAATCCCAAAGTTGGTGAATTACTTGGTTATGTTATCTTGTTTACAAGGAAACCAAATCCTGAAGTAATGATCAATTTAGTAATCATGAAGTAACTAGATACATAGATGTAACTCAAATTACATTAGGAAAGGTAACAAAATACAATACATACAAAAAATAATAAACTGCAACCATGAGAACTTAATAAATAGTCTCATATTTATAACCTATTGAAGGGAAAAAATGTAAGGGGTGAGATAAAATTATCAATGAGGGTTAAAAATAGTAGAAACATGAATCAATAATAAGTGAATCATAAACAATTAGACATAATAAATATGGCACGATTAAAAAATAGAAAACACACACCATTAATAAACTGAGTACGAAACTGCATCCATAGATTTTTTTATAGTGAAAACCTAATGGATATTAATAACTGAAAATGAGGATATTATTATTAATTATACTTCTTGTATCTAGAACATGATACCACTATATCAATGAAATGGTTTAATTCTGTGGGTAGAAACCCATCTGATTTTTGGAACCAAACTCGAAGGGTTTGTCACTAACTGATTTGTCTCACGAGACCTATCAATGAATCGAGGGGATAGAGCAGGACCCACCCATAACTACAAGTAAAAAATAATTATTTATACATATATTTAATACATATATAATTTTCCTTCTAAATATCCATATAGAGTAGAGGATACATATTCATAAATATTTCCATAGTTAAAACGACATTCCAAATAAAACTGTATGCAAAATGGTATACAGATTAAGAAAATATTCATATGCATGAAACCATAATATATATATATATATAATATATTTAAATATTAAAATGAAAAATTATCTCAAATGGTTATTGGATATTCCACATAATAAATATAAGGTGCACAATACCAAGTAAATGGAAATGAAATGGAAATTGAGACAAAGTCCTTTACCACATTGCAATCAATCAAATCGTATGACCAAAAATTAATAACCACAAAATTAATCATAGAATACCATGAATATAAAAATAATCATGATACTATATATTAAATGTTAGTAAAAAATACACCGCATGCATGAAATAAGTGGTGAACAATGCAAATCTCACGGAATTGAATGTGAGATGAGAAACCCATTACCTTATGCCTGAAAGTGTTCTCTGACTGATCTTAATGAATGGAATATTCAAATTTATACTAATTAAATAATAATTCCAAAACCTCCTCAACATTTAATTTATTTCTTATAACCTTATTAGGTTCATTCATGGCCTTTTTTATGGGTTCACGAGGTTCAATTTTATTACTTTGAAGCATTTTCATCCTTGGCATTCATGATCGACTTACATGTATTCATGAAAGGAAGTTCATTTGTAATGTGGTTAAGCATCTAGAATTGTTAATACATTTTATTAGTGACATTTAAATATATATAAATGACCTTATAATAATTTTGTTTACATACCATGAGGGTGAATTGTTTGATAAAAGATAATGATAAATGCTTGATTTACTTGGCGATTTTGTGCATAATAAACTTGTTTTGTATTGTTATTTTATATTATGAGTGTGTAAGGATTAAAAAAAATTAATAATATTAAATACATATATTATTATATGGTTCAATCATGAAAATGGTTTCATGACCATAATTTAAGATGATAATGAAAATCGAGAACTCGTCGTCCTTGAATGTGATAAATTAACACATATCAGATGGTGTTTTCATTTTTAGTATAAGAGAATGTGGAAATAGAGATTATGATAAAATATTCCATTAGAATAATATAATTATAGTTTATATTAAGTACTGGAATTATCATATTATTTTAATGAGGGGTGATGACTAAAGAAGAAGAAAATAAATGAACTCAAAAGAAAAATTGAGAAATCCCTCACGAAAATTTGGTAGCCTAACAACGTCACTTAAAATATCCTAAAATAGTTTGATGAGAGAAAGGGGGTATATCATAACTATTAAATAATATGGGGAGAAAGGGGAATATGTAATGACATATACCAACATAATATTATTGAAAATAATAGAGAAAACATAAAATGAAAGCATTAAGAAACGAGAAGGGTGGTATATTGCCTTACCTCGAAGAGTAATTCCCAAAATACAAATGTTGGGACCTTGGGGGGATTTAAGACACCCTGGTAGGATTCATAGGGAGGTAAAACTACCATATATTCTAGTATTATGTATTTTTACTGATATAAAATGGAGGGATAAGTGTGTATTTATAGAAAATAAGATGAAGTTTTTAATTAATTTAAATGGACACCTCATTAGTGGATGTTTACAAAACCATGGGATTTACCATGGTATTTACACATAGTTTTATCCACTTGAGACACATCGTGTCATATTTTACTTTACATAAGTCTACTATACATTTATATTAATTATTATGTCATTATTATGTCATTAAACTACCAAAAACTCAAAACTGTATTTTTATTATTCTTGAAAAATTCATGTATTTTAGAAAAATACAAAAAATTCAACTTGACCATTTTTCAATGAGTAGAGTTAAAAAATTTACTCAATTTTTTAAAAATAATTTTCTAAATAATTTTAATTTATTTTTTAAATAAAATCATAATTTATTCAATTTTTTTTAAATCTATAACTCATTTTTCAACATCTTGAAAAATTAATCAACATCTCATTACCTTATAACCTTAATAAAATAAAATAATAATATGGTTTATTATTCCTAAGTTTCATATCACTATTCATTTCACTATTCATAAGGGTGTGATACTATTCATAAAAAAACAAGTTGGTTTTATCAAACTCCCAATAAATTACTAGTCACAACTATAGATGACCATTTTTTGAAACTCAAAATAGAGAAGTAGAAAATTTATGTTTAATGGATAGGTTATAACTTTCTCCTATAAGGATTTTTTTTCTAGAGACTTAGTTATTAATGCAATATAGGCTATCTAATTAATATAATTTATTTAAGAAGAATATATCATAAAATGTTTGGGGGCATTACAACCACCACCACAATGAAACCAGAATTGATTTTAATTATTTTTTACTTAGATGGTAATGAGGATGCATTTTATGAACATATTTGATATATACGATATAATAATTATTTTTGAAATGTTAATTAATATTTAAAATTCTTTTACTTCTTCCATTAAAAAGTTAAAACAATGTTTATGCATATGTATAACCTACCATCTCCAGAAATGATGTAATTCATTATTATACCTATAGCTATTATGGATGACTATATATGTGTATATAATGAATATATATGATAATATAAAATTATAAATATTATTTAGATAATTTAACCAAAATAAATATACAAGGACAAGAACTACTAAACTGATATACTCATGATTAACGAAATATTTAACAATAAAAAATAATAATAATAAGAAGAAATTATCGATAAAAGGGGGTGTTTAAATTATATTAAGGGATCATAAATGATATTATAAGTTTTCAAAATAAACTTTTAAATAATTATAATAAACCTAAATTAATGATACAGGAGGTTAGAGTTCTTTATAAGCAAGTTGAACATGAGTTAAGGCTTTATTTCAAAACCTCATCAATATTTTTAATTGTTTATATTTAGGTATTTAATGGAGAATATTTCTATTCCATATCCACGTTTTCTAAAAAAATCAAATTTTTACAATTATTCTATTGTTTTTTAATTTCCTTTTTAGCCATGATTGAATTTTCAAAAAAATGTTTTGAAAATAATCTTTGTATCATTACCCAAATGAGGCACTTTTTGAATTTTTTTGATAAAAATATAAAAGGAATGTTTCTTTAACATATAAGGCTTGAAAATATTTTCCCACCTTCATGATTAATTTTTCTTTGGATATTAATTTACAAGTATAAATGGTACTTTTCAGAGAAAATATATTCATTTATAATTTCACGTCATTTTAAACAATAAATTACTTTGAAATGGAAAAGTTATTTTCCCCATGAATTATTCAAAGCGATCTTTAAAAATAATTTTATATATAATCTAACATTATTTGATTTTAGTTATGATTTAAGGGGTATATTATACAAGGATACCAGTTTTATTATTTCACTAGATAGTTAATTTTTATGATGAAGAGATGAAATTTTTATTAAACACATTTATTTTCCAAGGGTTATTCTATGATGAAATGTTTATGGAACCCATTTATTTTCTATGGGTAACGATATAAGGAAATTTTTATGAAAACATTTCTTTGAATAGGTTTTGATAATAATAATAATTCCTTATTATTTTTTGAAACACATATTTATGATTTTTATTATGTGATGGGTGGGGACTATATATCCCTATAATGTATTGGGCAATGATTGATATATCATGAGATAAAAAGAACTAGAAGAGAGAGTGAACCCAATTAATAAAGGTACTCTTTCCACTATTATTATTCTTAGGATTGAACCTTTATTAAAATTATATTTTTGGGAGTGATCCCATTCCACAATGATATCTTTGGAAATGATCATTGAATACTAAGAAAATGATTTTCTATGCTAATGTGTATGCCATAATTCCAAGTCTTATGCCTATATTTTGTTCTCATGGTTCATGTTGTTTGATTACTTTATGATCAATGTTTTATAAACTACCAATATTTAAGTAATGAATTTAGATTATGATCTTTTATATTAAGGAAATGTTCTTTAAATGTTAGTATGGCTTTCTTAAACCCTTATTATAATTTTATGCTTATGTGACCATTGATATATCCCTTGTTGACCCTCACTGAGCATTTTAGCTCACCCTTTTCATATACTTCCATTATATAGTTTATGAAGAAAGGTATTATTTATGATATGTATAATAAGGGTTTTATTTATTACAAATGTATTGGGAGATGATGTATATATTTTTTGAATTAGAGATTTTTTTTTTCATATTTCAAAATATTCTAGATCTAATTTTTTTTTGAATGGATCAAAATGTAATATAACAAATATTAACCAATTGAGATTTAGTATCTATGTATGAATGGTTTGGGTCACTATAGAATATTCTTGTAAGTCATAATTAAATTTTATTTCAAGATGAATTAAAATAAATTGGGTATCATATTTTAATTTAAGGATTACTTCATCTTGAATCATCTAGACCAGTTATAAAAAAACCTACTCAACTTAAATTTCCTTATTTATACCTAGATTCATTCAAAAATACCGAATTTTTTTGTCTGAAGTATTTTATAGAAGATAAAAATATAATTGTTATTTTATATTATATTTTTAGTTGTGGATGATATTTTGTTCATGCATGGAATACATTCGATGTATACATCGAGTTTTATTTTAAAAAATTAGTGCATGTATTATATGGAAAAAAATGAGATCAAGAAAAATCTAGAAGACATATGGATGTCTCATCCTTTGATAATCATTTTAATTTCATTAAAAATCTTCACTTTATGAATTAATAATCATTTTTATGTCGCTCATCAATATCTATGGCATGATTAGTAGAGAATGTGGTCACTTGTTCGTCTATAAGTCATTCATGAGAAAATATATGAATATAAATGTCTCAATTCATGATAAGCTTTGAACAAGACATTCTTCTAGGTAACAGTTTATCTTGATAATAGTGAATGAAATCTTAATCAATACTTATCTCTTATTCACATTTGATTTGTGTAGGTATTATGGAATTCCACCTTTTTAATACATAAAGCTTTCATAATGTGGTACAAAACCTAATAATACAAAGGATATTTCAAGGATTAGATTATTGAAAATTAGAAATTTAATACATGAATAACATTAAAATTATTCTAATTAAATTTAATTGACTATTAATAGGATCATCCTAAGTTACTTTTACTAAATTTCATATCTTGGGGACATACATAAAAAGAAAGGGGTATGCATAAAGTTTGGTAATGGATGAACAAAGGAAATTTTACATGAATGATCATTAAGGAAAATAAATGAGTCATAACATGAAAGAATAATATTAATTACATGATAGATAACATGGAAATGTGGCTACAACATATAAACGAGACATTCATAAGTATATCACTAAGGTTCATCACCAAGGTGTTATAAACTATAATTACTAACGTTATTCACAAAGGTATCATAAAACATGTCCTATATTTGGATTAATTATTAACCTAATGAATTAGATAAGTATCAATGATTTCCATTAAAATTTATTAATTAATGGGAGAAAAATTAATGAAAATAAATCATTTCATCAATAACCATTGGATAATAAAGAAAATTTTTCATATAAAATAATTTCTTACATAAATGCTTAAAGATAGGTACATTACATCCTTTATAACCCTTGAAATGAAATTTTGCGTTTAATACATGTGAATAAAAAAACTAATAAATTATTTTTACATCTTGATGAATAACCATTAATTGAGAAATGCTTTGGTATTCAAAATATATGAATATTTCATGATAAAGAGAGAAATTAAAGAATTACATTTGAAAACATAGTAGAATGAAGATTGATGAGATGGAATAATGGGAGAGGATGAATGTACCCCATTGGAAAATTATATTTTGGATGTAATTAGATAATTAATAGTGTATATAAATTAAAGAATCCAATATTTATAAGGAGTATTACAATGAGGTAGTTGAATAGAAAAGAAAAGGTTGAATTATATTACTACAAATCTCCCTTTATTTTGTCTCTTCTCTCCCTCTAGAATAATAGTCATATGATTATTCAAACATGAAAAAAATGAATTGAGTTCATTTTTATCACTATTTATAAATTATAATAATTTTATTATATTTATCAATTTCCATCATTAATGTTGAAACATTTTGATATGGTACTTTCCTTAAAATTTCCCATCTTTCTTTGATTTAATGATATTGCCTAATTTATGTTTATAAATTATTAATTCTAACTCCATAATATTATAAATAAATATATTTATTCATTTATAAATTATAAATAATTTATTTTAATCACTGATTATAGTGGCGAGAAGAGAATAATTTTCAACATCCACATGGGTGGCTAACCAACCATTATTGGGACATTATCAAAAGAAGATGAAGAGAATTATAAAATATGAATATATTATAAAAATTATTATTTTAGTAATTAAAAAAATTAATATAATTATAACATACATATTAATTTATCTAAGAAGATTTGGTCTTTAAAGGAATTGGGAAGAGGAAGAAGATAATAGGAAAATGAGACAATAATTGACAAAAACTTACTCTTTTATCAATGTCGTTTCTCTTATATGACACTAAAATCCATTGGTTCTTGTATTTGGTGTTATCCCTAACATATCTATGAATTATAAGGGAATTGATATAGGTGACTTGTGTAGAGTATTAGATTTTTTAATGTGGGAGGAGTGGTTTTCTAAGGGGGGAGAGGGGTTATTTATAATTTAGGATGTGGGGTTTTAGGACAAAATATTGAATAAAATATAATATGAAGGTAAACCTTTTAATAGTAACATTTTTTAAATTATAAAATATATATGAATTAAATAATTGTTTTTACCTTCAAACCCATTAAAATCATATTTTATTAGTTTAATAAAAAATAATGTAAAAAAATATAATATTTCTTTTTTAATGACATACTTTTGACTTTAGAATTTTTGAAAATTATTTTTAGGTTTTGAAGTTATATTTAATGTTTTTAAATTATCCATTATCTTATTAAATTTATTTTTTCTAAAAAAAATCTTGAAAAATTTATTTAGTCTTTATTACATCATCATTATTTCCTAAAACACATGGTATTTTATTGTTAGTATTTTTACTATTCATGTAAAAAAATTGAAGTATTTTAGAAAATTACCAAAAAACCACCCTTGTACAATTTCAAAATGTAGATTTCAGAAATAAAATTAATTTTATCAAAATAATTTTCCATCCTAGGCTGTTCTAATTTTTAATATAATTTTTTTTTATAAAATACCCTGTAATACAATTTACAAAAAATGTGCTCTTATTTTCATTGAGTTTTTAATCATGATATATATATATTTATTTAGATTTTTAATATTTCTATTTACTCAAATTAATCAATATAGATATCATTTATGTCACATTTTATTATTTTTTGATCAAATTACTATCCCAATGGCCTAGTTACTACTCCCAATGGTCGGGTTAGTATTCCCAATGGTCAGGTTACTATTCTATTGGTCACATTACTATTTCATGGATGAAATTACATCTTATAAGAAATAATTCATTTCTTAATTAATTATTTACTAAAATTCCTCTCAATGTTCTACATTTCCATTTTTTTATAATTTTGATTAGTGTAATTTTATTATGTTTCTTTTCTATAGTATTTTTCATGGGGGAGATGATTATGGAATATTGATAATCTATATTTTTCAACTATAATTTTCTTATTTTATAATTTTTGTCCCATTTTAATGTTTGTAATTTTAATGGGTTTAGTTTTAGGCCACTGTAATGTTCTTCATTAATGAAATAAAGTGTTGTTGATTTCACTATGTGAATTATGTGTATAATACTATATAATATAAGATTACACACATTTATTTTGGAAGTAATTACTACTAATAATGTCTGGGTTGTTACATTCTCCTCCCCTTCAGGAAGTTAATCCTAGAAATTTAAACTCCTATTATTGATTGAGAATATATGAAGGTACTTCTATCTCATTATTTCCTCTGGTTCCCATATTACCTCTCCATTGTTATAGTTTCTCCATAGTACATTGACATGGTGAGTTGAATTGTTGTGTAGAACTCATCTCTATAGTCTTGGATGTCCACCAAATTATCCTTATAAGATAATTCTTTCTCCAATGGTACCACCACTAGATTTATTATATATGAGGGATCAAGTATCTGCTTCAACAAGATTGATAAGTGGAACACATAATGAACCTGATCCGTGTTTGGTGGAATTGTTAGCTAAAAGGCCACTGCTTCTAAGTGATCAAGGAACTCAAAGGGTCCAATATAACTAAGTATAATATTCCCTTTATTTCCAACATGTATAACTCTCTTTGATAGTGATATTCGATGGAAAACATTTTCCCAAACCTCAAACTCCGAGACCCTTAGATTGTTGCCCTCAGAGCACTTCTGCTAACAATGAGTATATATTATTATTTTTTGGATGGATTCAACCATTTATATAATATCTTGAACAAGATTAGGACCATTTAGATTACATTCACCAACTTCATACCAACAATTTGGAGTTCTACATAACTTCCCATTCAGTGCTTTATATAGAGCCATTTGAATAATTCAGTGGATACTGTTATTATATGAGAACTTAACTAATTGGAGGTGTTGAGCCTTTCCAACATTAAATTCCATTTAGAAAGTTCTTATCATATATTCCAGCGTCTGAATGGTCCTTTTATATTTTCCATCATTTTGGGGGGTGATAGGTCACACTAAAATTAAATTCATTATTCATACCATGTTTAATATTTCTCTAAACATTATAATTGGACCTTAATAATAATACCAGAAATGATTAAAATTTGTACCACATTCTTCCTTACCACACCCTATATGTATATCTTGGATAGTTTTTCATTATATAAATCTTCATGAATAGTGATGAAGTAGATTTTCTTATATATTCGATCCACCACAACAAATATCACATTATTTCCTTTAGATTTCTTTAGGGGGTATATAGAAAAGTATGTGGTGATGTTCCCCCATTTCCATGTGGGTATAGGAAATGGTTGTTTGATCACCTTGGATTTATATATATTATACTTGTCTTTCTAACATACCAAGCACTTTTTTGTATACTCAGTGACCTCTTTCTACACATTGTCCCACCATAAGTGCTCTTGAAGATCATGGAACATCTTGGTAATTCCTGGATGGATAGAGAAAGATGATCTATTTGAATTATCCAATGAATAATTTTTTATATCACTTGATAAAGGCACCAAAATCCTAGTTCCAAATATAATTACACAATATTCATTGCTGTGAAACTAATAAATCTTCCCCTCCTTTGTTTCTTTCACCTTCTTTTAAAGTTTCAAATCAACATTTTGTTCCCTTTTGATCTTATATTGGGTAAATGGTTGGAAAATCATTTAGGAAAGGTAGGATGAATTACTTTTAATTATTATTTCTAGGTCTATCATTTATATATCAAATAATATAATGCCTTTATTGATCTTTATCATGAATAGAGTTGCAAGTTCTTTTCTTGTAAGAGCAACAACCACTTTATTCTTCCTTACAGAATGGTAGTGAAAAAAGTATTAATATTCCTTGATTAGATGTGACCATCTTCTCTTTCACATATCGAGATAATTCTTTGGGAATATATACTTAAAACATTGGTTGTATATGTAGTATAACACTTTCCCCATAATTATTGTGTATCAACATATTCATAGAAAAGTGACTGTAGCTAACTATTGGGCATGGGTATGATATTTTTGTTAATGAGGATTTAATTATTCTAATATATAAGAAATTACTTTACGACCTTTTAATATTACACATCTAAGGAATATTTTGGATGTAATAATATAAATGAAAATTCCTTCCCCATTAGAGGTTAAATTTAGCACAAGTACACTAAACAACCTCTTCTTCAATTTATAAAAATATTCCTTATAATCCATTATTCAGTTAAACTTAACTCCCTTTTGAGTTAACATAGTAAGTTGATTTGAAATCCATTGAAATATATTAAAAAATATTCTATAGTATATTAATAGACCAAGGAAACTACAAATATTGATCATAGTAATAGGATGTCTCCAGTCCTCCATTTCTTTTATCATTGTAGGATCAAATTATATTCCTTCACTGATAATGATTTTCCTCAATAATGCAGCCTTTTAACTAGAATTCACATTTACTAAATTTACCAAAAAACTTTTCTTTACTTAGATTATTTAATAAGAACCTTATATGATCCCCTTGCTCCTTATAAATTTTTGAATATATCATAATATCATTTAAAAAACCACCAAAAATTTATCATGGAAATTTTTAATGTCTATATTCATAAAATCCATAAATTTGGATGGATCATTAGTCAAGTAAAAGGTCATAAAAATAAACTCATAATGAAATCATATTTCTTATAAGGAATTATCTGGGATATCTTATTTATTTATCCTTAACTGATGATATCCTGATCAAAGGTGAATCTTGGAACATAATTGAGCCACATGAAGCTGGTTGAATAAATTATCAATCCCTAGAAGCTAATTTGTTTTCTTCATTGTGATCCCAATTAGTTATTTTTAAAAAATGCATAAATATATTGATCCATCCTTCTTCGTTATAAGGAGAATAGGTGATACCTGAGGATACACATTTCAACGAATAAAAACTTTCACCATAAGATAATTAAGTTGATTATTTAATTCCATTAACTCCACATATTCCATTCTATATGGGGTATTTGATATTGCCTTAGATCTATGAATGATTTCAATAGATAACTCTACCTATATTCCTGGCGGAGTTCCTTGTAACCATTTAGAAAATAAATCAATGAGTTCTTAAGAAATGTGGATATTTTCTATCTTTTTACCTTTACATTCTTATTTTTATTCACCAATCAGTTCTATAAATAAAGATATATTAAGTTATTTTTGACATAGTTTGGGATGAGATATATCTATTTTGAAAATAACTCTTGGTTTTACATTAAAGATCATTGAAATTTACTTAATTCTGTTATTGATTTTAGAATTATTCTTTCTCAACAATTCCATCCCTAGTATATTTTCTTATTACACCATATGAGTAACTACTAGATTTTCAACGAGGTTTTACCTAAATTTTTTTGATGCTAGTGTTTATATACACCTTTGATGTTGGGATAATTTCTCTTGGAGTAAAAACTGATAAATCTACTTCTATCAGTTCTAGGTTTGATTATATATTATTTCCATACTTCGATGAAAAAATTTTAATTCATAGAAATAGAGTCAAACAATGTTTTTTCTAACTCTGAGAGAAGAAAGTGTGTACCTTCCACCACATTGTTTGGAGACTCCACTTTATCCATTTTGATTGAAAAAGTACCACCTTGATCCCTTATATTAGGTTGAGGTTGATAGTGGTTTTAAAATATCATCTTTTGATAAGGACATTGATTTAAAAAGTTTCAATGATATAAATATTTAAATCATTGAACTTCTGGCTACACTTTCACCATCTTTCCTTTTTTTGATTGAGATGTTGTTGATTCAACTCATTAGGATAGTTCTGAGCTACATGGAAATATCTTCCACACTTGATAACTTTCCACTCCCAAGAAAGCAATTCCATGAATATTTTTTCCAACAATTTTTATATGTGGGATGTTTTAGTTCTTTTCCCCTCTTCTATGATCAAAAATCTTCCCTAAGTTTGGATATATTTCTGTCTTAGTTTTATTTATCCTATGTGACCACTATGTCTAACCAAACTTGAAATACACCTTCAAAATACTTATCACCATCTATTCATAGATTTATTAGTCTTGATTTTCTATATTAATCAACAGAAAGGGCCTCATCCTACCAAATAACCTATCAACATTTCCCTTACGATCCATAACAAAGCTAAAGGTGTATCAATATAGTCTTGTAAAGTTTGTTTCATAGATTACATTTGATTAATTATACTTTGACTTGATCTCTAATAATTCCTTCTCTATTTTTGTTCTCATATAAGGGGAAAAATATTTATTAAAAAAAATATCATGAAAACCTTCCACTCTATAGAATCAATCTCACCTTTGGGATTCAAGTTCTTAATTAGTGGAAAACATTGACCAGATTATCTTTCTAAGTGATATAATTCCAAGATGAATTTCTTTATCTCTGAATAATATAGTATTGAAGATATATTATCTATATATATAATATAATTTTTAGTAATTAATGGATAAATATATCCTACAAAATAAATTGGTCATTAACACATGATGAAATCAACTACAATTTATTGCTTCGAGGTGAATTAGGCTTCTCAGAAAAAATCAGATTATTATTCATAACTTGAGATAGTCGATTCATCATCCACACAAATTTATCCATTCTATCTTCCAATATATTAGAAATGTCATCAGTTCATCATCCATTTCACTCATAATTTACATGGTTCCTTCTTTTCCCTACAGTTATCAAAATGAACAAAACCTTAGTGATACATGTTTTACTTTTAGTAAACTACTAATTCTAAATGAATTTTTGGTCCTAAAACAACATTATTAATGATATTATTATTTTAATATCCTTTAATAAAAATTAAATTTTCTATGTATCATTTATAATGGTTTATAAAAATCATGTGATTAACCAAACATATACCTTGGAAGTGTTAAATTGGGTCTGGATTAGGGATTATTTTAATGCATTAGGTGACGATCGATTCAAAGACCAATTCATCATTTTTAACATTATTAACCCTAGGTACACATGTTCCAGAGACAAATCAACTTGTTGTATCCATAAATAGATTTACTTTCTGGAAAACCACTCTATTAATACTTAACTAGAATTATAGAATGTTTTACTATATTTAAAATTATACTTAGGGTACTTACAATTGTTTTATAATCTAAATTTCCATGAAATAAAAAATAGTTCTTGGATACTAACTATAAAATCTATCATTTTTTATTAAATAATGATTTAATTTCATAGTATAATACTTAATAACACAAATTATATTTTAAGTTTTAGTTTATTGGAAATTAGAAATGTAATACATGAATAACATAAATATCATAATAATACACTTGAAAATATTTTTCATAGGTTCATACTATGTTACATTCATTGAATCTCATATCTTGGGAACATACATCAAAAGAAATGGGTGAGAATAAATTCTAGTAAGGTATGGAAAAATTAAGTGAAGCATGAATAATCATAATAGATAATAAACTATACATACCACGAGATAATAATCATAAGTACTTGATACATAACGTGTAAATTTTGTTACAATATAAAATTTATACATTCATAAGCATATCACTAGGGTTTCATAAACCATAATTAGAAAGGATATTCACTAAGATATCATAAAACATGTCATCTCTAGAGATTAATTCTTTAACCAATTCATTAGAGTGATATTTGGGATCACCCTTCAAATGTATTAATCTATATGACACACATATAATAAATTATTTCCTCAATAACACTCTGAGAATGAATAATATGTTTTATATAAGATCATTGAAAATATAAATTCTTAAAGACTTAAATAGTACATATTTTTACCCCTAAAAATGGAATGTGGGTTTCATAAATGTAAATACACGAATCAATTAATTATTTTTACATCTATGTGAATACCCATGGATAGAAAAATTGTTTGGGTATTCACAATTAAATATTTTTTCATGTGAAAGAATGAAATTCATGAAAGAAATTCGATAGAATTATGGTATAAAATGCGTAGTATGGAAATGGAATAATGGGTGGGGAAAAAGGTCTCCCATTGATAAAATAGTATTTTGGATGTTATGGGATAAATAAAATTTTATGGAATGAAATTAATCTAACATTTATAAATACTTATAATTTTAAATTTATATATTATAAACAATTTATTATAATCATATGTTAGGGTGGTTATGAGAAAAGAATTTTGAATTCCCTCGTGTGTAGTTAACCGATTTTTATTAGGACATTGTCAAAAGAGGAGGAAGTGAATTATGTAATATGAATATGTTATAAATGCTATCATCTATACAGGTTAAAATAATTAATATAACTATAAAATACTACTTAATTTATCTTATAACATTTGGCTTTAAAAGGAATTCAGATAAATAGAATGAGAAGGGGTAAATGAAAGAAGAGTCGATAAAAAATTACTTATTTTTTTGACGTGGCTTCTCTTGTACGATGCTAAACTCACTTAATCATAGGATTTGTTTTTATCAAGAATGTCATGATGAATTATAATGGAATTTAGAGTGGGTATGTTAGTAGAGTTTTGGATTTGGTATGTTTGGGATGATTATTTTTTCAAGGGGAGGGAGGGGGTTATTTATACTTGAGGAGAGGGGTGTTTTTAGCATAAAATATTGAATGAAATATAATATCAAGTTAAACCATTAAATAGTAACGCTTTTCTTATTATAATATATTTTTTTAAATAACCTAATTTTAAGACATGAAAACATATTATAATCTTAATTTATTAGTTTAATCAAAAGTAAATTGGACAAAATGAATAATTATTATTTTAAAGAAATACTTATTACTTTACAGTTTGGAAAATTAATTTTTGGTTAGAAAATAAATATTAATGTTTCTAAATGACCCATTTATCCCATAAAAGTTTATTATGCCAAAAATAACCATGTAAAAATTTATTAAGTCAATATTTCATCATTATTATTTCATAAAATATAAGTTAATTCAGAAAATGTTTTTTTACTATTCCTATAAAAATTAAACCATTTAAAAAAATTTCGAAAAATAACCCTTGGAAAATATCAAAAATTATGATTAAAAAAGTTAAATTAAAATTATCAAAATATTTTTATAAAATATGTTATTTATTATTTTTAACATAAGAATTATGTTTTTTACAAAATAATTTTAAATGTAGTTTATTTAAAATGTTCCCATACTTTCTTTGAGTTTTTAATCTTAATATCTATTTTATGAAATTAAAATTTTTTAGTTTACTTAAATTACTCATTATAAATATTATTTGTCATATTATATTATATTGATTTCATATTATTGTTCCAAATGTTAGGTAACTATTCCCAATGGCTGGGTTACTATTATATGGGCCACAATTCTATTCTTGTGGTCACATTAACTCAAATAAATTTCACTTCATTCCATTATTAATTACTCAATTCAAATACTCTCCTAGATTTAAACTTCCATTTTTAGAATGTCGATTGGTTTACTAATATTATAGTTCCTTTCAATAGTGTTTTTCATGGGGGTGACGGTTCTGTCTGATTGGAAAGATCCAAATTTTCCCATTCTACTTTTATTATTTTATTTATTTTTCCCTTTATAATGTTTGGAATTTTCATGGGTTTAATTTGTTACTAATTTAACATTCATCATTAATGAAATAATGTGTTTTTTATTTCACTATGTGTTGAATGTGTAAAATACTATGTAATATAATTTAACACACATTTATTTTGGAATGAATTATTTCTAATAAACTTTGGGTTGTTATAGGTATCATGAAAAGTCCATATAGGTTTCACATAAGATTAATTTAAATCTCTCATACCTATGAATATCCATTATCTTTCTATAGTTCATTAACTCACGAGAAATACATTATTACATAAAGAATATATTTTCATTATCCATCCTCATAGAAGTTCGAGGTGTACTTCTTGTATGGTCTTAACACATGGAAGGCCATCATTGATTTTAATATAAAATCTTATTTTAATCATGGTAGTTCTTATTTGAAGTCCAACATGTTTTCATGAAATCAATTAAAATATATCCATGTGTTCAGTTCATCAATGAGCTTGTGGTTAATCCTTGATATCACACAATCAATCTTCTAATAGGGTTTATCAAGGAGGGGGATATATTTTTAAGTCTTAGATGATGCTGTTTAGTGTGACATGAGGCTATACCATTTAATATCCATATAATTTATAGCAGGAAATATAGATTCTATGATTTTATCCCATTTTAGAGCTTCGATTATCCAGGATATACTTATTAATAGTTCTTAAATCCTTAGATACCAATTTCTAAGTATCAGGGTCCTCTTTGGAACCTTCTCCTCTACTTTCATGCCTCCCTATATGGAGGTGACTCCACCACTACTGTGTGTTCCATTCAAACCTTCATGGTTATGTTTTTAGGTACTCAAATTCTACAATAAACACTAGCTACTTCAGTTTGAAATGTTTAGTTGGATCCTACATTTTTTTATAACATTTTTTTACTATATTATTTAAATAATTCCATTTCAAAATATAATTCCATTTACCAAAAATACCTAGAAAAAAAATATTATCTCCTCCTTTTAAAATTTCATTGAATTTATACACATATATTTTTAATTTTCTTAAATTAAATGGATGAATCACCTAAAATATTCAAATACAACTTCACATATGTATATTCTATACTTAATTAATTTAATATTATTAGAAAAAACTCTTGGGATATATTTTTCAAAAATATTGGATTAATAATCATTCATTTTATCATGACCATCTTCATTTAACATGAAAGCTACTTCTTCATCATCATAATATTGGTATTCTTTGAAAATAAATCCTTGAAAAAAATACAACTCAAATTTGGTAGGATAAAGAATGTCTTATTTTTATTTGTTGTCAACACCCTCATGAAATGGCATGTTAATATGCATTTCATTATTCATCTTCTTACCTATTCATCTTATTCCACCTTTCATATCAAATATTCATTTAATTTTTTAGCTCCTACTAATAAGAAATATAATGTACTTCAGATGGATTGTATCACTTCAAACATAATAAATGTTCCATAAATAATTTCAATCTACGTATTTGTGTTCCATGATCAACATAAAAGACTAGATGATTTGATTTACAAAAAAAATTCACTATCAATTAAAAATGATTACAACTGAAATGAAACAACTCATAATCAAACATCAAGGTCTATCCAATTTTTTTCTATGATGAAGATACCAATTGTAATATAGATATATTATAGAAAAAATATACCTAATATTCCTTCACTAACCTCAATAAATATATAAAAAATATCAAATATAAATATTAGGATTTGATAGTATCCTTGTAAATTTCATTAAGGAATCCAATTTTATGTCAATTATTTTAAATAAGTTCTCCCCCAAAATATTATAATTTGACTTAAATTTCTAAGAATGTGAGATAAATATTTTATACCTTTTTACAGAAATTTTTATTAGAACCTTCCTTAATTAAATAATAATTCTGGGAGCTTGTTTAATAATCTTCTTTATTTGTATCCCCTTAAAGAGACACTCCAAATTGACCTCCTAATTATATGTCTCTTATTTAGTTGAATTTCTTGGTGTTAAACATAGAGAATAAACTAAAATTGAAATCTTTTACTTGTGACTGTCTAGATACAACAGCTTACACAACTTCATCACTTCACAGTATTATAATAGAAAAATGATTTTCAACTTCATCATATATGTTTTATTCATAATTTTGTTCTCTAAAATTCAAATTGATGGATCAATCTAGTATTGAATCTTATTTTAATAATTTTTCTAATATGAAAACCTTGATTCTTCAAGAAATGACCCTGAAATCACACTTTACCTTTAATTCCATGAATTTTAATAAAAAATACAATACATAAAGTTCAAGTGAATATGGTTTTTCCTCTTACTCCTCAACGTGAAAATAATGGTTGAGAAGACGTTCCTAACTGATATTCTCAATTATATATATCTGTCATGATTCCACATCCATTATTCAAATATGATATTATACTTAGTATCATGGATCACACCACTAAATCAATTTATTTATTAGTGAAATTTTCTTTTTTTGAGAGTAAGTATAGAAATTATATTAGAAAGTGCAAGTTTTATCTACATTAATAACACTTATTATGATAATATAATTATAAATAAATATATAGGGGTGTGTATATATAAGTTTCACTTCACACACAACATTTATTTATTATAATAGTTTTATTTTGTTGACAAATTCTCATAAAATTCATGATCTACATGAGGATTTTTCTACAACCCTTTAGCATAAGTATTTTTTATTATTATTATTCTATATTCCTTTCTGTTTCCAAATCTAATATCCATTTCAAATGTATTTAAATAGTAATATGACCAACATTATAATTAGTTCCACATGGTTCTTTAAGGGTTCCCTTTCTTAAACCATTATTTTTAGATGTATCCCACCTCTTGGACTCCTTGGACTTGTGTTGAAAATAATCTTACATTTGTTTGAGGTCCAAGTATGGTTTATTTTTCTTCTCTAACTTCTTTGGATAATTATGATTTACAAATTTATTTTCCTTTTATCCTAATGTTCATCCACCATTCTTCAGAAAGAAAGGGAATATCGTTTCTAGAGTAACTACATATTACAGATTAAATTAGATCCATTTTTCTCAAGCCTCTTAATTTAATGAAGATGAAGGATGGTGGTTTCTCAGTGATCCTAGACCCTGAAGATCTACACCAATGATTTGAAATGTGAAAATTATACATTATTAGGTGTATTATGTATTCTAAGGGTAAAAATACAATTTTCAATGTGGATCTAAAATATATAATATATTATTTTCAGGGAAATATATACTAGAAGATGATTTGATTTTGAAAAGAATCTTCCATATTTTCTAAATTGGAAAAGTGGACTTTTAATCTGCATGGAAAATTGTAAATTTACATGTGAAGCCTAGAGTGCTAAGAATATAAAAATGGAATATCAACATCAACACCTTTATCCAAAAGAACTCCACATCACAAATATGAGTCATGTTACATGGTTTACATTGGGTCTTGTGGAACCCTAAAATTCATAATGGCCATGCTTCCTATATAGGAACCCCTTTGGTGTTGGACTAATACAAAATTAATTGTGATCTTAGATTGTATGCCCAGATTTTGATTGATTCATACATGGATTCAAAACTTTTTAATGATATCAAATTAACTTCCAAGGAATATAAATCTAATTCTGAGAACGAGTATGATTATACCCAACCATTTTAAGATGTTTATATAATTTTTGGACATTCTATTATGAATGGACTATTATTAATTGGAATAAAAAATGAGTGACTATTCCATTGGAGAAGTGGGAGAACTTAATAAATAAAAATACTTATATATAATGGGTTAAATATAAAGAATGAATCATTTGATATACAAATATTTAATCCAAAAACTCAAGGTCTATACTTGTTGTAGTATCAGGAGGATAGAAACTTTACAAGACCACCTGATGACTTTAAAAAATACACTAATTCTTATTTAAACTCTATGGGATACATTATGTTAAAGATAAAAAAATATATCAACATTGCTTTAGATCTTGATCAAGAAATCAAGAATTTTTTCCACTCTTTCCATAATGAGACTGAGACTAAAATCCATGAAGATAAGAATATTTAATCTCCCATTTTATTGACTAAAATTCCTTGTATTCCTTGTAAAAATGATATGAATGATGTCACTCATGCATTTCTAGATTCTCATAATTTGATGAATCTTACTGAGTTTCCACTAAGTGAGTTTCTAGTTCCCTCTATAAAGGACATCTAGAGTAATACTAATCCATATCATTCATACTCAAATGATCCTAGGGATTCGGTTAAAAACTTGAAGAATTATTTTCATTCTATAGAGGATCAATAAACCAGTTTTACTAATTCATCCTAAATAGAATTTTAAATTTGTAACAATACAAAAAATATTGACAACATATCTACAGATCCTGTAATAAAGGGTATTCATATGGCTACCATGTAGAATCTCATAGAAATTCATAGGGCATTGAAGGATGATGATAGTCTAAACAGTTCAAAACCTATAGGGAAAGGTCTTACTTTTGAGAATATACCATCTTCAATGAAGAATGGAGAAGGTAATATGACATATGATATTTACAAGGAAAATGTTGTCATTCTGGATAAAGATTTAAAAAAAGGATGAACTTAGTCTAAATACATTTAGAAATAAAAAGATAGGATGTAAGAAAAAATGGTAAAACAACCCCAAACCTAACTATATATGATTATTTTATTCTAGAACTGATAGGACCTGGAAAATCTTGAAAATACCACCTCTATTTAAATTTTTATTATTAATAATAAGAATAATCTAATGGGGATATCTAAGCCAAAGGGGATATTCTCTTTAAGGATTGATTATTTCAAAAATATGGATTACCAACTCATAAATAAAAAATATTCCAACAATTACATCAAAATACATTGTGTCTTAGCTCATTTGAGATTGAGTGGAATCTCATCTATCAATTACTAAGAAACAATTCCCACATTAAATTATAAATTTATGGGAATGAATCAATTGTGTTCCTTCATTTATGAATACAATGGATATCAGGAAATAAGGGAATTATAGAAGTTCATAAATGTTTTGAGAAGCTCGATAAATTCTTCATAAACTATAATCTGAGGATTTAATTCCATCCTTAATCTAGTTGAGAATTTGAGTATGGTTAAGTCTTCTATCTCAAATAGATATTTTAGGGAATTAATTGAATGTAAAATCCTTTTAAAGAGTGAACTTGGTTGGTTCCAAATATATTTATCATAGAAAGAACCTCTATAAAGTGGCGACCAACAAATTGGATTGTAATTTTTTCAATAATTTTTCCCTTGATGTTTGGGCCTCGATTTTCTACACAAATATTTCTAGAATTCACTTAGATCACCACCCATCAATGAGAAGCCTAATTACTTGATAGTCTAAACTACCGTTTCCATTTAGATTCCAGAGTACATGGAACTTTCATCCTAATTGTAAAAAAATGTTTCAAGACACATTTATCTCTTTCAATTATAAAGATGATTGTTTATATTTTTTTTAAAAAATTAAACATCTTAAGAGAACGAGGGAAATTTATAACAAAAATTACATTATTTGTATTTATTAAAAAATTGTTCATCTTGAATTTTTAATTCATATCATTCATGATAAAAACACCAGAATTTATTTTTCCATATTTATTGAGTAGGAAAATGTGATCACTCAGGATCTCAATTAACTATTAAATCTCAATGAATATGTGTATGGAGAATCTTTTAAAGTAAAATGGATTAAGTATTGTGATAAAAATATTAATTCTTTAAACTCTCTTTAAAGATTTAGTAAAACCAATAGATCCTCATCTATTTTTAGTGATAATGTGGTAGTTTTTTAAAAATTGAAAGGATTTGGCTAATAATGTTGTCACTTATTACATGAACCTTTATAATGGTCCTAATTATTACATTGAAATAATGGATGTTATGATTCCCAATATTGTTAATCATGATAATAATACAAATCTTACTATAATTCCCGTTGAATTTTTGATCAAAGAAGATATTGTTTTTCTAAATTTTGGTATCTCACCTATCCTAGATAGTTTCAAAAAATATTTCTTTTATACCTTCTAGGAGATTATTCATTATAATTTTTGTATACATATCAATAATTTTTTCAATGGTGGTTAGTCAATATAGTGAATAAATGTTCAATTCATATCCCTCATTCCTAAATTAAAATATGATAATGAGATTCACCTTTTTAGGATTTCACCTATTATCAACATGATATAAAAGATTACTAGATTTTTTTTACAAAATTATTTCCATCATTGTGAATATGATTGTATCTCCAAATCAGTTTATATTCATTAAAGGTAGAAATATAGAATATTTCCCGAACAATGCTTCTATTTGTGTTAAACTTCCCAGAAAATCTACTAGAGGAGGTTACATCTCCATGAACCATGATGTTAAAATATATATTGATATTTTGGATTGGGATTTAATTTTAAAGGTTTTAATTATTTTCCTCTTTAACAAGATATTAATCAAATGGGTTATAATACTTTTAAGCTTTTCCCATATTTTAGTACTTATTAATGGATCTCTTGAGGGTTAATTCATATTCTCTAGGGTTTTCATACATGGTGATAATATCCTATCTATTATCTTCTAAGCTTTTGAAGATTATTTAAGAACAATTTTTCTAAAAAGGTTTACATGAAAAAAATAAAAACCATAAGAGTTTCCAAAGGCCTATCTTACCTCATTCATTTATTGTATACTATTTATATTATACTTTAACTGTAAGTGATTACAAAAACATTAATAATATCAATAATTCTCTCCATCATTATGAAAAATTTTCATGTTAGGTGGTCAGTTAAAGAAATCATTCTTATACTCTGGAAAGAATATTACTACATATAGAAAAGTGGATATTATCAAGGATATAGGAAAAAGACAAAGTGTTATTCCTTTTACTTATCTTTTTGTCCCTATACATTGGGGAAAACCTCATGTCTTTTATTTATCTCATATTATGAGCTAGATTAGAATCTAGTTGGAATCTAACAAAGGAAAAACACTTTCGATGGTAGGTAGGGTGGTCCTTGTGAAAGATATTATTATGATAATTTTTGAATCATTTATTTTATATAAATTTTATGTTACACTTATTAAAAATATCATATCTTCTATAAAAATAATTCTAGAGTGGAAGCATGTCACTCCCATGGAAGAAATGTCTTCATCCAATTGATTAATTAGGTATTGGTATTATAAATATTTACAACATAAACAAATATATATAGGTTAATTTTATATGGAGGATAATATATGATAAGTTGGAGGCAATCTCCTTTCTGTGGTCTATTTTTTTAAGTATGCTCAAAGCTAAGAATTCAAACTACATTTAATACTCCATGTGGCCTCCCCTAACCTTCTATTTTTTATATTTTAGATAAATCCCCCTAGATGGAAAATATTAATTAATCTCTCAATTTATTATTAGACAAATATATAGGTATATAACCACTTAAAAAATTAAATTCTCATGAATCATCGCTTGATACAAATGAATCAATTAAGGAGAAAAAAGAGAACTAGTTGGTCATTCTTCCTATTGAAATAAATTTAGTGACCTTAAATTAAAATTTTATCAATTTAGATGACATTTTAATCTGGGATCCTACATCCAATGGGAGGTTTATATCCAAAATATTATATTGAGATATTTTTAGGGGAATCTAAACATTTGGTATAAGGTTTTGAGCAGAAGATGGACCATCTCATCTAGATTCTCCCTTTCATGGAGATTGATGTTCTCCAAGATACCCAATAATGAGTATATTAAATATATTTGAATTACTCTATGTTCAATATTCTTCAAATTTAATCACAATAGAGATGATATCAATCACTTATTTCTAATCTATGTCATGAATACAACATTATGGTAAGAGATTACAGATATTTTCAAAGTACAAATCCCCCAAAAATCCAATATCCATGAGTATATATCATATTTTTTGAAGTTTTCTCTTTCCTAGTAGCTTCTAAATATCATTATTATGTCTAAAATTGAAGTTATTCAATTGATATGGACCAATAAAAACAAATTGGTTCATGAGAATACTACCCTATATCTTCAGTTAGTTTTTGTTTGATTTATGTTTTCTGTTGAAAGCATGAATACTCTTCAAAATTAGATATTATAATAATTATATTATTTATCTCACTGTTATTAATAATTTTGGAGTTATATGTAATTATATTCCTCCTTATATAACCTTTGAATTCTTGTAGATTCTACCATTTTTGGTCTAGATCAAATGTAAATGGATGGAGCATCAAGTGGAAATCTAGGTCCTTATGGATATAGAGCATTCATCAGAAAATAGAATGGGAACACCATCAAATGCATCTATGATAAATTAAGATTCACTACTTAAATTTATGTTAAAATTGTCCACATGTTCAATGTGTATAAAATTAAAAACAAAATAATGAGTTTGGTGCAACTTGTGGATTGAATGTTATTCTAAAACTATTTTGAATGCTATAAAAAATTGAACTGTCCACCATTCATGGAAGTTGTCTGCCAAATGTATCAATTTATTCGACTCTATTTCAACCATGAATTATATGAAAATGATTTCATATCATGAAGTAAATTATTTGTCTCATTTTCTTGAAATTAAAGGGTTAACCAATTCTGGTATGACATAGTTCAATAATCTACCTAATGAAATTTTCTATTTCTTGGAGAGGGATTATTATAAAAACGTATTCATTACTTTTTACAGTTTTAATTTATTCAATAAAGGAGGATTTTCCATTCAAAAAATCCCCCATACTCTAAAAAAGGGATCATACCATGTGTCATTCATCAATTTGGATGTATTAGAATACTATATACAAACATGTATCCCATATTGCATTTGAAATAAAAAAGAATAGAATAAGAAACACTATTTCATCCTGGATATATTTCCAAATATCCTTATTCATATCCTATTGAAAGGTAAAAAGTAATTGGAGATCTCAGATTCTGATTAGGGGTTACTTATAATAAAAGCTATCATTAGTAAATAATAAATAATCAATATCTAAGTGTTTATAATCAAAACACATGCAACTTAATACACAACTTGAGTTATGTGTACATTTATGGATAAAATCAACATAAAAATAACATGGATAATGGAAATTGAATTATCAATAATGAAAATGAATAAATATGAACATTAAATATTTTATCATCCATGCCTCTACTAAGATGCCAGGAATCTAACCATCAAGGTCTCAACCAAGATAGTCTCAATAAATTGGTTGGTGTAAACCGGATACCCATCCAATATATAATGACTTATTCTTAACATACTACTCTTATTGATGATTCAAATAAATAATTATTATAGGGATCTCCATCACTTTCAAGTCTAATAAATTCATCATATATTTAATGTTCAATACAATTCATTCTAAAAAATCCTTTTAAATCAATAATTATCTATATTGAATCAAGAATTCACAATATTTATCTATTGGATGAAATATTCTTTTTAATATACTTCCTTAAATTTATGTCATATATAGAATTTTTTTTGAGACAACTTAAATGTGGTTGAAATTAATCCATATAAATACAAAATAATTAAAATATGGACAAGGAAAAGAAAGCAAGGTCCATCCAAATGGAGGAATGTGATAAGGAATGTGATCATGAGAAATCCAATAACCACAAAAACATAGATCTATAAAGGATTAAAGGAGGCCAAAAATTCACTAGAAAATAATGTTTTATAATAAAACCAATCATTATTTATTTGGAAAATAATATACAATAAAAACAATACAAAAATATTCTTTTAGACTTTTTATAATAATAATGTTATCAATCAATTTTAAAATTATTTTAATTCCCTTTAGAAAATAATATCTTTTGATTTTGATATTCTAAAGAAAAATTAGTAGTATATTTAGAGAAATATTTTAATTTCAAATAATCATTGAAACATTAAATAAATATTCAATTTAAATTAAGGTTATGGTGGAAGGAAATTCTATTTGTGAGGTAAACATTAAAACAAATATTCCTTTAACACTTTTTGTAAGAAAGTTAAGAATATCCTAATATAGAAAATGAAATGAATATTACATTTAAATGTTTTCAAATAAATTAAAATATAATTGAAAATGACTTCAAATAATCATTTGAGTTTAAATAATAATATTATTTACTAACTTAAAGAAACCATGACACAAAATAAAAAGAGTTAGAAGGAGAATTTTAAAACATGGATTTCTAAAAAATAAAATATCTTACATGTAACTCATTTGTATATATTTTATTAAAAAATAGAATAAATGTTAAATAAACATGTAAAACACCAAACTAAATGTATTAGAAGAAAATATATGGGGTTTAAGTGATTATGATCATATAATCTTCCCTATGGAAATCTAAACATTAAAAATCCCAAAATAAAATGAGTGGGTAATAGAAATATATTACCTTAGGTCTCTATATAGTCATACATGTTTAATTATCATATATTATGAATTGAAATGTATTAAATACGTTATTAAGAATATTTTTCTTTTGTATTACATTTTCAAGTACTTTTAGAACCATTTAAAATCCATTTATTTAGTAGTACTTTCTTAAACTGGCCACTTACTATTGGTCAATAAATTTCCCTAAAATTACATCAGTATATTTTTAGGGTTAAAGGTTTTATGAAATGATTTCATCATATACATAATTTTAATAATTTAATTAATATATTTTTCAGTCATTATATATAGTTACTAAATCATCCATGCATGTTAGTAATCAAAAAATGAATCACATCAATTCTTAGAGGTGGTAGTCCACCTGCACACACGAGCGACCTTGTCCTTTTCCAATGACATGATGTGAATGATAGTAGATGAAATATTATATATATTATATATAAATAATCATAATTATTTCATAAATAACATACATATTCATTAATTATAACTTTATGACCATCAAAGTTAAATGGTAATGGAAAACGAATTATACAACTACACGGAGAAGACATGTCATGAGTGATGGTATCATTTTACATGTGATAGAAAGAAGATATAAAATTAATGAATCATTAGAATACAAAAATATTAGAATATTTAATATAAATATTTAAAATTTTTAATATGGTTACTTAATTTCGGTATTAATTTTAATAAGAAATACACTTGAAAATTCTCGATATGAGTATATACCTCTTCTTTTAGTAACCTCATTTGACATACACCTTAAGAATTCTAAAAGTGCAATAATGGTAAAACCAGGGCTTCTTGAATGAGAAAATCAAATTTGGGAAGGAATTTTTTCATTAAATTGTTTATCTTAGTGTGTCATTTAGTTTATATAAGATATAAGAGGGGGTTCTCTTTTAAGTTTGAGTTAGGAATAAAAATTGTAAATACTTGAAACATTGTTATGTAATAATTGTCTTACCCAATTCATGTTGTTCCAAAATATTATAAAGTAAAATATGATATGGTTAGGGTCAATATAAAACCTAGAAATGATTTTTAAGAATTTTTTTGGTGTTATATCAATGCCTTATCCCTTTATTTTAACCATGTTAACTCATTTTACCCTTAACAACGGTGTAAATAATCAACATGGTTACTATTCAATATAATAATAAAATAATATGAAATTAATTCATAATGTTAATTATACCGATTCAAAACATGGAATAAATTTTAGAATATATGTTTTTTAGAATTAATAAAAATTCATTTCAATATATTTTCCTAAAATGAAACAAAAATGGTTTTTTTTGGAAAATGAATGTTTCAAACATAAAAATGAGTTTACAACAAAATCAAGTATAATGTTGATTAAAATAGAATTAATTGGACTATTTTAAATAAAATGTAACTATTTTTTTCAAATAAATCTAATAATTGAAAAGTTCCTGAAAAATACTTGACTAAGAGAGAAGAACGAAAAATTGTTTTTATTTGAACAAAACATTACTTAGATTTCAAAAAAAAATTAGAATATATTTATAAGTTCATCAACATATTTTATATGAATTATATAAAATCATAAATACATATATTTTTTGAGGAACACTTCCAACCATTTTAGTTTAATATTATATCATTATAATGTTATAAAAGATAAAATATTTGTATAATTGGTAATTTTTAATGTTAACAAAAAATAAACTATTTTTGAAAATCATAGAAATTAACCCTAAACTAATTTGTTCATGATGTATTCAAAAATGAAATTTATTTCAGAAAATTTAATTTATAATTTTTTGGAATTTATATTTGTATGACTTTCTTGATTTAAGATATGTGTATTATATTATTGTTTCTTTAGAAATAATATATTTCTTACTATAATGGAATCTTTTGTGTCACATTCTTCGCCCTAAAAATTTAATCCATGAAATTTATAGAATGTCACATCATGACTATATGTAGTTAGTTCTTCATCATAACATCTTTTGGTTCCACTGCTTCCTCTTCTATTTCATGATTTCTTCAAAGTACCTTCACTAATTAAGTCATCTGATTATGTAACACTTTTTCTCTGGTTTTAAGAATTTATATAGACACTTTAAAATATTCAAATCATATTTTAATTTTATAAACTTATCAATGATTAATTTAATTGGGGATAGAATGTTCTTACTCAAAAAATAGATATATATTACTTAAAGAACATTAGAGAGGCTTTGTGGAATTTCCAAATGGTAATCCACAACACCAATCATTTCTTGAATTGCAAAGGCCTGATATACATGTGACATAGTTTCCCTCTATTTTAAAAATTATAACACCCTACCAAGGATATTATTTTAATAAAACATGATATTCGAAATTAAATTCAAAATAAATCTTTAATTTATAGGAATATATCTATTTTATTCTTTGATATACCTTTATATGACTATCAATAGTCTTGACTTTCAATTTTTCATCAAAATAAATTTTAGGGAAAAAAATCTTCAATTAATTTACATTATCCCAAAAAGTTAATCTATAGAATAGTTTCCCACACAACACTTCATGCTGTTCAATATGAATTATTGATTGTAATCTGTTATTATATTAAAATTACACCAATTTAAATATCGAGAACACATAAATTGAATGAAAATTGAGCATGATCTCAACACATCTTCAAAAGTCCGATTAATCCTTTTAGATATTTCATCTATTTGAGGGTGATAAGAATTTATCAAATGTAGTTTAGTGGCAAGATACTTTTTATGTATATTCTATAATTTTTATTTAAACTATGCATCATAATCAGATACAATCAAAATAGGTACATAATTAAGTCTCACAAATTCATTATTAGAGTCACATGAGGCTCTAAAGAGGTAGATCTTCCCTTATAGTGAGGAAATATGTGGACTTGGTATGTCAATAAAAAATGAATCATATAACATCCTTATTTCTAATATTTTCTGGTAATATATTGAGAAAGTCTATAATAATGTCATCCAATTTCCATATAAGAATAGTTTGAGGTTACAAGATTTCTTTATAATATTGTCCCTCATACTTAACCTGTTAGAAAACCAAAAATATTAATACATAGTAGGCAATTTACCATTACATACTATCCCACAAAAAATCATCCTTCAAATCCCAATACATTTGGGTTCTACCAGTGTAGATAAAGAAATTTTCACTATAAGGGTTATTAAAAAATTCAATATTTAGTCCATGAATGGATGGGACACATAACTTCTTTCAAAATTTCAATATGTTATCCTCATAGATGGAGTATTTTCACATACAATAATTCATGTAATTGGTTTTTCTTTCAAAAATTCTTATCATAAATAATAGAGACTTTTATTTTTTTGAACAAGGATGGTTTCGAAAATATTTGGAATAGACATGATGACTCCCCTTCCTTAATTATCACAATATCCAACTATATTAATTATATGAATATAAGATCTTTTTGGATTATTATTTTAGATTAAAATTAATGATCTCTCGTAATTAATGCATAAAATACCTTATTTTCCTTACCAAGGTAGTATTGAAGTGATAAATAAAAAACCTTGAGTATTTAATAGCATTTACTTTATAGTTTGTTGAGATATTTACTTGAGAATATTTTTTTCTAAATTTTTTTATATGCATATATTTCACATATTTCATCGTAAAAGGTAATTACTTTGTATCTTTAATGACAATATTATGTATTTTAACTCCAGATCATGGTTTGGATAATTCTTTTCATTAATCTTTAACTGACTTGATGAACATGTAAACACTCTATCATTATATAAAATGACACACATATGTCCCTTTTTTTGATTTATCACTATATATCACAAATCGATCCCTTTATAATGTTAAATTATGTATTGACGCATTGAAAAATATTATATTTAATTATACAAAAAATTTATTAAATCTGTATAACCATATATGATTAACCCCTTCACATTTCAACTTGGTTTATGATTTAGATAATTGAGTAAAATTTTGAACAAATCGTCAATAATATCATGATAATCCAAGGAAACTAAGTACCTTAGTTATATTTATTATCATGTACCATTTTTCTACTAACTTTTTCTTTAAAGGATCTACCGATATTCCATTCTTAGAGAAAATATGGCCAAGAAAAGATACTTAAGCCAGAATTCACATTTTCAAATTTTTCTATGTAACTCACTTCCTCTAAGAGTTTTAGAATGATTCACAAATTACACTTATTATCATCACAAATTTTAGAGTGTATGATGATATCATTAATAAAATACATAAAGGAATTATTTTAGTAATAATTGGATACTCTATTTATCATTTATATAAAAATAGAGTGTGCGTTATCCAATTGAGAAGAAATTAAAATAAACACAAAATTTTAATACCTTGTAAGAAATGTAGTCTTTGGAATATATTCCTTATTTACTCATAGTTTCTAATTCCCATAGATAATATAAATATTTCAAAAACATTTATCTCCATATGGTTGATAAAAAAAGTCATCCTAATGGGGAATAAGATATTTTTTCTTTATTTCAATGGATTTGAATTCCGTATAATTGATTCCCAACCTCATAGCCCATATTTATTCTTACCAAAAAAAATAGGGTCACCACATGGTGAAACATCGAGTCACAAAAATACCATTTAAAAAAACTCTTGTATTTGTTTCTTTAGTTTAACAATTACACTATATCCATCCTATAGACAGTACTAGATATAGGTTTTGTATCAGATATGATATCAGTGGAAAATTAAAGCTCACACATAGGTTGATATCTAGTTAGTTCTTCAAGAAATATATCAATTTATTACTTCATAACAAGTCCATATTGTATTCTAAGGATTCATTTCACATTCATAGGTTATATCTTATCTTTTTCACTTTGAATTTCATTAAGGATAGATACTTTTTGTAGATATAGACTTGATTCAGATGGTGTAGTGTCCCAATGGAGACAAGGTATTCGACATATCCATTATAAATCATAATATTCTTCTTTGGGAAATAAATGTTCGTATTATAATTTGATATCTAATCCATACCAAGGATTATTTCAAATTCGACCATATTTATAATAAACATGTTCTAAAAAAGGGTATTCCTATAAATCATAATATGTATTTTATAACATATTCTTTTTTGAAGTAATATTTCCAATATGATTATTGATTGAAAACAAACTTCTTAAAATGTTTGGGAAATATCCAATTTTCTTTGGATGATATGGATGATATTAAAGAGTGTGAAGATCCAAAATATTTATTTTCAAAATTTTAGGTTAGGATTAATTTACCTCCACCACATCTTTAAGAACATAAACCTTATCTATAGTAATTCTATAAGCTTTTCCTTCTTCCATTGGCCAATTATTGGGAGTTTCCCTAATTCTTAGGGTATTGGATTGAATAATTACCCATCTCTTTATAGCTAATGTACTGGATAATAGTGTTTTATTTATTTCCCTTATATTTATGAGTTCTATGAACTCTTTATCTACAAATTAAATAGTTTCTTGTTCCCATTAAGTATGTACATGGGTGTTTCTTTCCAAAATTATCACATGTTGTAAATTGAATCTCCCATTTATTATTTTTTTAACACATTTAATTTTTATTAGTGTTAATATGGCTTCTCATTTTATTTATTTCACTTGATGATATAAGACCTATAATTTTTTTTGTCTTGATGAAACATAATACTAGGCCATCATATGATTATTTATTTGAGAAACCACCACCCTCCATATACTATTCATAATGTATCCAATGAAACAATCCACATTTCTTTCCAAGATTACGTATATAGTTCATAACATGTATTGTTTATCTTTTATATTATGCTTCAATCCCTTTATCAATTTATTTTTTTCATTATGTTTTAATGTGAGGAACATCCTCTCTATTTAAAGTCATTTCTGTTGAGAAAAATATTTCTAAAAAAATCAATTTAAAATTTCCCTATCACATATGTTCTATTTCATCACCCTCTTTACTGTTCTAGATAAAGTACTACCATTTACCTTTATAAAATATCATATAATAAACTAAAAAAATAACATTTTCTTTTTCAATACTTCCCATATCTATAAATATATTTTCGATGGACTTAATACATTTTTCAAATACCAGTGGATTATTATTTCTCTAAAAATATTTGGAAATTTATCCAATGGGGTAATCATATATGGGTGAATCTTACCACGAAACAATATGTTTCTACATATGGGCAAGTTTATTCAACATAATCCGAGTTACATAACCTAATATAGCCGTTATCTTCTTAGATCCAACACCATCTATATTAGATTTCTCACTTGGGTAATCCCTATAATGACTACGAGCATCGATTCTATTCTTCATGTTAGGAATTATCTCTAAAAAATGTAACACACTATGTTAACTCATATTCATAATGATTATTAAGACATAAAATAAACATCTATATGATAGTAAAATTTCTTATACGAATTTAGGAATTATCATAATTTTTATGTTAGCTATGTTCATTTAAAATGTGGTTCAGAAGGTTCCCACTAAAATTACTTTGATACCAACAATAATTTTCATAACTCCAATAATGAATAGCTTGTTTTCTCATTATTATATCGGTTAGAGATATATTGGATCACAACCTGAAATATCAATTAGTTTAGAAGTATTTTAAAACTAAATATATATATGATTCCCATATTACATTTGAAATATATAAAAATAGTATAAAAATCATTCTTGCATCATAGAAATTATTCAAAATGTCCTTATTTATATCTTGGGGAAATAAAAAAGGCATGAGATCAGATTATCAGCAATGGTTTCATATAATAGAATATATCTTGATCAAGTAAGGAGTAATAAATATAGAAGCATGGATAAAAAAACACATTCCATTTAATCAATAAATTTAGTTTAATGTACTTCTATTACTAATACTAAAATTGCAATCACATGGATAATGGAAAGGGAAGTCTTAAAAAATAAAATGCATCTATCATGAAATTCATGATTTTACAATCAATGACTCCTATAAGATATCATTAATATTATATTCAAGGAAATGGTCTAGAAATTCATAATAAATGGGTAGGTGTAAATCTAAAACCCAATTAATATGGAATTACTGTGGTTCTGTCTCATAGAACCTATCAGTGCATTGAAGATCTATATATAACCGATCCCCGTCCGTCACATGAAAATCCTATGTATTTCTAATATATTGAGTTATCAATTAAATCCCTTCTAGAAATTCCTTATAGATCAATAATTATTCATGTTAAATTAAGAATACTGAATTTTTTCCCGGTGAATAAAATATTTTTTTAGAAAATTTCCATTAAATGGAACCATATATAGGAATGGTATATGGGTGAGAAAACATTAATGTAGTGGAAATTATTATATATATATCCATTAAACATAAAATATGGACATGAATGAGAAAATAATATCTAATTAAATCATGGTGAGTGATAGGTGATGTGATAATGAAAAAAATAACGGAAAAAACCATAGACTAGTAGAGGGTGGAAGAATACCATAAATGCATTAAAAATAATGGTCTTTTGTTAAACTATTTCTTTCATAAATAGAAAATATAAATTAAGAAACATATTAAAAATAACTTTCTTGTATATTTTTGTAATATTAATGTTATAAATCAGTTTCCAAATTCCTTTCATTACTTCATGAAAATAAAAACATTTTATTTTGATATTTTAAATTAAAAATTATAGAATTTTTAGAAAAAAAAATTATTGGAAATTAAGCATGTAAACTTTTAATGTATGTTGACTATAAATAATGGTTATGAATTAGATAAAATCTAATTATAAAACAAATGTTAAAACAATTATTCCTTTCACACTTGTACTCAAAGTTCTAAAAGTACATAGTTTGGTAAAATAAAAGAAGATTCATTTTAAACTATTTTCAATATTTTATAATATGGTTGGAAATGAATTAAAATTGTCATTATACTTAAAAGAACAATATTATTTAAAAATTTAAAATATATTTAACATAAAAGAAAAGGAGTTTGAAGGAAACATAAAACCATTTAAAAAAAGGAAGCCTCTTATATGTAAATAAATTATTGATTATTGATAAAAAAAAGAGATGAAATTGAAAATAAGTGGGAAAATAAAAAAATAATAAAATATAATAAAATATATATTCTTTAAGAGACTAGGATTATAAATTCTTTCAAAATGGAATTTTAACACGATTAATCTTGAAATAATGTGAAAATGTAATAGAAATCCTTTATCTCATGTATTACCTTAGTCATTTGTGTTTGATCCCCTAGTATTATGATTATAAATTTATTAAATAATTTATTTAGAAAATTTTTTATCTATATTTTATTTTTGTGGTACTTTTATAACTATTTTAAATCCATTCATTGAATAATTTTTTTCTTACATCGACCACTAATAGTTGTTTGGTCAATATCTCCAAAATTACTTTGGTGTATTTTTCATGGTCATAGATGTTATGGAATGGTTTCATAATTTATTAAATTTTAATAATTTCATGAATATAAATTTCATTAACTGAATATACCTTTTTAATCAATCATCAATTGCTGTAAAATAAAAATTAACCACATCACTTCATGGGGGTGGTAGTCCATGTGTATAAAAGAGCGACGTTATCGTTCTCCAATGAATGAAACAGCAAAAATGTAGATGATATAATATATTTATTTTATAAGAATAATTTCATAAATATCATATACCCTCATTAATTATATTTTTATAACAAACTAAGTAAAATGGTGAAGAAAATAAATCACACCACTACATGGAGAAGGTTATTCATACATTTATAGAAATTATGTTTTTGTTTTCTATATGATAGAAAGGAGATAGAAAATGTATTTATCACTAACAAAAAATAAATTATTATTGTTAATATACTAATTTAATTTTTTGAATATGGGTTTTGAATATTTTTATGAGGCTTAGGAAGAATGAAACTTGAAAAATATTTATAACATCATATACCTCTTCTTTCGGTAAACTCTATTAGATTACACCTTAATCCTTATTGAAGTCATCTTTTAGTTAGAATAAAAAACTCTAGGATGATAATTTTTTTGAAGATATTTGGATAGGTATTGGTTATACAATGTTTCTCATGTAGTGGTATAATATAGAATATAGGATTCTATTTTATATGTGAAGTGAGTGAAAAACTTGTAATTACTTGAAAAATTATTATATAATATTTGTGTTACCCAAGTAAAGTAGATAAAAATTGTAATAAATTTAAAAAGGATAAAGGAAAATTTGAAATACAACAAACCAATGAGGTTTAGTCAAGTGTTTTATGTTATATTAAAAGTTTATCCTTTCAGTTTAACCCTTGAAACTCATTTTCCCCTTAACTAAGAAGATAAATAATTAATATGGTTTCTATTCATTATGAAAAAAAATTAGTCATATTTATTACATAATATCAATTATTATTGTATAAATTTTGGAATATAATTTGAAAATTTAAATTTCTAGAATTTGGAAAAAATACTTTTGAGATATGTTCGAAAAATTCAGAGAAAATAGTTTTTTTTGGAAAATACATGTTTCAAGAAAAGAAATGATTTTAGAAAAAAATATAATATTTAGTCTACTATAAATTATTAGATTATATAAAAATAAATGAGGCTTATTTTTCTTTAAAACCAAACAAATTGTATAAATTATTAATTAAGAGAGAAGAATGTAGAATAATTTTTATTTGAACAAAAACATTACTTAGACTTCCAAAATGTTAGTAATATATTTCAATATTCAACATTAAATTTATATATGAGTTATATTACTTATTAAATATTTTTTTTTTCTATAAAAAAGTTTAGTATAATTTAAAGTTATTCATATAACTTTATAATTTCATGAAAGTGATAGAATTCATAAAATTAATATTTTTTACTGTTCACATAAAAATCCTTTATTTTTTGTAAAAATAAAAAATACACCCTATTTTAATTTTTCCATAATGAATAAAAAATGAAATTAATTTCATAAAATTTAACGTTTAAAATTTGGGATTTTATTTAGTCAAATTCTAAAATAAATTTATGTTCATTATGTTATTATTTCAATAAAAATAAATTCATAATTACTATAATTAAATATTAGGAGTTACAAATGAACTAATAATTTGATAACTATCATTGTAATCATTAAATAAATATTTTATTAAATCAAATATATTTTAGGAAAGTAGATTCCTTCTCATATGTTGATTTTTATTCTTTTCTAACTTACTCCCCCTTTACATAGGCATCCTTTGTGTTTTAGAATTAAAGGATTGTTCCAAAAATCCAATGGATAATACGCTATTTTATTAATGACCAACAAGTCCCAAAGAATATTTATTTTTTCACCTTTATTGATTTCTATCCATATTTGTAAACAAAATGTTTTTGGACTTCTTTCAACAATGGTTGGGGTGAACTTGGGAAACTAGCTTCTATTCAACCACATTCATCAACCCTATCCATGTTGATCAGATTATCACCACATTTATTAATCCATACTTATAAATATATTATTTTTAAACCTCCAATATATATGGATGTAGATTTAAAACAATTATTAGAGAGAATTGTGGTTTGTACCTTTTCAAAAAAATTATTGTGACTGATTCCAAGTGATTTTAATTTTTTTTTCACAAGTTAGATGACTTTTAAAATTAGATTTCTCAATAGATAATTTGGTGAAAACAAATTTCTTCCTTATTTTCTTGTGAAATATTAGTATATTTCTGCTCTAAAATGTCCAGTTTGATTTACAATTATAGATATTTTATATTGAGTATATTATTCAAATCTTTAATGGGTAAAAAACTTTCATTACAACCCTTCTGCTATTTTTTGGTCTATTCTTTATGCATTGTGGTATTTTATTACAGGAACGTGTCAAGCTTATTCATATTATTTTATCTCACTTATAACTAGAAATCATTTACATCTATGTTGTTTCTAAATTTTTCTCCTAATTCATTGATCTTATCTTCAAGATTCTTTTTGATGTCTTCTATATTTTTATCTTTTTTGATCCTTTTATTTTAAAATTTTTAGGAACTTATTTTTAGATCTAAATTTTTTATCTGAAGGGATCTAATATATTTTTAGATATTTATAGATTCAATTACCTTTTCTTGTAAATCCATATCCATATTATATAATTCTCTTTCATATCGGTTGATCTCTTTTTATTGTCTTTAAATATTTCCACATACCAAATTAACTACTTCTTTGGGAATATAATTCTTGAAATTATTTAAGGAATCTATATAAAATTTTATAAACATATGATCACTTATAATAGGTCTTATTCATCCGGATATTTTTTATATTAATTGATACATATTTAACTTTAGTATCTTAATCTATTTTAGATAGAGGTACTATCAAACTATTAAGTGAAAATAGAAACCACTCATTCCTATCTTTCCAATCTAGTTATTTCTTCTTCTTTAACATAAATTTGATAAACTATTCCTATTAATAAAATATTTTCCTTCTCCCTATTCCTTTTCTCCTACATATTCCTAACCAACAAGGTACTGGTAGAGATTTCTTTCTGACATGTAGTACAAGAATCATCACTAAAACCGGACTTCACTTTCAATATAGGAAAGGGAGTCATATATTTTAAAAGAGAACAAATTTAATTTGTATAATTCAGTAGATGTGAATGAACCCAATGATATAGTTTTTTTGGACCACTATTGGATATGATCAACACTAAGGGTGGAAAGATTTAATATGTTTTATTGAATTTTAAGATAAATGAGAACGTTGTTATCACTTTACCACTAAGAAATGTTAGGATCTGGATTATATTTCTCTCTCTTAATTTCCATATTCAAGTATATGGAATCAAGTAATGGATGAAAATTATGGGGTTTTATGGTTAATTACTCATAAAGAGTATCCATTCCTTTCTATGTATCGTGGTTATGAATACATAGATTTATCACTACAAAAAAGGTACCAATTTCAATGGTTTTTCCTAGAAAAACTCTTAAATTTAAGTGGTGTTTTATAAAAAAAATTTGGTGGGATAGAAAAAAATCCGTATTCCCTGGAGTAGTGAAATTCTATTAAATATGTTTCTTATACTAGTTCAATATAATTCCCATGAATACATAGTTTAACTTCTCTTTGTTCATTGCAATATCAAGAAAGACCTCAACCAGATTTCACTTCTATTTATTATTGTAGTGATAAATTGTTATCCTTCTCATCCTATTATTTTCAATTTTAAAAAAATCATATAATAAACCTCTCTAATTTTTTTTTGTATGTAAAATATTAAATAGAACCTTCTTCATCTACAGAGTTGTAGTTTAGAATGCATATTTTCTTTCGAAGGTGCAATTATTATTCCTAAATATTTTCTACATAGAATTCATAACACCTTATTATAATCTTCTAAATTATTCTTCATATTATTTTATTCATTTCACTAAAATACCATTCACTATATATTTCTATATTCTATTCTTTTTTCCTCTTCTTATTTAGTGAAAATAACTTAAATTTGTTCTTCCTTCATGGATTTGACTCAAAAATGAATTATGATTTGAATCAAATCAGAAAATTTTTTTGACACTAAAATAATATATTTTTTAATCATATTGTAATACCTATATATTTAATTTTATATCTTCACTAAACTATAGTTTATATATATAATAATAAGACATATAATATTATCTACTTGTTTTTACATTCTTAACTTCAATCACCATTAAAATTACTATCTTAATATAACATTTTTAAGAACCAATATTACCCGTAATTAAAAAAAAATTATCACAACCTTTAATAGTCTTCAAATAGATCTATAATCCTTGAATATATATTCTTATCATTTAAAATTCCTAAATAGTTGATATTATCTTCTCCCATGATAAGGAAATGTGACAGATTTATGTATGAATGCATTAACAAATTCAATCATGAAACCTCCATATATAGAATTTTATAATCCTAAAAATCCATATTTTATTTTATACCTACTTGATATATGATAAATAATGTATCATATTTTCATTTAAGGACTAATTCACCTAGAATCATCAAATTTATTTATCAAAATACCTATACAACCTAAACATTGTTATTCATATTCAAATTCATTCAAATATACCTAAAACTTCTATATGAGGTATTTAAGCAACAATCAATGAGTCATACTAATATATTCTAGAGTTTTTGACATGTCTATTCTTATATTTCTTTGTGAAAAAAATATGATACATACCTCAAGTCTTCCTCTATTGAAATATGTGTAGGTATTTAATTATGATAAATAATATCGAGATAATTCTAGATGCTACCTTGATGTCACGTACTTCAATACGCATTCAATTTTCTTGTCTGAAAGTAGCACAAAAATCATGGATTATAATTTTGATCTCATACATACATTTTGTGGTGTGGTCATTGAAGAATGTTTCATCTTTATATTTTATAAATCGTTAATTATATTATATAAAAGTGAACTTATCTTGGTGCATGAAAAGCTTCAAAGTCAAAATAATTATAGTTTATGATTTTGATTCATAATGATAGTAGGAGGTTCAATCAATCCCCATAAAATATTCCTAGAAGATATAAAGAGGTCCAAAGAATTCTCATAGAGGTCCCATAGAATATTCAAGGATATATTTAAACTCACAAAATATCCTTGCTCTTATAGTTTTTCATTTACTCATGGAACATACATGATTACATAAGAAAGATCAGTGTACTGTCTATCCTCACAGAATCTCTATGTGTACTTCATGAAGGATTGCCACACATGAAAGGCCCGTGTTTTTCATCCATAATATTTTTATTGTTATGGTAGTTCACCTTTTTGGTCGACCTTGTCAGCGTACACTTAGTCTAAAGATATCTATATAGTTGGTTTAGTAATTGGCACACAGTTGATTATAAAGATCCCATAATGAATCTAGTTCTACAGTTTATCTTTTAGTAGGACAATGTGGTAGGCCTTGATTGATTTCATTTAGTGTGGAATGTTATAATATAGTGTTTTATCCAAATTATTTTGTGGAGAAATAGTTCTGTACCCTAAGGATTTCCCACATTAGAGTTCCCCTTATACTGTCTCTATTTAATAATAGAACTCACAACATCAGACTCTATGTTACAAGTATATGTGTCTACTTTGGAAAACGTATCCTCAAACACCATTCTGACCAAAATAGAAGTTATTTAACCACACTTGTTTGTGCCCAATGCATGCTATACACAACTGCATTCTTACCTATGTAATAACTTTTCCTCCACAATACACAAAATCCACTTCAGCTATCCATATTGATTTGACTTCTATGTGGTTGAAACCATTTTTAATAATTATATAAAATAATTCCTTTTAAATATATAATTCCATATTCCAAAAATATCCCTCCAACAACCTTTTCCTACTCTTCCTCAACCTTCAGAAACGTCATCCATATATATTTTTCTTTCCCTTAAACAACCTAGATAGAACTCCACAAGTCTTCAAATAAAAACATCCATGATGTGTCTCCATGTATTAATTCACTTAATAATATAATACATTGGGTATATATTTTTAAAAATCTTAGGTAAAAAATAATTGACTTTATCAGCACCATATTTATTTAATATCCAGTATACTTCTTCATCATCATCATGTTGACATTATTTGACAATCATATTAATAGTGACATTAAGTTTCTTAATTATTTCTAATTAATTATTCATTCATAAGAAAAAAACCACCATAAAAAATAATAACACACTCTCTTTAAAATAAATATGAAATAATAAGATATTATAAACATAAGTAGTCACAAATACCAACAATTAATTTAATCTCTCTAACATGAAATATTAATTATCTACAACATGTTTTAATCCTCCATTTAAATAATTTAATATTAAAAATTTTTAAAAAATTATTATCATAAAATAATTAACAAATATTATTTCACACGGTAATATTCCCATAAAATAACTTCACCGCCTCTTCTACTAAAATTATATTTAAATTTGTTAATTTCATACTATGAATTAATTAACAGGTATTATTCATATAATTAACCTTTTTCATTTATTAGATAATTCATAACATAATGATCATATTTAAAATGTTAATAAAAATATCATTTTAATATTTTATATTTTCTGTTTAGAAATAATATTATACTATATGTGATTTATTAATTTTTTAGATAATAAAAATATTTATCTATGACATGAAATTTCATATTCTACTTATTATTTATAATTAAATATATTTTTATATAAAAATTATTCATGAAACTTTCATATTATTATACTCTTAATATTAATTTTATTTATTTACCTATAGAAACTAAAACATGATTAAATAACACCTTACATGAAAAGGAAAGAAAAAAACTAGATCTCTTAACTGATGAGAAGAATTAAAAATTTCACTACAACAAAAAAAGAGGAAATAATGATCAGGTTTCAAACATGTTGGATACTAATATGAGGAACATGAAAAATTGAAAAAGGGGTCTCAAGACTCAAAGAGTGAAAGTTTAGAAAATATGGACTCAAGAGAAAGAATACTAACTAAATAAAGGGAAATAAATACCATTATTAAGAAAAAAAATATACTTTTCATATCTCCCAGAAACTTAGGCAGACATTCCTATTTTAATCTAGATTAATTAGTTTTAGATTTAATGTGATTAAATTCCTTCCAAATGACTTAGTTAAATCTCCCATTATTAAGGAATTAAAATAAAAAATTTATACTACTAGATTCATGTTTTAATAACATTATTTAATCTTTTATAGCCAAATATATATTAAATAGAATATATTATTCCATTGATGAAAAACTAGGAATCTATGATTTATTTTATGTACCTTACTTACCAAGAGGTTTGACTATGGGAATGGACTGCATGGATTGACCACATGACGAAAAATCAACTGCATGAATAAAGAGAGAAACCATATGGCTTGACTCCACAACAAAGGGATCTAACACACTTTTTAAGAGAGGATTAGTCAAATGAACAAACCATCAACCTTGTATATTGAATAGGACACAAGGATTGAATGCACCACATGGATTAACCATATGAAAAAGAGATAAGAAACACATTCAATGGAAGGAGAGACCATAAAACAAACCACCAATTGTGCCTATATATTATGGAATAGTGATCGATCGGAAGGCCAAGGGATTCAACACACATTTCAATGAAGGATCGATCAATTGAAGAGAACGATGAAATGCATGATAAAAAATTTAAATGACATGAATAAAAAGATTGACCACATGAACATAGATCTACTAAATAAAAAAAACATGTAACCTAATAGATTTTCATTCAAATGAATGAAGAAACAAATATACTGCATGACGAGTCAAGAGAATGCTTGAAAACCCATATAAATTTAAGATGTAAAAATCATATGATTTGCCGCAATAAATATCTATGTTTCATAAAAATGATGTGTTTTATAAATATTGGAACTTAAATAAGATACCTATTAAACAATTGTCATCCTTTAGAATTTAAAACATAACCAAGAATAAAATGAAGGGGTCTAAATAACAACTCTGTGAGATATCTATCAAGGATCTATCAATAAAAATGGAACATCCACCCCAATAGAGGAACAAATAACATAACAATACAATATAAAACAAACTCAAAAAACATACACCTATGGGATATTACTCTCAAGTATGGTGAAGTCCATAAAAAATAATCACATCGATAAAGAAAAATGTTCAAATAAAATTTCAGGACGTCAAAAACACTATCTCAGTTGAAAGAAAAATGCATATCAATAATGAAGATCAACCATTAAATAAAGTAGAATACTGGGAAGAAATATATGAATATAAATACAAATTTATCTCCTCCAAGATATCATGATTTTATAGGACACAAACTAATATAAAATCACTCCCTCCCACCACCTTATCCGGGCTATCTAGAATCTCAATAAGTCGTTCCTCGAAGGCCGCACCACTATCTACATACCATTAACCTTAATTGATAATTAGAAAATCATTATGAAGATATAAATGAGGATATGATATAAGGATGTTTTCATGAATCTATATCCTAAATGGGGATAGTGATAATTGATACTTTAAAGATCAAATTCGATCCAAAACCTGGAATGGTCCAACAAACTAGGGAGATAACTCACTCTCCTAAATAAGCCTCCAATGACTATAAAAAGATGATACATCAAAATAATTATATTTATGATGTAAAACTCCAAATAATTACACATATTATGTTAACAGGAAGAATGTTGATGTTACACTATATTCATTCACACAGCAATCACCTATATGTTCTCTTTTGTACTTTTCAACAATTCAAGGGCAAGAACTATTGTATCTCAAACATGAGTCTAGAACCATAGAGATCATAAGGGTTGAAATACATTGCTTCAAATTGTTTCATACCAATGGTATAATGAGAACTATTATTTTAATTAAAATCCCCCAAATTTAGGAGCCTTCCCCATAAACCTTTAAAATCCTAAATGCAAGCACACAATATGTCCACTATAGTTTGGATAGTACAGTCTGTCTAAAACTCTATCTATTTTTGAAAAGTATTGTTAAATAATAACAGATAGACTAATGCACATTAGATACAAATGCACACCATATAGGTGATACATGGATCAAAATCAGAGATGATAGTGTTTTGAATCCCATAAAGATATATTTCTTCTTCTTAGTACTTCATTGATAAAATCTTCAGTGATCTTGACTGTTTAATCACTAATAAGAGAGATGAAATCATCAATGGGTACATGAACTCTCATATGACATAAAAAAATGCTAATATATTGGTAAACAATTGATTAAGAACATACATATTTCCTCTCACTTCCATTATGGAACATCAAGAGGCTGAATCAGACCACCAAGAATATGATTCCCAACCTTCACACTCAAGTAAAACAAACACCAAGAGACACACTCTATAACTGAATTATTCATACCAGACCACAAAAATAGAACTATTAGAGAATAATACATATTCATTACACTAGTATATAAAAATAATAGATAACTATGGAACTCCTAGATTACTACATTAAGCATCACAAAAGGATTGAAAATATTCTCCCAAAACTACACATGATGTTGATTATCCTACAACCATACGTCACGATAATTACTAAAAATAATTCAAGCATGATGGAAATTTTCCTCAAAATCCCATAACTGTGACTCCTTGACCTAAAAAACTTAATATTACTATAATATGATCATATAAATAAATCCTCTATCATCATCTTCTCTTATATTATGGTACATTAATACCAACTCTTCCACCACTCTCCTATAGTCTCCAGACTCATGAAAAAACACCAACACATGACTTCCCACTCAATATATCACCTATAATATTACATTTAATTTGCCTAAAATAAATCTAAATGTTATAGTTCAATAGGATATCCATCCACCACTATTGACTTAAATTCAATTCATACTGCTAGAAGATATACATTAAACTCTTTTGATCTGTGAAGAACAAAAGGTTTCCACAGATGAGATTATTATTTTATAACATCAAGGAAAAAATTACCAAAAAAACGTCAAGATCATGGGTAGAATAGTTAAATTCATGATACCTTAATTAATGGGAACCATAATAGATAACTTCCTTCTACTTCATTAATAATTAACCTTATCCAAGGCATTGAACATTATAATGAACGTCAAATTCAATTCCATTCTCTGGGGGATGAAGAACTAGATCACTGAATAGGTTATAAGTTAAATAATTTGAATTATAACATAACTATTTATTCTATATTAATTCCTAATCCAACTTGGTTAAAGGTATTAATGGAGTTATAATGCATGAGAAATTAGGCATGAACTAGCTCTTATTTACAATGAGACTATAAACTCCATACCTCTGCAACATTGTTAGGGGATACCCTAGTAACCACCACCTAAATCATTGAAGTATATATAACTACTTCACACCGAGATATATGAGTCCCCATGAGAGGGACCTTATATTCCTAAAACTCATACATTGACAACTTCTAGAATATTTGATAAAACATATGAACCCCCAACATGGCTCACAGATAATTTGTATGCTCCTCCTATGATTTAATAAACACTATAATGCCATCACTAAAAGCCACCATGAACCATAAAGAATAACATGGAACACTAAATTCATTATCCCCATATATATTGACCATTCATAACTTCAAATGATGTCACAAAAAACTTCTAATTCAAAATATTACATCTAAAATAAATATTTTATGAAATAATCATCTTTAAATCACATTTTATGTTATCCAAATCACAAATAAATATTTGAGAACTATCTACATCCCTTAAACTAATAAAATTAATCATTAATACATGGGAGAGGATGATAGTTCATCACCATCACATGATTCGAATGGTTGTAATTGGCAGACAATAATAAACTTCCACATTCATTCATTATAAATAGAATTGGATCTACCTGAGGAAACACACTAGGAATAATATATCCTTTATAGGGAATATCATTAATATAAATATTCAGTTATTGTAAATTATAAGGGACTATATGATATCGAGACATTGATATTGAAGAAAAACATGGTTATTGATCTATCCCAAAATTCAATCTATCATCAAGGGGGTGACATCCCAGCCTATTCAAGAAATACATGAGGATAGTATTCCACTACTTTAGGAAACACCAATATTTTATCCCATATAAAACTCAAAATCATCCTAGACATAATATAATATATATACTCCATAATCATTATACACATATGAGGGTCTCTCTTTCTAGAAAACACCACCTAGTCCTCATCAACCTCATAGAATATGGATTGCCTCCTGATGAAATTCTTCATAAACTATGAGGAATATAATAAATCCATAGAGATAATTATTTTTTATTTATGTAACCATAAATATTGGAGGTCTCCACAAGATTAGTGATTCCCTAGTAACAAATGATAGTCTCTGCACATATCATACAATCTAGTTTGACCTCTAATAGGTGTAGTCAACATCATATCCATTGGATGCCTCTCTAAATGAAGTCCAAAATAATGTAAAATAGAAATAAAAATAAAGGAATGTGTATATCCTAAATCAAATAAGTTATAAACTCAAGTAGAAAACATGCATATAGTACCTCTCATGATGTCTAAATTGCATGTTTCTAGCTATGCTAAATCATATACTAACTATGAAATGCTTCATAAACTCATTGTAATTGATGGGTATAAACACCTTGGTCCCACACTAATTAATATTTCTAAGGATAAGGTACATAATTGATATTCCCTATGCCCATATCATCCCATCAATGTTCATAATATTGAGCACTAATCTACTACTGACTTGACTAAAATAACTATAATAGAAGATCCTAAAATGGGACACATTCAACATAGTAGATATCAAGTAAGGCTATAATTTTCCAATTCTTATGGTCATGAAACCCATAATAAAATAAAACCACACTCTATCCATTGGTTGGGGTTTGAGTACTACAATCCTTAATGAAACGAGATTAAGTAGGCTCAAACCTACTTCAGGTTTATTGAAACGTTTTTTATAAGTATGAAACTAAGAACATATAGTCATAGCTATACTCTATAGAAAATCATGGCATATCCCATATAATTTTTATCTGATCCATTTCAATGAATTATAAATAACCACTAACTTCTCTAGCTTCTCAATATATGACTTTAACATAAATACGGTGACCTGGTGTTGAGTGTCCAGACACAAAGCCTCCTAAAAATTTCTTCCCCTAGCCTTATCATATGGAAAAAAATTTAGAGAATATTTTATGAGTTTCCTTTATCAAAAAATAAACTATCAAAAACTATATATCCCTTGAATATGGGTATGTATCTCTTATCAATAGGCCACCTTAGAATCCAAAGATAGAAACTTTCCTTGGAACTAATCATAGAACTTCTCTTATATAATAATCGAATCCCATTGATCAATATCGAATGAAATCCACCACTACCAAGCCGACCTATAAAACATCATTATAGATAATGATACCCAGTGATACTTATGATCATGAATAAAACTGAAGGCTATCTCCACCTCCTATATATAATCCTCATTTCTTTATCAAAAACAGGTATCTCATAGTTTTCATACCATGGTGCTTAATCTATGAAATATTTCTCCTATAAGTGTCATCACCATCAACCTACACACTGTAATGATCCGTTCGAAAATCCTTCTAAACATCTTCAACAAGAACCATATGGGTGTATTGAACTAGATACATTTTAGTAAAAAGTCTAGGAACTCCTAAACCTAAGATAATGAATATCTATGGTTAATTTATTTATTTATTTTAACCATATATCTTAATTTATTCAAAATTAAAAAACATGAATAGATAATCACAATTCATGATCCTTACCTAAGCCCCTACCCCATAAGAAGTGTCACATCACTTAGAATGTTCAGTAAAATTGAAGTTCATTTTGTATAATAATGGTGGCCCCTAAAATCTCATGTCCTTGCGTGTCTACCTTGTTTACAATATAAAATAAACCCAACAGATACTGTTATTATTCTAGCTCATGCATTCTCACCAGTTATTAACACCAAATCTAATAATATCTCTCAACCACTAGTTTTAATACCACTATTTCATGGCCCACTCACACTAAAGGTACCTCTCTTTTTATGACAATGAAGAAAGGGATATATTAAACACATAAATTTTCCCCCAATAGGCCATGAGTTTGAAAATAGAATCAAGGTTACATCAATCAAAAATATGAGAGGCATTACCCTAATGTAAGTTTAATGAAGTAACACAATGATCAATCACCAAATATCTCTCATTGAAATTAAAAAATAGTTTATATATATTTATGGTGAGAAAAAATGTATATTCATTAGGATTAACACTGAAACTTCTCATAGAAAATGTGAATGGATCATACTAAATCATAATTAATAATAAAATGAAATTAACATGTCACACAAATGGGTAAAACGTTTTTTTTTCTGATCTCAATATGGCGTACTCACCAAGCAATGCATAGAAAAATATTTATATTAAAGGAATAAATATATATATATATATAGGTACCAAACCTCTACTTCCCCACTACATTATTTCTATCTTTCCCTAACATCAAATTTTCTATGATCAACCCTTCTATAATTCATCCTATACCTCATGCAATCATATCATAACCATTTTTTATCTTGTGCTTCCCAACACCTCGTTATCATCATCCCTAGAAGAAACCAAGTGTATTTCTAAAAGTTACTACAACACATGTAACTGAATTATACCATAATCCATCACACCCAATACAGGTACACCCATAAGAATACATATCAACTATATTTGGATCCAAATATGTTTTAGAACTAAAGCTATTACAACCTAAAAATAAATGTATGGTAAAACTGTGAGCCATCAAAACCCGAGTATAGATACACCCTATACCATAAGCCTTTATAGCCTAGGATACACCAACATATAACTATATCCAAATGGATAGTGTGGGAGAGGGAGAAGTTATCTATATTCTCACTCACTATTGTGTATGTTGAGGAAATCACACCCAAAACATTTTTGTGTCAATTTACTAACTAATATAGACGGTGAATCATATAAAATCAGAATATATAGAATATAAAAAACAAAAATTAATTAAAATATCTAGACATTGAATCATATGCATCTTCCATCACACAAGATAGTCTACAGCTACTAAAAAAGACTAGTTCTCAACAAGAATACAAGAATTAAAATTTCATATAATTTTTTAAATAACCATTCATTAATTAAAATTATTTTTTGTTAATCTTACAAGATCAAAAATTTGATACTTTAAATTGACTTTCTTCCATAACATAAATATTATATTTATATTCTCAATTATTTTATCATCATATATGATCACAAAGTACCCATACCATTATTTTATTAATTCCTTTATCATTTCATGTATTATTTGGGTACTCTATGACTCACCCTATGATACCACCATTGGGATTCAATTACCTTTAATTGTGTAAAAATATATCAATTAGTTTATAATAAAATAGATAATATCTAACCATTTGAAAATTTAAAGGCATAAATCAAGAACAAACATTGATGGGGAATCCCCACTCTTAAAATTACCTAAACTCTGTTGTTTCATTTCCACCCCATTGTGCACAACATAATATATCCTACCATCACTGAAATTCATAATAATTATATCCCCAAGAACCAAGAACATTTCTCATCAATACTACCTACCTAAATAGGTTATATAGTAATAAATAAAGTCTCTAAAAGCCGATAAGATTCAAATAAGTATACCAATCATTTATAGCATAGAATCATAGGTACTAAGGCCCTTACATCGAGGAATTTAAGCTTATAAAAAAATAAAATGTGGTCTTGTTGATCCCTAAATACCATTATTGAGGAAACAACCAATTTATTTTCCATCATGTATTAACCATTTTATTATTCACATGTCTTATGAATCATTAAAACAATAGTAAATGAATAAAAATAGCTTGAAATCAATATAAAAATGGTCCACTCATTATTTATATAACATTAAAATTTCTCAAAAACAATTTTAAATATTTATAAATACTATTAATCCTATAATCATAATTACATAATTTATTTGTTTAAAAATTTAAAAAAATTCAACCATCCATAACACAATAATTTCTATAATAAAATATAGCACACTATCTATAAAGTCAAGAGGAAATAATAATACAACATAAACAAAATGGTTCAAAAAATAAAACCATTAATTTAATCTCTAGAACATCAAATATTAATAATTTTCAACATAATATAATCCCCCAGTTTAGTTATTTAATATCCATAATTGAAAAATAATTCATATACTAAATAATTAGAAATTTGTAATACAAGCGATAATACTCCCAAGAAATTTTTTTACTATAACAAGTGATAAAATTATATTTCATTTCCTTAATTCCATAAAATCAATTAATTTATAATTATTATACATGATATTAACCCTATGTATTTCTTAGATGATTCATGGAATAATTATTATTTATAGCATGAAAATAAAAATCCTTTTTCGTTCTTTTAAATTTTTAGTTTAAGAAGAATGTTAAAATGTATGTGATTTCCATATTTTTAAGATAATAAAATCATTAATCAATAGCATGAGAGGACATATTTTAATTATTATATAAAATTCTAAATATTATTGAATAAACATTATTCATGAAATTTATAGATTATTATCTTCTTAAGATTAATCACAAGGATTTACCCTAATAAACTAAGCATGATTTAATCATAACATGAACAAATGAAAGAGAAGAGTCGGATATATAAGATCATGAGATGCTTTCAATATTTCACTACAAAAAAATAAAGAAAATATATTATGGGGTTTTCAGAGTACAGAAACATTCACGAGGGATCCAAAAAAGTGGATAAGGGTTTTTAAGACTCTAAGAGAAAATATTTGGATTGTAGATACTAGATAGAAAAAAAGTATATTGAATTAGGGGTAAAAGTATTTTTTTTGGAATAAAAACTACATTTTTATATATCTATGAAACTAAACTATAATATCCAATTTTAATCCAAATTAATAATGTTTATATTTAACCCCATTTAATTCCATATTAATGTACCATTTAAAGATCCCAATTTTGGGGAATTCAAAGTATCATTTATCATACGCGATTTAGGATTTAAATCCCTTGATTTAATATATTATGTCCATATTAACATTTCAAAGGGTATTTTACATCATTTGGGAAGAACTATAAATCTTGGATTTTTTCTATATAAATGTCTAATATTGAGTATTAAAAATGTGATGTGACCACATGGATCAATCACATGATCAAAACAACTAATCACATGAACAATGTGAGTGGTTGTATAGATCCACCACACCACATGGGTCAGCCACATGAACATGGGATAATATTCCTATTAAATGGATAGTATCGACCATATAAACAAAATATTAAGAATTTTTATTGAACCTGCCACATGGATCGACCATACCACATGGATTTATCACACAAAAACTGTATCAAAATAACATTCAGAGGATTAACCACATGATGGGAGTGATTGATAAAATGCTAAAAAAGATATATCACATGAATAAATGGATCAAAAACATGAAAATGGATTTCTATAATTAACAAACAAGTTACCACATAGTTATTTAACACACCACATGAGAAAATAAAGTGACTGCACGGTTAGTCAAGAGACAGCGTGAAAAACATAAATATTAAAAAGGTAAAAGTATCCAAGAACCCCCCAATACCTATATACTTTTGAAAAATAGAAATGATGGGATTTATAAACCTTGTAACATACACTAAAATTAGATATTAATAAATTCAAGGTCGTATTTTTCTTTAAAATATGAATTAAATTGTAAAAACCATGAAAGAAAACTGTTGTGGTTGTAAAACTCTAGGATAATGATTGATGAATGATTTTAGACATGTAGTAAGGAATCAAATATCATTATAACATTCTGTGTACCCATTGTGACAAAAAAATTTCAATTTAAATTTAAAATTACTATTTTAGTATAAAACATTCATCACATCCACAAAACTAATAAAATGGACACAGATTATCAATATACACTATCATAATGAACAGTGAATTATTTTTGACAAGTTGGAATGAGCCAAACATATGTCCAATACGATGTGAAAGAAGTATTGTTGAAAGAGCATGTTTTGAATTTAAAAGTAATAATTTGTTAAAAAATACATGACACATACTTAAAAACTAAGAAAACATTCTCATATTTTATTTAAACACTATATAAATGCCCATTTATTCTTTTTAAAAATATAGAATAAAACTCATTTCCTTTCAAAATGTGGTGTGGTTGGAATGAATTAATATATATTTTTATATTTCTAGTTGGTTTTAAATTTTTTATGTGTTATTAATAAAAACTTTTATTTTATTTTTACATATATATTTCTCATTTCAATTTAAATAACCTTTCTTTGTGTATTTAAATGTGAAAGGGATATTTATTCCTCAACACACTCTCTTAAACATGTTCTTATTTTAAAAATCATGTATTTTTATATGTCTTAACAATATATTATTATTCAAATATGTTGTGAAATGATAATATATATTTATTATTTTTATTAGGATTTTTTGTTCATTATATTGATTATGATTCATTATTGTACAATATTTATATGTGTTTTTTTTTTGAGTTTTTTACCTATTTTAGCTCTAAATAGTCGCCCACAAAACCAGTTGGACCATTTACAAATACTAATAATGCATTGATAATGGCCCCATTTCTACCACAGTAACTTTCATAGATTGTTCTTATCACCATGAAACCTATTTTCTTATGCTAAAAAATGGATTCGATTGTAATGGTTCATTAGGTCACATGTTTTGAAATAAATTCTACATAATTTTTTATCAGCCTCATGTTTCTATATAACTTAGAAAATATTAATTTAATAACTTATAGGTTTATATTTAAAAATAGACACACACACAACCCAATTAATTCTATTTCATACTTTAGATTATCATTAAATTTTCATTGCATTGATGAGGTATGGAAAACAATGTTGGTTTTTTATATTAATATTTAGATTTGATTTATTTAATGTAATTATCAAATTTATAATTTGCAATTTAACTTTTCTTGATGTAATATACTAGTGATTTGATTGTGTCACTATTATACCACTATATTGAGTGGATTTAACATTCTACCCACATGTTTCCACTAATACCTTTTAACATTATTGAGTGAAAACAACCAGATTCGGTCTTGATTTATATTAAGAAACAAAAACCCATCCTTTCACTATAAGACACGAATAATCAGTGCCCTACATTTTAATTAGTGTAAAAGAGATCTAAATTGACATAATATTCATGAGACAATTTTTTTTATTTTGTGGTTCACAAAAATTAGTTCTATGTTTTAGGATATCATGATGGAATTTTACATCTTGTCTTTTATTTAATGTACCTAATATTATAAATGATATTAATCATATTATTAAAACTATATAGGGAGGGACATATCCCACATTAGTAATTTTACATCAAGAGATTTATTTAAAATTCAATAATTATAATTGCATTTTTTTATTCATTTATTTTGTAACTTATAGTTTTATCAAATCAATAAATAATATAAAATCATCATCCATATTTTACATCATATATTCAAATTTTTTAAGCTTTAGTTTCTTATTCATTTTACAGAACACAAACATCATTGGGTTGAGACAATATCATTCCAATATAAGTGTGCTTCTCAACTATAAAATATTATTGATCCTTTAGAAACAATTGAGGGTCAATGTTCAAGTTTCCTTTAACATAGATCCACAAATAAAGAAACAAAAAACAATAAATGTATCATCTCATAATAATAAAATTTAGGTTAATCAGCTATTTTTTTCTTTAAAAAACTGAAACATTTATTTTAATTCATAAAAAAATAAAAAAAAATGACAATGATTATCATTATAAAAATTAGAATCAATTTCTAAATATATAATCTATAAAATATAATTATATCATATACATTGTATATAAAATTGAGATATATACGAAATGACTTCCATTTCCTCACTTTGGTTAATAATGATTAGTAATTCAATATTAGTGGATTAGAATGGTGGAAAACACGGATAATTTATTTGTTTTAAATCCTTAATTTATGGCTAATACTATTTAAGGCATGTTAGATATTTATATCATGTACTAAGATATTAAATTAACAGATAACAAAATATAAAAATAATATATTTATGATATTGTAATGTTTTCTTTCAATTTTAATATTTTTTAAAATACAAAATATAAAAAAATATTTTAAAAGTATTTTAGGAAATAGAAAGGCATGTTAGTTAACCATTCATATTGATCATAAAATAATAATAAATCATATTTTTAAATTAATTGATTGGTGGGGGGATCCATCAATGATGGAGTATCATATCAAAAGAAGGAATTAAGTGTGATTTTAATAACGTTCACGAATTTAAAAAAACTAAATTAAGGTAAAATACTAAGAATAAGTAAGAAATAAGGGAAGGTTAAAAATAGTAAAATAAATGGTAACGAACATGAATATTTAGCATGTTGAAACCTACTTTGGACATAAATTCATGATAAGAACACTACCCACACGATATTTTTTATGAAAATGAATAATAAGAAATTATAGAAATAGAAAATGATAAGATACAAACTGGTGAAACTATATAAGTATTAGATTATTTTATCTCTAAGTCTTGTCATGAAATTAATATTTGGATTTATAAAAGACAAGGACCCTAGAAGGACTCACGGACACACCCTCTGTGACAAGACAAAATAAGTTTACAATATAGAACCGAGAAAACTAAAATTACATAGTTATAAACCCCGTGGCAACTCTAAGAACTTGGTAAAGATATTAAAAAAAGATGACTAGCATAATCAAGTTCATGGTACTCCTTTACTCTTTCTAGGATCAATATCTATACTAGAATTGATCTCTAAAGTAATATGTACATTGAATAGTGGTGTGAGACTCTAGGATTTAGATTATCATATTCTTTTTAACACTCATTCAATTTATCTCACTCATATACATGATACCCAAAAATCATATAAATTCTAGGTTATTAATAAAAATTCACATATTGATATATAAATTATGGTGTAATAATCATTACTTAACTATTCATTTGAGAATGAAACATAATTGAATAGTTAAGACACAAAATCAATTAACACCACCCAAAAGGACAATGAAATGTGATAGTTGTATCCAAACTAAATAGAAGTATGGGAATGAAAAATATATATAGTGGACATAAACGGTAGGATAAATATGAATCCAAAATGGGAGAGTAAACAAAAACACTTAATAAGTACAATTTCTCCCTTTGAGTACCACCAGATTACCATAATTAATGATGTAGATCAATATGAGAAAAACACTAAAAATATCAATATAGATGTTAGAGTTGGTATCCTAGTAACAAATTATTATTCATTGTTTATATTTATATTAAATTTATTGAATATTAATTTATTATATTGTTACAAATTTTTCATTGTTTATGAATAGATTTACTATAATAATGTCCTAGAGTATTTTTCGCATTGATAAATAAATAATAGTTCCCCGCTATGATGAGTACTATGAAGTGCTCTGAAAATATTCTAATTGTAGTTCCATGGTTGGATAACATATTATTATGGGAAACATAGTATTTAAATTGGTAGGTTCAAGTTCTCATAAGTGGATGAGGCTTCGTCTAATGAAGTTCACATGTGTTAATCTCCTAGATGGGAGATTATGAGAAAAAACCCACCAGTGTGAATTTTTTATGTTATGGTGTCATCAAATATTCCTATATGCAGGCATTTGTAATGGTCCTTATAAATTAGGGTAATCATTAATATATGTGATGACTTACACACTTATATTTAATGACCAAAACCATCACACCATATATTGGTGGTAAGTATGGTATGTTGGGTGCCTCACAATTGACATGTCATTAATGGGTAAGTCAAGGAAGGATTTTCCATTCCATCTTTATGGAAGTTGATATATCGGCCCTTTGATTGTAATAGAACCATGTCATTAAATCCCATGGACATGGTGTAAAAACATGTTTATTTAAGATAATCAATGAAATACATATCAAGTAAATAAGTTGATGACACCTCCATGCAACCTACTTTGATTTTGGATCACGTATTATTTCATGTCTTCCTAGTTTTCTAAGAAAATTAGATATTTCCAATTTGACTTAAAAAGGGAGTTGTTAGTAAAATCTCCTACGGAAAGTATCATTGCTACAAAGTTTTGTGAATCAGTTCCCATTAGGGCATATAAATGTTCTTTATCTGCTGATCTCATCATCATACCCATGATTGAATTTGATATAATACTCAGTATGGATTGGATATCGAACCATTATGAAAAAATTTATTGTAAGAAGAAAGAGGTTACTATTTTTGATGATGATGATAAAGAACAAATTATGTTTAGAGTAGAATCGTCACCACCTAATTCTTATATAGATCCACCCCCAGTACTAAATTCAATTATTGTGGAGGAAGATAATGAAATAACTATGGGTGAGGAAAATAATGTTCAAATAGAGAATTTACCTATTGTGAAAGAATATGTTTATGTGTTTCCAGAAGATTTACCTGGACATCCTCCAGAATTAGAAATTGAGTTTTCTATTGATTTAATTCCTGGATCAAGGCCCATATCAAAGACCCCTTATAGAATGAACACTGTGGAATTAGTGTAACTAAAGAAACAACTAGAGGAATTGAGTAATAAGGAATTTATTCACCCTAGTGTTTCTCCATGGGGATCCCCTATCCTTTTTGTTATAAAGAAAGATGGATCTATGAGGTTGTGCATTGATTACAAGGAGATCAATGCTAAAACAATAAAGAAAAAGTATCCCCAACCTCACATTGATTATTTATTAGACCAACTTCATGGATCTCAATACTTTTCAAAGATTTTACTTTGATCTAGATATCATTAGTTATGTGTGAAGAAGGAATACATTTCGAGAACAGCATTTCGAACCAGGTACAGGCATTACGCATTTACAATAATGCCTTTTGGATTGAATAATGCACCCTCTGTCTTCATGGATCTAATGAATAGAGTTCTCAAGGAATATCTTGATGACTTTGTAGTGGTATTTATTGATGATATCTTTTTATACTCCAAAATCTACGAATATCATGAAAATCACTTGTGCATTATTCTGAAGACTCTTAGAAGACATGAATTATATGGGAAGTTTAACAAGTGTAAATTATAGCTTTAGGAGATTTCTTTTATTAACCATATTGTCTCTAAGTATGGAATCACTATTGATCCTTATAAGACTAGAGCAATACAAGAATAGAGAGCACCAATGAGTATAACTAAGGTATTTAGTTTTATTGGTTTATTAGGTTATTATCAGTGTTTCCTCCAGAATTTTTCCCGATTGGCAAACCCATTAACCAATCACACATATAAAGGGGTTAAATTTGTATGGAAAAAAGTGTGTGAATAATGTTTTAAAGAACTTAAGATAATATTTGTCAATGATCCTATATTGAATCTACCATTAGGGAATTATGGGTTGATTATTTATAGTGATTCATCAAATAATGGACTTGGTTGTGTCCTTATACAGAATGATAGGGTTATTTCCTACCCATCACGACAGCTAAAAATTCAAGAGAAAAACTATACTACTCATGATCTTGAGTTAGCAGCTGTAATCTTTGCTTTGAAGATATGGAGACATTATATCAATGGTGAAAAATGTGATATTTATACTGATCAAAAGAGTATAAAGTATATTTTTTGATAGAAAGAACTCAACATTAGGAAAAAGAGATGGCTTAAACTACTAAAGGATTATGATTTCATGATACACTACCTCCCAGGGAAGGAAAATAAGGTGGAAGATGCTTTGAGTAGAAATGATCATGGAGTTTTGAACAAGATGGGAGTTGAAAATGATCCTATATACATGGATCTAGTAAATATGGATATGGGAATAACTATAGAAGTTGAATCATCAATGCTTTTTCAAATGGTTTCCAAACCATCTTTACTAAAAAGGATAAAAAGTTCTCAGGTTGATGATGAGGAGTTTTAAAAGAAGATTAAAGATGTGAATAACGGGAGATTGAGTGACTTCATATATGAAGATGGAATTTTGAAATTTGGGAATAGACTTTGTGTTCCCGATATACTAGATCGAAAAAGAGAATTATTGGATGATTATCATAGATCCAATTTCTCTATACACCATGGGAGCACCAAAATGTATAGAGATTTGAAGGAACATTTTTGGTGGGACAATATGAAGAGGTATATTGCTGATTTTGTGTCATGATGTATGGTTTGTCAACAATTGAAATATTTAAGGCAATAGCCTATTGGAGTCATGCAACCTCTTCCCATACCTGAGTGGAAATGGGATAATATTATAATGGAATTTGTCATGAGACTACCAAAGACTCCTAGATGGAACGATGCAATATGGGTCATTGTTGATCATCTGACTAAGTCCGCACATTTTCTTTATATAAGGGAAGATTTACCACTTGAACGTTTAGAAAGACTATATATTTATGAAGTTGTAATACTTCACGGAGTACCACTATCGATTGTTTCTGATTGTGATCCAAATTTTACATAAAGATTCTAGAAAAGTCTTTAGAAATCCATGGATACTGAACATCATTTGAGCACTTCCTACCACCCCCAAACTGATGGACAATCATAACGGACTATTCAAACGTTAGAAGACATGTTGAGATCATGCTCACTTGATTTTCATGGTATGTGGGATCAATATTTACCTCTGGTAGAATTTTCCAATAACAATAGCTTCCATTCAAGTATTCATATGGCACCATATGAAGCATTATATGGAAAGAGATGTCACACACCAACCTATTGGGATGATGTTGGTGAAATAAAACTTTTAGGCCCATAACATGTGGAGGAAATGATGGAAAAGGTGATGGTAATCCAAAACCACATCAAAGTAGCTCAAATTAGGCAGAAGAGCTATATTGATAACCAAAGGAAGGATTTGGAATTTTAGGTAGGAGATTATGTTTTCTTGAAGGTATCTCCATTGAAGGGTGTTATATGTTTTGATAAGAAGGGAAAATTGAGTCCCAGGTATATCGGACCTTTTGAAATTATAGAATGAATTGGGGTTGTATCTTACCATTTGGAAATGTCGCCAAGTATTTCCAAAGTTCACGATGTATTCCATGTATCACTGTTGAGAAAATACATGCCTGACCCAATGCATGTACTCACCTATAATGAATTATAACTAGAACCCAATCTGTCTTATTGTGAAGAGCCTATCAAGGTTCTTGATACAAGAGAACAAGTGTTGAGAAACCGGACGAATCTTCTGGTAAAAGTCCTATGGAGAAACCATAAGATGGAAAAGGCAATGTGTGAACCCAAGGAACTTATGATGAAGACCCACCAGAGTATTTTTATGTATTAATACTCTATAAATTTCAAGGAAGAAATTATTTGAATAATGGGAGAATGTAACACCCAAAGCTTCCACAGTACGCTTCTCTTTGAATAATACAGTAGCGTGTGTTGTACGCAACATTGAGTTCTAACACACCACAACCAATAAAACTAGCCATTATGAATAGTAATTCCCACTTTTTGAAATTTTATAAATTTTACCTTTCAAAATGTACTTCATTTATTGATTCGGAATATCAAAATTAGCTTAGGGTGAATTTTTGGTATTTTTCTAAAAATTTCAATTTTTGATGAATAGTGAAAAAACACTCAGTCATTGTTTAAAACCAACTTTTTATAATTCTTTATTTTATTTAATTTTATCTTAGGTAAAAATAGATACATAATACCTACATATGTTCATTATAAATCATTAGTGTCCGTTTATAATAATTTTAGATATATAAAAACTTTATTGAACTTTTTGCCGTGTTTTACTTACCTCCTAGGAGTAGTTACAAATTTACATAAATCATAATTTTACCACTTATGTGAGTTAAATTTAAAAAATCCAAGAGACCCGTTTAATATCAATGATTAAAATGTGGTTAAATAAGATACAAATAATTTTTTTTGAATAATAACCTTTTACTTTTATTTGCCACGGTTCAAAGTAAATAGGGTAATTAAGGGTAAAAATGTTATTATTATTACCATAACGCATGTCCTAATTCTATTTGATAAGTATAATTCGACCAAAAAAAACCTTATAAATGAAATATGAACCTCTATGTTCCACTTGGATTAGATTAGGACATTTATTATTATTTAATTCAAAGAAGAGTTAAAAGTGTTAAATTCAATGTTTAATAAATAATACATTTTTATTATAGGGTTAAACATAAGATAAATTCGACTATATATATTTATTAGAAATATAAAATTATTTCCTACATAATGGTGTTATATATATATATATTTTAAACATTAAATATCTTAATTTATTTATGACACAATGATGATACAATAATTACCTAATTAAAAGCAATATTAAAATAATTAATATTTTAAATATCCAACTAAATGTAATTTGAGACGTTTTTGAAATTAAACTAATTTTATAGGTTAATATTAAATATTAGGGTTGGTTTGATGAGTTTTTTTCGAAGTAATAATTCTGTTATGAATTTAGAAAAAACAGAATACCAAATAGTGTCAAAATTGTCATAAAAGAGTTTTTAAAACAAATATTATATTATTAATTTATATTATATTCTTAAAAATCTGAGGTTCAGAAAAAAGTATTATATAATGATAGGTTTATCATAAATTAACCACTTGGGGTTCTCATGAAAGTATATTTTAATTTTATTAACCATATAATATAAAAATACAAAGAGGCATGGTAAATGTCAATCTTTTTAACTAAAAGTTAAATATAAAAGATAAGGATAATATAGTGATCCAAACCTATATAAAACCAATTTGTTTCGTGGAGTTTGACCCATAATCACCTTATACTTTAAATAGTATACTTTGGAGCCATTAGAAACCGAAAATGATTTTATTATAAAATAATATTTCTAGCTTTTCCAAAGGTTCCCCTCACCCCTTTTATAATAGATCACTCCCCCTTCTCTCTAATTCACATCTTCAAAGCCATTTAGCTCTGTCAAGACCTACCCAAATACCCTATAAACTGTCCTCCCTTAATCCTAGAGGACTTCCTTTAGTCAAAAATCCAATCTATGTATCCATTTGGATCAAATCAAAAGGAAGAACCCGAAGAAGAGGTAAATATCTCACCACCTCTTTCATGTTTTTTCTTCTTCCACTTCTTCGTTAATTGTTGTTTCCATTCTAAAATAATAAATCCAGTATATTATATATAATTTGATGTTATTATAAATATGGTACAACCATATTCATTATTCTATCCATCCTTCGAATGACATGTCACCATACGTGCTTACGTACAGCTTATTGTCTCCACGTCGTGGTGTAATTGTTATTCAATACATTATTATTTGTATGGGAATAATAATGATGTTTAATTGAATTAAATAATAAATATAACATGATAATTATTCTGTATATATGATATACCATCCAATTATATATTATTTTAGTATCAAAAAATGATATTTTTGCTCGTGCGTACCTACGGATTATCGTCTCCATGAACACGATGAGATTCATTTCCAATCGTATCCATTCAAAACTAATTTTCATTAGATGATTAAAAATAATGTTTAAAGACTTAATATCATTCTTGAATATGAATTAGATAAATCCTATCAATAAAAAACATTACCCACATAACAAATCATATAAAGGGAAATGATTGAGTTAACATCCGAAACGACGATAATACTAAGATATTATTAACAAAGCAATGTTAAAAGATAATATATGATATCATATTAATATATATGATTATTTTATAATTTAATAAAAATTATTTCACCATTATAAAGGAGGTTAACCTACCCTCGACCAAGGAAAAGTACAAGGTAAGGGTTAATTTCACAATCTCTTTATTATATGAGGTTGTTTTTACGTAAGTATCTACTAGGACATATTTATTATCCTTATCCATGTTTCATGAAAGAGTTTTCAATGGGATTATTTTAAGGTACTTTTTTATGAAAACATCATTTTAAATGTTTTAAATCTTTATTCTTCTAAGTCATTCACATTAATGTCCACGTTTTCAAAAATGGGTTTTAAGGATTTATCTATATGGACATGAATTTTTTTAAAATGTTGATTCCTTTCAAAAGTTTCAAAGGGGTATGGGAAACATTGATTTAAAATGTATTTAAATGTATTTCTATAAAAATTGTGTGACATTTAAATGTTTTCATGAAAAAAGGGATATTTCTTTCAAAGAGTTTTACAAATCATTTTCATCTATGTCAACATCCTTTGATGGATTTTAAGATTATTTGAAGTTGATTTATTATGATACAAAACTTCCAAATTGTATTGAAGGTTTTGTTATATGTTTGACTATGGATGTGTTATTTTTACACCATTCATGGTTTATGGATAATGTATTGACATTTCGTACGCTAGTTTTAATACGAATGTTTATGTTATGTTTAAACCTCTTGATATGAGGAATGCATTAGACTTAGTAAGTGACGGGTGGTGCCCACTATAGCTCCTCGATGCATCAGTAGGTTTCATGAGACAAACTAGTGTCTTGGCACAAGGCCTTGACAAAATCTTATTTGTAGTCTTGGAACAAGGTCTTGACTATGTGGTTATGAATGTCTGGAATTATGCATTTCATCATTAAGAAAGTGGCTATTAATATTGCATGTGATTACTCAACTATTAGAATATTTATGTGACTAATTAAATGGAATTATTTTGATTTATATTTTCCATATTATGATGAAGATTATGTTGAAAGGGATTTTGTTTTAGTTCTATACATTGCATTAAATGTTTATGCTTATTTATGAAAGTTTCCGCTATATTGTTATCCTTTATAAGCATCTGATCTCACCCATTTTTATGTTTTATTTTTCCCAGGATGTGAAGAAGTATATTATGAATGACCTATACAGATAGTTTAGGGGATCTCAGTGTTGTCTATGGAAATAATGTTGTTTTAGTTATCGATTTTATGATGTAATGTAAACCTTATGAATGTATCTAGTACTTACAAGGATACTAAACTAATTGGCCTTTCGAGACTTGATCTTTTGTGATCATGACAACATTATCTAATAATGCAGAGTCTCTGGGTAACTAAGGTAGGGGAGTTACACTATAGATAGAGAGTAGAAGAAATGAAAACAAAATGAGGTAAATGGGGAAAAATTACTCTGCTAACCATACCAAATGAGGAACCTAGATTATCTATTGTAGATAATTTTTTGAAGAATATGGTAATACCAAGGAGATCAGGGGAGAATCTATAACATACTGTTACCCGATCCATCCTCTTGGTGGGAATAATGTAATAAAATAGACCAAAGACTTTTTTTGTATCCAAAATGGAAAAACCAAGGTGTAATGTCCCCAAATTAGGGAATTTATAAACTAATGGGACATTATATAGAACATAATAATATACTTGTTCTCTAATAGTTCTTAGATAATCCAGTAGATAAGATAGTTTCTCATGTTATGTCGAAAAATGGGGTTTATTAGAGGAGTATCTAGAGATAAAAATATATATAATTAATAAACAATATAATAACACATGTAACCTATATAAGAATCATCCAAAAACAACAATCCAAGGATTTTCCCTTACCATTAAATGAACAACACATAATGAATGTCCCATACTGAGGACATACATATTTCTCTTACAATGGCAAGGAATTTCACACATTTAAAGGAGAGTCTTCAAAGAAAACCCATATCCAAATGTTCTAACATGGCCTCACGCAATTTTATTGTGACAAACCATTTCATATATATCTAAACACAACACTTATAAATGAAAAATTTATATGGAAACCCTCTTGAAAACCCAAAAAACCTTTTGGAAATCCAAACCAATTTATAAATTCAACCAGGAATTCCAACATACATTTGGTGTGTATGGACAAATAATTTTGTTTATAAAAATCATTAAAAAGTAGAATATAGCATGATTTCATTCTAAATAATTATCTAAAATTATTATATTACTAATTACTATCAAAAAATGGTATAAAAATAAATTAATCAATGATTATTAATTTTAATGTCTAATTCATAGTGTAACCTTCCTCAATCCAACACGCCTGCAATAATTAAAACTCCAAACTTACACGCATATACACCATTATATATATATGAACCTTTTGAACCAATTCACATATTCTCCTCTTTATGAGTGAATATTTACATGGATGGTATATATACATACATACATACTCTTTATATTAATTAAATCTATATTCTAGGGGCTACATATTGTCTCCTCCGATGAACACAGTAATAATATACCTAAAATAATCCCCAATGAAATATAAAGAAAAAAACAACCCATTTAGGGTTAGGGATCATCTAAAATAGTTTGTAACATAAGGGGGATAAATAGATAAAGAAAAATGGAGAACATAAAGACAGCGAGAGGATGAGAACCTTACTGAAGCTGATCACAACATAAAATAGATGAAAAAATGGTCAAAATTATAAGAAGAGGAGGATTTCTAGGCACCAAGGGAGGTTTATGATCATTTATAAATGAGAGGTGATGGGCTGGTCAAGTGAGAGATTGAGGATGTGTTAAATTAAGTTAAATTATCTATTTTTATTTGTTATAAAAAGGATTCATCACAAGGTTTGGGATGTACAGTTTGGAAAAGAGTGAAACAATTGTGTACCCTCTACTGGGCTCCTAGAGAACCCCAGAGGGAGTGTCTACATGGTTTGAAAAAATGTGTACAAAATATGAATTTTTATCTGTAAAAACTTATATAATTTATCACATAGTTAACACATGGTTTGTCAAACCGTATTCTTTAATCATATGACATGCTATACAATCCCATAAGTTTAAATTTATAAGAAAAAACTCCCAAAAGAAGAAATAAATAAGTATAATCTAGAAATAAAATTAAAATAATAGAATAGTGTTGTGTCATGGTGTTTTAATTCCCCCCACAATTAATCTTTATACCCCTATAAAGTCTCGAGAATCTTGATTGATGAAGACCAATATAATGATGAACTATGACCGAAGGTAAGATCTGAAAACTTGAAGACCAAAGAACTAACACTTGATTTTACTCAAAACTAGAAACTCCGAAATCCCAGTAGAATTTATGGTACCATCCTTAAAATAATCCAAACATCTATGGAATCCATCTAAAAAACACCAATAAACAAACAATAGTGGAATTATAAAAGAGACTTGCTCTTTTCAAAACACAATCAAATATGGTAAACCCATACTCCCATTATAAAAACCACAAAAAAGACTCATTATGGTCTATTTGGTATATTCATGGTCATCTATCACACAAAAAACTATCCATTCCATCTAACTACTATAATCAGGGTGGGGAGGGGTAATAAATAAGAAAGTGCCCCATCAAGAACACATGGAAGCTGGGTTCACCATTATCTCATCATCTGGTGGCCTCCTGACCATATTTAGACCCTATAGAAACATGGATTTCCCAATCTAGAATACCCCTTGAAACGTAATAGAAATCAAAACATAAGGGAATTGTTTCACAAAAAAATAATTCCACTATCTTCCAATAAGAATATTTTAATTTCTTTTTTCTAAAATGAAAATAAATTAAGAACATAATTCCCACAAATGGGGAACACAAAATCATTATACCATTCCAATAAAAAATGAGACATCACTAAATAACACATCCAAAATAGAATAAATTTACAACAAAACAAACATTATTCATAGAATAGATCAGCACCCTACTCTTGAAAATTTTATGCGGGACTTCAGAAGTGGTGGAATTTTATCTACATAACTTCCTTGAAATACACATGAAAAAAACTAAAAATTACCTTGGAATCCACATGTATTGTATTTTTTTTTTGATTCTATATAATACATGTTCTTGTACACTGACATTCCACACTATTGGCACACCCACCACTTAACTCTGAATGAGTTTGGAAAGAAGAAACATGAAGAACACTTAATTACACAACCCAATAGTAAATATATGGATCTCTTTACTTTTACATTACATGAAACACTACCAAAACTTCCAGTAATAGGGAAAACATCCCTTACATTTGGTTCACCTACTAGAATAGCATCAACCCAAACATCCTACATAATTGCATCAGCATCAGTGTCAGGGAACTACCATTTTTTTGTGTCAAAGGCCCTTTTTATGTAATTTAGCCTTCAATGAAATATTTTCAATATGTTTTAGAAGATATAACACCATCTAAAAAAATATATCAGTATACTCAAGAAATGTTGGATCAAATATATTAATATCATATAATTCTATTTCCTTCGGTACCCTCATTGTCTTGGGGGAAAACAATCAGATGAACATGGTCATACAGATTTCCCAGGAATGGCCTCTTTAGGGTTCAGACTAGAACATAAACTTGCAAAACATTCATCTTTGGCCTTCTAGAATGAAGGTCGTGAACATGAGTTTATGTGTCTTGGGAATCTCAAGATAAAAAAAAATCTCCTAAATTTTTTTCAACCATTCCTTATATTTTTCTGGTTCTAGCTGACCAAATAAATGAGTAGTGTTAAACTATTTTACAACTCGATGAATTCCTAATACTGAGGACCTCTGAGATCAATGTACGTAATATAATAAATAGAAAAATGATAAAATACTTGATCAACCAAAATTATATGGTGGATGGACCACCAACATATCTTATTTAGGATTTCTTAGATCCTATTGGGGTGTAATCTAAATAAAAAGAAAACAAAAACTAAATTAAAACCAACTACCTATCAAGAACTAATCATAATTTAAAAAATAAGGAAAAAAACTCGAATATAGAACGAAAAAATTTTATAAATCCAACTAACCACCACTTTTAAATCCATTTTCAAACTCCATACTCTAAAAATTTTCATTCTATTGAAAATCCCTTGATATCCATCAAGAAATAAAAACATTTTTCTAATTAAAAATCCTTCTCATTTTAAAATTAGCCTCATTTTATCAATGATAATTTAATTAAAAATTCATTTTAGAAAACTTCTGTTAAATATGTTTTGAAAACCAATTTTTTTTTCATTTCTGAGACCAAAACATCACTATTTGAAAACAATGTTTCAAAATTTATGATAAGTATTTCTAGAAAAATTTTAATACTAATAAAATAGAAAATAAATTCCAATATTATACTTGTGACAATGAGTGACTTGGCCATATGGTTGGAAGCCGTATCCCAATCACACCAATTCCATAATGAGTTATTTAGGAACATATTCTTAGGATCTATATGTCTAATTAGACCTTTCAAGATCACCTAAAACCACTCTCCCAAAAGTCATTTCATTCCCCAAAAACAAAAATACTCATAGAAAATAAAAAATAATTAATAAAATAAAATAAAAATTAACCCAAACCAAAGATTATTAAGAATGGAAAGAAAAAAATCATAAAGAAAATCAAAATCCTACATCCTATAATAACTCATGGTTTGATACTATAAGTGTTGGCTTGAGGCCTCCTCATACTTATACCCCAATTCTAAATATTCCTACTCCTTTTACATTGAAGAATAAAATAATATATTTTTCTATGAAATACAAGTCTTATAAAGTACTAATACTATAATTCCATATTTCATGAACCAACCAGGGTCGACCCTAAACCAATCATCATAGCTGGCCTGCAATATCCCCAAGGCGCGTTTCTGATCTCCATGGGGTGGCCACAAGAACCAAGGGAATAAAAGAGATTCAATGGTAATTATTTTGACCAATATAAACAAATACATATAGTGAAAATATAATAAAAATAACCAATATAAATAAAATAATTTATAAGAAAAATAAACTGAAAATAATTCCAAACCTGATTACTTACTAGATCTCCATGTAACCCCATGGGTAATTATCTAACCCAAGACTCAAGATTTATCCATAACAATAGAGAGAAAGATAAAACCCAAACCTAAATATAAGAACAAATATAAAATTATAGGCATGAGTATTAAAACTCATTATACATGCCCAAGTAAAACCAATCCATCTGAATTTACTTTTAGTAAAACATCCATTTACTACTAGTTTGAAAAAAATGTATAAATAAAGAATTTTTATCCATTAGATTTCAAAAAAATAATCAACACATTTACCTATTTAGTTAAAAAAAGTTTTCCCTAAATTTGAAGGCTTGATAATTTAATAGAAAAGGGGGAGGGATAGAGAGTGAAAATGAAAAAAAATGTTTGTGCAAAGGTGTGAAGGAGACTATGAAATTTTTTTCAATTTTTTTTTCATGAAAACGTTTTAGAAAATAAGCATTCACCTTTAGTAAATAGACACACCCCATATATTTAGATAAACTATGATAACATAATGAGGGAAATAGTCAATAGATAATATAGTAACCATACCATATAATAGTCCAAGATGATCTATAATAGACAAGAAAGTACCATAGAACACATGAAGACCTATGAGCTCAAGGAAAAATCATGAGTATATTATAAATTGATTCATATTTTCAGTGTGCCTGATGAAATCCAACATCCCTAACACATAGTCACACCCTAAATATCATAACAAGGTGGAACCATCCCTAAAGAATATTGTGTCTATACTATGGTTTCATTAGAAAAAATGTAATACTAAACTAGTGTAGCAATAATTCTCAGATAATCCACTAGTTATTCTTGGTTTTCATTTTATGCCTAAAATGGGGTTGAGATAAAGAGTATCATGCAGTCAAGCATACATAAATAATAAACCCAAGAAATATAGAATCCACCTACACAAGCATCACCCTTGAACACTACTCCAAGGAAGTTAACTTTCCCTTAAATGAAAAAAGGGTGGGTCCATATCGAGGAATCACACATTCCTCTAATAAAGAAAAGGTAAGAGACACATCCCAATGAGAGTTTTCAAAGTAAAACATACTTCTAAAAGTGACCACACAATCACATATAATCTAGGGCTGAAAAACAATTTCAATGTGATCCAAAAAACACTTATAAATTTGATGTTCTCTTATAAAACCTCTTGGAAAACCAAAACACTATTTAGATATCAAAACCAATTTATAAAGGACAACAAGTTATTCCCAAAAAGTATGGTTTGTAATGATTAAAAAGAACATTTACACAAAGTATTGTATAGTGGGAAAAAAATTATTTCATTCCAAATATTTCTTCAAAACGCTATATATTACCTATTTGAATCAAAACATGGTATAAACGTCAAGTAATCAATGATGATTATATTTAAAAGACAATATATAGGGAAACCTACCTCTATATAAGACTCTTTTAATGACAACAACTCCAAACTTAAGTGAATATACACTACTACAAATATATATATAACTCCATGACCCATGTCACATATTCCCCTCTCCAAGAGGGAATATGTAAAAATAGTGTGTGTGTGTGTGTGTCTAATATCGTTTTTATAAATTTTTAAGTTGTATTAAACAATCCAAAAGTTGTTTCTTTGAGAAAATATGTAATACCAGACCTCCAATCAACCCCTACAAACCCTAAGGACCACAAAAAACCAAAAAATACATGCATTTTGAGTTAAAATTCATTCAAACGTGTAATAAACATAAGAGGGATAAGGAGGCCATGAAATAGAAGAAAAGAAAGATAATAATAGGAGAGGAATTTTACCAGGGTTGAACGCACTAGAAATTGGTAGAAATAATATTCAAAATCGGAAGAAGGGGATGAGTTCAATGCACCATGGGAGGGGGCTACTCCTGGGATGGGTGTGGGGAGGGGGATAATCAAGTGAGACATGGAGGGGGTTTTAAATTTTGTTTTTTAATTAATTTATTTTTATTTTAAAAGAAACATTGGATGGTTTGGTTCACACAGTTAGGAAAACTGTGAACCAACCATGTGCCCCCTGCTTGGCTCCTTGAGCACTCTAAATGGGATGGCTGCATGATTTGGAAAAGCATGTGCCCACCATGGAGTTGGATATGTCAAAAACTACATAATATTTCACATGATTATCACATGGATTAGAAAAATGAGCACCTTAACCATGCAACATGATATATATTCTAAAAAACTCTCATTTTCAAGGAAAAACACTGAAAAGAAAAACTAAATAAATATGAACTCAAAAATAATTAAAATAATAGAATAGTGTAGGGTGAGTGAGTGAAACCCAAAAATGGTGTCTTATTTATTAAATTGGTGTTAAATAAAAGAAATGAAATCATTATGTATTGAATAATTTAGTATAATTGGTGAACTATACACATACATTCATCCCATTTTACATTGGAAATGAAATATAAAACATAGTGAATGAAAATATTCAGAATACTTGAACTCATTAAAATATTCCCTCTTCATTCATGTTGAAAAAAATAGTGGGTTTTCTCAAATCCTCAATAATTGTTACATACAGCTGAAGGTATCATGAATAAATAAGGAATAATAAATACGAAAATTTAACTTACTAAAATCACATTCCATTTAATCAATAAAATGATCACAAAATTTATCCATGGATAATATTAAATTATATACTATCATGGATTATAATAACAAAAATTATCAGTGAAATTAATTAATAATGTTGGATGTCTTTATCTTTGATATCAATATATGTTTACATTCAAGGATTGTTCCATGATTTTTTGAACTATGGATAAGTATACACAAAAAACCCATTTAATAATTGGAGATAACTAGATTTTTCATAACACAAATCGATGCATAGGGAGGTTATCTATAATTTCTCCCCACCCTCCACTACATTTCAAATAAATTTCATATATATTTAATTATGAATTTAATTCATAATCTATATTCCTTGTCAACAAAAATCAATATTGAGTAAATAAAATGAAATATTATGATTTTTTATCCAATCAAAAAGTTTCACAGTAAAACACTATTTGTAGAAATAATATATGGTTTAAAAAATAATTCAATCCATGATTAAAATAATATGGATGTTTAAGATAAATATAATTTTCAATGAACATTTATTACAAGAAACATAATGTTTCAAGAGACTGTTAATGGATAGAAAAATAATAAGAGATAATATATGACTATCAATTCATCCCAAATCTATTTTTTTGTAACAAAATAAAGTCCTTTTGGGAACTAATAAAATGAAATTGAACCATTAAAAAAATATTTGATTCTATATTTTTCTTCTTATAACAATTTATAACATATAGAAGAAGATAAATAGGTTAAATTAGTTATTAGGGTGGTAAAATACATTAGAAATGTATAAATTAAATAGAAACATTTCTTTTGATCTTTCTAAAGAAATTTGAAAATGAATCTTTATTAAAACATTAAAATGATTCCTTCTAAATGTTGTAAAAAGTAAATGATAACCTATAATTACATTAATAAATAATTTTTTAAAATAAAATGAATTTTTTAAAATAATTGTAAAAAATATGGACATGGATGAAAAAATACTTCCAATCAAAAAGATAAATAAGATTATTTTTTATTTTAAAAACATCATAGATGGATTCAATTTATAAATAAATGATACGTTGATAAAAAAACATGGATAATCTTTAAATACCCAGATTATAATAAAATATATAGAGTTTATGAATGATATAATATACGATTCCTTCAATGAGAAAGACAATAAATCATATAAAATGAGATTGCAATGTAAATTCATACATATTTAGTAATTTTAAAAATATAACCCCTTGAAAGATTAAAATTAAATAGAAAAATTAATCATCATGAATAAATATATATTAATTTTAAACATATCAAAGGGTAATTATATACATCACATAAAAGTTTATTGGTTCATAATACCAAATATGTCTCAATAAAGTGAAAATTTGGATGAAAACTCTTACAATGATCAAAATTTTGAAGTGAGAATTAACCAATGAAGGGATAATGGGTATAAAATGTAAATCAAATTAAAAAGATTAAATACATAAAATAATATTCAAAAGTAATTACACACATAGTGTTATCATATCAAAGGCTATAAGGATAATATATAACCCAATTAATGGAAATTGACTTAAGAAACCACTTACCTCAAGTTCGAATTTCCTCATAAGAGATTTTATCCTTCTCTATATTTTTTTTATTTATTATAATTAAATAACATCACCAAAAACATATATATATATATATATATAATATCATATATAATCCATTTATAACATTTTATCACAATGTTTTCAATAATATTTTATTAGAATCTTCATGTTAGGTGTCAACTACTTTGTTTTTCATGTATGGGTTGATTCAGTAGTTTCATCCCTTGCATCTTTCTCTTGGTTCCATCACCTCCATTATCTTATTAATGGTATAAATATAATATTTATAAAATAAATCAATATATATATATATATATTCATATATAAGTGGTACATATAGAATAATGAACTAAACTATACTTGGAGATGGAAGACCGTACATATGCATCCATCCTGATTTAACTTTTTGAATGATGGATTGAAGGAAGGTAAAATTATAATTCACCATAATAGGATCATTTTTATATAAAATATATATTATATATTCATTTAATCTTTACTTATTACTATCCATGTAAATTAGAAATGTAAACATGGTTACATCGCTCCATGAAGGTCGTATTCCACATATACGCACATGCGACATTATTATTTTCTATTGGATTAGAAGGTAAGAAGGAAGATATAAAATTATATTTTTATAAGAATAATTAATTCCAAAATTTAATATATATTCATTTGTACCCTATTTATATCTATCCATGTAAATTGGTGATGAATGAAAATTACACCGCTATGTGGAGACAATAATCCATAGACACTCACAAGTGATATTTTCTAATTTTTAGGATGAAAAATAGATGAAAAATGTTTGTTATAAATTAATAAAAAAATATAATATATTTTTAATATTTGATTTATTATTTTTATGTGGTTTAATTAAATTTAAATTTATTATAAGAAGAAATAATATTAAACAAGTTGGTGAAGATGATTACCTCTTCTTCAGTAGATATCTTTTAGATCTCGTATTAAGGTCCCTTAGAATGGTATTTTAAGAATAAAGTAACCTATAATTCATGGATATGTAAGATGAGAAGATAATAGTGTAGGTTATGGGTTATATAGGTTGGTCAATAAGTTGTAAATAAAACAGATAATGAGTGTCCTCATATAATTGAGAGGAGGGTTACTCTTGGAATAACATAAAGTATGTAATAAATATAAATTATTTTTCATGTTTAAGTGGGTAAAAATTTAATATAATTAGAAAATAAGATAAAAATGATTTTAATTAAACCCATAAAATAACATCTTAACATGTTTTGATTATCATTTCACCCTTATATCTATATTTTAACAATATGTTAACCATTTTGATAATTATCATGATATTAATGTTATTTTTCTATTTAAAGGTGAATAAATTTACTATAAATTAAAAATTTGTATATAAATGGATTATGGTTGATATTTTATAAAAAATAACATTAAATTGTCCAAAGATAATATTTTTATGAATTCTGAATCATGTAATAAATTTTTATTATTATAACTTATTATTAATGTCATTTTTTGAAGGCACATGAAATATTACAATAGAAAATATGTAAAAATAATGTAAATGGTTAAAAAATAAAATGTATTATAATTTAAGGAACATATCATATGAATTTAATAATATAATTAAATATGGATAGATTTATATGTTATTTAAGCCTTACTGTTAGGTTTAATATCTTGGTTAACCCATTTTAGCCCCAACTATAGTATTAATGTTTTCTTTATTAAAGGGTTACAATTTAACTTATAATGTGAAAATTAAATCATAAATTACAAGGGATGAAATTATTACAATATAGAATACTAATTTTCCTCATTAAATAGTTTTAATATTTTGAAACAATTTAATAAAATTTTATATATCATAAAATATCATTAATGTCATTTTTGAAAATATTCATTTAGTTTGTCATTAAATAAATCAACAAAAAAAATTGGAATTTGAATAAAAATTTAAAAAATATTTTTTTATAAGTATCAATAAATGTTTTTGGTGCACTTTAGATCATCAAAAAATATTACTTTTAGTGTTTTTAAACTAATTTACTTGATTTTTTTATAGTTTTCACAAATACCATGTTAGCGTTGCATAAGAAATTAAGGTAATTATTTAATAACTAACATTTTTAACTATATTAAAATGATAAAAAAATATTTTTTATTTAGATAAACCATTTATTATTAAATGTATCTTTTTGTTATTCCTATCACAAAATTTTATACATATTAAAAGTAAGTGAGTGAAATTTTTGACATTATATTAAAATAAAATAAAATAAATGTTATAGTAAAAGGAATATGGAAATAAATTAACACATTTTTTAATTTTCACTCACTATTAAAGATATATAGTTAAAAAAAATTAAGTATATGATTTTTTGGGTTGATTTTGAGACCTTTTATATTATTCATAACCATAATTAGCCCATTTTACCTTTACCATGGTAACAAAAATTTATTATGTTTACTATTCATAATTAGAGAATATAAAAGTGAAATATTTGGAAAATTTGGACCTAATGATTCAAAAAATGGCATCCATTTTTCAATATTTAATTCTAGTTTGTGTAAAAGATTAATTTATAATGAAATCTCAAAACAATTTTTTTTTTAAAAGTATTTTTATGATAAAAATGAACATATAAAAAAATTAAGTATAATGATGATTAAAATGTAATTAATTATATTATTTAAAAATAATTTATTCATATAATAATTTATTATACAATTAAAAACATTTTGGGAATTTATTAGTTAAAATTAATCATATTTTTACATAATTTTTTATTTTCCCCATTTAATGAGAAATTAATGTTTTTAGAAAAATAAAAAATTTCCCAATAAGATAATTTTTATATGATTACTTAAAAAATGATTTCATTTCTAAATGATTCATAAAGTAATTAATGAATTTTTATAGAAAAAATAGAAAACATTTCCTAATAAAACAAATTTACTAAAAATAGAGTACTTATTTATTATGCCTTAATTAAAACATTTTGATTATATAATTTAACTGAAGACCTATTTTTCATAATTTTTTTATTCCTATATATATATCCAATTTTTATGGCTATGTTATAAATATCATGTTTAAATAATAATATTTTAATAGTATATCATGGTACTTTTAAACTCAGAGATTCCTGTAACGAAATCTATCAAATAAATTAAATATTGTTTGAATAGAAATATATTATCAAATGTAAGGGTGTTACATTCTACCACCTTAAATTAATTATGCCCCCATCTTATTCATTAATGGTTAAACCTTTATTCCAAACCAATAAAGTATAAAGTGATAAAAAACATCCTTTGAAATGGAGAAGTGAAAGACATTAAGGTTTCTGAAATAAAACATTACAAGGCTCCTAGATGAGGAAAAAATTTATGGGATGTTAAATTAATGAAATAAAGGAGAAAAATTATATACATTTTATAATATAGAGTTATAGAGAACATGTTGATGAGAATGTTAATGACTAAGAAATCACAAATCTTTGAAGGTTGAAGAGACCACCAAATCATCCGATGTATATTCAAAAGAATAATTTTATTATATTCATATCCATTTCCAAAAAAATATAGGTCTCTTTTACTATCAAGATAGAGAAAATGAGAAATCATAATTACCTTATTTATTTCAATTTCATAAGAAAAATTTCATCCTTTGGATATTAATCAATTTATTTCCACATTATCTCCTATTCCAATTATTTAATATATTAGAATCAATTTTCATGTTTGAAGCACTACAATTAATTTCTAATCGTTAATAATTTCCAAAAAAATATAACAATCCATTATTTATTTCTTTAGATATTTAATAAAACAAAATTGTTTACCACAAGTTATTCAGTATAGGATAATGTAATATGTTAATCTCTAAAATCTCAACAATAACCCCCAAAGTTCAACACAATCTATTCCATAAATACTTAACCTTAAGGCTACTCTGAAATATGTCTTTCCCAATTAAAATCACAAAAATATAGCATATTTGATCTTATATATATTTGTAATATCAACCTAACTATTATCAAAAAATAATTTAAATCTCTCATATGTTTTTATTCCAAAAATTTATGTAACCTAATCATATACTCCCCATAATATTCTAATCATTTCCATAAATACCTTGAATCACCATAAATCCACAATAAAATATTATATGATTCGATAAATTAACTCAATATTAATTCTTAATTTTTTAACTTATTAATATAATATTCCAATGATTTTTTACTTAGCTGTAACTACATAGTAACTAAATCACCTTTCTATCCTATAGTTATATGTAACATATATTCCAAAAATATGATTAATATTTTATCCCAATGAACTATAATTATCTTAGGATAAATTATTATATTAACACTAAAGGATATCAATAATTTTAAAATTATTTCTAAAAAATTTAAAATCATTATTTCTCAAATAAAATTTTCAGTAAAACAAATACTAATCCAATGGGTTATATTCCCATAAATTCCTCACAAAATATTCTTAATAATGTTGAACTATCGTCACATAAAGCCTCATAAGGGTTATCTATAACACTAAACTTATGATCAACCTTATAATTACCAACCCAATACACTTTATGTTTATCCCATATAATTAAGGAATATCAGAGGATTGTATAGGTATTACTTTCTCATTCTGTATAATGGTACTTAATGAAAATGTGAATTGAACCAATAATATCCCCCAAAAGTGTCAAACTAGAAGTGTAGTAAGGGAAAAATTACCATGAACTATAATGGTGGATGAGATATATGCAACCAACTATTTTAATGGTTTTTAACCCAAAATTCATGTTTTCTTAAACCAAGTCAACTTTTCGTTTCCTAAAAAGAATTCATTACTTGGAAAACAACATAATGTATACCTTACCAAGACTATAATGATTATTCCCTATAATTATAAATATATTTAAATTATATCATAGGGTTATGTTATATAAACTATGTTTTACTAAATCTAGTTCCCAAGGTTTCTAATAATCTTTCTCTAATACAAACATTAAAAACTAAAACTACAGTAACCCAGAGCTAGTGTATTCTTTTTTACAATGGCACTAGATACATGTGATCGCATATTTAAGGATCATAAATTTTATTTGTCTTGGTAAATTAGGTATATAAATTCATCAAATTTTACATTAGATGTAAAATATAAAACTTAGTGAATGTAAATATTCAGCATCCTTGAACTCATTCAAATATTCACTATTCATATCCTCGGGAAAGGGAAAAATAAAGGATGAGATAATATGATTATTAAGGGTGACATAAATGGAAGGTATCATGAATAAATAATGAATAATAAATATGATAAAGTAAATAATTTAAAACACATTCCATTTAATCAATAAATTTAGCACTAAATACATCCATAGATAATATCAAATGAAATAATATCTTAGATAATAATTACTGATTTCAGATTGAATGAAATACATAATGTTGGATAGTTTGATATCAGAAATCATGATATCTTTACTTACCAAGGATTTTATCAAATATAGTTTAAGGTATTGGTAGTTATATACCAAAAACCCATTTATTAGGGATAACACTCTATTTTGTCTAATGATACCCATCGATACATTGAGATTTTATCATTAAATAGGCCCCATCTATCCCGGTATGTATAATTCATTATTGATATGTTGAATGATCAATTTAATTTATAAAAATTATTACATATCATTAAATATCCATATTTACTAATGAATATAGTGTATTATGATTTCCCTATTCCATTAAATAACATTCATAGTAAAACATCATTTATATAAATGGAATACAATTTAGGAAATAGAAATACAAATTATATAAAGAATATATATATTTTAATAAAATTTATTTTCCAATAAAAACGATCATAATAAAGTTAATATTTTTAGAGGATGTTAATGAACAAAGAATAATTTATGGATTGTCTACAAATTAATAAAATATATATGTTTTGTAATTAAATCACATCCATTAGGGGAAAAATAAAAAGGTAGTGAATTGTTAAAATAAAATTTCATTATATAATTTTATTTTTATATTAATTGAATAATTATAGAATGTTATAAATTATATAAAATATTTATGATAGTGGGAAATTTTTTATCATCATATATGTTAAATAGAATCATTCATTTTGACTTATGTAAAGAAGGTGAAAAGTGAACCTTTTATAAAAATTTAGAAGGATTCCTTCCAAACCATGTAAAAAATCAATGATTTCATAATATTTACTTGATGAATCATTTTTTTAAATAAAAATTAATTGTAAATTTATTTGAAAAATATGTGCAAGGAAGATAAATATACTCAATCAAAAAGGGAAATAAGATATTCTTTTCTTTTAAAAGTTTCAGAGATTTTATAAGGTTCCCAAGAGAATAAAATTTTGAATAAAACATGGAAATATTAAAATATTCATTTTATAAGAATATATATAGAGATTATGAATTCTATATTATAGTACAACTTTAACTAAAAATATAAACAATGCTAGAAAAATGTAATTGTAAAATTATTTCTTACATATTTCGTAACTTTTAAATTATAACCCCTTCAAAGGGTGAACATGAATTAAAACATTAATCTTCCTAAAAAATATAGATTCATTTTAAATATATAAATGGGTTATAATATAGGAAACATAAAATTAAATAGATTCATATTACTAAACATGACTCAATAGAGTGGAAATTTGTATAAAATCACTTATAATTGACATAATGTTGAAGTGAGAAATAACAAGTATAGTGAATATGATTATCATATATAAATATCCACAAAACAAGTGGAAAATAAATCATAATATAATAAAATTTCATTAAAATAAAAATCATATCATATCAAAGACAATAAAAAATTAATATAACTTAACTAAAGAAAATTGAGTTAGGAAACCTTTTACCTCAAGTTCGAATTTCCGTGTAAGTGATTTTAAACTCTTATATAATAAATTATTATTATTATACTTATGTACCATAATATATATATATATATATATATTCATATATAATATCTTATATTTTGTATTTGTAACATTTTATCAACCATTTGATAACAATATTTTTTTATTATTAATACTTCATGTATTAACTATGCTTTTCATGTATGTTTTGATTTAGTATTTTGGGTAATTTCATGCTAATAAAGGTTACATAATCTATATAATTTTTTCATGATAGTAATATCACATATATATATATATATATATATATCCCATATATATATATTCATTTATAAAAGATAAAGTTAGAAAAACTAAATTACACTGTCAATGTTGAAGATTGGTCATATTCACACATAAATGATGTTTTCTCTTTTAAAATGATGAAATGGAATAAATTTAGATAATAATTAAAAATTAAAAGATCATTTTTATATCATATATATCATATATATTCATTTAATATATCCTTATTTTCATAAATGTAAACCAAAAATGGAAACAAATCACATTGTTTCATGGAGGTTGTAGTCCACAAATAAACACGCACAACATTATAATTTTCCAATGGATTGGAAGGTGATAATATTGATATTATATTATAATTTCATAAGTATATTTATTTCATAATACCATATATATTTCATAAATACCATATATATTCATTATTAATATTTTTACAACCATCCAATTAAGTTGTTGATGAAACAAGGACAACAATGCTATGTGGGGATGGAATGATGTACATACACATGATGAAATATTTAACCATTTTCAGGATGAAAAATAAATTAAAAATGGTTGTACCATAATAAAAATAACATATAAGTAAATTTATTATACTACAGTTTTCAATTTAGTATGGTTATATAAAATTTAGAGTGTGTATAATAGGAAATAAAAATTAATGAGTTGGTAAATAGGATTAGCTCTTCTTATGTAAACTTACTTAAGATTCATTTATATAGACCCTTGGAATGGTAGTTTAATAATAAAATAATCTATATTAAGTGTCTATTTAATTTTGTAAGAAATATGGATAGGGTTTGGTAGATCTATGATTCACAAGATTGTGTAATGATAATAGAGATGGGGTTACCTTTAATAAGTGAGGGGCGGGGTACTTTTGGAGTTACATAAAGTATTAAATTAAAATAAATTAATTTTCAAGTTCATGTGAAACCAAATTCATATAATACTATTATTTGGTTATTATCAGTTAAAATACTATCATTAACTAAAATTTGGACACGTTTATATTATGTTTACACCCGTATCTCTGAATTTGGACTTCCCATTAACCATTTCGACAATTACCATTATATCAGATGATTTTAATCTTTATCTGTCCATAAAGTTACTATAAAAGGATAAATGACCCACAAATGGAAGATGATTTCTATTTTAAACCATATTAAAATCACATTTCTAAAGATAAAGTTTTTACGAATTTTACATCATTTAATTATATTTTATTTTTTATAAAATATCATCCATAACATTTTTTTAAATACATGAAATATTAGGAAAAATATAACTAATGGTTTTATATATTCCTAATGTATTGGTTAATTCATTATAAATAAGTACTCATTTTATGTAATGACCATCAGTTTGGGGATAGAAATTATAGATAGTACTTAGAAATATATCCAATTCATGTTGAATAATCCTCCTTAATTTTGATGTGATCTTAAGAACATGATCATATAAAATTTTATGTGGTAATTTATACTACCATAAGACTACCTATATGTATATCATGATCTTTTGATTGAGTGAAGGATTTTATTGAACATAAATGAAGTTTTTTGAATTCAGGAGTCATTCTGTCACAATCCATATAAAATTATATCTTTTTTATTTCTTAGTTAGAGAAGTGATTAAATCCATGGTGATGTTATTCCATTTTGAAACTGGTATGGGAAGTGGTTTCATCATAACAAAATATATATGTCACATAGACATAACTTGGTGACATACAATGTATCATGATACATATTCCACAATATCCATTTGCGAGTCTCACCACCAGATGTGTTTCTTAATATCTATATTTAGCTTCATGTTTCTTTAGTGAATAAAGTAGGATGAGTAATGTTCATCCTCCATAAGATCCATCTTCAATTATATCTTTAAAGGGACGAAGATTTAGGTCTTAAAACATATAACTCTACTATTCTTAACATTGAACTCTACTTCCTTCAATATTCTAAAACTCCACATCACCTTTCGGAGCCTCCTTTATATTCACATATATGGATTATAGATCAATCATTTGGGAGAGGATTAATATTATAAGGCCCTGACCTTAAACATTACTTATTATTGAATTAAATGAATAATTTACATTGAGGATCTTTTCAAGTTTAGAGTTTTAGAGAATTAGGACATAACTATTACATCTCAAAGATTACAAAGTAGACACATCTACTCAGCTTCCATTTTTTTCACAAAAATAAAAACTCTTTAACAAAAGAGTCATGTCTAGTTCCTTGTTTTAGACAGCCTGACATTTCCTTGATCCCATCCTTGACCCTATTCAACTTTAAGTCCTGTGAAAAACATTTCTAAAAAAACATAGGATGAGCATAAAAAGCTCAGTAAGGGATACACAATAGAAAGAAAACTGTTAGTTTTTCAAAACATCATGTAAACCATGAATACTTTATCAAAGTAACACTTTTCAACTTTAAGAAGTAGTAAATACTCTTCATTGAATAAAATATCATTACTTACCCTTTTGTAACCAAAATATTACCATAAAACCCATATAAATAACACATAACTTATAAAGGTAACTTGGGACATAAAAATACTTAAATGGAATAACCATACGGTCGACTTCCACACATATCACTTAATGGAATAGTGGTACGACTGACTTCCATACCCAATGCATTGGAGGTTATAACGTAACCACCCATCCTGGTATTCACAGCACCACCCATCATGTGGTTTATCATGTTACCACCCGTCAAATGTCCAAGTACCATTATAAAATCATAAGACATAAAACAAATATAATGGAAAGAAAACATTTCCACATTTCGGTCACAATATATCACTAAAATATATATTGACATAACAAATCCATTATAAAAACCATTTTCAATACCAAAATACATAAAAGAGTTTGTGGTATTTATTTACTTTTAAAAACATTACGGCTTGTTGAGGAAGCCAAAGACCAAATAATACTCGTGGCGGTGGAAAAGGTCATTGTCACCGCGTACGTTAAAAGAAACATTCCTTTTTCTTGTTTTATAAAAATATTCATAGAAAAATATTCCCTTTGTATAAAATTAAAAGTAAAAGGGGATTATACACCGTATAAAAGAAAGCCTTGTATTAGAACAAAATATTCCTCAATGAAAGGATATTGAGACGAAGTCCCTTACAAAGACGGTATCCTTGGATTAAGGATAATCAATTACATAATTATGTGTGAAAAATGAATTCACAAAATATAAGTGGATATTAAGTGTAAAACAATAAGAGGTCATTAACACATATTCATAGAACTACATATTCAAGGAGTACAAGTTTATCCCAAAGAATCAAAATTGGGTTAAGAAGTTCCCTTGCAAAAATTCGACAGCCTGACGACGTCACTTCAAAATTCAGAAAAAGAGTTGATGAGAGAGAAAATGGTATCTCATCACTTGGAAATAAAATGTACATCAATAAGGATATATAATTACATATCCAAACATAACAATATGTAAATTAAAAGACCCAACAAAAATAAGTCTTTTAAAAAGAGGAGGGTGAAAGGTTCCCTTACCGACTTGGGTATCTTTCGAAACATACACCCCATGAAAGAAGGGCAATACAACATTGATGTAAATACTCATAAACGAATGTATATTACAAAAATAGTAGAATAATGGTTAGTAAAAATACCAATCAATGGAAATTGTGTCAAATTTAGCATAAATCTCAATCGAATAAAAGTGAGATGAAAAATCCCTTATGAAAACTCGACAGCCTAACAGCACCACTTAAAACTTCCATAAATGGATTGATGAGATCAAATAGGGTCTCTCATCATATTAAAATAAAGTGTAAAAAAGGATTAATATAAAATAACATCCCCCAAAAATAACAAATGGGATATTAAAAGAAGTGACATAAAGAAGAGTAATTAAAAAGAGAGAGATTGGATCTCTTACGAAAATTCGACAGCCTAACGGCGCCACTCAAAACATCCAAAATGGATTGATTAGAGAAAATAGGGTCTCTCATAATATGAGCATAAAAAGTAATGTAATAGTAATATAAAATAACATCCCAATAATAAGAAATATGATCTTAAAAGTAATGACATAAAAGAGTGTACTTAAAAATAAAGAGAGGGGTAGGATCCCTTACGAAAATTCGGCAGCCTAACGGCGCCACATAAAAATTCTTAAAATGAATTGATGAGAGTAAGAGGGGGTAACTCATCATATGAAAATAAAAATTACAGTATGGTGAATATTAAATAACATCCTCCAACATAATAACATGGAGGATAAATGAAATGACATAAAATAGGGTACTTGAAATGAAAGAGAGAGGTAGGATCCTTTATGAAAATTCGGCAGCCTAATGGCGCCACATAAAAATTATTAAAATGAATTGATGAGAGTAAGAGGGGGTAACTCATCATATGAAAATACAAATTATAGTATGGTGAATATTAAAGAACATCCTCCAACATAAGAACATGGAGCATAAATGAAATGACATAAAAGAGGGTACTTGAAAAGAAAGAGAGAGGTCGGATCCCTTACCTCAATTCTGACTTGTCTTGTTCTTTATTTATATTCCTGAATAATAAACTTTGGTCAATTTATAATTTCTTATGGTCCTCTTTTAACTATTATTATTCAGTTCATATCACATATTATAATGTTATAATAACGTGAGTTCATATCAGACGTTTTTGTCGATGTTTGGTACAAGAGTAAAAAATGAACCTGTTTGAAAATGATTGTCCATGCAGTTATAAGTAAATTCTCTCCAGAATAGTATTAATGATTTAAATATCATATATATCAAGTGAATATTCATTTTATTCAATTCCATAACATTTGGAGATAAAAACAAATGAAATGCACCGTTCATGGAAACGGTAGACCGTACGTACGCATGAACGCTACTTTCATTTCTTTTACATATTAATGGAATTAAAAATAATTGAGAGATGTATATATTATAATTACAGAAAAATATATATGTTTTATATGTCACTTAATTTCATTAATTTCATTCTTTATACATTCCATGTATTTCATGAACGAGTCACATCACTTGAGGGGGCGGTAGTCCACACTTCCTCGTATGAAATTATCGCATTTGCACAACATGAAAAGCATAAAGGTATGTTTTAAATATAAAATACAGAAGCATATGGAAAACATAAATACAATATATATAATATATAAAATATAGTGACATCATAATGGCCACCATGAAAGGTGTTAAGAGAATATTGAAAAATCATCGTTTCGTGAGGCAGTGATTCGCCATCCACAGAAACAGTATGTTCTTTAACCATTAGACGGAGGTGCGTATAAGTGTAGCTCGAATCCATAACATAAAAACATCCTAGTATATTTAAGATACTAGTTTTGTTACAAAAGCAATAAATAAAAAGAGTTTAGGGGTTTGGAGAAGCAAAATAAAACAAAATAACACAAGTGAAGACATTACCTTTAAATCGGGTAACTCCTCTTGGTTTGAACCAAAAGGGTTTCTTGAAGAGAATTATGACAAAGTTGAGGCTTCAATAATTAAGAGAGTTATGTGGAGAGATGAAATGTTCAGGGGTTTTTCGAGCCAAATGATTTAGAGGTGTGGGTAAGGTGGTAGAGGTGGGGGCCTTTTATAAGAGAAGAGGAAGGGCACTCTTAGAAAGTTATAAAATATCACTTTATTAGAAAATGTTTCTCACATTTTAAAGGTCCCAAAAGTATATATTTCTAGGATAAGGTGATAAGGTTTCGAAATACACACATCCAATAGGTTTGTGACAAGTTTAAGACTTATATTTCACCTTATCTTCTCATTTTATTTAAACCGTTCATTTATGAGGTAATCACTGCATCATCACGGTGTCATAAATAAAATAATTTATTTAATGTCTAAAAAATTATAAAAAAATTTCATGATGTAGGAAATATTTTTATATTTCTAATTAATATTTATAGTCAAATATATGACTTATATAACCCCATGTAAAAATTGTTTTAGTAAAATAATACATGTTTGTGACATTTTAATTTTAACTTTAAATAAAAAGTTATTAATGTCATTTTCCAACCAAAGTGGCTCCATGGGGTCCCTAAGTTGACCCATGTATTTTCTTGGTGATCCATGACTCATACAATAATGTTTTGACATGTGTTAAGGTCATTTCATATTATTATAACATTATCTTTACCTTAAATTACACTAATTACCTCTAATCGCGATTAATAAAACTGAAAAATTACTATTCCCCAAAAAATTATTTTAATCCCATTGAACCAAATTTTACATCCTAATGAAAACCATGTATGTTGGATTTTTGAAAATCAAAACACAGAAGTGGTAAAGTTTCATTTAAATGAAAAATCAGTTTCTTTAACTACCACTTAGTGGTTTCACTATTCATCAAAAATTGAAGTTTTTCAGAAAAATACCAAAAATTCACCCTAAGCTATATTTGATATTCTGAATTCAAAAATGATGTCTATTTTACAAAATTAAAAATATATAAGTTTCATTAATTAATTTAATAACTCATTCCCGCAGTCAAAACAAATAGCGTGTTTTTAAGAAACAATATCTATTAAAAGATTGACACTAGTTTAAGTACAATTTCAAAGTGAAATTATTTATAATGACCACTATTGGATTAAATGGTAAAAATATATTCTAAATACACTTTAATATCAATTAAAAATATAATCTATCCATATAAATAAATCAGATTAAAAGGAGGTTTTGAATTAAAATGCAACATTTTCACTAAAAATGATCTTTATCGGAAAAATAACAAAAATTTACACAAAGTAAAATTTGATGTCCAGATTATAAAAAAGGATTTTATTTTGTCAAATACAACATATAAAATTGTCAAAAGTATATTTAAAAAGGTTTCTCCATCAATAGGCTGTTAATCGACCTTTTAAATAGTATTAGAAGATTTATGCTTAAAATTGGATTCATTTGCATTTTAAGCCTCTAACATTTATTCGATAAATGTAAAAATATTTAACAAACATATGTAATCATTTTTTAGTTATTTCTATTCATTCCTGCTATTACAACGGCTAGGCGTTAACTATTATAATAACATTATATTATTAGTGTGCAATGTAAGATTTCAAAGAAACTCGTTGTTGCGTATTGGGTACGCCATCGAGCATAGCATTCCCTTTAAAGTATTATTAACATTTAATCACAAATATTGATAAACATTATATTGTAATATTATTTATTTACCTGGGATGTTACAAATATCACCCCCATTATAATTTGCATATCCATCTTATTAATATCCATGAATATTGGGTCCCTTTGAATCCTCATCATGTATAAAGTTGAACTATAATTTCATCTTAGATAATCTGACACATTTAATTTCTTAACTAGATAGAAATTTATTAAAAAATTATTGTATTTGATTATCTCTAACCATCTCATTTGGTGTATGTTCAACTCATTTTACCTAAAAATATACATTAATATCTTCATATTAGTATAGATATCACACATTTAACTATAAAAACAATTCTACCATAACATTAATGTGAAGATAAATATTTACAACTCTAGATCTTGAGCTATGTGATTTTTTTCATTAGTTTATAATTGACATGATGTATAAGAAATCATTTTTTCATTTTACATTAGGAAACATCCAAATACCTTCCTAATGCATTAATTTAATTTTAAAAATTTTATCTATTATAAGTTTATGTAATTACTAGTGTAGTGATAGGAATATTATTTATTTCATTCAATATTTCTTCAAATTGTTTTTATATATTGAAATTCATCCCCATGTAAAATTGTTATAGGGTTTCAAAATCATGAGATAATTTTCTCAATGCATCAATAGTATCTAACTAAACTATAGAAAATATTTATTTCTATCCCTATGGTTAGTCTCTGTCATTCATAAATGACCTCTATTTTTGAAATATTTAAATATATACCTTATATTTTATTAAAATAAATTTTTATGATACTTTTTATATCATGAAATCACAATTACTAAACCTAAAATTTATCCTTTCATTAGGTCTTTAAAAAATTACTACAATGTTGTTCTTATTCAAGATTTCCCTTAGAATATATGTGAATTTCATTAATAAACACTACTATGAATTTTTTATTTTAATCTCTAAAGACTCTATTTCTCATATCCATGATGATTTCGAAGGAATGTTTATGTTTTTAAGGCATCATTGTGAATTCTTGGTGTCTGTATCCAATGTGGAAAGCTGTCTTAGGCATATCATATATCTTTTCCATTAATTGATGACACTGAGATCAAATATAAACCATTGAGATGTTCTAATCCCCAGTAAGTTAATCTAACATATCATCAATATAGGGAATAAGATACATGTTCATTGTCAGGATCATGATAATTTCATGACAATCAATGAAAAGATTCATTTATGCATTCATTTTCATTACAAATAATACTAGGATACCCATGGTTAAGCACTTTGGCATTTAAAACCCTTGAAAATAATTTTCTAAAGATTATTATTTAATTATTCCAATTCAATTTGGGATATTAAACACTAACTCTTTTAAAGTTTCATATAATTTTACATGAGTTCCATTAAAAACTCAACATCATGTTTTATGGGATGACCAAGCAATGAAACTGTCATATTTTAAAGGATGTCCAAGGGTTGGTTTCAGATGACTGTGAGGACATTTGATTGAATATTTAAGTGGAGATGGATTCAATGGAATGGTGTATATTTGAATCTATGTAGGTTGTGGTTGTGGAATTTTTGGGGCCCTATGATGTAGTGATAATATTTGGTGGTTGCTATTTTTTTAATAGCTTTAACATGGAGTGTTGGACATGCCATGGAGTCTTGGAATTTTTAGTTTAAGATTTTATTTAAATTTTACTGTCACTTCACCACAGTTCTAGGATGTGGAGTGGCCTTCATCTTAGTTTTTAAATTTTAGGGTGTTTCTAACACTTTCTTCAGGGCACATGTGTCCTTGTTAGAGGATGAAAGGAACAGTTTTGTTGCCCTGCATTCCTGTTTTCCAAAGGTGGGAGAAATCCATTGCTTATTCAGGGAAGTTTTCTCCTTGATTGAAATGGGATGATGGGATGTCAGCTCTTCCTTTCATGGATTCTTCCTTGGAGCTAGTTACTTAGTCCGGGTTTCCCTTGTATATTTGATAAGTTGTTCGTGAAACTCTTCCCAGTGCCATATCTTCATGGACACCAGTTAATTACACAGATTTTGTCTAGACATTCCAAGGGGTCAAGTCAAGGCAAAAACCTTCAGTCAGGGGAGTAGTCATGTTAGACATCACTGGTGTGTCTGGACGCTGGAACACTAGCACGTCTGTCTTTTTTCCCTTATTATAGGTCTTCTTGAGGTTGTGGAAGCCCGAGGCATCCTGTGTCGAATGCAAGGAATTATATTACATAGGCATGTCTTTGAGTTTTTCCTTAGCTTCCCATGTTTAACATTGGGTATGCTGCAAGTTTAACATCCAGCTCAGATGGATTAGACTGATCAAAACACTGACTAGAGTGGATCAGATAAGTGTAACCCCATGAGGACACACTGATGTTAGTGTAATTACATGACCTCATCGGGATGTGGCGGCCTGGGTAAGAATCAAGATGGGTGATGGGTTCTGAGTGAAATGGGTGGTGAATGGGATGGAACCGTCATGAGGACAATAGTAATGTTGGGCCTGAGTATCTGGGAGACTTCTTACGTATCGTCGTGGAAGGGAATCAATGTTCGCATAGTTCAGGAAGGTGATGGGATGCCTACGGAGGTGGTCTGTGTGAATGGATGGATGGATGGGACTCAGAGGATGTGGAAACTCTAGCTTGAGTCCTAAACTTTCCAAGACACATAGGCTCGAGGGAACGGTCAGGCGATGAGCTTGAATTGGGGTGTACACATAGGAAAACAACCTGATGATTTGTATGAGGCTTATGCAGGGTTAGCAGTCCAGGTTGGTCTGAATCCATTAGGACAAACCAAAGATGTGGGTCCCGGTGAAGGTGATTACAACATCTTGCCACTAAATAGGGGGTACAGTGGCTTACCGTTGATCGGGATACAACAGATTACCGTTGTGTGGGGTTTACAGTTTAATATCATACAGGACGAAGGCGAACCAACGTGAATAAAGACCTGGGGTCTTGATAGATGGTGGTCTTGAACTTCATGAAGGATTCCTACATACCTTACCTTATCAAGGATCAAAGACCATGTAGATTAGATATGGTTGTGGGGCTTACGCTTTAGGCTACCCTAGATGTTGGTGAACTTACATGAAGATGGTCAGAACAACCGGGTGTTGGGATTGAACCTCATTGAGGCATCCTACGTACCTTACATTGGTGAGGATCAAAGTCCACGTAGTTTGGGTGGGGTAATTGGTTCACTGACATGAAAGTGGTCGGGACCAATAGTTACTGGGCTTGAACCACATGGAGACGTCCTACATACCTTGCCTTGGCAAGGATCAGAGTGCACGTAGTTCGGATGGGGGCATTTGTGCACCGACATGAAAATGGTCTGGACCAATGGTTTTTGGGGTTGAACCTCATGGAGGATTCCTACATACCTTTCCTTGGAATGGATCAAAGTACATTTAGTTTGGATGGGGGAATTGGTGCACCGAAGTGAAAGTGGTTGGGACCAATGGTTGTTGGGCATGAACCTCCTGGAGGCTTCCTACGTACCTTTCCATGGCAAGGATCAAAGTCCACGTAGTTTGGATGGAGGCATTGGTGCACCGATGTGAAAGTGGTCGGGACCAATGGTTGTTGGTCTTGAACATCATGGAGGCTTCCTACGTACCTTTCCTTGGCTAGGATCAAAGTCCACGTAGTTCGGATGGGGGAATTAGTGCACTGATTTGAAAGTGGTCGGGACCACTAGTTGTTGGGATTTAACCTCATGGAGGCTTCCGACGTACCTTTCCTTGGCAAGGATCAAAGTCCACGTAGTACGTATGGTGTGGGGCTTACACTCTAGGTTGTGCGGAGAGGGTGTCATGGTCGATGCTTACTCTAAGCCCACATGAGTCATTCTTGGTGTGAGAAATAAGTGGCAGCGGGGACCTTACGATCACATCGTGAAAGGTGCATCCGTGGGAAGTGAAATGGGGCATAAATGTGGTTAGTGGCCCAAAGAGGAAACATGGGATTATGTGTGGTTAGCAGCCCGAAGTGGTTGGGACTTACTCCAGGATAGAGGCACGGTGGTGAAAAATCCCAGCAGAAGAGGGATTTGGCACCGAAGAAAGGAAGGACAAGGATGCTGCCTCCGACAAGAAAAAATAGAGGGGGTATTACACTAGGTTGGTTACCCATTCCTTGTGTGCGAGGCACGAGGTGAGGTCACAATTTAACATCATGTGTTGAGGAATAGGGCGCTTGTCAGTTTAACGTCCTGCAACTCAGACTAGGTGGGTTCACTCCCCACCCCTAGGACTTACATTACCGATACCTGCCCTCCCTTGGGGGAAGGAAGGCATCGGAAATGCAATAACTGGGGGGTGCTGTGGAGAGAACCACTGGGGGTCCACATTAACATGGATATGTGAAAAAGAAATAGCCTTTAGCATGCCTATGTGATGAAGCATGAGGCGAAGCAACACAACGGGAAGTGTCGTCCAAGGGACATTGAAATTGCTTCGTGCAAACCTGGAGGGCCGCACGATAAAATTAGTTGCAAAGAAAAGGGGTTCACTGGTAGAAGAATTGTGAAGCCCTGGTGCCCCATGAAGTGGAGGGACTGCGCGAAGGGATGTGGTTCGCGAAGTGTAGTATCATAGGCTAGGGATAGGGAATAGGTGCATATGGGAGGACCTTCGGGAAGTGGAAAGGTATTTGCGAAGCAATGCCTCATGAAGCAAGGGAGCCTTTCAAATCAAAAAATTGTGAAGCAATGTGATTCGCGATGCACAGTGACCTGACCTTGGCACTTGGGTTACATGCACATGGAGGGAGCTCGTGAAGCATAAGTGCTTCGTGATGACCCGAGTCCCCTTGGGGATCTCCTTCCTCTGTGAAGACTCCTAAGCTTCGCAAAAGGCATCCCTCTCAGAAGTGGGGCTCAATTAAGTCCAGGGGGTTCTTTGTGGAGGAAAAGTACCTTGAGAAACTCATGGTTCACAGGGTAGGAAGTGCTTCGTGATTAAGGAGCTTGGAAGGTAAAAGGTCAGAGTGTCTTTCCCCCAGGATCGAGGGGAGCCGGGTATTTTTAGGCAAGAGGTGTTGTAAAGTAGGGTTCACTCAACGTGAAGATGAAATTTTCTTTGTGGTGGGTGGAAGACATCAAACGGACTCACGGATCTATTCCACCTCCTTGTTTCATGGTGGGTCATGAATGTCAAATGGGATCGCGGAGCTGTTCTACCTCCTTGCTTTGCTGCAGCTCACAAATGTCCAATGGGATTGCGGATCTGTTTTGCCTCATTGATTCACGACGGGTCGTGAACATCAAATGGGATCACGGATCTGTTCTGCCTCTTTACTTTGTGGTGGGTCGTGATTGTGAAATGGGCTCATGGATTTGTTCCAACTCCTTGCTTCATGGTGGGTCGCTAAGGAGCTCTTTGGTGCCGGTTGCAGGGCTCCAAGAGCTTCATGATCCGTCTTTACGAGGCAGTCCCTAATGCTTTCAGGATGTGCGGTTTGCCCCCAATTTTGGAATCAAAAATTCCCCCTCCCCCTTAGACCAGGAGTCGAGGAGAAAATGAGAATCCAAGTCTGAGGGTCCATCACCAAAATTCATTGCTTACCTGCGAAGCAGCCTCACAAAAGAAGCTCGCAAAGAGGCCTTAGGTTGGTGGCTCGTGAAGTGGAGCAGCGATGCATGGTCTGGGCGTAGCGTGAAGGCCGTCGTGGCTGGATGTGCCACAAAGTGCCCGGGGCCATCGCCTATAAATAGTGGGGATGACTTCTCTTTTGTCCTTTTCTCTCCTCTGTGATTTCAACTTTTGGCTATCTCGATTCGCGAAGCTCCGTTTACTCTGTGACCCCTCTCCATGAATCAGGCCTTTTGCTTCGCAGCTCACAGTGCATCTTTAGCTTTGTGTTAGTGCGCTCCACAACTTGCGTCTGAGGGTCAGCGCAAGGCTCTGTGATTCCACTTCCTGGATCATGCTCTGTGATTGATCTCTACGGTCGAGCTTCACTATCGTGCTTCGTGATCCAGTAAAAAATTTATCTAAATTTTAAGGACAGGATGTCTCACCAAGAGGTCATCAGGGGGCTCCTTGCAGATGCTTCCCGAAGGGAAGAGATGGAGAACAGATTGGGTCCGGGGGAGTTGGTACGAAGCTAATCCCACCATGATTCACTGGTGCAGCTATTGTCTGAATTCAAAATGGACTACCCATTGTGCAAGAGGCTACCTCTGTATGGTTTTGGACTGAGGGATGACATCCTCATCCCTGAATCAAGTAGGGAAGAGCTATCCTACTGGTTCAGGAGCATGTCGTGCCAGCGCCAGTGGTTCTGGGCAGATAACAACCATGCTCGGGAGACAATACGCCTATTACCACTGAATTTTTATACAATCATTTGAATGAAATTGATGGGAAAGCATTACAGCCAGAGATGTCCCCTCCTCTGTACCAAACAATCCTAAAGGCGGTGCTAAGGAACCCAAATAAGGGATGGTATGGTGAGTGGAACCTATGCCAAGGAGGCAACTTCCCGAACGACTGGGCCTGGGACTACTAGGTAAGAACATCGTGTGAAGAGTATGAGGTATAGTTGGGGAGAGTTGGTCTGTATAAAGTGACCTAGGCCTCCCAATTTCAAATCTGCTAGCCAAAGTAGCTGATGCGAGAGCTGTTGAGCCAGTGGTCATCGGGGACCAATACCTTCCACCTACATCATGTAGAGGTTGGAATTAGTTTATGGGACATGCATCAGATCTCAGGGGTCCCGATACTAGGGGTGATGTCTGAAAACTTCCTCCATATTATGGGTGCATGGGAGGATCTTGAGCAGATGCTGACACTGGTGATGGCATTGATGAGACTGGTGCTGGGAGAGGACAAGGAAGCAATGAGAGATGTACACTTTAGATGGCGGTTCAAGCAGTTTTTGAACTTCCTAGAAGGCAGACGGTTCCCGGTGAGGCCTCAGACTTTCCAAAAGTGTGCTCAATGAGGTAAGGATCACTCGTACTGGTGACTCTTGGAGTACAGCCAGTGGAAAACATGGGGGTTCAACATCAGTACTGAGTAGCAGCCGATAGTCAGGTAGGCGTCGTTCATCACAGCTCTCATCTATGGCTGCATCTTTTAGGTGAGGGACACAAACGTAGGTGTGCAACCCAACACCTTCATCATGGCATCCATGCTAGCGACTGGAGGGAGGATGAATCTCTGAATTTCGATGGTTACGAAGATATACAAAATGCTCCGGAACATTAGTGAGGGGAAGAGGCCATAGAGGATATGCAGGTCATTCCCCTTCCATACGGGTGGATAGAGGCGCACATTTTGGGGGTTTAGGAATACCCAAACCCTATTTCTCATCAGGGATCAGACTTTCTCCCATCCATCCTAAATGTTGTGGGGAGATTTCCGACCAAGCTAACCATACCATCGGTATTAAACCGAGTCTGTAAGGTAGAAGAGTCCAATTTCCATCTCTTCTAGCTGCCAATAGGGGCCTTCACGGATGACTTCCTAGGGTCAGAAGAGCACTAGTCTTATCCCCTGACCTTTCTAGGTTGATTCCTAGTGGCGAGGGTGGAAAGTGAGCTGCTCTACGAGCCGTACACCCCACCCCGATTTTCCCAAGAATTTCGGTGCATGCAGCAACTGATCCCAGGGTTTACCTATGGGTGCACCTTGAAGAGAATACATGCGTGATGAGAAATATGTGGCTCATGTTCACTCTACAGGATTGAAATATGAGTAATGAGCTGCCTCCACCAACTACTTCATTTGGGTTGGTCAAGGAGTATTCCCAAAGATGGGAGGTGGCCTACCCGATGAAAATGTTAAAGCATCCAACTATCTGGGCCGATAATAGTGGACCTCCCCAACCTCAAGGCTGGGGCCAGAAAGTGGCTGGTACAACCCGCAGTAGTAGGGCTGCCACGGTGAAGAGGCCCACACCGATTGAGGGGGAGGTAGCGGTAGCGGACCTGGTGGTCCTAGAAGGGAAAAATTACCCAGAGGATGTTGTCTTCTCAAAGGCTTGGGATATCTTGGATGTCAATAGACAGTTCCTGATCCCTCCCGAGATGTGGAAACACCTGAACCACTTTGGGGTGGACTGGTAGGGGATATGCCCTATCAAGGCCAACTTTACGGTGTCCCGGGTGGAAGAGGAGTAATACCTAGTAGAGCTAGAAGATTTTGTGCATTCCTAGGGTGCTCCATGTCTAGTGAAAGACTGCGTCAAGGTTCTGCTGGATTGTACGATCCCTCTATAATTATCGGCCGCTGAACTGAGAGAATTCTTCCCTCTTCCGAAAGAATCAGACAAGTCCTCCTAAGGGGATGAGGTTGGTAGAGGGAGTCTATTGGAGGAGGGTGAAGTCAGAGATAAGGGCTAGGACCTTGAATAATTCATCGAGGCACTCGAGGTAAAAACGAGAATCCACTCCCTAGGTTCCATTTTTAGACTTCTTTAGAACCTCGGTTAACATTTAATTTGTGTAGGAAAGCCTAATTCACAGAACCTGTTCTCATCCCTTAGTGGATGCAGATGCAGGGCCTTCGGGATCCACACATGTGGTCGCATCAATTTCTACATCCATCGATTCTAGAACACCTGAGGAGACCCCTTTATAGATTTCATATCTTCCAATAAAATATAGGGGGCCACGCCTCGTGGTCCTGATGACATCAACCCAAGAACGAGACCAAGAATTTGATCTCTGTATGTCCCCTCTACCAATTTTAAGACTGTCATCCCCTGACCATGTTAACTAACATTCATGTCCCTCTTTGGTGCGCATAGTTCTTTAAATGGCATCGGTCACCTTAATGAGGTTGGTTGGGGCTTCCGGCGGTGTGTTTCCCAGAGGAATGCCAGTGATCATGGAGCAATATATCCAGACCGACCAAACTGCGGCGTTCCCGATCACTAGTGGGACCACCAGTGGGGCTGTGCTCGAGATCATTGAGGTGGGATCCAATGATGAGGATCGATCAGATATCCCAGGTCCCACCATGCCTGATCAAACTCCAAGTGCATACCCTACTGACGAGTTCCTGAGGGTGTTCCGTGCATATGAGCCTTCCAACCATGCAGACTAGGACGAAACGGCCTCCGATGAAGAGGAAAAAAATAGTCCCTCGCTGTTCATGGAAGATTATTATGCACTTCATTAATAGAATCCCCCAAGAACTATGGCTGGATGTGATAGATAGACTTCACTCATGACTGCTCGAACTATGTGATGGGGGAGTGGATGCCCGATGCCCCCATGGGATCATCTGAGATCTTATGGCAGAGAAGATTCAGGTGTACGACCATGACCTTGGTGTGGGCTGGTAGTGGAGGAAGGAAGTGAACATCAAGAGGCTCAAGGAGGATGAAAATGAGGTTTAGCGGCTACAGTTCTGGGTAGTTGATCACTCAGCAACCCTTACTGTAAAATCGGGGCTGATATTGCGACTAGAGGCCCAGTTGGTAGAGGGTGAAGAGGGCCTGAGGTGAGCCTTCGAGGAGATGACCATCATCCAGATCGACGTAGAGTGGACTCAGATTTTGGCCGATGAATTGCATCCCATCACTGCCAAGGAGGAGTGAGAACTGAACAGGTGGCATCAAATGTTGGACGCCACATGCTAGAGGGTGGTGGAGCTGCAACTTTCATTTGATGAAATTAACCCATCCATGGGAGGGGTAGACCCTCAGGTGCTTTAAATATCACAGACCCCCTAACGTAGTTTCTTGCTTTGATTATTTGGATTCCATATCATGAAGGAGTCCGGTTATTAGTACCGGTTTTACATGCATCTATTATATTCATGAAACACCTAGTGATTAATCCCTAAGCCCACGCGGGTCGAGCCCAATGCGAGAAACAAGGGATGACCACCCCATCAATACTTCCAAATGTAAGAGTTTAAACCAGGATTCAGGCATCCGGGGTTTGAACAACCAATCTGGGTTCTCGGGAAGAGAAGGAGGAGACCAGACTAGAGAAAGAAGCTCCTAGAATAGTCAAATTACTGTTTTCTCAGTGTACTCTTATGCACTAATAGAGTAACTCTGGGGGCGCTGGAATAAATACAAACAGGGGGAATGGAAGGTGTGAATCACAATACCCAAAATCTGAAACACTGTTACGATGGCATGAAAATTAAGAATAACTATTGACCATGTTTAAAACACAGTATCCTTATTGAGTTATCCTGAAATGGGGATAACAAACGAATGCCGACCACTGACCAAGTTTAAAACAGGGGGTCTAACTCAAAATTTCATCTATTAGTCTTTCAGAATGTTATCCTAGGATAGTAGGCGATCCATAGGCCGAGCATCCATAATTTTAGGGGGTTCATTTATATGTGAAGGAGTACGATGATCTGAATGAAGGGCACACAAAGTGTGGAGAGTGGAGTGATGGTTTGTTCGACTAGAGTCCAAAACTCTTGAAATTATGCCACTGTGGTGGAAACGCATTAGGAGGATACATCGGTCTGATCCGGGATCAAACATTCTTCTAAAAAGAACCTCTCTAACTAGGAAACTATAACCTACCAATGTTATTATGGGGATCCTGAACTTGTTCAGGGTAGAGTTTCTATTTTGTGGTTTCCCAAAAGAGCTCAGGTGAAGGGACCGAAAAAGGAGGTGGGAATGAGAATTATGGTTCCTGAGGCTGGACTCAGAGACAGGATGTCTGGGGGTTCCTACGTATCCCATGAGAATAGAAATCAATCCATACATAGTTTTTGGGGAAAAATGTGGTTAGGGATCAACACTTGTAGGGAGAATCCTTTCTGGAGAAGAAACTGATTCATCCCATGTTTAACATAGGGAGTCCCGAACATGTTTAGGGTAGAACCATATTTTAGTGTCATGCATTGAATACATATTAACTCATGCAGTTTAACGTCATACCATAGGACGTGGGGTTGAAGGAAAGATCCTATAAAGGGAGTATGTGGTGCGATAGCTATAAACCCGACGTAGTGAGGACATGGAGTCCAGATCACTCCCTGTATCCCCAGAGGAAACTCTTCTGGTCAAGGGACCCAGAGTGAAAATTAGGCTGGGCCTAAAGCAAAGTGGATAGGAATTCCTACGTACCCCATGAGGATGGGAATCAAGCCATTCATAGTTATGAGAGTGTATTTTAATTTCATGAGGGATGGTTAAAAGTACGCGTGGCATGGCTGCACCAGTACACATCCAACCAGAACTCCTAAGCCCACATGAGTTGTGCTCGATGTGGGAAACAATAAGTAGTGATGGGACTTTCCTAGCATAGGGAGTCACACATTAGGGATGATTGGGAATTAGGTGAATGACATCCCACTGATTCTGACCTGTCTATATGATGCACCTTGGTGCGCTGAAGAGTTAAGCCAACAATGTTGGAATTCCACTTGAACATAAGGACGTGGAAATATGTGAATCATGATGCTCGAGATCTGGACCACAATGATGGTGGTGTGACAATAGGGGATAGCTGTTGGCCATGTTCTAAATGTAGTATCTGTATCGTGTCAGCCTAGAATGGGGACAAACAATTTAGGGTTGACCGCTAACCATGTTCGAAACACTGGACCTGTCACAAATGTCATCCGAGATCTTTAGGGACACTGACCCAAAACTGTAGGTGAGCCGAGGCGGTATGAGACCAGGCCCTGAAGGGGTTTTTTTTCAGATTTGGAAGAGGATGAGGATCCAAATAATGGGATCACGAATCTTGTACATGGAATGTAGGGAATTTCCATGTGAAAATTATACACCTTGATCACTTTGTCAAAACAAATCTGAATATGACTATGAGATGAATCAGATAGAGGGAGTCGAGTCCCTCTCTAAGGAAAAGGGTCTTGGGGTCGCACACCTTCATCTTATGGTCCTAGGATGGACCATTAAAGGGTTTTTATTTAATGTACTGTGCACAGGGCGCTGAAATAGCCAAACGTGATGCGCAGTTCCCATGGAGAGATCTTAGTTTTGGGTCATAGAACTCGTACCACGCTACGAAAGGATATAGGGAGGACATGGTCTTGCTATTGAAAACCCTAACATGAACGAGAAACCATGAGGTACTCATCACACAACATGTTCCCAAATGAGTTTGGGCCAAGGGGCTTTAAAATAAGGGATAAGATTTGTAGATTCCTGGGGTTGGGCCCGGAGACAAAAATTCTTGGGTGTTCCTACATATCCCAAGAGGATGGTAATCATGTAATACATAGTTCTATAAGATGTCATGCAGTTTGACGTCTTTCAGAAAGGATGTGGTGTGGTCTTAGTTTATTTTAATAGAGCTTAGACCGTGGATGGTAGGAAATGTGGCAGACACATGGTGGGGGTAATTATAAAACCCAACGTGAATGGGAACTTGGAGTTCCAACCACCTTGTGTTCCTTGGGGAGGTTTTAGGTCGAGGGACCGAAAACGAAAGTTATGTTGGGGCTGAGGAAAAGTGTATTGGCATTCCTACGTACACTATGAGGATGAGGATCATGCCACACATAGTTATTAAGATGGCACAGTGGGATACCAGTTTCAGGTATAATAAGGTTGTGCTGGTCTGGCCCACACACAAAAAGAAGTGGTATTTAATAGATCTTGATTGTCCTTTATGATGAATGAGTGTGTTTTTTTGTGTATAAATGGACATAGGATATAAATTCCAGGCATCGCCACAAAAATCAAGTCATGTGTAGGCATTGACAGATGGTATGGTGTGTGACAGATACCAACCAAGATGTCCCTTGAGCGAGGACACCATAATCCAGCGCCATTTTTTGTCGTGTGGTCAAGACGATGTTTTAATAGTTTAGGGTCATGTGATAGGACCAACCTTTCATTTCTTTAACGTTGTGTGGGACAGACGCAATAGTTTAAAGTCATGTGGGACTAAGCATCATATTTTATAGTCGTATAGATCTGACGTACACATGAGAGATGAGGTAACAAAGGGGATAGACATGTCATGATAAAGTAATACCGGACGTGAATGATGATGAGTTCCACACTATACCACATGCGATTCTGAGGGGGAAACCTCGGTACAGGGGGCCAGAAAGATCATAGGATAAGGGGTCAGAGAAACTAGTTCCCAATTGAGCTGGACTAGAAGATGAGATGTCTGGGTGTTCCTATGTATCCCATGAGAATGGGAATCAAGCTGTACGTAGTTCTAAAAGTGATTTTAGTATATGGTATTAGAGCTCATACCATGGAAAAGTGGGACTATTACAAGTAAGTTCGGACCTTAATCTGATCCCTAAGCCTATGTGAGTTGAACTCAGTGTAGAAAACAAGGGTGGATAAGGTATTAGCAACATGTGAAATACATGAAAAGGTAAAATTGGTGCGGAGCCCCGAATTATTGCCTTATCATGGATTTTTTCCTCCAAACATGTGGATGCACACTGAGGAATAATACCAAGAGTTTCAAAGTTCTACTTGTACATGATGATGTGGAGAAAGATGTGGGTCATTTAGCGGACATTTTGGGCATAATGGGGTTGGCATGATGATGGAGGATAACTATTGGCCGTGTTCGAAACACAACATCCATATCATGTGACCTTAAATGGGAACAAAAAATTAGCGTCGTCCGCTAACCAAATTTATAAAGTGGGACTTGTGTCAATTTGTTGCTCAAAAACCATGAGGACTTTGGCCCATAATTGTAGGAGGGCCCTTGGGCTGAGTAGCCATGCCATTTAAGGGTCCCATTGGATGTGAAAGGTGATGGATGATGTAATGAAGGGGAACATGAAGCTTAAGAAATGGGTGAAAGCATGTTCGGGTAGAATCTAACATTCTAGGTGCTAAACTAGAGTACGCTTGGGCACATTGGTGAATCACCGAAGATGGTTGAGGGGTTCATATTGAGAGATACCGATTTGAAAAGACGAGTACAGGACACGGGGATGGAGAACTCTCAGGAGAAATAGGTAAATGACGTGGTTGTTACAAGACTCGATGTGAATGAAGACATAATCCCATACCACACCATATACTCCTCTCCTTGGGGGAATGTAGCCCATGGGGCCAAGATGAGGCTGGACCCAAAGACTAAATGTTCGAGCGGTCCTACGTATCCCATAAAAATTGGAATCAATCCATACATAGTTCTAGAGGAGGTAATGTGTAGTTTATCTTCATGTGGTAAGGATATGAATTGGTAAGATACCCAACACAAAGGAGGTTTACGGTGTGACGAGTAACCCAACATGAATGAGGACCAAATCATACACCACACTGTACAACCCTAAGTTTGAACTTGGGTCGGGGGCCCGAGAAGGCCAAGGGGCATGAGGCTCGGACTCAGATGAAAATTCTTAGCCAATTTTTAGTTTATCATCTTATAGTGGTGACGATGGTATGGGTAAGGCATCTCATTAATGGATGTGTACAGGACGATGAGAAACCCGATGTGAATGAGGACATAATCCCACACCACACTGTACAACCCTAAGTGAGAACTTGGGCCAGGGTCTTGAAAAGGCTGAGGGGGCTGTGGCAGGGCCTTGGACAGAGAGTCCTGAAAAATTTGTAGTTTAACGTCTTGTAGTGAGGATGAATGTGATCTTAGTTTAGGGTCATAGAACTCAGACCGTATATGCCTAGTTTAATGTCATATGCGTGGGACAGAAAGGGAGAATCATCATGCTTATGGAAGACCACAAAGCATCAATGATGATTGAGGACAGTTATTGACCAGGTTTGCAACACAGTATCCACCCTTATGGGACCAGAGTTCTGGGAAAAAAATTGAACATCGACCATTGACCATATTCACAACACGGGAATCGTATCAATTTTTCTCTAGCAATCCTTGAGGACATTATACCTTAATGGTAGGAGGGCCCTTGGGCCGAGAATCCATGCCATCAGGGGGTCCTTTTGGATATAGAGGGTGACATAAACCCAAATGATGGGTCGTTCCAAGCATGGTAGGGACTGTGCTCGTGGAACAGATGATAAATAAAGGAAGGAATATTTCAAGGGTAAATGTGTGGCATGGAGAAATAGCCCGACAATAATGAGGACATAATCTTCCCCACACCACATACTCCTCTCCCTGGGGGAATGTAGGCAAAGGGGCCACATTGAGGCTGGACCCAAAGAATAATTGTTCGGGTAGTCCTACGTATCCCATAAGGATGGGAATCAAGCCATACGTAAATCTAGAGGAGATAAAGACAGGGGTAGGATACCCCAATGATGGGGGTGTACGTCATGGTTAGTAACCCGACGTGAATGAGTACATAATATCATACCACACCGTACAATCACAAGTGAGAACTTGGGCTAGAGACCTAAGAAGGCCGTGGGACCTGAGGTTGGGCATTCCAGAAAATTGTTGTCATATGACCTCTTATGAGGGTGTTGCCTCCTCATAGCTCCTAATCCCAAGTGAGGAGTTCTCGGTGTGGGAAACAAAGAGTAGGACTTGTTTGTCCCCATTCTATAAGGGTCGGATAGCTGTCATCACATGGCGGAGACCGCAGCATGAAGGTGCGATTGGGAAGGATGAACCACTAAACTCACTATTTGGGACTTATGGGGGTGGAAATAATGACAAAGGGTAGCTGTTGACCATGTTTGAAATACCACATCCATATTGTTTGACCTGAGATGGGAACAACAAACGAGCATCGTCCACTGACCAAATTCGCAATGCGAGACTTGTATCAATTTTTTGTTCGAAATCCTCAAGGACATCTACCCGAGATGGTAGGAGTGCCCTTGGGCCGATCATCCCTTACATTCGGGGGTCCTCTCGGACATGAAAGATGATGGAGTCCCAAGTAAAGAGTGTGAGTGAAGCATAAGTGTGTTGGTCTATGAAAGAGGCGGACAACTCCGGGGAGTGGGACCTATGGCAGGATCGAGATGAGCTCGATGTGAATTGGGGTAAAATCTTGCACCACACTATATGTCTTGACCCAAGGGGAGATTTTGGAATTTGGTTTGGGCCAATAGACGAAATGTCTAGGAGTTCCTATGTATCCCATGAGGATGGGAATTAAGCCATATGTAGTTCTTGAAGTCCATGCATTTTAGTGTCGTGCGGTGAGGACGTGGGAGGAAAGAAGAATGGGGATTGGGAACATGGTGAGACTGTCGTAATCCTGACATGAGTGGGGATAAGAAAGCCTACACCATATCATGCAAGGATCCTCCAAGAGAACTATTCCTAGGGGTGATAGTCAAAGAGAAGAGTTTGTAGATTGGGCTCGAAACGAAATGCTTGAGCGTTCCTACATATCCCATGCAGATGGTAATCAAGCCACATGTAGTTCTAAAGGGCCATGCAGTTTAGCATTGTGTGGTGAGGATGGTGAATAGTTTAACGTCATGCGGGACAAAGTAGTTTAGGGTCATCCAGGACCCGACTGTTTATGGTCATGCAGTACCAAACAATTTAGGGTCATGTCAGACCATATACAGTTTAAGGATGTGTAGGACCATATATAGTTTAAGGTTGTGTAGGACCATACTGGATCAGGAAAATTATTTCTTGAGAAACTTGGCATTGGTGGGAGGAGTTATACGCTCACCATCCATGGTCACTAGGGAGTATGCACCATTGGGGTAAACCTTGTGAATTATGTAAGGTCCTTCCCATTTGGTCTCCAACATGGGTGCTTTCCTGCCAAGTATCATTGGTGTCTGGAGGGCCAATACCAAGTCGCCTTGAAAGAAGGAGTGGGGGAGAACCTTCTTGTTGAAGGCTCTGGATATCTTGTTTTGATTCCTTTACAGATTGTGCAGGTCATGAATCCTTTTCTAATCAAGTGATTCCAATTCATCTAGATGAATTTCAGCTACCTTATCTAGTTCTTGCTGGACATAGACTGCTGTGTGTAACAAGGGAAACTGAATCTTGACGAGCATGATGACTTCTATTCCAAATACCACGGAATATGTGGTCACTGGTGTGAAATTACAAGTCGTCGTCTGATAATCCTAGAGGGCATTGGGGAGCTTGTCTGATCAACTCTTCTTGTTTAGACCAACCATTTTCTAAAAAATGTTAGAGAGGGTCTTGTTGAACACCTCTCTCTACCCATTTTTATTCCTGTGGTAGCAGGAGGTATGGTTAGAGAGGATATTGTACATGGCGTACAACTTCTTTAACTCAGTTTCACGAAAGATGGTGCCATTATTGGTGAGGACAACATGAGGTACTTGAAATCAGTAGATGATATTGGATCTCATGAATTCAACGATAGAACGGTCCTTGACCTCCTTGAGTGTAATAGCCTCTGCCCATTAGGAAAAGAAATCTATAGCAGTCATGATGAACTGACATTGATGAGTTGTCACTGGCGGATATGGTCCCACAACGTCCAGTCCCTAGATTATGAAGGGCCAAGAGTTCATGGTAGTGTGGAGAGGCTCTGGCGGCCGATTCACGAAGTTGGCATGAACTTGGCATGCATGACATCTTCTGGAAAACTAGATGCAATCATGGATCATAGAGGGCCAAAAGTGTCCCAGACTCTGGATCTGGTGAGATATCTTCGGCCTGATTTGATGAGCCTCGTAGGAACCGACATGAACCTCCTGCATGACTTGAGAAATATCGACTCCTTGGATGCATGGAGGTGAACTCTATCGAACCCGCACTTGTAGAGGATCCACTCAAGACTGGGATCACTCTAGAGGGTAAACCACAGTGTGCGGTGTCTGATTCGCTCACGCTCGGTCCGATCAGCTGAGAGGTTACCATATTAAAGAAACTCAACAAAGGGGGCACTCCCTTTGTGAGTCACTTCAACCAATATATCTATGGGACCTGGGGGTCCTTACGTGGAGGCTCCGGTGGTAAGATGGCTCACCTATAGGCCATCATCGTCACCTGGGGTGACGGGATCAATGACTCACCGATGCGACACATGGATAATCAGATCATCCTGTTCGGGTTCTGCAAGTGATGTAGCTAGGCCGGCCAGGGTGTTAGCTCGACCATTCTGAAATCGAGTGACATGAGTAACTTCCGGCCTTGATGGGAACTGGCCCATTAGCAGGAGAGTGCGCTCCATCAACAGTATGAGCTATGACTTTCTGATGACATAGTCACTGTTGATCTTCTTGATGACTAGTTCAGAGTCCCCTTTCACATGCAAATAGGGACCGTCGATCTCGAGATCCAGATCCGGCCAGTGATGAGAGCCTGATACTCCACCACATTTTTGGTGAAGCCTTCTGATATTATAAATGAGTATGACAGAATGGCTTGTTCCGGGGTAATAAAGACGATACCCAAGCCTAACCTGTTGAGCCTGGGGTCATTGAGACTCCTGCGGATGGAACTTCAGGAAGCGCCATTGAAATTCATCTGTTGACACGGGATGTCACGATCTACTATGATGATTACCTCATCTGGAAAATTGAGATCCATGGACTGGTCAGCAGGAGTTGGATGAGCAGCGAGGAAATTTGCTAATTCTTATAACTTGATAGCCTTTTGAGGCACGAACCTGATGTCAAACTATTGAAGGATCACTACCCACCATGCTAGTCATCCTATCAACATGGGATGACTTAGGATGAACTTCAGAAGGTCTACTCAGGACACAAGTTGTACCTCATGGTGTGCAGGTGATGTCGTAATTTCTATACTGTGAATACGAGTGCAAGGAAACTCTTATCGATGGGATAGTATCTTGGCTCCGTAACGAGGAGCATACGACTAAGGTAGTAAAGGCTGTTATCCATCCCCTCATTGTTCTTCTGGGTGAGAAGGGCACTGAGAGATCATTCAAGGGAAGTCATATAAAAGACTAGTGGTTTTCCGAAGATGAGTGGCATCAAGCCAAGAGGTGGGAGAAGATACTCCTTGATTTCTTCGAACGTGGTCTGGCACTCTTCATCCCATTCATAAGTGGTGCCTTTCTTCATGATCCGAGAAAAGGGATTACACTTGCTGGATGGATTCTCAATGAATCAGGGTATATAGGATAAGTGTACTTAGAAGCCCCTAAGTTCCTGAATGTTTCCTGGGGGAGAAATCTGGCTGATGCCCTTGATCTTCTCAGGATCAATCTCGATACCCTGGTACCAGACAACAATGTCTAGGAATTTCCCAGAGGTGACCTTGAAGGCACATTTCAATGGGTTCATCTTCAGGCAGCGAGAAAAGAGGAATCCGAACACTTTCTCAAGGTCCTTGAGATGGTCTCAGCGCTGATGAGATTTGATGAACAGATCATCCACATATCATTCAACCAATGTCCCAAGGATTGTCTGGATTATGTGATGCATGGCCCATTGATAGGTGGCACCTGCATTATTTAATCCAAAGGGCATGACCTGGTAACAAAAATTACCTTGTGGTGCCCTAAAATATGTAGACTCCCCATCTTTGGGGTCCATTCGAATCTAGTTGTACCTAGAGTACCCATCTACGAAGGAGAGGGATTGGAATCCAGTTGTAGCATCAATCAGTAACTTCGTCACAAGAAGAAGAAAACCATCTTTCAGACAGTGGCGATTGAGATCCCATAAGTCAATGTAGACTCCGATCTATCCGTTCTTCTTCCTCATTGGCACATTGTTGGCTAGCCAATTGAGGTACCAGACCTCCTTAATGAAATTGGATCTAATGATCATATCGAATTCCACCTTCACTATGGAACTATGAGATGGGCGCATCTTCCTAGGAGGCTGTTTGAACCCGCAATTATTTGTAAGGAGACCAAGGCAGTGGATGACTACCTGAGAATCTAGTCCTGGCATCTCATTGTAGCTCTAAGAAAAAATAGCACGATGTTGTTTCAAGAAGTCTATGTATCACTACTACCCCTCTAGGGGAATGGAGGCACTAATTAACGTGGGTCTTGGGTCTACCTTGTAATCGAGGTTCACCTGTACCAAATCATCGACCATGGAGGAAACACCCTCTTCAAAGGCATTAGGAGAATCCTCTAGGTCCGATTCTTATCTTACGGAGAAGGGATTGCTTTTGGGAAGAGATTTCTCTGAGTTTACAGGTCTTTAGGAGAGTCTTGTGTTAGCATGAGCAGCAGTGGTCACTGCATCGAGAAATTATGATGCAGTTGAAACCATAGCAATGAAGGTTGTCAACCCGATCCCATCTGGTCTTTGGCCCAAGGGGCCACTCTTAATAATATCAAAGCAATAGTGGTGGGTAGGCTTGAGCTGGTTTATTCCAGACTGACAAAACATGAATGTGTGACGTATTTCCATTACCATGGGGCGAACATCTCGGTACCTTGTGGGAGTAGGGGGCTCAGGGATCACCGAGGCTTGATTCGTATAAGAATATGAAGTGATCTACCAATGTCTCTTGGACCTAAGAATACACTCCCCCCTATGCCAGATACAACAAAAAATTGCCCCATATCGGGGGTCATGTCCTCCAATCGATTGATCGGGAAGACATAGGCATCATCCAAACCTTCCCAGGGGTCGGTTGAAACCGCGGCATGCTCGACCTCATTGGCCTGAATCTTCTAGTCCTTGATCTTGTAATAATCAGCATCCATGTAGTAGGATTCACAAGAATAAAAATGATACACCTCACATTGGAGCACGTCCACTCAACCATTGAGGGAGTACTTGAGGAATTGGTGATATGATGAAGGGACTGCCACGTGCAGGTGGAGCCATGGCCGACCCATAAATGCATTGTACGCGGTGTCTTGGGACACAACCATAAACTCAGTACTGGAAACTAGGCTCCTGAACTGTGTCTTCAAATGGATCTTGCTGACTAGGGTCTGCTCTATCATGTCATTACCTTGGATTTTAGGTCAGAGGGAGTCAAGTCATCCTCAAACAACCCCAGATTCTGCAATGTTCATGTTGGGATAATGTTGGTCTCGAAGCCTGTTTCGACAACGCAGCGGTGAACTTCCATGTCATTGAATTGGATGGTGATGTACATTGGGTGAATGGGCTATTATATGGGAGAACCTTCATATTCTCTAGAGAATGAGATAATCGATTGTCATTCATCATTCTCTATTGCTTTCACATGAAATGCCATTTTAGCTGCTACCTCCATCTCAAAATAGAGGGGCCCTCTTAAATCCACAGTGAGGGACTCATGCATATCTGTCGATAGGTGAAGGGCCTTGAGGGTGCGTAGCATTTCTAGAATACTAGAAACATTCATGAGAACATCATACATCTTTTCTAATCATGAACTTATACTTGTAAGAGTTCTCTCCATGACAGGAGGCATGGCGGGACCTTCTGGCTGGATCGACCACTGGCTGGTGGTGGGAATGTCCCACTGCTCACTAGTCGAAGCATGTAGAGTGACTACTAAATAGTGTCCAGCTAGCTGAGACTGGTCCACAATGGGGTGTGTCTGATCATGACGAGGTCTGAGCGGCTCTTCCAGATCCAGTAGCACAAACGGCAGTGGAGGAGAGTCAGATGACACCAGATGAGGAGGTGGTGCATTAGGATCTTTGCACTGAGTCTGATGTCTGGTCTCCGTGGCATGCACGACCTAGCAAGATGTGGAAACTGATGTGCCTCGACGACCCATATAGTTGTAGCTCCACTGACACTAGCATTGACTAGGAACATTGGGGAGACTGTCCTAGCGCTCCCTGTCATCAGGATTCATGGAGGGGTTTAACAACACTATGATGTAAACCTAAGCGTACCCTTGACTGTCACCCGAATATTCATCCACTACTAGGAGGATCCTAGGAGGAATCCCTATATCTTAGGGAATGAAGTCACCAAGAGTATGGGATGATGATGCCATTGGAGGGGTGCGTTGCTTTCCCTTACGTTGCCGATGTTTGCTCTTCTGGGAAGAGGCCAACTGAGATGATGATGCGGAATTTGTGGTCGTAGCTTCTGAAGGCTCTGACTGATTAAGGAATGCACATATGATACTATGGGCATGGATGACCATTTTTCGAGCAATATAGTCATCATACTTCTAGGACCCATAGTTAGAAACCTTCTTCCACTCGCCCTCACTGTCACTGTTGTTGTCTGGCCTTACAATGATGCATGCCACATGTGTTGGGGCCTGGACCAACCCGACTACGTTGTTATAGATCTGGTATTAAATCCAGTCTTGGAACACATATAACTACTTGAGGGTGTGTCCCAAGATCCAATGATAGGGGTTGAAGTTGGGGCGATCAGCGAGGTTCGCCTCTTCTGGCCTTCTGCACTCAGGAAAACACATAATCCCTTGCTCCAAGGCACATTGGAAATAGCTGAGGACCTGATTCTCATTGAATGAGTAGGTATGGTTTCTTCTGTATGGAAAGTTTTCCAATGGATCTTATCCTTGACGAGGAGATGGAGGAGCCTGTTGAGGAGGCAAGGCCTGATTTTCTTACCTAGGTGGTGGCAGTGCATTACGTGGGGGCACCAGCCAGTTCTGAGGAGGCCACTACTGGTCTGGAGGTTGTGCCTGTGGGGGTGGGCCTCTGCGAGGTTGTGGAGGTGGCTCCACTAGCAATAATACCAAGTGTATTGGGGCATCTATCTTTTCCAGTATAGTGGGTTTGTATCTTACATCCCTTCTAACGGGAATTGCGGGAGGAAAAATATGTGCCTAGACGTCTTGTTGCAGGGCTTCTTTCAGGAACTGGGCCTTATCAGAGAATTCTTAGAATTCTGTAGGGAAGTTATGGGTGATTAGAGAGGGAACCGGTTCCATCTTTACATTTCCCACACACATCGTCAGTAATTACTCCTGAGTCAGTGGCATGTCATGGGAGTATGTAAGTCCTTTACACTAGGCAATAAATTACAAGACATGCTCATCAGGCCTCTATTTTCACTTGAAGAGGTCTATGATGCTTGTCTTCCATGTGGTGGAGCTCGCTGTACCAGACAAATGTAGGCCCTCCAATGTCTGCAAAAAACATCAGAGCTTGGCAGTATCCTACTACGCTGGAGTACCTAACATGGGCCGACACCTTAATGCGAAGTGGTCCAGATGCTGTGGTGGGTCCCCTATCCCATTGAATAAGTAAAAGGTGGGATTCCCGAAATCAGGCGGTGTTCGAATATCATCTACCAATTCTGGATATGGCTTTCCATCAGGTGGGATTTCCACCTGTCATGTTTCCAATGCCTCAAGCTGGGCAATGAGTGCCACCATTGGATCATCGGGGTGGGGGTCCCTATCTTGATTGGGATCCCTAACCAAGATCACGTTGGCAGGTTCTTCAACATAGTAATAAGGCATAGCGACTCATGGAGAGGCTGGTGGCATAAACCTCGGGGCGGCTAGGGGATCCTGTACTGGGTCCCTTGGATTTTCGTGCCATTCGGGAGGGTTTGGAAAGACATACCGCGCCCTCTTGCCATAAGTTCTAGCTTCAACTATGTCCGTGGGAGAAACATAATCAGGGTTACCTGGAGGTAGCTCACCGAGGGGAAGTTGTTCCTGACCCTGCTGTACTGGTCTAGGATTATCATAGTCTAGTCGTCACATTGCAGCATGTTCAACCAGGAATTCATTGACCAAATTCTTCTGTTCGGACAGTTCCTAATGTAACATGACCTTTTCAGGGTCTTCCTTTATCTTTTATACTGAGGCAGATGGGTCGGAGTGTTTGGCAGCTCCGATGTTCTCTTTACCCTTACTGGAATTCCGTCTGAGTACTAATGCCTTGGTTGGTGCATGTAGACCCAGTAGATTCCTTTACTGGCGAGTAACTCTTCATGATGGGTCAAGTAAGGGTGGAATGCCCTCAGGGGTTAAGTCCCCATAAAGATGTTCCATATTGTCCTCCTCATCCACTATGCCGACCATGTTGATAATGACCCTTCCTGGGGGCATGTCATCAATATCCCCTAGTGAGTCAGGCTACCGTCGAATAGGGCTGAAGAGTAGGGCAGCATATCACCCCAGCCACATATTTTCATGTGGAATGAATCCTACTTATTAACCTTGTGGAGTACCTTGAATCTTTGAACGTATTGTTGTTGGAGGGCCTTACGGTGGCCTGACGACTCGGGGTGCTGGGCCATAGGGAGTGTGGCCAAATCGACTAGACGTCATTGCTCTCCAATGTCTACAAAATCTACTTGGATCCATGGATAAACCACTCGCTGATGACAAAGGCAAAAGTGCGTCGCCCAGAGGGTTTGGCAGATACAATCAACTTTCTCTAGAGTGAGGGATTCAAGCATGTAGAAATTAGGTGTTCCCACGGGCGAGAACATCTCTGGGAAGTGGTCCGCTGAAAGGATATTCCATAATCTCCTTGGATCCAATTCAGGATCAGGACCTTAATTAACACAATCATCGACTAGATGCGGCTGAGGAATTGGCAACGGCACTAAGACAGACAGCTAGGATGGCAGGCTTGCTGGTGGGGAATAAGGCAATCAGGCTGACTGGCCGTAGAATCTCAGGTTGTCCTCTGAGGAGTGTAGCGACCTGGCCGCTATGTCACAATAAGATGGACTATCGACCAGTGTTTTTGGCACATCATCAGCATCCTATGGGGGTAGGCTATGTCATGGGTATTCCACCATTTATCCCCAAAATAGCTCTCTGTGATCCCTGGTCGAGGTAGAGGGCGCTTCTGGTGATGATGGTGGCGGCTGTGTGGTCGGTCCCTAAAGAGATGTCAGATTTTAGTTATCCTAGATATACCTACGGAGGGATGTAGGGATTCTATAGACCTCTCATTCTGGGAGTACGATGCTGATGCGCCTCATTCCTACCCTAGCCTTTGACTTAGAGGACTGAGAGTAGGGTTCCAGTGCTAAGTCGCACTCTGCATTAGAGTCTGAGAAGTATAATAGATTAATCTATGTCTAGACCTTCCTAGAATTCTTATTATGGAGGTGAAGACCCACCCTCCCACCCCTGGATGGTTCTTCATGGCATGGAATATTTATGGAATGAGGAGGTCCTTCGGCTGTACTGGTGTTGGGGCAGAGAGGGTTTCCGCCAGAGTAGGCAACTGTGCATGGAGAACCTAAATAGATGTCGAAGGGGACATGGGTAGGACCTCCTTGGGTAGCTTTGGAGCGGGTTAGACCTCCAATGGAACTGGTAAGAGCATGGGGAGGAACTCCATGCATGTTCCCCTTGGTGACATCAGTTTGAGGATAGAACTCTTACTGTTCTAGCTGGACAAGGGTAGGACCTCCATGCTGGGTGCTGGTGAAGCGAGGCTGGCCTTCACCCCTCTGGTTTCTGAGGTGACGAGGACCTTCACCCACTACTGAGAGGGCATGGGGAGGGTCCCCATGTTCAAGAGTGACTGGATGCGCAAAATCACCATACCTACGGTCTATGGAGGGAGGAATGACTCCCTATCCGGTGTAGTGGGAACGAGAGAGACTTCCATGTTGTGCATCACTACTGCAGAGACGACCCTAAATTTCTTTGATGGTGCCATGAGGAAAACTTCCATGCCGATATTGGAAGTGGGGAAGATCCACATTCTCTATATTAGTGGTGCGGGGAGGACATCTACACCGGGTGTCATTGCCACAGGTTAGTCTGCAGTGTCCACCACCTGAGCCGAAGACCAAGAGAGTCGACCCACCCGACCCATGGGGCGGTTGTAGCCTCAATCCAGGTCGATCAGATGAATTTATCTATTCATCATACACAGAGAGTGTGTGGTATGCATCAGCGGTGGCTTGGGCCACAACATCCACTAACGTTGATTACCCATGGTGGGTGTCCTCTTCAGCTTGAGCCCGATGCTGGCGTCGGGTTAGGCTGATCGGAGCTGTTGGAGCAGGTTCATGGATTAACTTCTCTTCCTCCAGTAATACTGGGTGATGGAATTGATGCTGCCAGGTGGAATCCCTCACTAGGAGTCCTTGAAATGGGACTCTAACTGGGATGGCCTAGACATCCCCTACCTCATAGGCGTATGGTAGGGAGTCATCGGAGCATTCCGAGGAAAATCCCCTGAAATGGTTATATATCAGAGTGGGGATCAGGAACTCCCTACGCTGACCTCGGGGGAAGCGTTGATGATGAAGCGCGTATGCCTCTAAATCCAGGTGGGCCATACCCCTAGTCAGGATAATTCCCCCCTCCTTGTATTGTCGTATGAGGTCATTGATCCCTATTCGTTATATGACCTCAGATGGGGAGATGGGGCTTGGTTTCCCCATGATCATGGGCATAGATGTCGTTTCGGAAGTGGCAAAGCCGCGAAGAATTTCCATGTTGGCACTGCCCCTGCCCCTGCATCGGTGGGCAGGTGGTGATCGCATTCTGCGTCCGACAATATGATTCCTGAAGAGCAGGGAGATTAAAACATCAATGATGAAAGAAAAATTAATTAACAAACAATTCCCCAGCACCACCATATCATCCATGACCGATAAGAGGGGTCCACACTGACAATGTCACAGAATAGGATGCCAAACATTTTAACTATCCCAACTTCTGGTGAGTTTCACATCAGCCTCACTATTTGCTTCATGGGACCTGGCACCAGATATCCAGATCCAGTGACATGATAATCCAAGGATGTCTCGAATGCTACCAATTTCCATATTGAGGAGAATAACTTCACGTCAGGTTCACCATTTATTTTTCCAATGCTTTCTCCAGGGTGCGCGCGTCCGTCTTGTTTGAGGATGAAAGGCATGGTTTTGTTGCCCTGCATTCCCACTTTCCAAAGGCAGGAAACATCTGTCGTTTTTTCAGGGATGTTTTCTCCTTGATCGAAATGGGATGATGGGATGTCATCTATTCCTTACATGTATTCCTCCTTGGATCTCGTTACCTAGTCTGTGTATCTCTTATAAATTTATAACATTGTTCGTGAAACTCATGCCAGTGTCATATCTTCATGGACGCCAGTTAATTATGAAACTTCTGTTAGGACATTGCAAGGGGTCAAGTCAGGGCAGCAACCTTCAATCAGGTGTGTAGTCACGTTGGACGTCACTGGCTTATCTGGACTCTGAAACACTGGAGCGACTGTCTTCTGTCCATTTTTATAGGGCTTCTCGAGGGCATAGAAGCCTGAGGAATCCCGCGTCGAATTCAAGGATTTATATTCCATAGGAATTCCTATAAGGTTTTCCTTATCTTTCCATGTTTAACATGGGGTATTACACAAGTTTAACATCCAGCAGATATGGATTAGACTAATCAGAACACTAACTATATTGGATCAGATGAGTGTAACCCCTGGAGGACTCACTGATGTAGATGGATTAACATGACCTCACTCAGATGTGGCAGCCCTAGTAAGAATCAATATGGGTGATGGGGGCTGAGTAAAATGGGTGGTGAATGGAATAGAACCATTGTGAGGACAAAAGTAATGTTGGGCTTGAGTCTATGGGAGACTTCTTATGTATCCTTGTGGTAAGAAATCAAAGTCTGCATAGTTCAGGATTTTGATGGGACACCTAAGGAGGCGGTCCGTGAGAATGGATGCGTGGATGGGACCCGGAGGAAGTGGAACCTCTGGATTGAGGCATGACCTTCTTGAGACACCTACTCTTGTGGGAAATGTTAGGTAATGAGCTTTATTTGGGGTGTAAACATAGGAAAACAACTTGATGATTTTTATGGGGCTTACGTGTGGTTAGCAGCCCAATTTGGTATGACGCCACTAGGAAGGACCAAAGATGTGGGTCCTAACGAAGGGGATTACAAAAAATTGATGCTGAATAGGGGAAACAATGTCTTACCGCTGATCGGAATACAATAGCTTACCGATGTGTGGTGTTTACAGTTTAACAACTTGCAGGACGAAGGTGAACTGACATGAATAAAGACCTGGGTTCCTGATCGATGGTGGGATTGAAACTCATGGAGGCTTCCTACAAACCTTACCTTGGCAAGGATCAAAGACCACATAGTTTAGGTATGGTTGTGGGGTTTAGACTCTAGGCTTCCTGGGGTGTTGGTGAACTGACGTGAAGATGGTTAGAATGGTCGGGTATTGGGATTGAACCTCATGGAGGATTCCTATGTACCTTGCCTTGGCGAGGATCAAAGTCCACGTAGTTCGGGTGGGGGAATTGGTGCACCGATGTGAACGTGGTTAGTACCAATGGTTGTTGGGATTGAACCTCACGGATGCTTCCTACGTACCATACCTTGGCAAGGATCAAAGTCCATGCAGTTCAGATGGGGTCATTGGTGCACTGATGTGAAAGTGGTCGGGATCAATGGTTGTTGGGATTGAACATCATGGAGGCTTCTTATGTACCTTTCCTTGGTAAGGATCAAAGTCCACGTAGTTCAGATGGGGGAATTGGTGCACCAATGTGAAAGTGGTTGGGACTAATGGTTATTGGGCTAGAACCACATGGAGGCATCTTATGTACCTTGTTTTGGCAAGGATCCAAGTCAACGTAGTTTGGGTGGGGGCATTGGTGCACCGACATGAAAGTGGTCGGGAACAATGGTCATTGGGCTTGAACCTCATGTAGGATTCATACGTACCTTTCCATGGCAAGGATCAATTTCCACGTAGTTCGGATGGGGGCATTGGTGCACCGACGTGAAAGTTGTCGGGACCAGTGGTTGTTGGGATTGAACCTCATGGAGGCTTCCTACGTACCTTACCTTGGAAATGATCAATGTCTACATAGTTCGGATGGGTGTGGGGCTTACACTCGAGGTTTCCCAAAGAGTGTTTCATGGTCGATGATTACTCTATGTCCACGTGAGTCCTGCTCGGTGTGAGAAACAAGAGGTAGCAGGGACCTGATGATCACATCACGAAAGGTGCGTCTGTGGGAAGTGAAATGGGCCTTACACATGGTAAGTGTCCCAAAGAGGAAATAGGGGCTTACATGTGGTTAGAAGCCAGAAGAGGTTGGGACTTACTCCAGGATAGAGGATCGGTGGCGAAAAAGTCTAGTGGGAGATGGATTTGGCACCGAAGAAAAGAGGGGAAAGGATGTTGCCTCCCGTATGATAAGCTGGGGGGATTAAACCAGAGTGGTTTCCCTTTCCACATGTGCAAGGCATGAGTAATGGTCACAATTTAACATCATGTGCTAAGGATGATGGCACTCGACAGTTTAATGTCTTGCAGCTTGGACACGGTTCGCTCCCCACTAATAGAAATTAAATAACCGATACCCGCCCGCCCTTGGGGGAAGGAAGGAATCGACAATACTGTAACTGGTTGGTGTCATGGAGTGAACCATTGGGGGTCCATGTTAGCATGGCTATGTGAAGATGCAATAGCCATTAGCATGCCTATGTGAAGAAACATGAGGAAAAGAAAGGCAACGGGAAGTATCATCCAAGGGACTTTGAAATTGCTTCGTACAAACCTGAAGGGCCGCACGGGAAAAGGAGTTGCAGGGCAATGGGGTTCATAGGTAGAAGCTTTATGAAGCTTTGGTGCCCCATTAGGTGGAAAAACTCCGCAAAGGGATGTGCTTTGCGAAGTGCAGTTTCCTAGGCTAGAGATAGGGAGTAGGTGAATATGGGAGGAGCTTTACGAAGTGGAAAGGGATTTGCGAAGCAATTCCTTGCAAATCAAGGGCGCCTTGATAAGAATTTCATTGTGAAACAATGTTCTTCTCAATGCATAGTGACTCAATCTTGGTACTAGGGATACATGCGCATGGAGTGTGCTTTGTGAAGCATAAGTGCTCTGCAATGACTCGAGTCCCCTTGGGGATCTCCTACCTCTGTGAAGACCCGTAGGCTTCACGATAGGAATACCTCTCAGAAGAGGGTCTCAATTAAGGCCAAGGGGGAGGTAAATTACGGAGGAAAATTATCTCGAGAACCTCATGGTTAGCAGGACAGGAAGTGCTTCGCGATTAGGGAGTTTGTAAGGTGAAAGGTCGAAGAGTTCGTCCCCCGGGATCGAGGGGAGCCAGGTATTTATAGGCAAGAGGTTCCGCAAAACAGGGTTTTTTGGTGCGAAGATGAAATTTTCTTCACGGTAGGTGGAGAATGTCAAATGGTCTCACAGAGCTGTTCTACCTCCTTGCTTCACGGTTGGTTGCGAATGTCAAATGGGCTCGCGGAGCTATTCTGCCTCCTTGCTTCGCGGTGGGTCACAAATGTCAAATTGGCTCATGGAGTTGTTCTGACTCCTTGCTTCGCGGTGGGTCATGAATGTCAAATGGGCTCACGAAGCTATTCTAACACCTTTATTCATGGTGGGTCATGAACATCAAATGGGCTCATAGAGCTGTTCTGCCTCCTTACTTCAAGGTGGGTAACAAACATAAAATGGACTCGTAGAGCTGTTCTTCCTCCTTGCATCACAGTGGATCACGAACGTCAAATCGGTTCACGGAGTTATTCCGTCTCTTTGCTTCACGACAGGTTGTGAAGGAGATCTTTGGCACCGGTCGCAGGGCTCCGGGAGCTTCACGATCTATCTTTGCGAGGCAGTCCCTAATGCTTTCAGGATTTTCATTTTTCCCCAAATTTTGGCATCAAAATATGGATTGGTGGTTCCCTTGAAGTCTAGTATAACTAATAGGTATATAGGATCTTGTTGTGGACTACAATATGGTTCTAGGACATAGTTTTTAATAACACTATTCTATATTAGTCCTCTAGCTTGTACCATAGTTTTGTTTCATATCTTTCCCATTTGTACTATGTTGTAGGTCTTGCACTGTGGTTTTATGTTACCCATTTTCACTTTAAATATATAATACCCATAGAAACCATTCTTCCCCAATCAATTCTTCTCAATTTTGGGAAGAATCAAGGTCTTTTATAAGAGAATATAAATCCAATAATATGTTATATTTACCTATGGATGTAGAGGTTTAACACGAATCAATTCTATGTGATTTTCCTACCATTATACATAGTTTTTAACCCTTGTCTAGGGATTAATCCCATATATAATCCTATATTTTTATTTCCTTATGTAATAAGATCCATGAATACCTTTTATGATGATTTGTAATTAGTTATAAGGATCCTTGGAGTGGACACTTGATATAGATGGTGTGTGGGAGTGATTTGGGTATTAGATATCAAAAAATCTTGATGTTTATATCAACACTCTTGTGGTAAGAGGTTATTTACCATTTATATACCTTATAGAAAGTTGATTCGTGAAAATGAAAAAATACGTTTTTGTGTGTATCCCGTGAGACCCATGTTTGAAATTGATCACATGTGTGTTCATGTATAGACTATGAGACCCATGTTTGATTCCAATATTATGCATGGGTATGTCTATGACTATTGATACTCACGTTTGATATGTAATGTAGTGTTTATTTGTTTCATTCCTTGTTCTATGTGAATATGTTTCCATTGGTGTTTTTTATTGTTGTTGAAAATTAAAGGTGGACCACCATGTATTGGTCAGCCCTTTGAGGGGGAGAATGGTTGAAATGATATGATGGTGATGATTGGATGCTAAACGAGGAATAGTTATAATGTTCTTGAGGACTAACATGATATAGTGGTGGGATATTATGACCATTTATCCACACCCAAGGCAGAGATGAGGTATGATGGACCTGTGACATGACCTTTTATAGAGATGAGGCTTAATGAAATTGTTTTTTGACGTAACATTAGTTATAAATATGGACACTCAAAAATATATGTAGTTTTATTGTGAATAAACCTTGTCCATGAACTCCTTTATGATTTTTATTCTGACATGGTGCGGAAGGAGGTATGGGAAGGGATGGAGATGGATTTATTATCACATGATTACTTGGTACATAATTTATTTTTCATAATTTCACATTAATCTATTATCCTTTTGTACACCTATTATTCATGTGGAGGATTAATTGGTGGCCTCTTACTCGTTTTGTACCCATAACTTGCATGGTTATCCTGATGCATGTGAAGACTTCATGATCAAGGGTCTAGTAAAGGATAATGGCCTTGTGGAAAAGATATATTGAATGAAATCTTGGTGTTAAGACGTGGTACATAGATGGACTTTATAGTGTTCTCATAGTGTATTTATTTAATTTTCTGTTGTTTTATTATACTCTAGTTTTTTCATACTAATTTAGAGTTGTTTGGTTTATTACTTTGCAAGAATTGGGGTACCTTTTATGTCATCTATTATTACATTTTGATTACCTCATCATACTGTCCTATTTTGGGTTATTATTTTTCTTTGATATTATTCAGGTGTTTAAACACTGATATTGTGGGTATAATCTCATTAATGTACCATTTATACCCTCACTACTAGTAAGAAACATCTTGTGTATTGGGAGGCTTGCATGGGGTCATGTAGCTCACCATAATAGACTGAGTGATTTGGGTTGGGGTTATAGAAAGTTGTATAAAGGGAGGTTTTCCTTTTCTTTTCATCATGACTATGATTTCAGAATGGTATATAGGATTTTGGATATGTGGAACATTGGTAGGGGAGTCACATAAGTTAATTTCCAACTCTTATATGATATAACTATGATTTATCAGTGATGGGACTTCTATTAGTGTTATACTTTTATGGTTTCTTGTTAATCATGAGTATTTTGTGATGTTATAGTTTATGGTACTTGATTATGTTCATTCATTATGATTGTAAATATTAGATCACATGTCATATATACCGACTAATTTTTATACATGGTATTTCATTGATTATAATGTCTTGATCTATGTTTTATTATTCCTTATTTTAATGAGAAATAATTTTGATTATTTTCATTTTATCACACTTTTTTTATTTGAATATGAACATGACTAACATGAATGTATATAGAAATTGGTAAGATCATTGGGTGGTACTATTAGGGTTATTAATTCATGATATGGGTATTCTCAAAAGATATGTTTTCTATAGAAATTCCTTATTAATTCTTATAAACTTCTTAGTTTGTAATCATAAGTATATTTATATAGATGTTCTAAGAATATGTATGGAATTAAAAGGAATTCCTATTAGAGTAAATCTAACAAGACCACCAATGGATGTCAATCATAATGTACCCACATGGGAGATTTCTCATATTATATCAGTAGATCTTGAGAGGATGCACTTGAGAAATATCAGGTACCTTTTATAATGGGTCAAAATAAAATACCAATACAACCCATATTTTTACGATTAACACCTCTTCATAGAGAAAGAGATCCCAGGACAATGGTGGATTATTCCCCAGACTTCCATACCAATCCTCCACTATCCTAAAATTTAATTAGATGCCCTCAATATACATAGGACTAGTTTAACATCATTGAGATGATATTTGATTGAGTGGATACCCTATATGATTTAGGGGTATTGTTGGATACTATAAAGCTTTAGGGACTCATAAATAGGTATTGGGGTGTCATGAACTAGGGATAAAGATGTGGGTTTCTTATTTAGAAAACAATAAAGTACCGATTATTTTAAGTATTCTTCCCAAATACACTAAATTCAGAGCGTTATTATGAGTTTTCATATCATCAATAGGGTCAATGGTATTGTCTTATTACATTTCTTATTAGATGGAGTTAATTTACTTCATCCCTCTCTTTTCTTGGAATGAAGTAAAGAAAGTTCTAAAAAACAAGATTGACCTCTGACTGGAGATGAGGAATTAAGTCAGGATCCCTAAATTTATAATATATCTATAGGTTCTTCTTAAGTACTTGATGATCAATAAAGTTATATAGGAGTATAGATCTTCAGGTATCCTCCCAACTTTTATGGGATCTATTAGTGGAATTTACAACACTAAAATAGTTTCATATTTTTTTATGATGGAGAGAAAAGATAACGAGTTGTTGCAGAGTAGTAGTGGAAATTCATAAGAAATTACACTTTCTTTATCCCCTCAATGGTATGTGTAGTTATATAGTGTTTAAACCATGGAAAATTTGGAAACTATTGAATATCATTCTTTATGGCCTAAAAATGTTTCATCAGGGTGGAAAGATGGGGAATATTTAGATGTCCCTTTTGAGGGAATTTTAGATAGGTTCATATAGGTTTATGGGGAAGACAAAGACTATGGTCTAGGGATTTAGCCTGGGTCCCCAAAAATAGACACTGACCCCATAAACTTTGGTGAACTAGGTGAGTTATATACTTCACAGGAGGATCCATGGAGATGAGGAATACACATTTTATATTGTAGAACATGTTATAGATAATGGTAGAGAGGGAGTATATATAGTTCAATATATAGTCATGATCACATTTATTTTATATTATAACTTGTTTGACATATGATATTCCCATTAGTTTATATGTACAGAAGTTTTTATGAGACTATAATTACTGATCATGTTATATTCTCAATCTCTCTCTCTCTCTCTCTTCATTCAATGTTGGGGATGAAATTGAAATGACATTAGAAATTTTGAGAAAGTCCTGTAGTGGTGTTTTGATACAAACATCTATGTTATTTATTTGTTATTGATATTACTAGTATCAAAATGGTATATAGAATGTAATAATTTTCTAGTTACGAGACAAACATCAATTTGATAAAGAGATATGTATCCTTTACTATACCCAAGGGGGATTATTTTGTTATAAGCATTGAATGGAATAATGGAGTTGGAAAAATAAGACCAAAACTCAACCATATTAGAGCTATTATGATACTTATATAAATCTGGGATCTTTTAAAAGACCCAATAATATGTCGATTCTCTTTTCCTCTTGTGATTTACTATATTAAGATATCTTTTATAAAAAAATTTAGGAATGCCTCTAGATAGGTGTATTGACATTGTGATCAAACACATTTTAAAAGTGAAATTATATCAATTCTTCTATATGATATGGAACTAGCTGAGTTGAAGGAACATTAGTCACAAATTGAAGATTCTAAGGAGAATAGATTTATCATACTGAACACATCTTCCTAGGGTGCTTTGAAATTTTTCTCAAAGAAGAAAAATCATAGTCATTATTTTCTTGTGGACTATAGAAAGTAAAACCATGTGACCAAAAAAATAGATACCCATTGCTAGGGATCAATGACTATTTTGACCCGTAATAGAGAGCCAGATGATTCTCTAAGATTAACCTAAAATAAAGATTACACAAGATTTGGGTCTAAGAGAAATATATTACTAAGAAAATTTTCATGAGTATATATATAATGAATCAGTATATATTCATTCATGTTGGGTGGAAAAATGAACAAGTGGTGTTTATTGATCTAATGAACTAGATCTTCTATCTATATTTTGACTCCTCTATTTTGGTGTTGTGTGGATGATATCCACATACACTCATGGGCCTTAGATATTCATGATGGACAAATTGTAATTACGTTGAGTATTTTTTGATCACATTGGCTCTAAGCTAATATCTCGAAGTGTAACTTATAGATCTGGGAGGAATGAATTCCTGGTAATGTAGTATTTAAAGTATGAATTTCTATGGACCTAGAGAAGGTAGGGGATATAATATCTTAGAATCACCCAATAAATATATTTTAGATCATAGATTCTTTAGATTAGTTGTTTATTGTGGAAAACTCATACATGACTTCTCCATTTTTGAATTAGTTACAACTAGTCTTACCAAGAACGAAGAGATGATCTAGTGGATATACTAGTGTATAGATTCCTTACTATAGTTAAAGGGAATGCCAATAATTAATTTGATCATGATCATTGAAATTCCTAATATTTGACATATTTCTTACTACAGTACCTCAGTTTCTAGTTTAGGATTTGTTCTAATATAGATGAACTAAGTTGTTTTTAATGGGTCACTCCATCTATGATCCATTGAGAAAAAATACCATATGCATGTCTTGGAGTTGGAAGCTCAAGTCAATGATTTGATGTTTTGGCCACATTATCTATTTATTGAGAAATTATTTATATATATGGACCACAAGAGTTTTTGATGCATCTTCTCTTAGTGATATTTATCCTTTGAAATAAGTGTTTGGTGGAGTATCTAAAAACAATTTATTTCGAGGTGGTTTATGCTATAGAGAATGTTGATCTTTTTAATGAATCTCTTAGTAGGAAACACATAGGACAATGGAGAGAATCATTTTGAGAAGGAATAATTTTTAATGATCATATTGGATGAATGGTTTGTGGATGAATCTAAGTACCGAGGGGTGATGACATGTGCTCCCATTGTTTTCACATCGACACTGGTGGACTAATATTGGACCATCTAGGAATTTTATTTTGAAAGATTATTAATGTAAGGAAATTTTTTATCATGTGACCAAATTCAAGGATGGTCTGTAGATAGTGAAGATGTAATCTACACCCATTCAGAGTTGTGGTTCCCATATCTATGAGGGAAGAGAAAATGAGGGACTCAATTTATCTTAGTAGGAATTTATCCCAGGTTCTATGAAATTTTATTAGGATAATTAGAAAAGACATATGGGGTTAAGAACAAAGAGAGATCTTGCGAGATTCATCTCCCATTAAAATAATTATCATATATTCTATCCAAAGAACCAGAATCCCAAAGGATTACCTCAGCCACTTGTCATCCACTTTGTGATGTGGTGTAGTGCTTATGCAGTAGTTTTATGATTCCTAGTTTTCACAACAAATTTATGAGAAAACCTTAATCGAGATTTCTCCAAGCCTTTCCTCTTTATTTTTGGAATACTCTAGGGGTTATTCATGATCAATTATAGGTCCCAAACTATTGGTTTCGTCCCTATACTTTTAGGATCAAATTTTTGGTGAACTAGTTGATTTATTCCACTATTATACATGTTTTTCCTCCATTATCTTGGTATGAATCATATATTTATTCATATTTCTACATATACATCCTAAATTTTATTTTAGAATATCATTTTTGGAAATTTGGAACTCATTATAAGGATCCTTAGCATGTAAGATTGATGAAGTCAGTGCACATCCATGAGTTGGGTGTCAGATCTTGAGAAATGTTAATGTTTATATCAACATGATTGAGTTAAAAAGTTTCATACAATTTATATCCCTTGTATAAAGCTGTTTCCAAATATTTAATTCATGTGTGTGTGGGTATCTTGGGAGACCCATGTCTGATATTGATCCAGTGAGTCTATATGGGTTTCCTATAAAAAACATGATTCATACCAATCACATGTTTGTGTGTTTATGGATACTTATAATCATGCATGATATGTTATGTTGTTCCTATAGGTGTTATGCATCTTTCTGTGTGAATGTGTTGAACTTGGAGGTATTTTTTGGTATTAAATAATCGGTGGACCACCTTGTATTTGTTATCCCTTAATGGGGGATCATGTGTGATGTGTGATGATGAGGATGATGTACAAAGACATAGGGAATGGGTGTGACATTCCTGAGGCCAAAATTGAGGTAGTGGAAGGATACAATGACCATGTTTCCTGAACCAAGGTTTAGACATGGTGTGACACTATGTTTCTTCAATATATATTTCTCTTTTATACGAATTCTATGTCTAATGGATTATAAAAAAATCAAAAAATATGAACCATGATATTTTATTTCTTTACTTTATTTATACATAATATAATTAATCACCTTAAAATAAATAGGGTACTTTATTTTGGCATAATCTCATTTTAGGATTGAAAACACAGTTTTCTAAAAAAATGATTTCCATTGTGTTTCTAACATATATATTAAAATTAATATTTACCACTTATATTAATGGAATATAGAAAAAATGATTCATATTTGGAATCAGTAGGTTAATTTTTTTTATAACGATCTCATTTATCTTTATTAATTATAAATAGTAATAGTGGTAAATATTTGTCACCTATGTAAGGTTAGAATGGGTAAAAAAAGGTTAAAACACTGATAGATTGCCTATAATTCTTCCAAAAATTTCCCTTTATCAGCTTGGACGATTGATGTTAAACCAAAGCCATCCCATATATAAAATTATGCAACTTATTTATACTTTCCATTGATTAAAACATTTATATTATTTTAGGATAATGAAAAATAAAAAATGTCTCTTTCATGCATTATATTTTACTTATATGTTTCCATTGTTCTAAAGTTATGAAAGAATAATTTTTTTAAAATTTTTAATAAAATTAAATTAATTTTTTATTGTATTTTTTAAATTTTTTTGGATTACCTTATATGACCATGCAACACTAATAAAGTGTCTCTATGAACTATATAATGATAAATTTAAAGGATTTTAAAAACAATAGAATCCATATTATCTTATTAAATAGTGTATCAAAATAATTAAATAAGGAATTGTAATTTATAATTTTTTTTAATTTTTTTAGATTCTAATTTGATTTCTATATCGACATTTTGGTAGTAAAATTATATAAAGATTCCAAAAAATGTCTTTAGTGATTTTTTATAACAAATAATATTTTAATAAATTATTTAAAAATAGAAATTTATTTAATTAATAAAATTGGGTAGGTAAATTGTCTAAAATATCTTATATATAACATTTCTGAGCCACTTTTAAACTTAGAGGTGAATTTATGACCATTAAAAGCTAAAAAATATATTTCTATGGTTATGGTTGAAAAGGGATAACAATGGGGTTTAACCAAAATATATTAAAGATGATAATTTTTTTGATGAAGGTATTTAGAACTTATTATTTACTACATAATATAATATTCCCATTTTATTTCAGTACATATTATTATGATATATATTATATTCAAATAATTTAAGTAGTTCTAAGAACGTCCTTCACCTCACTTGTAAGAGGTAAAAACATATCATATCTTATTAAAACATATTAAACAACTTTTCTAGAACCATACCTACCCAAAATCAATAAAAATCATTTAACATGGAATATTTTATTTGTTATGATCAAATTACCAAGTAATAACGATTGAAATGTAAGACAGATGTTATTTTCTGCAGAAGAGGTATAAATATTAATTGAGTATTATCACTTTATTTCTTATTTTACCACCTTAAATTTTTCTCTATACACACTCACATAATAAAATAAATATCCTCTATATAAAAAATATTATTATGATGTAGTCACAACCCTGATTGACCTCCTTTACATCATGTAAAAATTGAAAACATAATGAGTGCATACGTATGACCAACCATTTCCGCGTAGAGTTTTATTTTTTTTCATCACTATTTTAATAAGATGGTTATAATTGTGTATTAATTTATATATATTATTTTTTATAAATAATTTATATTCTAAAAATATATTATAAAAATTTCCTTCTCACCATTTCATTAGATTGAAAATGATAATGTTTCTCTTTCGTACGTGTGGACTACCACCTCCATAAAGTGCTATGATTATTTTTCTCTTACCACCATGAATAGATGATTATAAAATTTTATATAAGAAACCAAAATTATATTAGTGAAATAATGAAAATTATTGAGATGATAAAACAATTTCATAACTCCTTTAACAGAGGGAAATATACCAATGCAATTTCCAAGAAATCGACCAAACAATCTTAATTAGTCGACATAAGCAAGAAATATTAAAATAATGAACTTAATCTGAATATAAAAGGACATTAAGATTTGAAATCTAGTTTAAAATAGTTCTTAATAATGTGTTTAATAAATTAAAATTCATTATACTAGAGTTTCAAACATGTAAAAATAATAAGAGACTTAAGATATTGGTAATTATGTATCATTTCCACTTCCATGAGACATGTTTTTATAATACACCAAATTTACTTTATGTGGTGTATTCAATAAATTTTTGATGTAATATATTATTTATTCATATTTATTCATGTAATTAATGTTTTCAATTATTCTTTAATAATTTATGGGTTTTTATTCAAAATTTATTCTAACCTTATGTGGTTTTCATTATGATATCATTCTATTTTTGGATGGTTAATGTTTAGATAAAATTTGGGAAAATTATATGATCCTAATAAATAAAATCCTATTTATTTTATTCTCCTACAATTATGTTTTGTGTAATAATTTTTATTCTCAATTTCTTCTATTTTTAGTTCAAGAATCATTAATTGAGTTACGTGTAAAGAAATTTCTTTCAAAAAATAATATTTATATATTAATTTTTTCCTTCCAAATACTTTTTCTTCCATTATACCTTTTCAACCATATTTTACATTATTTATATTTTTTTAAATGGGATAATTTTTTCATATTTCCAAACAAGTTTTTTGGACTTTTTTCCAAAATGTTTAAGGAATATTTCTTTAAATGTTTTCCCAATAAACATAATTTCCCACCATTATGATCATTATTGAATTTGAATATTAATTTACATATTTCAAATTTTATTTTCAATAAAATTATTTTTCTCAATATTTTGGGAAATTTTAACTAAAAATGATATCAATAGATAATGATATTATATTATTAATGGAATTTAAATAATTTTTATAAGTGATATATAACTACAATCTCAAAAAATGTTAAAAAGGTGTTATTTTTAACAATTTAGTAATATGTTATTATCTAATGGATTGGTATCAAAAAACAATTATTCATAATGAATCGATGTTCTTCTATCTTCATTTACTGATAATGGATGATACCTTATTTTGTGACCATTCAATTTCTTCTTCTCATGTTATCTATCACTTAAATTATTCATTACACACTATTTTCTCCTCCATGTTCATATTTTAAATATAATGGATAAATTTATATCGTTTTTGTTACAATGATGATGTTTCAACCATATACTATTGATGTATTCTATATCAATTGAATGAATCATACTATGTTTTTTAGTTGCTCTTGAAATAATGAGGTTTTTTATTATTTATTCAATACATAATTTTTTTTAATTTAAAGTAATTTTGAGAATTAATTGTATTGATCATTCAAAATATGAATAATGAATAATACCTTTATGTGAAAGGTGGTGTCAGGTTATAGATATACCTTTGATGAATCAACATGTCTTATGATACAAAACATGTGGCCACATTAGATGGGTATTTGGTTTACACATATTCATTTATTAAGAACGATGTCATGGTTAAGAGACCATGAAGGTATGCTTTAAGACAACTTGGGTGATGAATTGATGGAATTTTTATAAATTTCTATATTTATGCATTTCCTTTATTAATATTTTAGTTACCTATTTCCATGTGAATTCAATAATGTTATTATCCATGGATTTTCATTTAACACAAATTTGTCTACTGAATGAAATGTTTTATTAATTATACAGTCTAACATATTTAATATTCCACTTTCAACCCTGATATATTCCACTACGTGCTTCCCATACAAATAATTTGAGGACACGCTTTATTTTTTTTCTTATACCATGATCTATAAAAGGCTATTATGAATTAATTCAAGTATGATAGAATGTTTCTTATTCTATGTTTTTATATTTAAAATATAATATTGGAATCAATTTTGTATCTAGTTTTCTTTGACTACTAAACTAATTTATCCTATGCGACGATATCTATTACATACAGTACCAATATAATAAAGTAAAGACCAGATCTAGGTTCCTAGTGTTGGGTATTATAGTTGGTATAAAAGATATCTTTATAAGAACCCTTATAACTTTATTTTAGATTAGCATAGGTAAAATGACTATTAAGATAATCTATTAGATAATTTGAGTAAATTTTATTCTATGTATCGAAATTCATGATTAAATTGGGCTAATTATGTGAGTTCAATTATTTAGGGATAACTCCTAGGAGAAATAAAGGAATAAACACTTACGATCAATATAGATATTACAGTTGTAAAATTTTGTTGAATTTATTGATTATATCATAATATAATTTTTATGTAAAGAAAAAATGTTACATGGAATGTCAAGGAGTTAATGGATAACTTTATATGAATATGGAAAAATGAAATCTCAAAACCCAACCATGGGGCTTTATTTGTGAAAGATCAATCCCTCATGAAATACTAAGGTTTTGTGAAGGGAGTTAATGAACCATAAAATCCATCTCCTGAGAAGTTATAAGTCATTCTCACAACTAATTTCTAGATCTCCATGATACCTATAAATACCCCCTTTACCCCTAATTTTCAGGGCATCCAATATTTATTTTTCCACTTTATGACCTCAATTCGAGAAACTCCGAAATTTTTAAACTAAATACCACATGGATTTATGATGGAATCTATATTTTTTGTGTGATATCCAATGAGTCATTTAGAACTAAATATCATGATAGAGTTATATTTCATGAAACCTCTTGCCATCTTCTCTAGATCCATATTCCATGCACCCTATATGGTTTCTCGATAACTCAATCATTGAGTAAATCCCAAGCATTGGAACCAAGAAAATACCTTTATCCCGTGAAACCATGTTTTGTGATGAAATTAGTCTTCGTAGTTATGCCTTTGTGAAACCATCAAAATTTGTAAAAAAAACCCTTACATTCCCCTATTTGAAGCCTCATTTCAGCCTACATAGCTTCACAGAAGTTGAGTGCTCATTGGCCTTATTCATATCAAAGATAGGTTGACTCATGACCCATTCATCTACATGACTGACATCCCAACCTTCCTAGATACACCCTTTTCTAAAAAAATGGTTTGGACTAACTTGTTTCATTTTTCTACAAATCATATGCCCCAAAATCTCAGGACCCGTATATTATTATGGAAATGGGCGGTTTCAACACCCTTTTTCTTACAATAGAACATGTTTCGTGGAAATGTAAGGACTAATTATTGAATTATAAATGAAAATAAACTAATTTTTCCTTATATGAGGACATATATGATCCCTGTATCCTTCTATCCTGATACCATAATTAGGAATGGGATAACCCATGCACAATTCCCAAAAACTTATGTGCTGTAGGAATTTTAATTTCATAACACTAATTTCTTAGTTTCAATATGTTAAAATAAAAAAACATATTTAGCACACAACGTGAAACATTATACATTCCATATGTTCCTAGAATATTATTCATCATTTTAGAAGCCAATAAAACCTCATGTAATGAGAAAGGGATGTATCATAAGAGGCAATTTACACAAAATTTTGATAACATCAATGAGTAATCCCCAACCATACAATCACTAATTTTTAGTGGTAATTGAGAATTTTCCATGCATAATACCCACAAAATCCTTTATCTTCAATACTTTCATGCTAAAAGTATCCATATGGAATTAAGTTATACTTCATGGTAAATTTCTATCACCTAACCATAAACTTTACAATCAATATATAAGGGTTTTAATCCCCATCTCTTAATAGGGAATTTAGTATGCCTCTTTAAGGTTCAATTCCAACATCAGCACAAATCCGTCCATCTTCCACCACTAGGAAGGGCAACCCCATTTTGGGATCATTATCTTACATAACACACCTAACATCCTACCACCAAAACATGAAAAACCCACTAAACATTTGTACTTCCACTCAACACTAACATATATTCATCCCTATATGTGATATGAATATACAAGAAATTTATCCATAAGACATTAAACCTATGTTCCACCAAAACATGACTATTTTATGTGAAATAATTTTCACTAGACTCTAAATATGTAAAATTCCCTCACTCATATTTAAATCTGTATCCCTTCCTGATGAATTAGAATCTATACCTCATGTGTTGAGTAAGAGATAACTTAGGAAATGTTACCTGAAAACATTATGTGTTGAGAATACGATTCTTATTGTGATGGGAACCTGAAGTACCAAACAAAAAGTAATAAAAGAGAGTAACTCTGTACAATAATTACAGGATGCCTGAGGCAAAAAATCTTATATTCCATACACCCATAGAATACATTACCTTGTAATGAACATTGGATTCCATGGTTTTTAAATAATAATTATTCATGTCTGTGATTACCTAAACTTAGAATAAGGAAGACTCTTACATATGAAAAAAACATTCAATGTCCATAGATACTAGAAATGACCAATGTCATCATCAACTCCAATAATGGGTTGCATCCCAATCACGACAATAAGAAACGTAATTAACAAGGGTTCACTTAAAGATGTAATTGAGAAATAGATTCATGATCCTATCACAAATATAAGATCAAGTCTTTTAAAATGAAACAAAATCAAATGAAGAATCCATTGAAGGATGAGTGAACATCATATCACCCCATTCTGATCAAGGAGCTAACATAATCAATCATAGTGGTAGAGGCTTACCATATTTGGAATTAAGGAATAAAACCAACCACCATGGTGGGGGGTGAATAGTCCAAGGATGTAGACCATTCCCTAAAATTTAAAGTGCACCAGATGTGTGGCCTAATGAAATAATTGGAAGAAAATGGTGACTAGAGATGAATCAGTTCTCCTTCATAATAAGTAGATGAGGAATATTGGGTACCTCTGGTTTAAGTCATCATTGATGTAGATCCCTTATCTACCGTATAGAGTACGAATAACATTTTAAATGTTACCAATTGAATTTCACTAGACATGTATTGATGGTTGAATCAACATAACCTATAGGAAAAAAGTTTTAGGTATTGCTTGATGACCCACCACTACCAGCAAAGGGGGAAGGAGGACTGATTGTGTGACAATCCCACACAACCACACTCTTTTAATGATGGACAAGAGTTTCATAGCCACATGATTCCTTCTCCCTATACCCCCATCTATGCTCGTATACATGAGGTTGATTAATTCCATTTTTGAATTATAATTGTAATAAGGTGTCATATCGCTGAGGGAAATGACCCGGAAGTTGTTACACCATGCCACCACCACCTTCCTCATGATCCGCACATGGGTAAATTCCATCATATTTATGATAAATAATTATTTCTAGAGTATCTCCATGGGAATCTATTATACATAACTCCCTGATTCCTAGATGGTAGGGGTTTTATGATTTTCACCTATCATAGACAACACCCGACCACATAGACAATGTCACATGTTCTCATAGGCCAATGTTTTCGATAATCGCATAACTAATCTACTTCCCACATTCTAGAAGTCTAAAAGCTAACTCTAATTGGTGGCTTCCAACCCCACAAGAAAGGAAACCTCTCTGATGGATGTAGTGGCCACTTCCCCCATCGATGCAGCTCCTACCATCATAAAAATTGTGCAGGGGCATGTCTTCATCTGATTGGAACTGAGACCCCATCCAAACACTAGGCATGATAGGTTGGCTCTATTGATCATGGAAACCACCTTTATCCATCATGGGATATAATATAAACAATAACTCCACTGTGGGGGTCCTCCCCACAAGTCTATCATTCTACCCAGAGGTCATCCCCATTCTGATGAATTCCATTTCCTTGAAGATACATCTTAAGGTAGTGGGGAGACAACCACTATGGGGTCCCTACTTAGGGTTCCACCATTGAACATAAGGAAAAATATATACAAACATTATAATCTCACACATTGGGGAAACCCATGTTGTTATAGTCAGGATTTGAAAAAATTTCATATCATTATCAACCTCATGAAGTCTATGGTGAAAGTACAATAAAAGGGGATGCCTCTTACTACACCAACATAGCTGGGGGGAAGGTTCCAATCAATTAAGACTATCCACCCCAAATGAAGAGATCCATAAAGTCCCAAATACCTCTAATTGTACCTACATGTGGAGGATTACCTCGCTATCTTTCAAGGACTCTCTGTGCAACTGTACCTATCGTTATAAGCTTTTATCTTATTCAACTACACTTTGTAAGTAGGGGATATTGCAAGGTTGGGATAGGAACCCTAAGATGAATTTGAGTTCATATTCAAGATTTAGTGGAATGATGAACTTCCCAATCAGTAGGGGCCAAGAATACCCTATCCTACATGGATATGGTTATGAAACTAGAAACACCTCCAAAATATATTTCATCATCTCATGAACTATTGTCCAGTGTGATACCCCATATCCAATAAAATCAACACTAGTTTATATGTTTGTCACTTATATCCCTTACTTCTTTACCATATATAATTGATGCATGGTGTGATCAGGAACATGATTAGCATTTAGATAATGAGAAAAAGGATGAATGTTTGTGGGAGATACTATCCTCCAAACATCTACTCTTCATTTATTGTCCACAATATTATATGATCTATACTATCCTAGAGTTCTTATCTAAAGACCATGTGTTGTGACTCTACCAAAATATATAGGATACATTGAACAACCATCAATATTTTGAGATATCATATACAGGAAGCCCCAGGAATCTCATGTACATCTATTAGTAGTGTTGTAATGTTGATATTTCCACACTTCTTGTAGATGAGTTCCATAAATCATATGGGAACAGTTAATGAATCTAGAGGACCTATGTAAGGAACCTCACTATGCTTTAATGGGTAACACGAGAGGTGTCTCTCCATGTGAAAATCAATGCCTAGGGGTAGTACGCTTCCCTCCATTTTAATCCCATTTCATGGGGACAAATATATTTCCATGATAATCTATGAGGCCAATGAAATAGATTATGATATAGATAATCCACCCAGAGGGAGGTGAAAAATAAATTTGATATTTTGATAGGTTCCCATGATCATTAATAGTGATAAACAATGGGACTTAGAAGTCCCCACAGAGGATTTGACTCATGTTGATTGATATCTCAGAAAGGGAAAGGGGATCACATAGCCTATTATCCCATTAAAAGACATTCTTGAAGATGAATCAGATTCCAGACTAGCCAATTTTATCCAAGATAATTAGAGATATAAGAGGATGATTGCTGAACTCCTCACTTAGTAACACCCAGAGTGAGAAAATATTAGAGGGGAATCTTCTCCTATTATAGTTGAACATATGGTCCTTATAGGGTAGATAATCAGGGTCAACATGGGAGGTCCAACACACCTAAAAATGGTAGAGTTTGTAATATTTGGTAAAAGACCAAGATATGAAATGCCTACCCTACCTATGAAACACAAAAGTCAACCTTTGGGTGATGATAAATTTTCCTCTCGAGCCAGTAGGACATTCAAAGCATAGGTGACCACTAACCCTCACCCTGATGACATGATGGCTACTCTACCTCTATGTATTAAGGATTTAGTTTAAAAAATATGCTTAAATTTTAGCTTAAGTGAAGCTTTATAACATGGTTGGGTCATTTTTTCCACCTAATATTTCTTTAATCCAAGATTCACATAATTTTATGAGATAAGTGATCTATTGTAGCATCTAGACAAAATCGCCTCATGATGTAGCTCGATGCATTGATATCTAGAGTTGTAGGAAGCCTACAAGATTCAGTGTTTCATATAGAAAAGGGTATAACCTATTTTTTTTTATTTTTCACTAACACCAATATTTATTATTATCTCGGAAGATCTCCATAGGTAGTTCCTCAACCAGTTTAGATCTACTATATGCAACACCATCATCAGTGATATCTCAAAATTCAAGAAGATATTTGATGAGAATGTTTCTAACATAATTTCCAGATCTAAGGGGCTCACAATCTCCCTATATGCGAAAATATCATAGGAAAAGCTTTCGGGGACGTGTGTGGTTATTATCTAAGATGATATAGTAAAAACCATCATCTCACTATGACATCTATATGAATTTTTTGAATTTTATGATAAATCTCAATATTTGGATGAATCCTTGTGGAAGAAAAAGTATTGTTCGTGCTATTAACCTCTTCCAGCTCCCATATGGAATCATGGAAAGAAGAAGTAGCTACCACCGAACAAAATCAAGCCCCATCGCCATTTCACCTTCATGATCCTCCATTAAATAGGCCTCGACAAACACAAACTCACCATGAGAATACTTACCAAGACCCTTTTTAGGTTTAATCACCCATGATTCCCTTTATAAAATATAAAAACATGTTATACTCATTCATGGAAGAACAATTCCATGGGTACTTCATCTTTTCTATGGAAAAGAACAACTTGAAGTTTCCTAGATCCATAAGTCTGCCAGAGGCTGGATTAACAAATCATGTCAACTACTACCCATAACATAGGGTCATTATATACATCATTAAAGAGTGTTTCAACTTATAATATTATCTATTGGAAAAGTAGTAACATGGATTGATTAGGATTGGGTGATTCCCCACCATATGGGGCATATGTACCACACACCTCTGATGGTGATGATGAATACTATCTTAAATGGTAGTGTGTTCTTGGATATTGTAACCAAAATTTTAATGATCGGATGAATCATACAATATTCTACCAATCACACAAAATTATCCATTCTTTTTTGAGAATACTAAAACCTCCAGTAGTCTACTCATCCTCTCTAGCCACCCAATCTGCATCACGACCTTTCGTGTCTTAGAATATTAGTTTCCAATGACACCATGCTAATCAGGGTACCCCACAAGTGCTGAAACTATCCATCACACTTATTGAATTCACTACCCCTTAATTGGGATAAGAAACTGGAATCTGTCTCATTCTAGAATATTCAAATGATAAAGAATAGAAGTATGCCTCTATCAATACCATTAGTCTAGTGGAACATCGTACAATACCCAATGATGAAGAAAACTATATAGACCCTTGGGGAACCAATGAATAACACCAATTAAATATGGTAAGACAAAATTCTCTTAAGAAATATTTTCAAGCCAGTGATTTATAAGGGAAAATTCATTCCACTAAATATAGATAGTAATCCTCACTTAGGTTTCAGTAGTCATAGTCCTCATAGGTCACATCATCAGGTACACCTCCCCAACCGACCAAATTTGTTGGTCATGTAGCTCCACCATAATAGACCAGAGATCATTTATTTCCATAAAAGGAATGATCATAGCCATCAGGCACTCATCCTATAACTCACAATCTAGAATGGAACATATAAATCACCAAATAGGCCCCACTACCTTAGTCAAAAGAAACCTATATGCTACCTATTAAAGAGTTAACCTTAACAAACAAGTATACTCCACTCACTAGAAAATATGATTTTATGAATCACCTTTACATTATAATGGAATGAATCTCACTCCTTGATTCTATTTTCCTATCCAAAGAGTTGAGTGAGTCTATCATTGAGGTACTAAATATCCATTTCATGTCAGAGACTTAGGTAGCTTCTTGTGAGTCCTATAACTTAGAAAAATATGAAATGGATGAATTAGAATCCATTATATCCTTCTATGATTATGATGAATGTGAAACTATTCAAGGGAACATGCACCATTTATATGTCATGGGACAATTTAGTGGCAAAGAAATATTTCATTTCCTTGTGGAAAATATTTATGGGATAAATATTTACCCCACCAAGATGCTCCAAAATATGGGTCTCTTTGAAGAATATTTGGACCCCTCTAACCTAATCATTCAAGGGTATGAAAAATTTGAGCCGAAGAAGCAGAAATATTTGGATAGAGATCCAGTTTTATGACTTGGTAGAAAATAGTTTTTTCATGGTTTTCTTGTAGGATACTACATTCAATGAAATTTTGGGGAGTCCTGGAATCAATCATCTTAAAGTGGTACCATATTCCTATTAATGTTTCCTAAAATAATTCGTAAATGGTAAAGTAGGGTTAGTCCTTTGGGATGATTCTCCCTTTAACTCATGTAACATCCATGAAATAAATTATGTGTACAAAAAAGGAGGGGAAACTGTTCTAGACTGATGGTGTTGAGCACATAAATTCCCCCAATTATTTTAATTCCTCCTTAGTTGATCCAAGGGTGGAAATGAAAGAAATCATAGTCTTGAAAATCCACTAGTTGGAGCCAACAATCCTAGATTATTGGATCCATTTCATAGTCCCAAAAAATAAAAAAGTGATTGTAGATTAAATCTTATTAATATATAGGATAGTTATCTTTGATCCAAAAAATGAATACTCTTGCTTATTATTGAGATTTCTAACACTAGGTTACTAAATTGTGATAGAAAAATGCTCGTTGAAGATAAAAGACGAACTAATGGAGGTTGAACCATCTACAAGGTTTTGAAGTAAAAGATAAATCTCACCATCAAAAACCACACTTGATTAGATCATCATCACTTTTCACCCTAGCCTTTATAGTGAAGAATAAATCCATAAAAATCCCACCCCTATCAAAGAATGTGATAGTAAAACTCCATGATATTTCGATCTGGTGGAATTTACTCATTCCTCTTATGGTCATGTTTCTAATTATGGAATGGCATGAAGGCCTTCAATATTTTTTTTCATTTTTTGATAATACCCCTTTTAGGGGTTGAAGGCTAACCCTTACATGGCCTTTAGGCTTTCATGATAGTACATGACATTAATGTCTTCTAGAAATCAACCTAGACCATGAATACAAGGAACCTACCTCCCGAGCATCTACATCATGATAATATCACCACCATTGCATGGATGTTTGGATAGCTTTCTTATATAGATATGAACATAAAAGATACTGATAGAAATGTCATACCCTCTAATTCTTCCATATATGATAGCTTTGCTATAAGGAATGATCCTTTATCTAAAAATTATCTAATGTTGCTTTATTGTAGAATCTACCTAGTATGTATCTGCATATCCTATATCCCGAAGGCCTTGAGGTGGACTGAAGGCCTTGCGATGCCCCAAAGGCCTTGAGGGGGCCCGAATGCCTCACTGACTTGAAGGACTGGGTAACCCAAAGACCTGAAGAACTCCACAACCAAATTAGATGCTCTAAGTTGAATAATTCCGACTATAGTAGTACAGAGCAAAACCTGTTATCGTAATTTCTATAGTTCCTACTACAATATTTCTATAGTATACTGAAAATATTCCTCTACCCAGATTTGAACCTAGTCTCATGGATGTATTTGAATATTCCTCACCAAATGGGATTAGGATCATGTTCACTCATGTTTCCAATGATTAGGAGAAATTGGAAGAAACCCACCCATATTTGAAGAGTTTGTATCTACTACCATCAATGAATTTACCAAGGTAAATCTCGACCCTGAGAAATATCGGAGGCTATAATTTATTAATTTCATCATGTCTTCATAGTAGGAGAAATAATATGGGGCTTTTCTAAAATAAGTAGTATTCCATGTTAACCTAGATCCACAAAAAATTATCAAGGCTCAACACATATGTTTATATTAATCACCTTGGCCTAACAGTGGTCCACCACATGTTCAAAAATCTCAACAAAATAACCAACCTTCCCACGGTTCCATGGTTGAGGCAAATGTTTTCAATATCATCAAGTAAAACATCATCAGGGAGGTCCAATACACCATGTGGTTGGCCAAAATCATCCCTTCTTGGAAGAAGAATAAATAGATTAGAGATTACATTAAATATCAGGATCTCAACCACTAGTTTGCAAAGGATGGTTTACCCTTGTGACATGACAAAAAATTAACGAAATTTTCAGTTTCCAAGAACTATCCTTCATGGATGGGTACTCCAGGGATAAGAACTCTAGATGGATCTTGATAAAAAAACTAATTTCATGGAACCTCAAGAATAATATAGTTACCGATATATTCCATTTATTTTGAATAATGTAGGAACTACTTAACAATGTAAAATTCCATACATATTCATGTGGATCCTTGTATCATTAATGGAGTTATATGTGGATGATTGGGTGGTTAAATCCCAAAAATTCGTGGTCCTTATCAAGAATCTTAAGAAAGTGTTTGAATTCCTCCACTCCCATCACATGAATATTAATCCCATAATATGTGACTTTAGTGTCACTTTTGGGAAATTAATCTTATTATTCATCAAGTATAGAGGAATAAAAATCAATATAGGGAATATTAATTCTATATACAAAATTTCTTCACTACACAACCTCTAGGAGTTACAGGGACTACCTAGAATATTGGATTACAACTGATGATTCTTCATGAATATGTCTGGATGGAGCAATCCATTTTTATGGATCATAAATAAAGCCAATACTTATCTGTGGAATTAATAATGTTAGACCACATTTGAGTGAATCAAAATGTATCTGATACATATTCTAGTATTGAATCCACCTATTCCAAGAAATAAAAATGGTCTTTTAAATGACTTCCTCAAAATTTCCCCTTTGCACTCTCATAGATCAAAAGTGAATTGGGGGCACGAAGAACATCCTATACTAACTTAGCCACACACTACTCAATATAGAGACAATATATTCTCATATTGAGGATAACCAACATTTTTTGGTATTTATTATTTAGAAATTATAGAGGTACCTATAAAAAATTAGATACAAACTAGTATCACATGTCAATCTAAGGAATTAAATTATCTTGTACACCATACTGATTCGGTTATTAGTGTGGTGGTCAGTAATTCCACAATAGTTAAACATCCATTTTATCCCCCAAAAAATATCAAGGTACAATAATTTTATTTTATTTTTGGATCTTACCCCTAATGAAATTTATATAAATATTGACATCCTATATGATCCTATACTCTATATTAATCTTTACATGTTGCATTGGAATATACACATTGGAAATGCCTCTAAAATAACTACCAAAAGAAGGATAAATAACCCCAAACTCAATAGGGTGTGCCTTGGGATGGTATTTATCACTCCTCCACAATCCATCTTTCCATACTCATTCCTTTTTTTTCAAATTTTGGTACCAATAATGAGGATAATTATCAAAATCTTATCACAGGTCACAAGTTAGACATTGAGACAAAAGTTTCACAGACTCCACATGAAGGGAGAATTCAAGATAGTCATCATGTAGATCAATGTTGATTATGTCATCAGGATGTCAGAACTGGTACCCAAGCTATAATGAACTCATAAACTGTTGGCCAAGAGGTGAATCATGGTCCAAGTTCCTATATTTACTAAAATGAATTATTTTTAGGAATAATTGTATCCATTTTTGATCCACATCAAGATGACTTTTTCATTCATCTATCACATCAAAGAGTTATTTCCCTCTTCACTTTAAGCAAATAGGGATGACAGATAAACCATCCACTCAAATACACTTCAACAACAGGGACCTCAAATTCCATGGTAGTCAAATAATCACCATATTATATGAATCCCTTCATCAGGTATCTTCAAAATAGGACCATCCTGCCAAAACTATCCAATCATGAGCCGATCCATTGGTGTGTAGAAAAATTTACCCTCTATATGGACCCAATAAAGAGAATACTGTCTACAAGAGGGGTTTTGATGGAATAATTCAACATTTTATCCAAGGGATGGAGTTTCCCCAATTCATTCAAGAATTTCATGATAGGTCATGTGGGGCCCATCAAGAAGGATTCAATATTTCATACTAGATCTTGATATTTGATCACTTTTATCCTACTATGTTTCATAACTACACTGAGCTCACAAAGGGGTGTCAAACATTCTATATCCATGCCAAAATGGTTCTTCTATAGCTATATTTTCTCTATGCCGACATTATTCATATGACTCCATATTTTCTATATTCAGCCATGTAGTATTATCCCTTTCATATGTGGGGAATTAATAAAGTAGGCCCCTACCCACTAAAAACATCTCAAAAGTACATGTTTTGTCTAAAATGCCACAAAATGTTTTTCAAAGTTTGTGGAATCTATCCCCCTCAAAGAAGTAAAAACTAAATCCATGATCGATTATGGGAATTACCACACCATCCACCTATTTATGATTCCTCACACAGTTCTCAGAGAAAACATAAACAATTTTTGTAATTTTGGGATGAATAATTTGTATTCAATTTTCAACACCACGTCTAATCACACCTCCTACTACGATGTGATGGAGAATGAGAAAAACAAGGAATTCAACAAAACACTCTATAACATCCTATAGAATATGGTGAGTTAAAATAAGAATATATATTCTAATAATCTCTACAGTTTCCTCAAGACACAACACAAGTTAACCAAACACTACACCCAAGTGACTTTGTACTCCTTTGTGTATTGGGAAAATGTAGTTTTACCTATATAGGTTCAATTTTTTCCACTCTGTATGACCATTTATGATCATAAGATTCTAGAAAAGATATCTAAATTCTATCTATATTAGTTCAAATCACTTGAAGTAAATAATATGAATTGATGAATAACCTGTAAATACACAATAATTGGGAGGAACAAGAATAAAATAAAAAGATTCACCTTTTCTCACTTCTTTTGGGTGATATTATTTTGGTATTAAGAACATTAATGATACCTAAGAAAATTCCACTAACGGTATAACTCAGATGTGAAGGACATTATTTCATTAATAAGGTATAATCTAATAGTGTAGACTCATTTATCAAAATTTATAGGGATAACATCACACCTTCCACTAATACTAGGATCCTCATAGGCTAATTTATGTTACTCTTGATGCCTCATATCTGTCAAAAAATGTTAAACTACATGATAATGTACTCATCATAATACGTTAAACTATATGACACCAAGTCCATATAAAGGGATGTTGAATTGTGTGTCCAAAATCATTAATTCGATATGTTAAACTACATGGTTCACATCCCCATAGCCAAATGTAAAACTATATGATACCTGAAACACTCACTCGATAGGTTTCCTCCTCCATTAACGGTCTCCAATGACACCACATTCTATAACTACAAGTTTCTTGATTCTTAATTTAATGGAATACATAGGTACTCCCAATCTCATATACTGATCCATGGCCATTAAATAGCCTTTTTTGGATTCTAACCCTTAGTAAAATGTTCAATTATTACTCACTAATATTCTCATTCCGTGTATCTGAGAATATTGTGGAATAGTTCAAAGAGTGTTTAAATATCCCTCGAGTATCCCACCATATCCACTTACACACTTTTATCAATCCTTTATTTAGACCCTCATCATATTATTGGTCTAAATAGGCCCTCTTATGGAGATGATTCCTATCCAAAATTCCTCACCTCCCATCATGGGTACGTGGCTCAAAATCTTTAAAAAAGTGACAATTCATGTGTTTTGAACAAGGTCAATGGTTGATCTAGTATTTTTTCACTCCATCCTTGAGAGATGTGTCTAAGAGATATATTTTTTAATCATAGTAAAAATTCATTCCCTAATCATTGGTGTCCATCCTTTCATTCTAAAGATCCTCTAAGTCATGATTTTCATTCTATCTACCTCACCCTATTTCAGTGGGGTTTTATCCATAGTGACTTAGGTTTTCTCTGTCTGACTTTTAAATATTCCTATGAATAATTCCTGAGCTAGAAGAAGATATGGTGTGAAATTATGAGGCCTTGTGTGAATGAGATAAATTTTATAAAAAGATGATGTGGTTTTATACAATGCATGTGAAGGAAATGGTTTATCTCTCAAACAGTATCTCAGATCTAAAAATAAAGTCCATATTTGAGTTCAGATCGTGGCGTTTACCATAAATGGGGTATAAAATTCATCAACCCAGAGCTAGTTTAGAAAAATCCATGGAAAGAAAAATTTTGAATAAAATAATTAAATAATTTTTTCATTAGAAACCCTTCTTCTAATAACATCTAAATGGGGAATCAAATTGGATATCTGAGACCACCGTTGAGTTTTTAGTGCAGTGTTTTCCCTAGTGATGACCTTAGTTGGGAGGGAGTGTGATGTTTGGATTTTTTGACCATGGTCAGTCTCCAATAAATAAGAGTTAAGAGAAATGAGCGAGAGTTATCTCATTTCTCTCACGGATGGTGGATCTCGGGCCGTCGATAATTCGACATCCGAACTTCATCAAATCATGTTTAAAATGAACACTCTAGTAGATCAATACACAAAAAAAATAATGTCAGATCTATAATCCGGGTAGGATTCTTATTTGGGCTTTTGATTCTCCCAAATTGATGTTTTGTTGTCGTTTTTGGTTCATTTCCATTTCTGCGGCTCTGATTGTCACTATCAATGGAATAACTAACAAAGAACATGGTTGGATTGTATTTTTGATTTCACCTTCTTTGTTTTATTCAATTTTTCTTCAATGTTGTTCGTTTTTAACTTTTTGATACAATAAAATGACGTCCAATCATCGAGCGGGGCATGGATATGGGAAGGACATGATCAAAGGATACTACATATACGATGGCTTCATGTTTTGAGCACCATAGTAGGCGCAACCATGAGCATAAGATCCACCAAATTTTTTTCACATCTAAATAGTGATATATCTCTAAGAGGAGATTGTTTTTATGAATATCGTGTCCTATGGTTTCCAGATCAGGTCCCGAATTACTTTTTGGACCACCATAGTGGTCCTGATGGCTCACAGAAGGTTATCCTATGGATTTCGGCGGTTTCCAATGAGGCAGTAGTGGTGTGGGGGTGGTGGTGGCGGTTTCCAATGAGGTAGAAGTACTATGGCTTGTAGACAGGATGATCCAAAAGGTAGAAATAGTGGTCCACCAGGTGGTAGTGGTGGTCTGAGAAAAAATATTCAGGGGTTCTTTAAACCCCCGTAAAATGAAAACCGGGTGTCCGGTTTATGCAACGTCTATGGATACATGACTCTCCCATCATGGAATACCTGTTTAGTCAATTTTTAAAATTTAAATAATCTGTTTCATGGATTGGAGCCATGAAACATTGGAATAATAATAGTATTTTGTCATTATTCAACTTTGACCAGCCATAAATTATACACAAAACGTCTGATTGATGCGGCGTCAATTTTGTTGTGACCCTGATGGTGAGGGGTATGTTTCAAGATGGATTTCAAGTGCTTAATTAAAAAAAGGTGTGGGACCCCTGAGTCCCATTCTGGGTGTTTGCGGTGAAATTATTCTTTTTTACCGGATGTTCATTTTGGATGAATGAGTAGTCGATCCCATGTGTTTTTCTAGGAGAATTGCAATGGTGCGATCCATTCAATGTGTTTTAGGATTGAGAAATATTCCCCACAAGGACTATTTGTCATGAATGGTACCCATTTCACCAGTTTTTTGTTTTGGTAAAGTGAATAGCCCATCTTATGTGTTTTCCCACGTAGAACGCGATGGTTGCCACGGTTTGGGCTTAGGAGATGTGGCGTGCAAGTGATGACATGTGAATCTATTGGGTATGAAATGCTGACTACCCGGGTTGAGTGGATTCTCCTAACCACCTTGGTGATGTACATCTAGTTGGGTTGAGTGGTTCCCTAGTTTCGAATGATGACGTTATGACTAGCCGGGTTGAGTGGGCTCGTCAAGTCCTTTCACAACGAATGTTTCGTTATCATGTTCCCTTCACCAGACTATGATCCCTCTCTAGATACTATAAGGGTTTTCGGTATTATATCCCTTTCATCATACTGTGACCTCTATTCGATTTCTTTACATACGTGCACTGTGGTACGTTCCTATTTTCTAGAGTGAGTTGTCTCAATCTGCTTCGACAATAGACTCAACAAATTTGGAGCATGTGTCTCTCTAAGAGGCCTGGTGTGATCCTCATGTCTCTTATTGTTTCCATGGTGGAGTTCTCAGAATTAGTGTGAACAATATTTACATGGGCATCGATCCCTTACCTTGGATTTTTCAGTAGGGTACGAATCTTTAGTGATCCATGGGAGCTGACCCTCTAGTTGTGTATCAATATATGTTCTTCTGGATATTTGTTGTGTGTTTTTTCAAGTTAACATGTGGGGTTTTAGGTATCGTTGGGACTAGAAGTATATAATAAATGATCACCTATGTGATCTATATGATCTCCAGGGTGTCAGATCAAGACCATGGAATTTTCGTCAGTAGAGTTACCAGTATCATTGTGACCAACACTACACAAGCACTGAACCTATGTGAGACAAGATTTTCCAGTTTTGGGTTATTTCACAATACCCCCTTTTCTATGTACGATGTTCCAGCTTGGGTTTAGTTTCCCTTATAGAACACTGGGTGGGATCCCCTGCTAGAGGAGTTGGAGGTAGTTTTTTCACTTGGTGACTTCTTCTATGACGTTGTCCATCGTCCTTGCTCTCATGGATAGGCATCACAAGGATTGGTCGGGTTGTTCAATTTGTATGTTTTAATTATCATGTGGAATATCTTGGTTGAATTCCAACTCATTTGGTGAGGTTGGATCATCGACTTTGGGATATCTATGTTTGTCCCCTCTCATTACGCATGCCATCAGTAATGGTTGTCCTCTCGTGTGTGTGCTCCAAGGTAGGTTTGTACCTTCACCACATGTCAGTATGGTTTTCTGTTTCTGAGGTTAGTACCTCATGAGACCGGTGTGAGTATTTCATTGGAACCTTTTGTCATTTCCTGCAGACTTTCAATGGTTGGGACCATGAGACTGAGTCATGGTGCTGAGTATATCTGGGTATGTTTAGAGACTCACCGTGGCATGTGTCATTTTATTGACATGCAAAGCACATCGAGTTGACTAGTTAGATATTTTTGAGGATGGTATCAAGATGTATCTTATATATCATTTGGTTTCCCTCATTCTAGGTTAAGATAACTGATTCTTATAAGTTACTAGATTTTTGGTATGGGAATTTGGGGCGCTTAGTATTCTTATACTCATCACTACACTGGCATTTCCTGAACATGTATTGTGTCTATTGTAGAATAAAAATCATTCTACACATTCCCAGTTGGAATTAGAGAATGTATAGAATACTAGCTGGACTGAACAAGGATTTCACCGAATCATGGCTGAGGAGCTTACCGGAATGTGTTTGACAACAATCCCCTCTTTCAGAGAAGGTTGGATGCTTTTCCAGTTTTCTTTTTGTGAGCCATATATTTTCATTTTTTTACATCTTCTTTACATTGGTTTGGGATATATATATGCATGAATTTTTTTAGTATATATATATATATATCTACACTATTTCATGGAGGTGTATGTTGGTGTGTGCAAGTAGGTACTTTAGGATAGGGCCTCCTTGTGTGTGATAGTCTACTCAGCGTTGTTCACTAGCCCTTGGCCTATGGAGGTGGGCTTAGGGAGTTATAGCTCGAGTAACACTGGCTCGGGTCATGACAGAGTGGTATCAGAGTAGGTTCCACCTTTGGGACCTCATACATAGTTGGTCTATCTATGATCTTGGACTATGTTGTATAAAATCAGTGTTATATTTTTTATGTCTGACATTCATTTTAGGGACACCAGTGTTGGTGTGGTGGTAGGCATATCCAGACACCAGGACTATGATAACCATCCTTTAGACTCATGACATTAGGATATAAGTTGCAGTGGTAATCAGTGGACATACATCATATAGAACAATGTTTTTTGTTTTTCCTATCCTTCATGAATCATCTCCCCAGATATACTCTTTTATCATGGTGCATTTTGAATTTGTTCAAGTTGTTTCGATGATGACAAACTTTGAGGGTTTCACATTAGGTTTTTGGTCAACATGGGAGAGATGCATTGGAAAGACCCTAGGTTGGTTTTTTTATGTATCTTTTATTATATGAGGAAGAGGGATCCTTCCCCCATCAAGATGTGTTTTTGGGACACAATAAAAATCATGTGGGCGAGTTAGTGACACCCAAAATAGATAGTATTGAGGTGTGGTGGTTGAGTCCCTTTGACTTGTCTACATGAGGGTTGGAAGTGTGTTGGTAGCTGTGGGACTGGTAAGACCCAACGTGAGCATCTTTTCAGGACTTCTTTGTTCTTTAGTTCCCTCATGTGCTCAATGTCATCTTGTGCACAAGATGCTCAAGGAAGTTGAGGTTTTGTTCATTATGGCTTCAAATTCATAGGAAGGATGAACACTTCCCCCCACTAAGACTTGTGCTTGAGGCTTGATCCAAACCCATATGAGTGAGTTAGTTTCACCCAAACTTGATATTGTCGATTTATGGTTGATTACTTCCTTCAACCTATGAGTTTGAGCTAAGTTCCGTACATTGGTAGTGGTTTTGTAAGGGCTTGTAAGACCCAATGTGTACACATGGGAGACCCTGTTTGTTCTCTAGGTGGTGGAGATGTTTACCTTGAGGTGTTTCGGATTTAATGTGGGGTCTCATGTGATGGGATATCCAGTGGGTGATGGATTTCCCTTAAGGTGGGGAGTATGTCAACCTTCTGAGGTTTTTCATTTGCACTAGTCACGTTGTGAGATAGGGTGATGAGGTGGGTTTTACATGGAAGTGTGTTGGTGTTGTGGTTCTTCTTAGTGTGTGTTTGTTATAATACAAGAACCTCTAGTGTGCTCACTGGCATGGGAGTCCTAGTGGAGAGCTCCAGTTGTTTCCATTATTCTTATACTTTGGCCTTTCGGGGAAGAAAATTCTTAAAATGGGGAGGATGTAGTTACTCAGGTTTGTCCCTGTTACCCTTTGTAATATTCCTACGAATAATTCAAGAGCTAGGTGTGGATATGGCATGTGATTCTAAGGTCTAGTGTTCCTGGAATATATATTATAAAAATATTAAGTATTATTTACTATTCAAATGGAGTAAATGGGTTATCACTCAAACGATATATCAGACAAGAAATCTAAGGCCACCGTTGAGTTTGGTTCCTAGCGTTTACACTAGGTGCGGTATAAAATTTATTAGTGTAGGCCTGGTGTAGAAAAAGTACCATAGGGAAAAAATGTAAATAAAACAATTAAAAAAATTATTTTTTTTGAAATATTACTTCTAATAACATCTAAATGGGGACTTATGTTGAAAATCTGAGACAGTCATTGAGTTCGTTGCATTGTTTTTTCCCTAGGGTGACCTTAGTTGAGAGGTAAGTGGAGGATCAAATTTTGTGACTAATGGAAGCCTCCTATAAATAAGAGTTAATAGAAAGGATCCATAGTTAGCTCATTTATCTCACAGAAGGTGGAGCTCTAGATAATGATGATTTTACATCCAGACTCCATTGGATCGCTATCAAAATGCAAGAGCTAGTACATTAGAGCACAACAAACACAACCGCAGATCCATTATCCAAGTAGGCTTCTTCTTTCAGATTCCGCTTCTCCCTGATTGCAGCTTTCTGGTCATTTTTATTTGTTTCTAGTTCTTCTACTTTTATTGTCTCTTTTATGGTCAAACTAACAACGACCATTGTCAAATTGAGTTTTTGATTGTATGTTCAATGTGTTATTCGTCTGTTCATTACTGTTATTCATTGTTAACTTTTTGATTAAAATAAATGATGTCCAAAAATAGAAAGGAGCATGGATTTGGGAAGTTTATGATCCAAGGATTCCATATATATGATGGCATCCTGTTTTGAGCATCGTAGGAGGAGTGGCAGCGAGTGGAAGATCTACAAAAAAAAATTCACATCAAAATGCTGATGGATCTCCGAGTGGAGACTGAGTCTATGAAGATCACATCACAAGATTTCTGAATCTAGTCCCAAATTAATTTTTGGACAACTAGAGGGGTCCCTGGAAGGTTTTCTGGTGGATCGCAGTGAGGCGGCAGTGGTTTCGGGTGAGGTCATGGTGGTCCGGCAGGCTACAGCGGTGGTCTCGCCAGAAATATCCAGGGTTTCTTTAAACCCCCATAAAATGAATATCAGGTGTCGGATTTACATGCTATCTATGGAAAGATGACTCTCACATAGAGGAAGAATTGTGGAGTCTGTTTTGGGAATTTAAATAATCAGGTTCATGGACTGGGTAAATGAAACATTGAAATAATAAAAATATTTTATTATTATTCATCTTTGACCCCCCATAACATCTGTATAGAGTTTCTGATTGGTGCGCTTTCAGTGGCGTTGTTACCCTGATCGTATGGCGAGTGTTTCAAGATAATTTTCAGGTGCTTAATATGAAATTAGGGTGTGGTACCCATGAGGCCTATTCTTGGTGTTTGTGCAAAAATGCACCTTTTTTCACTGGGTGTCCATTTTGGATAAGTGAGTAGTGGATCCCCAATGTTTTTTTCGAGAGCATCACAACAATGAGAAACATTTGATGTGTTTTGGGATTGAGGCATGGTCCCCACGAGGTTCCATTGTAGTGAATAGTAACCTTTTCACGGGTTGGCCATTTTGGGAAAGTGAATAGCCTATCCTACGTGTTTTCCCACGTAGAGTGTGATGACTGCCATTGTTTGGGCATACGAGATATGGTGTGTAAGTGATGTTGTGAGGATCAATTATCTAAGTGACACTGACTAGCTAGGTTGAGTGGGTTGTCCTGGTCACTTTGGGGATGTTACTACTAGCTGGGTTGAGTGGTTCACCCTAGTTTTGAATGGTGGTGCTACAACTATCTAGGTTGAGTGTGCCCCTATAGTCCTTTATATAGGAGGGTTTTGTTATCACACCCCATTCACCAGACTATTAACCCTCTTTAGATACTATGAGGGTTTTTAGTATCATGTCCCCTTTGCAAACTATGACCCCTCTTCGACTACTTTACATATGTGTAGTGTGGTTGTGTTTCCATTTTATGGAGCGAGTTGTCTTAATCCTCTCTGACAATAAACTCAACATATTTGAAGAATGTGTCCCCCCAAGAGGTCCTGCATGATCTTCATGTCCCTTCATGTTTCCCTAGAATAGTTTTTGAAATTAGGATGACTAATATTTACGCGATAACCCATTCTCTACCTAGGATGGTCCAGTAGAGGACAAATCCTGTAACACCCCAAGATTTTATGAAAAATATTCTTTTTTTAATGTCTTGTGTTGTACTCTACACCAAAAGGATCTTGAAAAACACGCATCCATGACTTTTCTTGCATTACACGCAAGCGCGACCTTCCACGATAGCGTGTGTTGTATGTTGTGATGACCCAGACCCCCCCCTTGGTCCCTTCCTTTGCCAAAAATCTGGATCCTTAAGGGGTGCGGATCGGTGAGACCGATCGGTGAGACCGATCGGTGAGACCGATCGGTGAGACGGATCGGTGCGACCGATCGGTGAGACCGATCGGTGAGACCGATCGGTGAGACCGATCGGTGCGACCGATCGGTGAGACCAATCGGTGCGACTGATCGGCGGAACCGGCCGACGTCACCCGGCCTTGCCAAGTTGTTCCAGTAACGCGCACAAAAGTTTAATTAAATAATGAATCGGCTCATGAGTCGGTTTAAACCACACAGCACCTTTAATGATGAGTCAAGCCGCGTGGTCAACCCACGACATCCACGTCTTACGCGGTTCAGCGTTTTTATCTCAACCGTCCCCGACTCTTATAAATTAAGGTTTAGGCCGTGGTTTCCCCCTTCTTTGATCGTGGATCTTCTGGTGCATCGGGACCGCCGCATCATTATCCGTAAAGTTCCGCGCCCCCGGCCTAAACGTCGATCATCTATCAACCAGTAGGGAATTTCTTTCGTCTCTCACTTTCGTGTATCATGCGGGGTGGGCGTTATTTTTGTTCCTATGGAATTGGTTGAACCGAACCTTAATGAAGATAATAAACGAAGTTCTAAAGAAAGAAGGGGAAGGGGTTGTGATCGTTGTTTATGCTTTATCTTGTGATCATCCTTTTTAGTTGTGCTGGTTTATGTTTTCTGAAAATTGAGGCCGTTGGTGGTCGTTGTATGTGCACTGATGAATCCCCTCGTGATGTTTTAAATGGGTTGCTGAAATTGTGAACTCCTGCTGTGAAATTGGTTAATCACGTATATCCGGCTGAATAATTGGAAGCACCAGGATCAACCCTTCTGTGATAACTCCCGGTTAGAACACACAAAATTTGAAATCATGGAGTGTGTTAAGTCGTTTAAATCTGAAAATCCCTGACTTGTGTTGGTAGTGGTGGTTGGTTGTTTTCCTTTCGGGCCGATTGCTGGAAATGTGGGAGGGGATGGGATCCCCTGTTCTTTTATACTCTCGGTGGTTGTGTGAATTTGGGGGATGGGATCTCCTGTCGGTATGGATTCGGTGGTTGTGAGTTTTAAATCCGAATGGTTACTTGTTGATATCACAAATTGGGGAGAGATCCTCTGTTGACAGAACCGGGTGCGAGTGTTTTGGTTGATCCTTGCTTTTAACGCTTTCCTTGGTTATGCTTATGGTAGTTGCCCAGTAGTGCTTAAAATTAATTGAACATTTGACGGAACGTGAAACAAGAATGGGACAAATGGTTTTGTGGGCAAGGGTCGTGAACTGTGACTCGGACGCAGTGGTGTTATGTTCTGTAGGTTGTCTAGTAAAACCTAAGCTTTGGGTGAGTGTTTGTTACCTATATCTATACTTGTAGCTTTGTGTTTCTTATTCGCGCCCCACCCAAGCTGAGCACTCAGTGCCGAACACCCCCATTTATGGGGGAAGGGTGTTTTTCCCAACACTATCCTTAGTGGCAGGTTATTAGCTCCTTTTCTTCTCCCTTTCCCGGATAGCCCAAGTACCTTCGGGAAGGCTGTGATGGCCTGAAGTCCATTATTAGCCCAAGAACCATCGGGCGGGGTGTTGTGGTGGTTGGCCACGTGTGTGCGGCAGGTGGTTTTCCAAGTGTCTTCGGGATGAGGCCCAGGTGTCTTCGGGCGTGGCGGTGGTTGTTCTGGCCTAGGTGTTTGCAGGCATGGTTACATGTGACAGTTGTGGCCCAGGTGTGTGCAGGCGGGATTCAGTAGTGGGACTGCGTGCGGCTGAGGCCCAGGTGTGTGCGGGCGGGATTCGGCAGTGGGACTGCGTGTGGTTGTGGCCCAGGTGTGTGCGGGCGGGTGTGGCAGTGGGACTGCGGTGAGAATGGCGGGATTGGTCCGATGCATAGGATGTCTCAATAACCAGTGGGAAAGTGGCGCGGGGTACCCAAACATCGATGTGCTCTTATTATATATATTACTTGACTTGCGTTATTTGGGGAGTGAGCCTTGGTGAGGCCTGGGATGGATAGTTTGCCTTGTTAGGTGTTTGGTTTACTCTTTTTCTCACGGAACTTTAGTACGTTCCCGCACTTGTGCACGAGATTCTTGGTTTTCCCTACTGAGTGTACTTGTATACTCACCCTACGTTTACTTTTAGGTTTCCAGGAGGACTACCAGGGCTGTGCGGGACCCTACTAGTCAGACAGTTGGAGTTGTTGCTGTTGTCGTACCTTTGTTTTCTTTTGGTATTGTACCTTGAGCCTTTTTTTGTACTTGCACCTTGTTGTAACTGTTTTAACATGCATGGGGGCTTTGTTGGGTTTATTTATTTACACCTGTTTCTTTCCCTTTTTGGGTGGTTGACTTGTCCTATTTCCCGATCCTAAATAATAAAAAGGGTAATGCCTTCCATTTGTGAGAATTTTCTATACCCTTGGTGTTATTCGCCACTCCGGGACCTATTGAAGGCGGGTTTCGGGGGTCATTATCTCTCCTTCAACTTAAAGAAGGAAGGGCCAGGCAAACTGCTGACCCTTCCCTCCTTTTGGTGAAGGCGGGTCGTGACAAAATGGTATCAGAGGTGATGGTTGAGAGATAGGACGGAGTCTGGAGTTAGGCACAGTGAGGATTGGATGGGATGGTAAGGCAACGGTGTTGGGTGACCTTGGAGCGTGAATTAGGCCAGGGAAGACCGGCTAGGACACGGGATTTTAGGGCCCCCTGTGATCCGATGCAAGGACTCTGGACCTACCGAACGACCAAGTGAGGCCACACTGATTGCAGGGTAGAGACCCTAGGAAAGGTACATGCATCATAATGACTTGTGTTCTTGTGTTTCTGGGATGTCTTGGGAATTAAGAATAAATTAAATCTTAATAAGTTTTAAGAATGATATTCTTCACTACTTGGGCTTAGGCATTCCTTGTTTACCTTGCAGCTATGGCACCTGGAAGGCGACCACGTGTGGTACAGGCGATCGAGGCCCCTGAGACTACTTTGGCCAATCGGCAGAGAGCTGATTGAGAGGAAGAGGACGACCAGTGGCAGAAGACTCTTCGAGCCTTCCAGCGACAGGCCCTCGAGAAGTATGAGGGCAGCACCTCCGATATGAAGACGGAAGGCTGGCTAGAGGAGCTAGTTATAGCCTTCGGCCTGATTCGGGCCCCGACCGAGTACTGGGTTCCTTTGGCTGTTAGCCAGATGCGAGGAGCGGCACGTCAGTGGTGGATGCTTCACCTGGGGAATAGGAAAGAGTCTGAGGTTTCTTGGGCGGATTTCGAGAAGGAGTTCCGGGTGGAGTTCCTCTCCTCGACAATGAAGGCGGAGAAGAGGCAGGAGCTACTCTCCCTCCAGCATGGGAGCATGTCCGTGAGGGAAATTGGAATCAAGTTCAAGGACCTCCTATGTTTTTCTCCGAACCTCTTTCCCGATGAGGAGTCTCGGGAAAGACGTTTGGAGGAGGCGCTCCGACCCTCCCTCCAGTATGCTGTTACCCCTTTACCCTTCCGACATACTTAGAGGTCCAGAAGAAGGCCGAAGTGGTGGAAAGGATGCATGCTCTGGGCGGAGTGTCACGAGAAGGGATCCAGCTGGGACCATCGAAGGGGAAGGCCGTCAGCACCAGGCCTCCAGCATCGGGACCCTCCAGGTTCCGACCCGCAGGGAGCAGATCGCAGCAGTTTTAGTTTCGATCCCCTGGCCCACGTTCTTTCCCTTCAGGCTCGGGACCACGGTGCTTCACCTGCGGGAGCCCTGGACATCTCCGGAGTCAGTGCCCCGATCGGGTGCAGTACAGCAGTGGCAGTCATCCCCAGCATCCGCCGCAGCAGCAGTTTCCAGCCAGGCCCTTCCGGCAGCAGCAGCAGGGACAGCAAGCTCCCGCTCCTCCGCAGGCAGACATAGGAGGAGGAGGCCGACCTCAGGGCGCTCCCCAGGTACCTCGACCCGAGTGTGGTCGGGGAGGTGGCCGACAGCCGAGGGGCAGGGGAGCTGGGCATGGACAGCTACACGCCGCAAAGGCAACAGTTCCAACAGGGCCAGAAGTTGTTCGAGGTACAATCAATGTGTTTAGCACTCTTGCTTATGCTTTGTTCGATACCGGAGCTTCGCACTCCTTTGTTGCACCTAGTCTAGCCCGTGCCTTGGGTCTAGATGCCGAGATACTTCCAGTTCCCCTGGTGTTGAGCACACCAGTTGGAGGTCAGACCGACTTGCTGTTCGTTTTTCGGGGATGTAGACTGATGTTGGGGCCACATCAGTCGGTTAGGGATCTCCTTCCGCTACAGATTCAGCCGTACGATGTCATCCTAGGAATCGACTGGTTATTTTCTGTGTGCGCCGTCATCGACTGTTTCCAAAGAAGGGTGGTGTTCTCAGGTTTGGACGGCCAGCGTGTTACCTTCACCGGCGAGCGGAGCTGTCCGAAGGGAAACAGGAGGGAGGAACCTCTCCTCTCCTTGTTGACCGAACTGACGGTAGAATCAGTAGATGCAAAAATGGTGGAAGTGCCAGAGATCGTCCGTGAGTTTATGGACATCTTTCCTGAGGAGGTGACGACTCTACCCCCTCGAAGTGATATTGAGTTCGGGATAGACCTGCAGCCCGGCTCTCGTCCAATCTCGATGGCTCCTTACCGGATGGCACCTTCGGAGCTACGGGAGTTGCGGATACAGATTGACGATCTGATGAAGAGGGGTTATGTTCGTCCAAGTGCGTCACCATGGGGTGCTCCAGTCTTGTTCGCAAGGAAGGCGGATGGTGGGCTCAGGTTGTGCATCGACTACAGGAGGCTGAATCGGGTAACGATCAAGAATCACTACCCTCTTCCGAGGATAGATGATCTTTTCAACCAGCTGAAAGGGGCAGGATGGTTCTCGAAGATCGACCTGCGGTCTGGGTACCACCAGTTGAGGGTGAAGGATAGCGACGTCCCAAAGATAGCGTTCAGGTGCAGGTATGGGCACTTCGAGTTCGTGGTCATGCCCTTTGGTGTTACGAATGCCCCGGCCATGTTCATGGGGCTTATGAACTCCATCTTTCGGGAGTATCTGGATCGGTTTGTGGTGGTATTCATCGACGATATCCTGATCTATTCAAGGTCAGAAGAGGACCATGCAGAGCACCTGAGGATAGTTTTGGAAGTCCTCCGACAGCACCAGCTCTACGGGAAGTTGTCAAAGTGCAAGTTCTGGGCACGAGAAGTACACTTCCTCGGGCACGTAGTGTCTGAGCAGGGGGTAGCAGTCGACCCATCAAAGGTTGAGGCAGTTGTTTCTTGGGCAGCACCCAAGAATGTGGCGGAAGTCCGGAGTTTCCTCAGACTGGCAGGTTACTACCGGAGATTCGTACCCAACTTCTCCCGAGTAGCAGCCCCTTTGACGGCTTTGACCAAGAAGGACCAGGTTTTCGTGTGGAGCGAGCAATGCGATTCGTCCTTCAGCTACCTAAAAGAAAAGCTGGTTAGTTCCCCAGTGTTGAGATTACCAGAAGAAGGGATGGCCTATGAGGTATTTTGTGATGCTTCAGGACAGGGCCTGGGATGCGTGTTGATGCAACAACGAGGGGTGATCTCTTACGGGTCCAGGCAGCTACGCCCCCATGAGCGTAACTACGCCACCCATGACCTGGAGCTTGCAGCGGTCATTTTTGCGGTAAAGTTATGGCGGCACTACCTCATCGGGGAATTCTTTGTGGTCTTCACAGATCACAAAAGCTTAAAGTATATCTTCTCCTAGCGGGACTTGAACTTGCGACAGCGGATATGGGTGGAGTTCCTCCAGGACTACGACTTTGAAATCTCTTATACTGAGGGAAAGGGCAATGTGGTGGCCGATGGCTTGAGCAGGAGGACACAGAAGGATGCGGTCCGAGAGTCGGAAAATGCCTGGAAGGCAATGGAGGAGTTAGCTGCCTTACATCTGAATGCGAAGATGGATAGTGGCAGAGGCTTCCTATATCAGATGATAGTGCAGTCATCTCTGTTTCGACAAGTGGAGGAGTCTCAGTGGGGAGACCCCGAGTGCGAAGTGATGCGTGATCGGGTTGACCAGGACGATGCTTCAAGAGAATGGACAGAGGACGGTCAGCACCGGATGCTTTTCCAGAAAAGGTTGTTTGTTCCAAGAGTGATGTGTGGCAAGGTTCTCAGTGAGTTCCACAACTCACCCCTAGCGGTGCACCCAGGAGTTACCAAGATGTACCAGGGGCTGAAAAGGCAGTTCTGGTGGCCCGGAGTTAAGCGAGCGGTGGCAGAATTCGTGGCTAAATTCTTAGTATGTCAGCAAGTGAAGGCTGAACACTGGGTTCCAGGCGGCCTACTACAGCCTTTAGCTATTCCCGAGTGGAAGTGGGACGATATCTCAATGGATTTCGTCACGGGACTACCCAAGGTCCAAGGAGGGTGCGACGCCATTTGGGTGGTGGTGGACAGGTTGACGAAATCGGCTCACTTTCTGGCAATCAGGGAGTCAAGTACTGTGGATGCTTTGGCACGAAAGTACGTAAATGAGGTGGTGTGGTTCCATGGAGTTCCGAGGTCTATATTCTCGGATAGGGATGCACGATTTACCTCGCGAATCTGGAGAGGATTGCAGCATGCGTTTGGCACCCAGTTACGCCTTAGCACTGCTTTCCATCCCCAGACAGATGGACAAACGGAGCGAACCATCCAGACCTTGGAGGATATGCTACGGGAATGTGTTCTGGACTCAGGAGAGTCATGGGTGCGATACTTGCCTCTAGTAGAGTTCTCCTACAATAATAGCTACCACTCTACCATCGGTATGGCCCCGTTTGAGGCTTTGTACGGGAGGCCATGTCGTTCACCTGTGTGTTGGACTGAAGTAGGAGAGGTAGGCATCCTTGGCCTGGAGGTAGTTCAGAACACGACAGAGAAGATTCAGCTCATACGGGAAAGTATGAAGGCGGCCCAGGATCGGCAGAAGTCGTATGCTGATACCAGGAGAAGGCCCTTGGAGTTCGAGGTTGGAGACCACGTGTTCTTGAAGGTCTCCCCGCGGCGTGGGCAATGGAGGTTCGGCAAGGGGGTAAGCTTTCCCCCAGATTCGTCGGACCCTTCGAAGTGTTACGGCAGGTCGGCGAAGTGGCTTATCAGCTAGCGTTACCTCCGCCGCTGCTAAGGATACATGATGTCTTTCATGTATCCCAGCTCTGTCGTTATCTGCATGATGATTCACACGTCCTTGATTGGGGTGAACTGGACATCGAGGATGATGTAACCTTTGTGGAAAAACCAGTGATGATCGAGGATCGCAATGAGAAAGTGCTTCGTGGGTGAGCTATTCCCTTGGTTCATGTGTTGTGGAGACATGGCGGGCTCGAAGAAAGTACGTGGGAGAGGGAAGAACAGATGCTTGCCCAATACCCCGAGTTTTTTTGAGCTTTGTTCCTTTTGTACCTGTTGTGGTAGAACGTTTGACTTTTGGCTATGAAATGTACTGGTTTATTTCCTATGTTGTGTGTGAAAAGCCCTGGCTAAGGGGAAGAGGGAACCCGACCCCTAATCAAGACGCATTAAGGTGGATGCGATTGAACCCGTGCGGGCGAGTCAGTGCCGCCCAAAGCGGATAATATCTTGACATGTGAGAGGGAAACTCCCCAAACCCACATGACCGGGCGGTTTGGCGTGGTATGTTGCTTAGTTCATGACAGGGGAGTGTTTTTAGTTAGCAGAGGTTCACTCCTAAGAGGTATCTTTCGAAGATGGTTGTTTGGACCCTCTCTTTCCTTCCGGTTTGTTGTGATTCTCGAGGACGAGAATCGTTTAAGAGGTATCTGATGTGATGACCCAGACCCCCCCCCCTTGGTCCCTTCCTTTGCCAAAAATCTGGATCCTTAAGGGGTGCGGATCGGTGCGACCGATCGGTGCGACCGATCGGTGCGACCGATCGGTGAGACCGATCAGTGAGACGGATCGGTGCGACCGATCGGTGAGACCGATCGGTGAGACGGATCGGTGCGACCGATCGGTGAGACCGATCGGTGCGACCGATCGGTGAGTCCGATCGGTGAGACCGATCGGTGCGACCGATCGGTGCGACCGATCGGTGAGACCGATCGGTGTGACTGATCGGCGGAACCGGCCAACGTCACCCGTCCTTGCCAAGTTGTTCCATTAACGCGCACAAAAGTTTAATTAAATACTGAATCGGCTCATTAGTCGGTTTAAACCACTCAGCACCTTTAATGATGATTCAAGCCGCGTGGTCAACCCACGACTTCCACGTCTTACGCGGTTCAGCGTTTTTATCTCAACCGTCCCCGGCTCTTATAAATTAAGGGTTAGGTCGTGGTTTCCACCTTCTTCGATCGTGGATCTTCTGGTGCATCGGGACCGCCGCATCATTATCCGTAAAGTTCCGCGCCCCCGGCCTAAACGTTGATCATCTATCAACAAGTAGGGAATTTCTTTCGTCTCTCACTTTTGTGTATCATGCGGGGTGGGCGTTATTTTTGTTCCTATGGAATTGGTTGAACCGAACCTTAATGAAGATAATAAACAAAGTTCTAAAGAAATAAGGGGAAGGGGTTGTGATCGTTCTTTATGCTTTATCTTGTGATCATCCTTTTTAGTTGTGCTGGTTTATGTTTTCTGAAAATTGAGGTCGTTGGTGGTCGTTGTATGTGCACTGATGAATCCCCTCGTGATGTTTTAAATGGGTTGCTGAAATTGTGAACTCCTGCTGTGAAATTGGTTAATCACGTATATCCGGCTGAATAATTGGAAGCACCAGGATCAACCCTTCTGTGATAACTCCCGGTTAGAACACACGGAATTTGAAATCATGGAGTGTGTTAAGTCGTTTAAATCTGAAAATCCCTGACTTGTGTTGGTAGTGGTGGTTGGTTGTTTTCCTTTCGGGCCGATTGCTGGAAATGTGGGAGGGGATGGGATCCCCTGTTCTTTTATACTCTCGGTGGTTGTGTGAATTTGGGGGATGGGATCTCCTGTCGGTATGGATTCGGTGTTTGTGAGTTTTAAATCCGAATGGTTACTTGTTGATATCACAAATTGGGGAGAGATCCTCTGTTGACAGAACCGGGTGCGAGTGTTTTGGCTGATCCTTGCTTTTGATGCTTTCCTTGGTTATGCTTGTGGTAGTTGCCCAGTAGTGCTTAAAATTAATTGAACATTTGACGGAACGTGAAACAAGAATGGGACAAATGGTTTTGTGGGAAAGGGTCGTGAACTGTGACTCGGACGCAGTGGTGTTATGTTCTGTAGGTTGGCTAGGAAAACCTAAGCTTTGGGTGAGTGTTTGTTACCTATATCTATACTTGTAGCTTTGTGTTTCTTATTCGCGCCCCACCCAAGTTGAGCACTCAGTGCCGAACACCCCCATTTATGGGGGAAGGGTGTTTTTCCCAACACTATCCTTAGTGGCTGGTTATTAGCTCCTTTTCTTGTCCCTTTCCCGGATAGCCCAAGTACCTTCGGGTAGGCTGTGATGGCCTGAAGTCCATTATTAGCCCAAGAACCATTGGGCGGGGTGTTGTGGTGGTTGTCCAGGTGTGTGCGGCAAGTGGTTTCCCAAGTGTCTTCGGGATGAGGCCCAGGTGTCTTCGGGCGTGGCGGTGGTTGTTCTGGCCTAGGTGTTTGCAGGCATGGTTACATGTGACAGTTGTGGCCCAGGTGTGTGTGGGTGGGATTCAGCAGTGGGACTGCATGCGGCTGAGGCCCAGGTGTGTGCGTGCGGGATTCGGCAGTGGGACTGCGTGTGGTTGTGGCCCAGGTGTGTGCGGGCGGGTGTGGTAGTGGGACTGCGGTGAGAATGGCGGGATTGGTCCGATGCGTAGGATGTCTCAATAACTAGTGGGAAAGTGGCGCGGGGTACCCAAACATCGATGTGCTCTTATTATATATATTACTTGACTTGCGTTATTTGGGGAGTGAGCCTTGATGAGGCCTGGGATGGATAGTTTTCCTTGTTAGGTGTTTGGTTTACTCTTTTTCTAACTGAACTTTAGTACGTTCCCCCACTTGTGCACGAGAGTCTTGGTTTTCCCTACTGAGTGTACTTGTATACTCACCCTACGTTTAATTTCAGGTTTCCAGGAGGACTACCAGGGCTGTGCGGGACCCTACTAGTCAGGCAGTTGGAGTTGTTGCTGTTTTCGTACCTTTGTTTTCTTTTGGTATTGTACCTTGAGCCTCTTTTTGTACTTGCACCTTGTTGTAAACTGTTTTAACATGCATGGGGGATTTGTTGGGTTTATTTATTTACACCTGTTTCTTTACCTTTTTGGGTGGTTGACTTGTCCTATTTCCCGATCCTAAATAACAAAAAGGGTAATGCCTTCCATTTGCGAGAATTTTCTATACCCTTGGTGCTAGTCGCCACTCCGGGACCTATTGAAGGCGGGTTTCGGGGGTCATTATCTCTCCTTCAACTTAAAGAAGGAAGGGCCTGGCAAACTGCTGACCCTTCCCTCCTTTTGGTGAAGGCGGGTCGTGACATATGTAATACTGAGTTTCGCTAAATAACGATATGTTATATAAACTAGCCGTTATGAATAGTAATACCCACTTTTTGAAATTTTATAAATTTTATCTTTTAAAATTGACTTCATTTTTGGATTCATAATATCGAAATTATCCTAGGGTGAATTTTTGGTATTTTTCTGAAAACATTCAATTTTTGATGAATAGTGAAAACACTGGGTAACTATTCAAAACCCGACTTTTTATTTAAATAATTATTTATTTTATTTAAATTTATTTTAGTTCAAAATTGATACATAATACTTATATATGTTCAATTTAAGTCATTGGAGTCATTTTATAATAATTTTAGATATATAGAAATTTTATTGAACTTTTCACTGTCTTTTTCCCACCTCCTAGGAGAATTTGCAAATTCACATAAAACTTAATTTTACCGCTTCTGTGAGTGGAATTTAAAAAATCCGAGAGACACGGTTAATATCAAGGACTAAAATGTGGTTCAATGAGATGAAAATAATTTTGGGTGAATAGTAACTTTTTACTTTTTTTACCACAGTTAAAAGTAAATAGGGTAATTAAAGGTAAAAATGATATTATTATTACCCTAACACATGTCCTAATTATATTGGATAAGTGTAATTCGACCAAAAACAACCTTAGGAATAAAATATTACCATTTAGTCCCACTTGGATTAGATTAGGACATTTATTATTAATTTATTTAAAGAAGGGTTAAAATAGTTAAAATCAATGTTTAATAAATAAATCATTTTTAATATAGGGTTATACATAAGATAAATTGGACTATAAATAATCATTATAAATCTAAAAAAAATTCCTACATAATGGTGTTTTATTTATAATTTTTAGACATGAAATAATTTAATTTATTTATGACACAATGATGATGCAGTAATTATCTTATTAATGAAATATTGACATAATTGATGTGATAAATACCGAAATAAATGTAATTTGAGACTTTTTATGAATTCCACTAATTTTAAAGGTTAATATGACATTTTAGTATTGATTTAGTTAACTTTTCTCGAACTAATCATTCTGTTATGATTTTCACAGAAATCAATTACCAAATAGTGTCAAAATTGACAAAAAATAGTTTTTAAAACAAATATTATATTATTAATTGTTATTTTATTTCTAAAAATCTAAGGATCAGCCAAATAACTTAGATAAGGTTATATATATTAATAATAAACAACTTAGGGTTAGTTTGGCTTGTTATAGTAAGTTTATTAACCTTATAGTGTAAGAAAACAAGAAGACACAGTAAAAGAAAAATTATTTAACTTAAAGTTAAATATAAATGATAAGGTTAAAATAGAAACCTAAACTTGTCTAAATTCTATTGGATGAGAGTATTTCGACCCATACCCACCTTATATTCGAAATAACTCAATTTTTAGCTATTAAAAATCGAATATGACTTTATAATAAAATAATATTTTTAGTTATTCCAAAGGTGCTCCTCTCCTCTCTTATAAAAGGGAACTTCCTCCCTCTCTTCCTCACACCACTTTGAGCCTCCAAGCTCGTCAAAATCCTGATAATTTCTCTTCTCAACTTCCCTAGAAACATCCTAGAGGTTCTGGTCTTCTTCAAAGACCAATCTTAGTGCCCTAAGAGGAGGTTTCAAAAAGGCGTGTCGAAAGAAGAGGTAATACCGTTACCGATTCTTTCAACTTTATTTCTTCTTCTACTTCTTCTTCTTTAGTTGTTTCATTATGAAGTAATAACATCAGTATAACTCATATACTGATATGTTATTATAAGTATGAAACAACCCTATTTCACCATCTATCCATCCTACAGAAAACTAAATCACTATGTGTGCGTACGTATGGAATACCGTCTCCACGCCGTGGTGTAATCTGTTTTCGACCACCACCTTACTTAGATGGGTATAATGGTGTAAATAAATAACTATATATGATTATTTCAAAGTGATATTGATTCTGAAATATTATACATACACTTAAAATCTATTCCACGATCATGGGAATGAAATCATCGCACGTGCGTACGTACGGACTACCGTCTCCACGACGCGATGAGATTCATTCTCCATGTTAACCATTCATGAATGATTATAAAGTATATATAATAAGTAATCATGAAATATAATAATGACACTGGATTTATGTGTATATATATTTATTTAATCTACTTAATTTCATTCAATTCAATAACGAAACGAAAACAGCGTTCATGCGTACGTACGGCCTACCGTCTCTATGAACGGTGTATTTCATTCCTTTTATCAATCTATAATATATATGTATATGATGAATATATATTATATATAAATAATTTTTTACATTCTGAAATTATGTAAATCAGGATATAAGTAATAATATTTGGATGGAAAAGTCGAAACACATACGATAAATGAAACGATTTTACCCAAAACGCTCTTTAACATGGAATTTACAAAAGAACGGGTAATATAAAGTCATAAGTGAACCATATATGATATCATAACAATGAATATGATTCTGTAATAAGTAAATGACATTATTTAAATCATTATACATGAGTTTTGGATACATACGAAGCATATCATACATAAGGTAAGGGATAAATTTTCAATCTCATTTTTTTATCCGAGATTGCTTATACGTATGTATTTACTGGGGTTACGTTTATCATCCATGACCATGTTTTCTAAAAATGTTTTCATAATTTTTTTACTATTCTTCCATGAATTTTTAAAGTCTTTTTTACCATTTATTGACTTGTTACTACATTGTATGGATGAAATCTTTCCTTTGGTTACCATATAAGGTACTTTTTGACTTTTCCGACAAAAGTACGAGGATAATGTTATTTTTAACTTATAAGGAAGGAATGGATTTTTATAGTTTTATAAAGCCTTATTTTCATGAAGCTTCCCCCAAAATATTTCATGACTATTTTCAACAAAATCCTTTTCTATTAAAATTTCATGACATTTTGTGAAAAGAAAATGATTTTGAAGATGAAAGGATATTTTCCTCAAGAATTCATTTCATGTGTTTTATCAAAACCATTTTTCATCTAAGATGACATTATTTCATATGTGTATGTCTCAAGTATAATGTCTCTATGATTTACATGGTTTCAATTTTCTTATTATGAAATGATATCCATTTCTTTTATATGGATTATGTGATGATGGGATGATGTTTATGAAACCCATTTTATTCGTTGGGTTATTATGAATGATCTATGTTTATTTTGTGGAACAAGTAAGAATGATTTCATTATGAGATGGGTGGGACCAATATCTCTCTCCAATTAATTGGGTAAAGATTTATATCTCATGATATAGACATGGCTGGAATGGTAAGTTAATCCAGTTCAGTGTTACAGGACTGGAACGAGGAGTGAACTTGATTCAGAAAGGGACTTTGTCCACTAAGATGGTCTTGGCAGCAATGCCTTGGCTACTATGGAGATCATAACAAGTTCTGAATGGTTTCCACAATTACATGTTTTATTCCCATGCTATTTTATCGTGATTAATGTCCCTTTATGATATATGCCTAACGTATATCCAAGATTTATGTCTTTGCTCAAGGTTTTAATGTTTAGATTTCATGTTCAAATTTTTGCTTTCAAATGTATATGGATTGATTTATGTTCTCTATGTTTTCCCTTACTGAGCATTTGAGCTCACCATTTTTATGTTTTATTTTTCCCAGGAAATAAATAATGGTTTTAGGTAAGGAAACAAAAAGGGGAAGATCGTTATGGGAGATGTTGAAGACCTTTCAACAGGATTAGATGTTTATATTCCGAGTTTCCAAAGACACTAAACTATTACGGTCCTTGTGTGTCTGTTTTTTTGTTATGTATTAAGTATTCCTCAAAAGTAATGTAATATCCATGTACATCAAGTTTCGGGTCTCTATAGTTGGTATCAGAGGAAAGGTTTAGTTAACCTTTGGAAACTAGGATGCGAGAACTTTAGTGAGATCCCTAGAGATATTTCTAAGGTATGTCTGGGGATGTCCCAAAGGTTAAGTATAAGTATAGGTTATAGTCCTAGAATTACAATAACGATCTTAGAATTAAACCTAAGATGTTAGATATTGAAGGTACTCCCCCTTTATTATGTTGTTTTCCCTAGCATGATTTTTGCCTCTCACACTATTCTTTTTGGGTTTTAGAAAATGGCTGGAAACAGGAAGATTCACGATAATAGAAGATATGATGGAAAATGGAATGATATTATTCATAAGCAACCAAATGAAATTGGATCTGGAGGTCCACATATAGTTATTATTCCAAATCAGCAATCTCATAATATGATCAATAATCTCATCTTTGGTAAGTTTCCTAACTCAGCTAATAAGAGAAAGATGGAGTTTCATGATGATCATAGAGGAAAGAAAGTTCAATTCCCCTCATGTAAATCATGTGGGATGAGGCATTAAGGAGAATGTTTCAAAGGAACTGGAAGATGCTTTGGGTGTGGAAAAGAAGGACACAAAGCCAGTAATTGTAATGGAAAAGGTTCAGTTAACACCATGGACAAGGATGATGGTATTTCTAAGACATCAACAACGGTTAAATGTTTTAAATGTGGAATGTATGGGCATTTTGAAAACCAATTCCCTAAGGTAAAATCTCATGAAGAGAATCAGCATGGTCATATGGGTAGTATTTTTGTGGATGATGATGAGGAGACTACAAATGATATATGAGATGAAAAAAGTGTTGAATCCCATTCAGTTGTTTAAGAAGGTAGTGGAATGATTGTATGTTTATCAAGAGTTATGTTGTATAATTAATGGTAATATGGAATAAAGAATCATCTAAGGATTATTACACTATTGTTTTTCCTAAAGTATTTGAAAGTATATGTTGAATGGTATCGGTAACCATGAAAGGTTATTCAGATATTTTTGGAAAGTAGATGATATGCGCATAATGAATGGATAAGAAGATAATGAGATGTTTGATTGTATTCATGAGCTCATGAATGATATAAGGACTAAGTGATATTATGGTTTGAGTATATAGAATTTTTGGGATTTTGGTATGTGGAAAGTGTTAAAATTTAACAACATTCATGTTTTCACTAAGGTTCAATGGGTATTCATTCTTCAAGAGAATACATGATTAAGGTATTCACATGTTTGTAATTTGACCAACAAGATATATCTTATGATATATGGGGGATAAATGATTTCATTCACATGATTGTTATATGACATTTCAAGTAATCATTTTCATTATACTATGAGCTTGGACTGAATTATTTTAGATAAGCCTAAATATTGGAATATATTATGTTGGAAATAAGTTATTATTTTTAAGGATAGAACTTTTTTTATATTAATTTTTGGGATTTTATAGTAATGTAGTTTTAGAAAAAGGACAACCTGCAGGACGGGCGACAGCCCATCGCATCGGACAAGGCTGTGGGAATCGAACCCACAACCGAAGTGCGACTGACCTTTATCACCTACCACTGGCCTATAGGAAGTCCCTAGTTAGTAGAAACTAGTTTTATTTTATTAAGCAGTATGATATATGAAGTATAAGTTCATTTTTGGAATCGTATATGATTAGCCACACCATAGATGGACTTATGTATATTTGATAACTTTTGCTAACCTTTTGTTTGAAATAGATTGAATGACCCATCATTCTATCACATGATCTATTATAACTTCACGAATAACAAATTCAACTTCATTTTTTAAGAGATGAAGTGGAAATTGTTCACAGCACGAACAACAGTGAGATTGTACCAAAATCAAGCAAGTATTTCTTCTAATTCAAAATTTTCAACTTTAGGGAAATGATATTGAAAACCAAAAATGTTGTCCTAGTGCTCTTATATCTGACGAATCAGATGGTACCTTAGATCATCACAAATCTATGGCTTTGTGATTGTTGGATTTTTCATAGAAATGTTCTCTACCACTCTCCATCAAAACATGATGGTTAGATTTCTCTTCCATATCCATATTTTCACCTATATTATCCTATGTGGAAACCTAGTGATTAGTTTATTTGGGTAACTGTTATGTTTCATAATTTAGTTTTTAAAGCCAAATTTTGGTATTCCTTTTTATGATGTGGGTTTCTATTAAATAAAATTTTGAGTAGTAAATTATTTATAACCCCAATGAATTTCGAGGGCGAAATTCATTTTAAGGGGGGTAGAATGTAACACCCCGAGATTTTATGAAAAATAATCTTTTTTTCATTTCTTGTGTTGTATGCTACACCAAAAGGATCTTTCACAACACACATCCATGACTTGGCTTGCATTACACGCAAGTGCGGCCTTCCACGATAGCGTGTGTTGTATGCAATACCGAGTTTCGCTAAACAACGATATGTTATATAAACTAGCCGTTATGAATAGAAATACCCAATTTTTGAAATTTTATAAATTTTATCTTTCAAAATGGACTTCATTTTTGGATTCGGAATATCGAAATTAGCCTAGGGTGAATTTTTGGTATTTTTCTGAAAACTTTCAATTTTTGATGAATACTGAAAACACTGGGTTACTATTCAAAAACCGACTTTTTATTTAAATAGTTATTTATTTTAGTCAAATTTATTTTAGGTCAAAATTGATACATAATACCTATATAAGTTCAATTTAAGTCATTAGAGTAATTTTATAATAATTTTAGATATATAGAAATTTTATTGAACTTTTCACCGTCTTTTACCCACCTCCTAGGAAAATATGCAAATTCACATAATACTTAATTTTACCACTTCTGTGAGTGGAATTTCGAAAATCCAAGAGACACGGTTAATATAAAGGACTAAAATGTAGTTCAATGAGATGAAAATAATTTTTGGTGAATAGTAACTTTTTACTTTTTTTACCACGGTTAAAAGTAAATAGGGTAATTAAAGGTAAAAATTATATTATTATTACCCTAAAACAAGTCCTAATTCTATTGGATAAGTTTAATTAGACCAAAAACAACCTTAGAAATAAAATATGACCATTTAGGACCACTTGGATTAGATGAGGACATTTATTATTAATTAATTTAAAGAAGGGTTCAAATAGTTAAAATCAATGTTTAATAACTAAATCATTTTTAATATAGGGTTATGCATAAGATAAATTCGACGATAAATATTAATTAGAAAGATAAAAATATTTCCTACATAATTGTCTTTTATTTATAATTTTTAGACATTAAATAATTTAATTTATTTATGACATAATGATGATGCAGTAATTATCTTATTAATGAAATATTGACATAATTGATGTTATAAATACCCAAATAAATGTAATTTGAGACTTTTTATGAATTAAACTAATTTTATAGGTTAATATGACATGTTATTATTGATTTAGTTAACTGTTTTAGAACTAATCATTCTGTTATGATTTTCACAAAAATCAATTACCAAATAGTGTCAAAATTGGCAAAAAATAGTTTTTAAAGAAATATTATATTAATAATTATAATTTTATTCCTAAAAATCTAAGGTTTGGAAAAATGACTTATATAAGGTTATATATGTTAATAATAAACAACTTGGGGTTCGTTTGTCTTGTTATAGTCAGTTTATTAACCTTATAGTGTAAGAAAACAAGAAGACACGGAAAAAAGAAAAATTATTTAACTTAAAGTTAAATCTAAATGATAAGGTTAAAATAGAAACATAAACTTGTCTAAATTCTATTGGATGAAATTATTTCGACCCATACCCTCCTTATCTTCGAAATAACTCGATTTGGAGCTATTAAAAACAGAATATGACTTTATAATAAAATAATATTTTTAGTTATTCCAAAGGTGCCCCTCTCCTCCCTTATAAAAGGGCACCTCCTCCCTCTCTTCCTCACACCACATTGAGCCTTCATGCTCGGCCAACTCCTGACAATTTCTCTTCTACACTTCCCTAGAAACATCCTAGAGGTTATGGTCTTCTTCAAAGACCAATCTTAGTGCCCTAATAGGAGGTTTCAAAAAGGCGTGTTGAAAGAAAAGGTAATATCCGTTACCGATTCTTTCAACTTTATTTCTTATTCTACTTCTTCTTCTTTAGTTGTTTCATTATGAAGTAATAAAATCAGTATCACTCATATAATGATATGTTATTATAAGTATTAAACAACCCTATTTCACCATCTATCCATCCTACGGAAAATGAAATCACTGCACGTGCGTACGTACGGAATACCGTCTCCACGCCGTGGTGTAATCTGTTTTCAACCACCACCTTAATTGGATGGGTATAATGGTGTAAATAAATAACTATATATTATTATTTCAAAGTGATATTTATTCTAAAATATTATACATACACTTCAATGCAATTCCATGATCATGGGAATGATATCATCGCTCTTGCGTACGTACGGACTACCGTCTCCACGACGCGATGAGATTCATTCTCCATGTTAACCATTCATGAATGATTATAAAGTATATACAATAAATAATCATGAAATATAATAATGATAATGGATTTATGTGTATATATATTTATGTCATCTACTTAATTTTATTCATTTCAATAAAGAAACAAAAACACCGTTCATGCGTACGTACGACCTACCGTCTCCATGAACTGTGTATTTCATTCCTTTTATCGATCTATAATATATATGTATATGATGAATATATATTATATATAAATAATGTTTACATTCTGGAATAATGTAAATTAGGATATAAGTAATAATATCATGAACGACACGTCGAAACACATACGATAAATGAAACAATTTTACCCAAAACGCTCTTTAACATGGAATTTACAAAAGAACGGGTAATATAAAGTCATAAGTGAACCATATATGATATCATAACAATGAATATTATTCTGTAATAATTCAATGACATTATTTAAATCATTATACAGGAGGTTCAGATACATATGAAGCATATCAGACATAAGGTAAGGGATAAATTTTCAATCTCATTTTTTATCCGAGATTGCTTATACATAAGTATTTACTGGGGTTACGTTTATCATCCATGACCATGTTTTCTAAAAATGTTTTCATAAAATGTTTACTATTCTTACATGAATGTTTAAAGTCATTTTTACCCTTTATTTACTTTTTACGTCATTGTATGGATGGAATCATTCCTTTGGTTACCATATAATGTTCTTTTTGACTTTTTCGACAAAAGTACGAGGAGAATGTTATTTTTAACTTATACAGCGTGAACAGATTTTAATGGTTTTATAAAGCCTTATTTTCATGAATCTTTCTTCAAAATAATTCATGACTATTTTCAAAAAAATCATTTTCTTTTAAAATTTCATGACATTTTGTGAAAAGAAAATGATTTTGAAGATGAAAGGATATTTTCCTCAAAAATTCATTTCAAGTGTTTTATCAATACCATTTTTCATCTAAGATGAAATTATTTCATATGTGTGTGTTTCAAGTATATTGTCTCTATAATTTACATGGTTTCAATTTTCTTATTATGAAATTATATCCATTTATTTTATATGGATTATGTGATGATGGGATGATTTTTATGAAACCCATTTTATTCATTGGGTTATTATGAATGATGTATGTTTATTTTGTGGAACAAGTAATAATGATTTCATTGTGAGATGGGTGGGACCTATATCTCCATCCAATTCATTGGGTAAAGATTTATATCTCATGAGATAGACATGACTAGAATGTTAAGTTAATCTGGTTCAGTGTTATAGGACTGGAACGAGGAGTGAACTCGATTCAGAAATGGACTTTGTCCACTAAGATGGTCTTGGAAGAAATGCCTTTGCTACAATGGAAATCATAACAAGTGCTGAATGGTTTCCATAATTACATGTTTTATTCCCATTCTATTTGATTGTGATTAATGTTCCTTTATGATATATGCCTTACGTACTTCCAAGATTTATGTCTTTGCTCAAGGTTTTAATGTTTAGATTTCATGTTCAAGTTTTTGCTTTCAAATGATTATGGATTGTTTTATGTTCTCTACGTTTGCCCTTACTGAGCATTTGAGCTCACCCTTTTTATGTTTTATTTTTCCCAGGAAATAAATAAAGGTTTTAGGTAAGGAAACAAAAAGGGAATGATCGTTATGGGAGATTGTGAAGTTCTTTCAACATGATTATATGTTTATATTCCGAGTTTCCAAAGAGACTAAACTATTACGGTCCTTGTGTGTTTGTTTTTTTGTTATGTGTTAAGTATTCTGAAAAAGTAATGTAATGTCCATGTACGTCATGTTTTGGGTCTCTACAGATCCGTAGTGATCCCTAGGAGCCGACCGTCTAACTATGTATCGATATCTGTTCTTTCATATTTTTTGTTGTGTTTCTATGAGTTACCATGTGGGGTTTGTGGTATCATCAGGACTAGTGGTACTAGGATGGTGATTCCCTATCTGAGTGATATGATCTCTAGAGTGTCGGATCAATATCATGACATTTTCCTCTGTGGAGTTCTTGGCATTGACATGACCAACACTACATGAGTGTTGATCCTCTGCGAGACGAGTTGTACTAGTTTTGAGTTTTGGCACAATACACCCTTTTCTGTGTATGGTGTTCCAGATAGGGTTTAATGACCCCCAGCAGACCCTAGGTGGTATCCCCTACAGGTGGAGTTAGAGGTATTTTAGTCACTAGGAGACTTCTTCTATGACGCTTTCCATCGAGCGTGCTCTGATGGATATGTATCATCAGGGTTGGTCGGGTTGTTCTGTCAGTATGTTTTACCAATCAAGTGGTATCTCTAGGTTGAGTTATAACTAGTTTTTTTAGGTTAGATCATCTATATTGGGCTATCGATGTTTGTATCATCTCATTATGCATGCCATTGTAAAAGGTTGTGCTCTATTTGTATTCTCTCAAAGGAAGGTTTCTACCATCGCCACGATCATATCCCTTTTCAATCTATGAAGTTGGTACCACATGAGGCCGGTGTGAGTTTTGTGTTGGAAACTCGATTGATTTTATGTGGACAGTCTATAGTCAGGATGATGAGACTGGGTGATGGTGTTGAGTATATCTAAGGTATGATATGAGATTCCCTGTTTCAGGTGTCATTTTGTTGACATGCTTGGGACATCGAGTTGACTAGTCGGGTATTGTCAAGGATGGTCTCAAGATTGATCTTATCTCTTATTTGGTTTCACTCAGGATATGTTTAGTTAACTAATTCTTATCAGTTAATCCATTTTTGTTATGTGATTTTGGGGCACCAACTGAGTATTCTTATGCTCACCCCTACATGGGATTTTCCAAAACATGTCTTGTGTATTGAATAGACCAAAGAACCTTCAATGGAGTCCTAGAAAGACCCTAGAGTAGTCAGAGCGTAGTAGTTGGACTGACCAAGGTTTTCAACGGCGCTTGGATGAGGAGCTTATTAAATGGTGTTTGACAGTGACCCCCTCCTTCATAGTAGTTGGATGTTTTTTCAATTTTGTTTTTTTTGGGCCCTATATTTTAATTTTTTTACATCTTCGGTACTTTGGTTTTGGATATATGTATGCATGAATTTATTTACATATCCACACTGTTACATGGAGGTGTATGTGGGTGCGTGCATATATATACATTAGTCTAATGCCTCCTTGTTTGTGATAGCCTACTCGGTGTTGGTCACCAACCACTGGCCTATTGAGGTAGGCTTGGGGAGTCGCAGATCGAGCCTAGTTGGGTCATGTCATAACATTATCTTCCTCAATGTTATCCCCCCAAGAATTCATATACACTGACCAAGCAAGAAGTTTTTCATTTAACCTTATCAAGATGGGTTTTTACACTCCTATCACACACTCCCATGTGACATAAGGGACTCTCAAACACTCATTGTTTCTAATATCAAGAAAGGATCACCTAAGTTTTGGAGTCTTTATGGATCATACAAATATTGGTTTATTATTTACAAATAATAAAACACCTTTTGGGTCTAATCCTCATGACCATAAACTATGTACATCTTTTCTCAGATATGTTTCATGTGGTGAAAAGCGTCCTTAGCATTATGTTTACCTCAGGTAATTAATCTTTTTCTAAAAAACTATCCCTAAGACACACCCCCTTTTTTTCTAAGAATCATGAACTTAAAATATATAAAATATTTTTTAAAATAAATATGACCATAAATTGCATCAACCACTCATCATTATTTAATGACATAAAATATAGGATGAAATCATAATCACAACATTAAACTATACGATACCATTGATATGTGATTCAAGATCTTATAACGATGGAAACCATTTATTAATATCTTCAAGAACATAAAATTAATAGTTCGAGAATTCCCATATGATGTATCAAGTTAAATAATCATTTCATCATCTTCTCCTGGTACGATAACCCCCAGTTCTGGTGTTTTATCATTCAATGTATTATTCTGGAACTACATACATCCTGATTCCTATTTTATAAGATATTAGTGACACTAATACTCCCATTCTTAGGCCGAGAGACAAGCGATTCTCCCCAGTTGATACCACCTTTGATATCATTCAACCACCAAGGCCATTATTCATGTTAGTTTCATTATTACAAGTTGGAAAATAAATCTCACCCACTACACTCATCATAATCTCATGATGTAGAAGTGTATGACATTAAATAGCAGGAGAAAATCCTCATCAAATAATGTTAAATTTTATGACACCCCATACTCACCATAAGATGTTAAGATTAATATCCAACTTACTTAGTGAAAGGCATTAAAATACATGGTTCACTTCACTATCACATACTGTAAAACCATGTGATACATTTTCCCTCACCTAGGAGGTCCTTTTCTATTGGAATTAGTCATATACCACACAATGTTGCAAAACTATGTATGGATTGATTTCCATTTCTTGGGATATATTGACACACCTAGATCCCACATACAATGTTTATCCTTATCAATGAACTATTTGAGGATCCCATCATCAAGAATAGTTTCTAATATCTCTTTTTAATTATCCCCCTCCATGGGACAAATGTACGGTGGCGTAGAATCCATAGTACTGAATTAGACAAAAAAACCTCCCAAATTCCTATCCTCACTTTGAGTCTTACTCTATTTAGACTCCTCTTCACCATTCGAATCTGAATGGGCTCCCTTAATGGTGATGGTTCTTGAAAAAACCAGATAACTTCTGATCCTGGGTATACACCTCCAAGGATCTATTATGAAAATTGATAGTTACGATGTTTTTACATGGTTAACAATCGATCCAACATTTTCATTGCCTATATTTGACTGATTTGGTTTTGGAACATATTTTTTGAACATGGTCAACAATCATTTCTCACCCATTGGTTACCCCTTTTTTTGTTCAAATCCATGAAGTCATGATTTACATCATCTTCACCACCTTTTAATCTAGAGTAATTATAACAACCTTAGTGCTACCCCTCTATGAATTCAAGCTCATTGAACAAGAAAGTGCACATTATTGGGACTCTATTGACCCAACCACTATTCTACCTTATTTCTAACTCCCATGGGATAAGGGTTGATCCTCAACATTCCTTATCACCCACACGGAGTATGGCTTATATGGGCTTAGGAATAATAGTAGGTCCCTCCACTATTGGTTTAGATACACCAATAAGTGTTGTTCCAAGTTATATAAATATAAAATTATAGCTGTATTACAAGATCTTGGACAATAAACTAGAAGAATATTCCTTTGGGTCTAAGTACGATGACTATAAACTATGTGAAATAACCCAAAAAATATGATTTTAAAAAATGTTACATTATTTTTATGAGAAGCTTATTCCTGAAATGAGCTTTTTGGGACCCACCTCAGCCCTTCCATTCACATCAGGTATAATACACTCTATCAAAAGAGGTCATCTCATCCCCACTATTCAGGTAGTACAACCATAAACAAGAAGACCTCATTTGGGCATTACAACCTTAAATTTCATGTATCTTGTTTCAGGGATGTTTTCATATAATTAATCTCATGATTTCTTTATTATTAATGATAGGATTGAATACTATAGATCCACACACATAGTTCTGGAAACCCCCTTGGTCCGAGTTCTGGGACCTTAAATTGGTTGTAGCCTTATAGTCCAATCATCGTGACCTTAAACTATATGTAACTTGTTTTGGATTTGTTCCTTTGGTGGGAAGACTCCATGACCATAATTTTACATATGTTTCATACTCTAGTTCATGACACAACAACTAGTACCCCTTTTCTGTCTAATCTCCACAACATTTAATTGTTTTCAGATTTTATCAAATCCATAGAACCGTAAACTACCTGTATCCCATACAATACACCTCTATATTGATTATATTCCCCTAAAAATGATATGTGTTTCTACATTCCTAGTACTTGTCTCATTTTCCAAGGTTTGGATCAATATAACCATGGTATTTTATATATCAATATTCTCCCTGTAATCCTAGTTGAATGACATTAAAATGAAGCACAACATCCTCTTCATAAGATGATAAAATGTATGTCACCTCATCTTCATCATAAGATGTTTAAATGTTTTCTATAATCCTCAATATAATTTGTGAAACTGTTTGTATAAATTTTTTTCCACAAGAAATATAATTTTATTAGGCCTCATCCTCACTATATTATGTCATGCTATGTGTCTAATGTATTTTTTTCAAGATGTTAAATATCATGGTCTAACTCCCAATATCATGATGTACAACTACATAATACTTTCTCCCTCACATATGAGGACCTTCTCCATCGATTCCAATCACCTAATACACCACATTTTGGGAATTCATATTACATGAATCCTATTTCATGGGATAAGTAGTGACTTCCAAATACTGTATCATGGGTCCAACTTACCTACTAATCCATTTTAGGGATTTCTCTTTGAGAACTAGATTGACTCTCTCCCACTAATGCCATCATTCATCACGATCAAGTTCATGGTGGCATGACACCTAAATCATTGGTCTCACCTAAATATGCACTAATGTTAACCTCTACACATTGAGTTCTACTTTATTTGAATCTCCATCATCATCTCAATCCAATCAAGCCCCATTAACTGTAATGGTGTCTAGCCGAACTATCCAACATACCATCACGATTACACACATTAAATTAATTTTTGAGACATGTGAAAGTTTTTATATTTCAAACATATTAAATAGTCAATCCATAATTTTATAAACCCATAATAGACTAGTGAAATCATATAACTTGTGTTTCGAACATTGTTAGTAGTCATTACCCATTCACTGGTCGCCTTTTATTCCAATTCAAATTTCTAAAATTATGGTTTACTTTATTTACACCTTCCTCTATTCTTGTGGATTCATTATCTCTTTTGGTGATACCCTTCTATGCACTTGATCACACTAATAAATATTTTTTTTTGTTTTTGGGACACACTAAATATTCCTTCTCTACATTCCCCTACAGTGTGATCAAATTTTATTGGGGTGGCTCTCCAATACACCCTATTTCTCACACCGAGCATGGATCACAAGGGATTAAGATATTTGTGAGTGCCTTCCCTACCATGGTCGAGGTACGCAAGAATTCATATTAATGAAGTTATTTGGGTCCAGACATCATGACATTAATCTATGTTCAAATAATTTTTGATATATTTTATTATTTCATGGCCTCCCTGACCCTTATTTCATAGAGGGTTATTACTCTCTCCCATTGCACAAGAACCTCTCTTGAATAACCCTTTTGGTTTATCCTCTATGAAATTAAAATTATGAAAACACCTTCTTGTTCAAACAAAATAACCATAAATAGTGTTCACTTGGCCCATTGTAGTCCCGATTACATAGCTGGTTTTTTTCACCTTTGGTGCTTTAAAAAATGTCCCACTTTATTATATATTCACTAGAGAGGAAAAACCCTTTTGGTTCCAGTCAACTCCCACACCACATTATAGAACATAATGTCATTTGACTGTTAGATCCACAAGACACATAGTGAAGCATTGATATTCTATATTGAGCACAACTATAGATCCTCTAATTTCTTAAGCCTTTTTACAATCCCTTATTCAATTTAAGACCTTATTACCTCTTTACATACCAATAGGGTGTGATTATTAGATGTAGGTGGTCTAATAATTATGAAATTAAACTGTATTCACCCTCCCTAGGGAAGACTTATGTGGTATTAGACCATACAATGGACGTTAATTCATGTAAGGATCATAAAACCTTATGTAGCACACATTCTCTATGGTGATATTTATGGTCGAACATGATGAACTATAAGTTTTCCAAGTTAAGAGGAAATAATTTATTTCAAGATGAAAACCTATAATAATTATCATGAGATAAATTCATGTTTTCTCCCACTAAATCACACATTGGACTTGAGAAAATTTAAGGGCACAAATAGAAATGATACAAAAAACACGACGCACCAACGGCCCTAGATAAAAACCTATTTATTCTTGATAATACCACCGGTTTAGGTAAAAGTATATCCAATACTTCATCCCTATACATCTATTCTCATCTTCATTTCATGATGTAAAACTAAAAATTATATTTTCCCTCGCTAGAGAGTACCTCCCCCCATGAAACCAGTCACCTACCTCAACCCTTGAGTTACTTTAAAACCATGATGAAGATCACCTAAATAGGTGGGACTGACCCTCTCTCAAGATGATATTACCTTTAAGTATTCTCAGATTCATTGTGTCATAAAAACCAATGTGTTGAAATCTACTTGAATATTTCCCCAGTTTTCCCCCAGAATACGCTTCTTCCTTTATTTAGATCCCCCCATCTTCCATGTTTGAACGAGACACCCTAATTATGATGGTTCTTGTGAAAATATATCCACCCATACCAGGAACATTCATCAATGGAGTTACAAAAAAAATCAATTGGTTTGATGTTCTGAAAACAAGGATAGTGGTTGAGCCTCATTTGTATGTTCCAAATGATGGTAGTTCAGTAGTGGAACCTATGTTTTGAACATGGTCAGTAGTCATCCACAATTATCATGTTGTTTCATATTTTATTCCATTTCTTAGGTATCTAGATTCACATCATCAAATCTCCCTTTCATTCTAATATAATTCAACGCCCCGAAGTTATTCCTCTCGTACAATATCAATCATCGGGTATCATGTTAGCCACATATGTTCTCTCTCTAATTAACTTCCCTCTTGTAAGGACAGTCTTAATGGTTGATGAATCTTTCTAACCCCAACTCATATTCAGGTATTTAGTACTATCATAGAAATTATAAGCCTTCATTTGATATCTTTTTTTTCACAATGAGTGTAACTCATGTGAGCATATAGATTTATGGTTGGTTGTCTTGTTAATATGATAGAGATGAAACCAATGGAAAACACATGGAGTTTGGGGGAAAATAAATTTATTGAATTAATGAAAGTAGTAATAACAAGGAATATCCATAGGCTTGAGCCTATACCATAATTACAACACAAAATTACTTACGCATTTATGTTGTATATAGATATATCAAAATTAGGTTTTCTATACAGAGTCATGTTCATAACACTATATTGCCGGGAAAACTTCTCAAACTCCTCCTCATCCTAGGGACACACTTTTTTTCCACACATGAATCCTAATCATTTGAAACTCACATTCCATCATCTAAAAAGTTTTATATAATATCTCATATTGAGATACATCTATTTAAGCCTCTAAGTGATGAGACATCCTTACATTGATAGAAATGTTAACCCAATGTTGGCATACCTACCCCTCCAGTTGGTTGAAAACCTACTCAGCCACCCAGTGGATGACAATGCCTATAGTTTTGGACTCATGTTTTGATACACCATGATTCTTCCACTATAATTAATCCCACTCAAATATGAAATCCTAATATATAACATATATTTTATGGTGGTCCACCACTCTTATCTCTAGGTTCACAAGCAAGTGGTGGAGAGTTACCATCTAACCAAACATCTCCCCAGAGGGAGTGTGTGGGATTAATTTTATTATGCTTCTCCACACCCTATAATAGACTACTAAGTTCTACTCATATAAATGTGATCCTTTTTCATCCATGTCATATGTATTAGGGTCATACTCTAGAAAGTCCATGAGTATCTATACTGTCGGATCACCCTCAGGATGTTAAGGTCTTGGTTTGAAATCATAAATAAGATCATCTTCAACCTCATACTTTGTTTCCACTTTCCCTCTCTCACTTACTATGGGGGGTGGTAGCTCTTCCACTTTAGTGAATAGTGCCACTATGCCAACAACCAAAATAGGTGACTCTCTAGAGGATGAATCTTTAGTTGATGCTATAAATCCATCACTAGCAATGGATAAGGATGTCCTACTAATGAACTCATCTCTAGAGGATGTAAATATGGAAAAAATATTTATCTATTATAAGGGATGTGATTTTTAGTATATGGGATCGATCTTCATAGCCTTATTGGTACTCTCTACTGAAGGGAAAGTCCAGGTCGTCATCGCATGATCAACATGCACTAATTTTTCTAGTGCTGCCTCATTTTAATTGTCTCCTGGTGTAGAAAACACTATAAACTATTTAATGTATAGAAAATTACATCTTAGGGTTGGTTAAAAATATACCAATGTGGAAATAATTACATGCGATATATAGGGAGGTGAGGTTTAACTACCAAGAACTCTTGAGTGTATCTATTCCTAGTGAACTAATGGGTTAAAAAATGAATTTTGGACTATGGAAGAATATAACTACCACATGAGAAAAATAAATAAATATTCATGAATATTGATATTGATGCTTCATGTGATTTAATTTATGAATTATCTAACAATTTAGAGGCTTTGAAAGGATTACTATTAACCAGACATCCTTTCTCTTCCAATAAGTATAAAATATATCAACAAATGTAACATTTTTATGGATAAAAAATATAAATAGAGGGATCAAAAGATACAATATGATCCCTAAGATAGTTGATCCATCACTTCAGTCATAGTTTCCATGTTGACGGTGGAAGGGTGGATACCTTTTAATGTAGAATCAGTGGGAGGTGTTGCATTCACACCAAAGAGGTTTTGTATCTACACACAATACTCAGAGATTCTCTATGAATCTATTACACATATACACCATCAAGTCCTTTCTCATATCATTCTAAAAAAATTTGAAAACTAAAATTCATGAAAAGTTTCTCAGTTCTATAAATCTTAGTGACTTAGATCCTTAGTGGAAGAGTACTTTTTTTTCAGGGGAGTCAAGATAAGCATCACTCCTCCATGAATCCTACATGGTTGAGCCATCATTATATGTTGTATATTCAAAAAATATACCACTATAGGTCATTGGGATAAGGAATGTCCTTTAGCAATCTTGGTTTGTCAGTTGGGGGATAGAGTATGCTGCAAGGGTGGATAAAATCTTCGTTATCCAGCATATACAACTTGGATTTTACCCAGGGATCTAGGAATCCATCAATGGTATAGATTATTATATAGAGGAAAATCTAATTCATATGGAGTAATATCCATTTTTCCAATGTATATTTGAATTACAATAACATATCCCAGTTCCCCCAGGTGTTTGGTAAGACCCCGATTTCATGTACCTCGACCACAAGAAGCAAGAACTTCCTCATATAAATATATAATTACATTTTACATACTCTGAAAGTTCCACCACATATTTGGGACTATTTTCCTATGTTCCTTGGACCCAGAATTATAGATCTCCTAAGAGATTAACCCTATGTTAGAGCGAAGAACTTGGAGATGCCACAAATACTTCCCTATTATCCCACCTCTCATGCCATGGTGTGATGACCCCACCACATCATGACACTAGATACATGGTTGAGAGATCCCCTCTTTAGATTCTACATTAATGATGTGATGAATCAATATTTACCCAAGATATAAACTCTCCCAACACTTCACATACATGTGAAACATCCCAAAGGGATCATTGGTCAATGGTATCTCGATCCTGTCTCTACCACTTTCCCATGGAAAGCTATTACATATATTGAAGAGGACCATTGGTTGGCACTAGAAGAATCTATAGGTGTATATATTTTGAATCATCTTATGGAGGTAATTAAAATGATGAGAGAACCAACATGGGGTGTATGAATCACAAACTATCTTACAGTCCACCCATGCCACCAGCACCCCACCTCCAAAGGGAATATGATATGATGGATTCTCTTTTTCCCCATGTTAGTATCCATGGTCATACCTATTAGGAGGGGAAATGGATGAGAAGTTAATTTTTTCGTATACCCCACCATAGAAAGAACTCTGACCTGATCCATTTGAAGAAGGTGATGCCCAGTGATATTAAACATCAATGGTTAGATGTTTGGGCAGTAATGAAGGATGGAGTTCAGATACACATTCCACCATGTGTTTGGAAAGCCATCTATATAAAAAATGATATAGGGTTTACACACAGGATAAGATCTTACTCATGATACAATGTCTAATCACCTTTAAATTGTTTTCTATAAATAACAGTGTACATTTTATTCTCTACACAATCACTAGCATTACCATCATAGAAAATGTACTCAGACACCCCTATCACCATTATGGATTGGTAGTATGCATCTGTAGAGGAGAGGAAGCATATATATCTCAAACATGACCTCATAGGTATGGTACATTATAATATCTATTAATAGGTGGAACTGGATCACTTCTATAAGTGCCTAGTAGGATCCATCTTTCCAATACATCATCTCACTCAAAAATTATCTAGGGATCCCATAAATCCTCGCAATAAACTCATTCATGAAGAGATAAAACCATTTATTTAATGATATATCCTTCATCCGAAGACTTTTTATCCTCCCCTACAGTATCTAGAAATCCCTTTGGTATTGCATTGAGATTCTCATAATCAATCTAGATGTTCTTTGTTTTTAGTTATATGTCAAACATCTCCCCACGGAAGGCGATACCACCAATGTGGTTGAGGTCCTAGAGGATAACAACGACCTACCCATGGTACAAGTCTAATGAGTTGTTACCTAGAGACCACCTGCTCAGTAGCTCAGTCATGATATATGGGTGGTGGTGGACATAAAACTAGGAATCCACCAGTACTTCATATATCCCAAATATTTTTTATAATTTTTATAAATGTTTCATGATGGGTAGAAAAAATAGGCCACACCTAATCACTATTAAAATTAACCCCCTTTAACAAATACAATTATTGGGTCTAGTCCTGAAGACGGTCCGCCCTTGACATTGTGAAAATTATCTTTTATTGTGTGAGTGAGGGGGGTGTATTTTTAGATGATCCTCCCCATTGGTCATCTTGATGGGGTTCTAGAGGGAAGAATCCATGATGGAAGTGTATTCCTTGATAAAATGACCATCTTGACCCCTTTTCCACCTATAAAATTCTGAAGAACATATAAAATAGTACATGGGGGTTTCTAGATTGTCAATAGGGATCAAATTCCCTCAATCCAAATCCATATAGAAAAATCCTTTAGAAGAGAAGATAATATCTCTAATTCTCTTCTAGTAGTTTGGTTAGTGTGTCATGCTATGAAATAGTTTAAAAGTTTATCCTAATCAGAATACTATTGAGAATATTTATCCTTTGAGTAGTATAAGCTTTAATACCTTCAATACCCATATTAGAGAAATTGAAATTGTTTTAAGTCTCATTCATGAAGGATTTTCTACAATTCATTGTCCTTCAAGGAAGATTGTCTTCATGAAATACTATCATCACAAATAGACTATAAGAAGTATAATTCAAGGATATGGAAAGTATAGTGGGTTATAAGGATTAAAAACAATAAATGATCATGAAATATTTGAGTTTCATGAATAAAAAGACCAACTGAGCATTTAATAGAATCTCATCGTGCCACCTAGGACACTGTTACCTATTTATAAGTAAAGGGTGTTCCGTGTATCTTTAATCAGGAAACCCATGTTACTCAATTTCAACATTTTATCCATATAATTACATCATATCCCACATCATCACTCAATATAGGGTGGTGGGGAATTTTTTCACATTGAATGACACCCATTATAGGTGATGTTGGGGAATATGAGGAAAGTTGGAGGTGAATTCCAGTGGAAACGGTCTCAAAACAAATCCAAGGGGATTGATTCTCTAAAAATAAATACATTTTGGAAGTCCAAGGTATAGAAAAGGGAATTATAACATAAAAAAACTCCATATTATGTTATGAAAATAATATTTGGCAAATATATGTATAATCCTGCATGGTGACGATAAATACCCTATTTCCCCCTCATTTAGGAGGGATCTGCCCTTTGGACTTCAACAAGAATATATCAATACATTAAACTCAATAATTTGTGAACCAAAGACCACATGGATTATTTAAGGTAGCCACATTTCATGAGTTAACTACCATGAGTCCCTTAGAACTTATTATCAATGTATAGAGAAATTTTGTGAAAGATCACTCCCTCTATGCTAGAGGCACATGCCTCATACCCTATAGGGTTCCGCGAGACCTTGATTGTTCATGAAAACCTTATCATGGTATAAAAGTCACCATCATTATCCTAAGAATACATGTATCTCAAAGGGATTAGTCTCATGAGATCCACCTTCATGAAACCCCCAAAAAAATTGTAATCCACCTCCCAACCCCCTATGCGAAGACTTTTTTAGTAGATAAAACTTTTGGAATGTTAAGTTATAATTGGACTTATTAATATCCCAATTAGTTTTACTCGAGAATAAATCATCTATAGAATTTAAATCGTCAAACCTCATTCCCCAAACCATTTCCCCAAGAATAATTTGGTCTGAATAATTTCTTTTTACTCATAGTAATAAGCACCCTAAACATTAGAACCTTGACTGATGCCTGAAATGGGAAGTTCCTATGATTTTTTTCTTCCAAAAGAACATACTAAATGGAATCTTATTCACAATAAGTTCAATAATCAAAGTAAATAGGGTTCTTTTCCCATCTATGAAGGTATGAATGATCACCATATCCATTTATCTTCATACCCTCTTTGGGAATGATTTTCTATGTGTAAGTCCTAACAATGATCGAGATTTAAAACATTAAACTGCATAGTACCAACATCCATGTCACATAATGTTACATTGTATAAATAAAAGATTACTGTATTATGATAAAATATATCCTTACCTAATTTTCCTTGAATAAGATTTCCCAATTGACAATCCTAGGAAGCCTCATGTGATGAGCATGAGATGAATCATATGAGATGATTTCTCGATGAATCTTAGAAGATTCCATGTTTTAGTACCAATTTTACCATTTTTAATCCACTTTGGAACCTAGTAAGATTCTAGGAATAATCCCCATACCACAACTTTTCATCTCTCTGTTTGAAATATAAGCATCCTTACCACATGATGTTAAGCTGCATCGAATGGTTCTATCACACAACTTTAAAATATTATGATGAATTATATGGGTTTTGATCCCTATCTATTAACATGGTATGTAGGATTTCTACCTATTTTTAATCAAAAAATCATCAAAATCCATCTATTTTCCCCTAGGAGGAGAAAACCATAAAGTCTGATCATTCCCCCTTGGAACACACTTGTCCTCTTACCACCCGCACTTGAGGTCTCCACTGGACCTCGATCCCTCCATACTGAGCTGAACTATATTCAACCCAATATGAAAGAATCGTATATAGGAAACACATATAGAATAATTTAAACCTATTATCATCCAATATGTGATGACAATATGTAGAACAATCTTCACTAGACTTTAAATAAGTGAAATTCCCTCACTGAATTTTAAAACTATGACCCTTCCTAATGACTTAGAATCTACAATTAATGTGACAAGAATGAGATTCATTTACAAATGAGCCTAAGAAACCTTATGTTATGAAAATAAGTTTTCATGTATGATATGTTCTTGATTCCTTATGAAATGTTTTATTTTTTAATGAATATAGAAAAGAATAATTTTTATTAAAAATAATTTTTAATTTAAAGTAATTATTATTTGAATGTATATTTTGGTTTAGTTTTAAATTTTAATTAGTATATTTTAATGTATTATAATATAACAAATTTTAATTATAATAAACATTATACTTTAATTTGGTATATTATTTTATACATAATAATCTATTATTTGAAAAACTATATTTTGTCATGTTTTGTGGTTTAATTTTAAATTAAATTATTCTAAGTCTGTGGATTGAATTTGATAAATTTGAAACAATATTTGGAATTTTTTGGGTTAAATATGAGAAATAATTCCATTTTTTGGTCATTATTAATTATAATATTGGTAGATATATGTTATTATAGTAAGGGTAAATTTTTTAATTAAGGTTAACAATAATATAATAAGGATTAAAATGGAAAAAAACCTCAATTGAATATATTTTATGAGTTTTATGCATAATATTCAACCAATATTTAAATATGTGGTATTTCAGTGACATTTTTGATTGAAACTAACTTATATATTATTTTAATTAAAGATATATTTAAAATTCCACTCTGTACATATTAAATTTATATTTTTGTTCTCCTAGGGATAAAAATAAATTTTTTATTTATATTATAGTTTATTTTGAGGTAATTTAAATTATTTTTGTGATGGTAATTTATTTATAATTATTATTGTTGAAATTACTTCCTTAAATTCTTACATAATGTCAACATGGTGCTTGTGAAACGTGTAGAAAATTTTTGTAATTGATTTTAAAAACATAAAACGTAATATTTCAATGATGAATTATGGTGTAACATGAATTTTAATGTTTTTAATAAGGTATTTTTTCGGTTAATGGATTATATTTTAATCCCATTAATATCACATTATTTTAAAAGTCAAATTATGTGAATAGTTCTTAAAATGAACTTAATTGTGTTCAATGTTCAATATTAATTATTAAATTATTTAAAATTCAAAAATAAATTCAAGAGAAAAATATGGAATATAAATGGTTTATAATTTCATAATTTTAATATTTATGATCCAATTTATAACATATAATTAAATATATAACCCTTTTATATTGAAAAATTTGTTCTCACGATTGGGCTTCAAAAACGTTAATTGTAGGGTTATTCCAAAATAAAAGGTTTAAAATGATATATAAACATATAGATTTTTTATTTGAAGATAATATGAAGACTATATTATCATTATATTCTAATAAATTTAATATTTATCCATTTTCCATGAGTTAGAAACATATTATATTATCATATTTCTTGTATTTCGAAAATATACCCTCCCCTCACATATAAAAGGAAACACCTCTCCTCTCCTCAACACACATAAAGAGAATTTTTATTAGAGAAACCTAGACCAAATCCATTTATAACATCCATAACCTTATTCTGTAGGTATTTTTGTTGGAATAATACCAATATTATAGGGATTAAGGAATAATAAAAATGAGGTTGTTCGTAGAAGAGGTATAGCTTGTAACTGAATATTTTAGTTTTATTTCCTCTTATATAACCATAATATATTTTTTAACATTATGGAAATAATAAAATCAGTATAATAAAAATAAATTCATTTTATAATTTCAATTTAATAACCAATTTCCATATAATATTTCTTAAAATGGTAAATGAAACCATTGTTCATGTGTACTAGAAACTATCACCTCAAAAACCGATGTAATTTGTTTTCTACCATCACCTCTAATGGATGGTTATAATGATCGATTAAATGTATATATTAATAATATTGATGATATATTTATCATTTTATAAATAGAATATAATATATATATTTTTTACCTTTCTATCGTTTTAAAAATTAAAACATCATTTGTGTGCATGTGTGGATCACCACCTCCACGAAGAGATGTGTTTTTTTGCATGACCACATCACATGGATGGTATATAAAAGTTTATATAAAGAAATATTTTGATATTTATGATATAATAAAAATTATTCTAAATTTAAATATTACATACCTTCTTTTCATCATGATAGTTGTAAAATGAAAACGTTAATCATGTATATGTACGACCAACCATCTCAATGGGTGTAACATAGTTCATTTTTTTATAACTAATTATAAATTTTTATTCTAAAAGAATAATTAATGTATCAATATGATAGTGATATCATTATTATTTTATTCATATTGTATAATAACAAAAATTGTTACTATGGAAACCATAAAGAAGGAATTTTGAAATTATGAACCGAATGTACGAAGAACACTTGACATACACATAACTAATTATGTAATTTAATATGTTATTGAAATAAATGAAAAAAATGGTTTAATGAAAAAATATTAAACCCTGGAAAAATTATTAAAAAATTAATTAATAAATATAAGTTTATTATAGATAATTTAAATGGAATACTTTGAATATTTCTACTTATGGTAAGGGATTTTGTCTCAATTTCTATTCATTAAGGCACATTTTAAAGTTATTCACATAATTTATTTTATATAGTTTATATATATTCCATTTTAAATTTTATATCCTGAATAATTGACACTTCAAAATTTTTATGTCACTTTTCATGTTACTTAATTTAAGGGGTTTCAATTTGAATGTTACTAATGTGGTTAAGGGTTTCTTAACCTAATTTTAATTCATTGGGTTATAGTTTTACATTATTGAATTTTTTTCGGGGAATATTATGATTTAAATTAAATATTATTTAATTTTATTGTATTTAAAAAAAATTATTTGGATTTACATTTGATACACGTAATATCTTGATTTATTAATGATTAATTCTATGGTACGACAATTTTAAGTGTAAATTTTCTCCAATTTTATATCGTTGGGACATACATTTATCTTAAGCACCTATTTTATTTTATAAGGTATATATACTTCCCAATTAAACTTTTATTTAATAAATCTATTTATTTTAAAGACAACTAAATTTTTATTTTATTTTATTCATTCATGGGATAAAAGATTCAAAATTTAACAATATGCTAGGGGTTAATTTTTCAATTCCATTTTAATTAGGATTATTTAAACTTGAATTTAAATTGGTTAGATTATATGATCATTGTATGATAAACACATTTAATATTTCTTATCCTAAGGATATTTATGGAAATTTCTTGTTTAATTTCAAATTTCTCTAATTTGTACTCATAATTTTTAATAAATTATTTCTACAAAATGCTGGCCTTATCTTTCTTCTTTTGGTCAGAAAACACTTTTCTTCTATATGTAGGTTTTTATAAATGTTTTCAATAATTTTTTACTATCCTAAAATTACTTTTTAACATATTTTTACTCATGTTTTAATTTTTCAAAAAGGTTTAAAAATAATCCTATTTTCATTTGTTGAATAAGGTAAATTTTACCAAATTTGTGATGAAAATAAAATAAATTTATTATTACAACATGAAAAAATTTTCCAACCATCATGACCACTCAATGTATTTATTATTCATTTAAAAATTTCTGTTTTTTCTCTAAGAAATTTTTTTATCCAATATTATAGAAATTATTATTTTTTTAAATTCTATTTTAATTTTTAAAGGGTATTGGATTTATGAATCATTGTAATACTATTTTATGGTATTTTTATTCATTAGCACCAGTAACCTATAGTTTTACTTGTGTCCAACTAGGGATATGTTGTAAAAATGCCATCATTATTAATTCTATAGATGGATTCTATTTTTCTAAGATACATTTTCATGGAACACATTTCCCTTAAAATGGTAAATAAATAGATGAAAGAACAATGGTTACTAATATAATAAAAAATGAAATATTTCATTTTTTACGATTATGTTATGGTTTATGGACAGTGTTTATGATGACCGTTGATCCTAATATAGATCATATTAATAATTGAGTCATATATAGCTCTCTAATGCATTGGGTAATGTGACGAAGTTAACCAGTTATATGTTTCTCATTAGAGATTAATCGAATTTACCTAATAGCTTATTCAATTTGTAACAGCTATTATTCGAGTGATATGAAAATGATGTTCAAAGTTTTCAACAAGTATTATTTATGTTGGAATCATGTTCTAATAGATTCTTTATTCAAGGACTGTTTTCACATAGCTCAGAATTGTTAACATATATATATATATTATGTTATGTTAAATATTTATTCCATGTTATATTTTTAATGATCCATGTTATAGAAGGTACGGATTATTATACGTTATGATCATTCACATTGATTATATCAACATTCCTATATACACATCTTATTCTCAGTGACGATAGTTAATTTATAATGACAATGTTTACCCTTAGTGATTTTTTGTTATCACACTTTTTTAGGTGAACTATTACCTAGGTTGTGGTGAATGTTTTTAAAATTGTTATACCTATTATGGTTACTACTTGTGAAAAATTAACTAATTTTTATAAAACAATTTTTTATGTTTCCATGTTTTTATGTAAGAGATTATCATATTTTTATAAAACTATAAATAATTGATAAAAATATTTCCATTTAATGTTGTATGTTTTGGATTGTTTAAATTAGGTCATGCTTATTGGTATCAAATACATAATTGTAATGATTATTTTTTAACACTAGATTCAGGATTTTGGGTTTGGGACTATTATAGTTTTCATTAGATAAAAGGGTTAGATAACATTGGAGATTAATTTATGTTCTTTTTATGTTAAATTAAGAGTTATATATACCATAATAGGTTTATATGATTAATGTTTATAAAAAATTCATATGTATAGACATCATTTTTTTATTTTAAGTGATAGTATTTCATAGTTAATAATGATATTTTGGGGTCATTTTTATTGGGTTAAGGTACACATAACCTTTATTTATAGCATCTGGTTTAGTTTGAGTGTTTATTTTGGAATAATATTATTATATTTTCCAGTATATGAGCTGAAGGGTATGATATAACCTTGGATATTAATACGTTCTTTATGTTGAGGGTACTGAGGTGTAACACACTGAGATTTTATGAAAAATATTTTTTGAATATCATTGATGTCTTGTGTTGTATTCTACAACAAGATTATCGTGTGCTACACGCAACACCGTATGAGCTTGCAGTATACACAACACTATTCTTAGATCATGTTACACACAATTTTGATAGTAGTTATTCTACAAAACATTGAGTGTATATATATAAATATATACATATATATATATTCAATGTATAAATGAAATATGGTTGGATTCTGTTATACAAAACAATGGAGGAGTCTTGCACAACACGCAACCCTGACTTGGATTGCATTACACGCAATTGCGACTTTTCTCAATAGCGTGTGTTGTACGCAATACCAGGTTTCACTAAACAACGATATATGGTTATAATATTATTATGAACTAGCCGTTATGAATAGTATCAACTACATTTTGAATTTTATAACATTATTATTCATATTACCCATTTTCTAGAACATGTTATGAGAACCAAATCAATTTTTCGAGTAAAATAAGTATTTTTCAAAAAAAACAAATGTAGTTTTGCCGCCTTTTGATGGCGCACCAACCTTAAATCTTGTTTTTGACATGTATATATGTTCAATTTGAAAAAATAAAATTTTTCTTTGGAATCAGGATATAAAATTTTTCTTTGGATAAATTTTTCATATTATTCTGATAACATTCATATTTTAATGAATAGTAAAAACACGCTATATTTTAATTAAAAACAAATTTTTTCATCGCAATAATTTATATGGTTATATTATCTTTTTAATTGGTTTTAAAGTGTAATTAGAATATATTTTTACCATTTAATCCAATGTTGGTCATTGTAAGTAATTTCACTTTGAAATTAGATATAAACAAGTACCAATCTTTTGATAGTTATTGTTTCTTAAAAACACGCTATTTGTTTTGACGATGAGAATTAATTTTTAAATTAATTAATGAAACTGATATGTTTCGAATTTGGTAAAATAGGCATCATTTTTGAATTCATAATATCAAATATAGCTTAGGCCTAATTTTTGGTATTTTTCTGGAAACTTTCATTTTTTGATGAATAGTGAAACCACTAAGTGGTAGTTAAAAAACTGAATTTTTCATAAAACTTCATTTTACCGCTTCTGTGAGTGGAATTTTGAAAATCCGAGAGACACGGTTAATATCAAGGACTAAAATATGGTTCAATGAGATGAAAATATTTTTTGGTGAATAGTAACTTTTTACTTTTATTTACCACGGTTAAAAGTAAATAGGATTATTAAGGGTAAAAATGATATTATTATTACCCTAACACATGTCCTAATTCTATTCGATAAGTGTAATTCAACCAAAAACAACCTTAGGAATAAAATATGACCATTTAGGCCCACTTGGATTAGATTAGGATGTTTAATATTAATTTATTTAAAGAAGGGTTAAAATAGTTAAAATCAAAGTTTAATAAGTACATAATTTTTAATATAGGGTTATACATAAGATAAATTCGACTATAAAAATTCATTATAAATCAAAAACTATTTCCTACAGAACGGTATTTTATTTATAATTTTTAGACATTAAATAATTTAATTTATTTATGACACAGAGAGGATGCAGTAATTATCTTATTAATGAAATATTGACATAATTGATGTTATAAATACCCAAATAAATGTAATTTGAGACTTTTTATGAATTCCACTAATTTTATAGGTTAATATGGCATGTTAGTATTGATTTAGTTAAATTTTTAGAACTAATAATTCTGTTATGATTTTCACAAAAATCAATTACCAAATAGTGTCAAAATTGACATAAAATAGTTTTTAAAAGAAATATTATATTATTAATTGTTATTTTATTCCTAAAAATAAATGGTTTGGCCAAATGACTTAGATAATGTTATATATATTAATAATAAACAACTCAGGGTTCGTTTGGCTTGTTATAGTATGTTTATTAACCTTATAGTGTAAGAAAACAAGAAGACATGGTAAAAGAAAAATTATTTAACTTAAAGTTAAATGTAAATGATAAGGATAAAATAGAAACCTAAACTTGTCTAAATTCTATTGAATGAGAGGATTTCGACCCATCCCCACCTTATATTTAAAATAACTTAATTTGGAGCTATTAAAAACCGAATATGACTTTATAATAAAATAATATTTTTAGTTATTCTAAAGGTTCCCCTCTCCTCCCTTATAAAAGGGCACCTCCTCCCTCTCTTCCTCACACCACATTGAGCCTTCATGCTTGTCCAACCCCTGACAAATTATCTTCTCCACTTCCCTAGAAACATCCTAGAGATCCTTTTCTTCTTCAAAGACCAATGCTGGTGCCCTAAGAGGAGGTATCAAAGAGGCGCTTCAAAGAAGAGGTAATGTCCGTTACCGATTCTTTCAACTCTATTTCTTCTTCCACTTCTTCTTATTTAGTTGTATCATTATGAAGTAATAACATCAGTATAACTCATATACTTATATGTTATTATAAGTATTAAACAACCCTATTTCACCATCTATCCATCCTACGGAAAACGAAATCACCACGCATGCGTAAGTACGGAATACCGTCTCCACGTCGTGGTGAAATCTGTTTTTCCTCCAACACCTTACATGGATGGGTGTAATGGTGTAAAGAATAACTATATACGGTTATTATAACATTATACTGATTCTGATATATTATACCATCCACTAAAATTCTATTCAATAATTATGGGAACGATATCATCGCTCGTGCGTACGTACGGACTACCGTCTCCACGACGCGATGAGATTCATTCTCCATGTTAAACATACATGAATGATTATAAAGTTTATATAATTAATTATAATGAAATATATGAAATAATAGTGATACTATATTTCTGTATATATATATGTATGCCATCTATTTAGTTTCATTCAATTCAATAAGGAAACGAAAACAGCGTTCATGCGTACGTACGGCCTACCGTCTCCATGAACGGTGCATTTCATTCCTTTTATCGATCTATAATATATATATGTATATGATGAATATATATTATATATAAATAATTTTTTACATTATGGAGTTATTTAAATCAGGATATAAGTAATAATATCAAGAACGACAAGTTGAAACACATACGATAAATGAAATTATTTTACCCAAAACGCTGCTTTAACATGGAATTTACAAAAGAACGGGTAATATAAAGTCATAAGTGAAACATATATGATATCATAACAATTAATATGATTCTATAATAAGTCAATGACATTATTTAAATCATTATATAGGAGGTTCGGATACGTATGAAGCATATCGGAGCAAAGGTAAGGGATAATTTTGCAAATCTCATTTTTATCCGAGATTGCTTATTCGTAAGTATTTACTAGGGTTATTTCTTTCATCAATGTCCATGTTTTATAAAAGTGTTTTCATATATGTTTAAAGTCCTTTTTACCCATTTTTTACTTTTACTACATGGTATGTATAGAATCTGTCTTTTACGAGGTACTTTTTGACTATTCCGACAAAAGTACAAGGAGAATGTTTTTTAACTTATATGGGATGAAAGGATTTTTATGGTATTATAAAGACGTATTTTCATGAAGCTTATTCCAAAAGATTTCATGAGTATTTTCAAAAAAATATCTTTCTTTTAAATTGCATGACGTTTTGTTAAAAGAAATTGATTTTGAAGAAGAGAGGATATTTTCTTCAAGAATTCATTTCAAGTGTTTTATCAAAACCATTTTTCCATATAAGATGACATTATTTCATATGAGTATGTTTCAAGTATAATGTCTCTATGATTTACATGGTTTAACTTTTCCTATTATGAAATGATATCCATTTATTTTATATGGATTATTTGATGATGGGATTATGTTTATGAAACCTATTTAATTCGTTGGGTTATTATGAATGATGTATATTTATTTTGTGGCACAAGTTAGAATGATTTCATTATGAGATGGGTGGGACCTATATCTCCCTCCAATGCATTGGGTAAATATTTATATCTCCTGAGATAGACATTGCTAGAATGGTAAGTTAATACGGTTCAGTGTTACAGGACTAAAACGAGGAGTGAACTCGATTCAGAAAGTGACTTTTTCCACTAAGATGGTCTTGGAAGCTATGCCTTGGCTACTATGGAAATCATAACATGTGCTTAATGGTTTCCACAATTACATGTTTTATTCCCATGCTATTTTATCATGATTGATGTTCCCTTATGATATATGCCTTACGTACTTCTAAGATTCATGTCTTTGCTCAAGATTTTGATGTTTAGATTTTATGTTCAAGTTTTTACATTCAAATGTTTATGGATTGTTTTATGTTCTCTATGTTGACCCTTACTGGGCATTTGAGCTCACCCCTTTTATGTTTTCTTTTCCCCAGGATAAAAAGAAAGGTTTTAGGAAAGAAAAAAAAGGGGAATATCTTTATGGGAGATGTTGAAGATCTTTCACCACGATTAGAAGATTATATTCCGAGTTTCCAAAGACACTAAACTATTACGGTCCTTATGTGTCTGTTTTTGTTATGTACTAAGTATTCCGCAAAATTAATGTAATGTCCATGTACGTCAAGCTTCGGGTCTCTACCTGAGGTAATTTGGGATGCATGGTTATTTATTTATGGAATAATCTAGGATGAAATTTTAGAGTCATTGTTGAATTTTTGATTAATATATTATTTATTTATACTATTGTTTATAAATTTTGGATATTATATTAAACTTTTATAACCATTTCTGTTTTGGTTAATATAATTTTTTTGGAGGAATATCTTATTATACTATTATCGATTATGTGACTTGAGAGAAGTTTATTTTAGTGATTAATGCATGAGAAATTCATCTTGAATACTAATTGTTAAGATAAAAAAAATATTGTGGTGGAAATTTATTAAAGGATGAAACTACACTTTTCATTTAAGTATATTTCATTATGTTCCTAGTGTATATGATAAATGAACACCTCATCTCTAGGGAATAGATCTTGAAACAATTTTATTCCTATTACCAAAATTTATAATAAATTGATGTTATTTTTTATACCTCACTCGTTTATGGTTTTGTGGAAATTGAATTTCTCATAACCATTCTTGTGATCAATTTTAATAGTCACTATACAACATTATTTGGATACTACATTTTCTATCATTGTCTATATTTTCACATCTAACTAGTGATCACATATTTGAAAACCTAGTTATATATTTTTTTAGAAGACCATTGTATTTTACATTCCCTATTTTCAAAAGGATGTTTTATATTTCCTTTCTATGATGATACTTTAAAAAATGTTATTTTTGAATATTAAAATGATCTTCCTTTCATGCCTAATTTTTTTAATCTTTGACTCCTTGGAATTGATCAACAAAATGTTTTAATTCATTTCAATTGGGAATGAGAAAAAATTAGGAGGTCGCAATTTAAAAATTTTAGAGTAATGTTACAAACCAAGTCATTTTAATCGATATAATTTTTTGGTATTCAATAATCAGATTTTAAAGATTTATATTCATTATATGAATGTTAGTTAATTTTTTAGTTTAAAGTAAAATGATTTATCTCTAATCGCACTGGGTTTTCCTAAATCATATGGATTAATTTAAAAGATGTATTTCTAAATTATATAATATTGATTATAAAAATTGAACTCAATTTTTCTAAACCGAAATATCAAAATTATCATTGTTTGAATTTGTGAGAATTTTTTAAAAATTTATATTTTTTAATGAATAGAGAAAAATGCTTAGTTTTTATGAAGAACTATATTTTATTTTCCAATATTTAAAAAATCATATTCTATATTGTATTATATTCAAAATTAAATTATACCCTTTTGATTAAAAATAATCTAATATATCTTAATAAAATAAAATATATACCTGAATTAGGCATCAAAATATTTGTATATTGAAAAAGTATTTTTTTGTAAAACTGTTTTCATTTTTATTTTTCAGGTTTAATTTTAAATTAAATTCAAAAACTTATATTAATTTAATTTGATAAAATTGATCCCATATTTTTAATTAATAGGTTAAAATTTTACATATAAGTCGCTTTTATGTTTTGTATTTTTAAATTTTAACCATAGTAAATATTTTCATCTCAAAAAAGGCTAAGTGGGTAATTAATGAAAAGTATAATGATAAGAACTAACAATGACCCCACCAATTGATATAAATTTATTTTATGTGTGGGGTGATATTACAACCATCCAATATTAAACTATATAGAAATTTCATACCATTTTTATTAAAAACGACTTATATATTATTTTAATTAAAGGAAAACACAAAATGTCACTCTCTTGTTTTTAAAATTTTATTATATGTTCACATAGGGATAAAAAATGATATGAATAAATATTAAATGATATTTTTACCTTAATGAAGTAATTTTTGTGATTTAATTTTTTTAATTTTATTTCATGAAATAATTATATTAAATGATTAATAAATGACGAATTTTTTTTTGAAATCTATAGAAAATTAAATTAAATGATTTTGTAAACAAAAAGGTATTATTTTTTAAATGACTTATAGTGTAATTTTTTTAATTTTATAATAATTTATTATTTATGGTGAAATTTATTATATTATAATTCTATTTCTATCATTTTTTATATTCAATTGATATAAATGGTTGTAAAAATTACATTAATAGTATTTTTAGTTAAATATATATTACCAAATTGTTTAAAAGTCATAAGAATTATCAATAGGACATGTAAGAAGATAAAGTGTCAAAAATTTAATCAATTTTCCATTTATTTTCCAATTTTTAACTTAAAAGTAAATTTATATCCCTTTTATATTGAGAAAGTTTTCATGATCGTTAATGCTAAAAAGGGTCTATAGAAGACCAATCTAAATTAATAGGTATTAAATAATATACAAATGTATAAATAAAATAATTGTTTTGATTATATTAAGACCATATAATATATTTATTGTAATCCAAGTAATATTTTACAATTTTACATGAGTTAGATACGTTTTATACTATTATATTTTCTATATTTTAAAAACTGGACCTCCCCTAGCCTTTAAAGGGACACCCTATATCCTCTCCTCTACATACTAAAAGACACATTATTTACCCAATTCCTAAAAAAAACCTTTATGGAATCCCTAAAAACATTATAAAGATATTAATTTAAGAATAATATGTACCTTATATAGAATAATGTGTAAAAAAATGAAGTATTTTGTATAATAGGTATATCTTATAAATAAGAGTTTTAATTTTATTTATTCTTATAGATACTTAAATTCCTATTCAGTCAATTTTAAATAATAAACATAGTATATTATAAATAAATTGATTATAATATGTTAATTTCATAACATTTATCTATATCCACTTCCATAAAATGAGAAATTAAATTGCCATTCTTGTGTACGGTGGACTACCACACCTTTAACTAATGTAATCCATTTACCATCACATCCTCTCACAACTAGTTATAATTATGGGTTTAATGTTTATATATTATATTCATGATATATTTATAATTATTTATAGATAATATATTACTTATTTTATTACCTTTAAATTTATTTAAAATTGATGTCGTTCTTAGTGTGTATGTGTAGATTACCACATCTACGGAGTGAGGTGATTCATTTTTATTCAGCAGAACCCATGGGATGTATATATATTTTTATTTAAAGAAACTATATTATATTTAGTATATAATAATAATTATATAAATAAAAAATATTATATTTACTCTTTATATAATTTTTGTTGAAAAATGGAAGCCTTACTCATGTTTGTGTACAACCTATCATCCCTATGACTGTAATGTAGTTCCTTTTTCATATCCATAATACTTTGTTTGATTTAAAATAATTATTAATATATAAAATATATTATTATGTAATTACTATTATTATGGATATTATTTTTGAGGTAACTCTTTGAACACTGTCAATATACCAATTTTTTTTTGAAATTATGAACAAAACGTCATGAAAACAAAAAACAAAAATATATCAGATTAAGTAATTAAAATTTTCATTGTAATAAGTAAAAAATGTTTTAATGATAAATTGATGAAAATGTAAAAGGATTTTGAACCAATAAATAATTTATATAAAATCATTATAGAGGAGATAATGTACATACATGGGATATTTGTACTCAAGTTAAGTCATTTCAAATCAACTTCCTTCAATTGAGGTATATTTTAATTTAATAAACCAATTTTTTTATATGGGGTATATAAAACCCCTTTTAATTTTTTTCATTAATCAATAATAATTAATTTTATTCTATGTTAAAATTCCTGTAATTTAATCCAAGGAGTTTCTATTTGAATATTACCAATGCGGTAAGTGGTTTGTTAAATCATTTTCCATTCAACAAGTTATACTTATACATTATTGAGAATGTTTTGAAAAAAAAAATCATGAAATTAATTGAGAATGATTTATGTTATGTATTAAATTTTATAGTGTATTTAAATTTTTATAAATAATATTTCCATTGATTAATTCTTAAATAAATATTATTATCTTTATATAGGTTATTTGTGTAAAATTTTATTTCTCTAGGACATATATTTATGTTATGCTCGTATAATAATTTATGAGGTGTTTATTCTACCCAATTTATAGGTTATATAGTTAATATCATTATATTTAGTTTATTTAGTGTTTTATTTCATGATATTCTTTCATGGGGATTATGATTCAAAATTTTACAAAGGTTGTAAGTAGTTTTTGTTTCAATACCATTTTTATCGATATTTTTATCCTTCAAATTTTTTTGGAGAAATATTATAATCCTTATTTGATAAACCTATCTAAATTTTATTATAATATATATATTTATTAATGTTATATGTTTAAGTACAATTAACCACTCTTTATTACTTAAAATGGTTTTGAAAATGTTTTCAAGGAAAAAAATATTATATTTCCTCCTTCAGTTAGGAAAACATTTTCTTCCATTTCAATTTTTATGAAAATTTTTCAGAATTTTTTTAATTATTAAATAAATGTTTAATGTATTTTTACTAATGTCTCATTTTTTAGAAAATGGTTTCAAAATAGTATACTTTTTATTTTTTGGGAAAGGTACTTTTGCCGAGGACGTTATAAAATCTATATTTTGGTGATTACATATGGAATAGAATTTAGACCTATCATGGTTGTTCAATGATTTGAATATTTCTTTATAATTTCCCATGTTTTTTTCAATGAAAATATTTTCCCTTATATTTTACAATTTTTTAGTTTTTTAAAGTGAATTAAAAATAGGAAAGTGTATTATCCTCAAGAATGTCTTTAATGATATTTTTAATTTATTTTTATTCATAAATGAAAAAAAAATTTACTTATGTTTACCTAGAGATATTTTTAATGATATTATAATTATTATTTATATGGATTAATTATTATTTTTTGATAGATATTGTAATGAAATCAATTTAGTTTACACAGTTACATTAAGCCATGAATGAACAATAGTTATGATTATATTGAATAATAAAATATTTCATGTGTTAGGTTTATGTTATAGTTCTTATAAATTTTTTATGAAGAAGTGAGAGCTAGATATAGCTCATAATTATGGGTGTACCTATTATATCTCTGATGTACTGGATTAAGGAATAAATATAACTGCTTATGATTTTCTCCAAACTGGTTGTTTTAATTTACCAGGTTGGTTATTCTATTATTTATATTTATTTTATGGGTTATATGAAAACGATGTTCAAATTTACCCATATGTTTTCTTTATTCGTGCATCAAGTTATAACACATCATTTCTTTAATTATTTTTCTCACATGGATTAGAATTGTTTAATTATATTTTTATTTCCAACTGACAATGCTTTATGAAATTGACATGTTTAATGATCCACGATATGATGGGTATAGATTTTATTATGTCATTCTCATTACCTTTGATTATGTCATCATAAAATTATGCTAATCATATGCTCACTAATGAAGTTTAATTGTTAATACTTATGTTTAACCTTAATGAGTTTCTGTAATCACCATACATATGTTCCCATTACCCCAGGTTATAAATAATGATTTTTAGTATGTTATTTGTAATATGTTTAGGATTTGTAAACAAATTAGTTTCAGATGATGTTGATTTTTATAAACCAGTTGTTTATGTTTCCATGTTTTTATATATTATTTTTTACTAATTCTCCAAAACTCTAAATCTAAAATTTCATTGGGAATGTTAGTGATTTAATATATCCTTTTAATTTTAAAAAAATTTGTATTGTTGAAATTGGTTCTCATTTATCGATATCAAATCCCAAAATATAAAGATTATATTTTTAGAATCATATTTTAGAGTACAAGTTCTATACTATTATATGTATGGGCTACTAGACATGGGAAATTATAGAAAACTAAGATTATCATATATTGTTATTACATATTTTTATATGAATATTCAATACATTACTCAAATAAATGACCAAGGACTATAATAGTTTAGTGCCTTTGGATATTATGTACTCAATATTCTAATTTAGTGAATGATATTCAACATATCTGATTAATTTTTTCCCATTTAGTACTCCTTATAGAAATACCCTACCTACAATAATTTTTCATATCCTAGGGAGATGAAAGATAAGATATTGTGAGATTAGATGCTCAGTATAGTTAAACAAAGTTGATATATAAGAATAACATTAACATAAGGGTTTGAGAACATGAACATAACATTTCAAAACCATAATCTTTATATCAAATATCAATATCATGTGTCATAACATAAATATTGGTTGTTCATAATACATTAATGATAAGAAAATAAAATAACTTGTTTTATTAGAGCATAATACATACATAAGGCGTAGATATTTCTTCGAATGGTATGAATGCCCTTATTTTTTATTGATTTTTGATAATTCCCCTTTCAAGGGATGCGGGGGAACCCTTACAAGGCCCATAGGCTCAGGGATTACATGGCTCGTAGGATTTAAAAGATTATATAACCTGAAGGTCTTAGGTAATTCAACCTGACTATCTAAAAGGAACTGCCCCTCCCCAGCATCTGCGTCATGATAGTAGCTCTCCACCTTGGCATGACCGTCTGTCTAGGATTCCCATGCAAGCACTGGCTGGTCCCGATGGCATAGTCATACCCTCTCATTCTGACAAATCCATTCGGTTCTGCTCTGGTGAGTGCACCTACTCTGAATCCTCTACTAGGGCTGCTCTTTTTTTGTAGTGTGTCTGGGGAAACTACATGTGTCTCGAAGGCCTTGAGGTGGCCCAAATGCCTTAATGGTGGCCCAAAATCCCTACTTACCTGAATGCCTAGGTTTCCCAAAATCCATAAGGACTCGAAGCCCAAACTGGTGGCCCATGTTGAATAGTTCCAGCTGCTACAGTACCGAACAATACCTATTATAGTAACTGTTACTGTGCCTTCTATAGTACCCACACAGTGTACAGTTCTTCTATACTACTGCACAGTGTGCTACAGTCTGCTATAGTGCCTGCTATAGTACCTACTACAGTACTACTACAGTACCCCTAGAAATATGTCTCTACCTGGTTTTGAACGTGGGTCTTGTAGATGCACTTAAGGATACCTCACCAACTAGGTTGAGGCTCACGTGCTAAGGCATAGATACTTGAAAAGAAATATTCATAAAAACTGTATGTCATGATTACCCACCTATACGTTCTTAGGGCATAGGATAATCAACCGTTTACCCCATTTTTAATAACATGTTAGGCTTTTGATAACCACAAATGTACCTGATTCAGGCTTGAGATAATCCCCAATGTGCCCTATATTTTGATCTTGGTCTAACCAGTAATATACCCTATAAGCTTATATAACATTTTTCATTAACCAATGAATCGTAGGGAGATAGAGGTCCCACCTGTAAAATTATAAAAATCAAAAATATGTGTGTTACATAAAAATAAAACTTTAATCATATCATAACCCAAAAAAAATAATTGGGTTTCATAAATAATTTCATCATAGAAGAATTCATGAAAATGACTATAAATTCTTTTTTTTTCAAAATACCCTCTTTATGGATGAGGGATAACCAAAAAACCACTATACACCAAATAGATTACACAAAACACATGAACAAAATTTAAATATTCAAAAAATGGAGAATAAAAATTCATAAAAACTATAAAACCCGAGGAGTCCTCAAGCCGTGCACTACTGGAAATGCACCCTTTACCAACAGTTCCAAACTGCTAGTAAAGGCTGGATAACCATTGGTATAATATATACCAATGGTTATCCAAACCGTAGGGTAGCAAGCTGTAGGGAAACACATATGCCAACATTTTATGGAAAAGCATTGGTATATGTTAGGAAATATACATTATACCCACGGTTATGTCAAACCGTTGGTATAACTTTTCACCAACGGTTTAAAATCGTTGGTAAACATACTATTACAATTGTTTCAAGCCATTGGAATATAGTTTTGTATAGCCTTTTACCAATGGTTTGTGTAAACTGTTGGTAAAGGCTGGACATTTCAGTATATCCCAATAGTTTACAAACTATTGGGAAATTGTTTTTACCAACTGTTCTCTAGAACTGTTGGTATAAAAAACATTCACATCCATATTCCAATGGTTTACAACCATTGGCATAGGTTTTGTTGTGAAATTCAGAAAAAAGCCTACTGCAGGCTTCCCTTTCTGCATTCCCAGCTTCTCAACTCCAATTACCTACAATGACAACTATAACACATACATATACACAATTAATTCATATAGATTTAACACATAATGCACCCTTTAACTATACACATACAGAATTAAAACATAATTCATAAGGTAATCATAAACATAAATAATTGATTTAGAATTCAATTCAGAATTGAGATGAAAATTACATGTTTAATCTGGAATTCAATTCATAATTGAATAATGAATTGAATACATACATAATTTAATTATCAATTATGAATAAAATACATAAAAAACATAATATGTAATTATCTATGTTATACATAATTAATAATACATACAAAATTGCATTTTGTATAACACATACACTGAATTTGGAAATTAGAAGCTAAAAACCCCAACATAAAGAAATGTATAAATGACTTCAACTAAACACAAATAAAATTTCCCATGGTTTGGGGTGGTCGTCTTGGAACTTAGTGTTGCTGAGAATGTGTGTGTATCAATGAGCTTGTGTGACTTAGGAAATGTAGTTATTTTTGGTGTATTAAATTTCACGTGTTTTATAATAGGGGTAAGAGTTCCTCACATGAGAATTGGATTATGTGAGGGTGGACCATGGATCTTTGTGCTTAAGTATCAACTCAATCCGAATACATTTGCTCGGTTTTCCATATGCCAATTTTTTTTACTTAAAATGATGTCCATTTTAAACAAAAGACATACACTTCAAGTGATACCGGCCACACTGTGACTCAGATTGCGGTGGGGTTGACTCGTACACGTCACATATGACCCATGTATCATTGTCCAATAGTATCAAGACAATCTGAATGCGTTTGGTTAGTTTTCCGTTTTCCAGTTGTAGTTTCCACTTAAAATGTTGTCCATTCAAAATAAAAGTGAGACACTTTGAGTTGTACTGGCCACACCATGCCTTAGATTAAGGCAGGGTTGACCCGTACTCATCAAAAATGATTCATGGATCATTATGCTAATGTATCCACACAATCCGAATACATTTGGTTGGTTTTACGTATGTCAGTTTTTTTTACATAAAAAATGTCCATTTTAAACAAACGAAAGACACTTCAAGTGATACGGGTCACACCGTGCCTCAGATTTAGGAGGGTGTTGACTTGTACATATCACAAATGACCCATGGATCATTGTCCTAAATTATCAATAGAATTCAAATGTGTTTGGTCAGTTTTCCGTATGCCAGTTGTTGTTTTCACTTAAATGTTGTACATTTCAAATAAAAGTGAGACACTTTGAGTGGTACCAGCCACACCATTACTGGTATTGAGGCAGGGTTGACACTTACGCATCTAAAATGAACCATTTATCCTTGTGATAAATTATCAACACAATCTGAATAAATTTGGTTAGTTTTCCGTATTCCAGTCGTTTTTACATAAAATGATGTCCAATTTAAACAAAAGACATCCACTTTGAGTGATACTGGCCACACCGTGCCTCAGATTGCAATGGGGTTGACTCGTACACATCACATATGACCCATGGATCGTGGTCCAAAAGTATAAAGACAATCAAAATGTGTTTTGTCAGTAATCTATATGCCAGTTGTTGTTTTGACTTAAAATGTTGTCCATTTCAAATAAAGGTGAGACACTTTGAGTAGTATCGGCCACACCATGCCTCAAATTGAGGCAGGGTTGACTTTTACACGTCAAAAATGACCCATGTATTGTTGTTCTAAAGTATCAACACAATCCGAATACATTTGGTCGGTTTTCTGTAGGGTAGTTGTTTTTACTTAAAAGATTGTCCATTTTAAACAAAAGATAGACACTTGAAGTGATATCGGCCACATTGTGCTTCAAATTAAGGCGGGGTTGACTCATATATGTCAGAAATGACCCATAAAACATTTTATTAAAGTATTAATAGAATCCAAATGCATTTGGTCAATTTTCCATATGCCAGTTGTTGTTTTCAATTAAAATGTTGTTCATTTCAAATAAAAGTAAGAGACATTGAGTGGTACCGGAAACACCATGCCCGGGATTGAGGCAGGGTTGACTCGTACACATAGAAAATGACCAATGTATCCTTGTGCTAATTTATCAACACAATCTTAATTTGTTTGGTCGGTATTCCATATTCTACTTGTTTTTACATAAAATGATGACCATTTAAAACAAAATACATACACTTCGAGTGATACTGGCCACACCATGCCCTAGATTGTGGTGGGGTTGACTCATACACATCACATAGGACCCATGGATCATTGTCTTTAAGTATGAAGGAAATCTGAATACATTTGGTTAGTTTTCCATACACAAATTGTTGTTTTCACTTAAAATGTTGTCCATTTCAAATAAATGTGAGCCACATTGAGTGGTACCGGCCACACTGTGCCTCAGATTGAGTTGGGTTTGACTCGTACACATCAAAAAATACCCATGGATCATTGTGATAAAGTATTAACACAATATGAATACGTTTGGTTGGTTTTCCATATGCGAGTTGTTTTTAATTAAGAGAGTGTCTATTTTAAACAATAGATAGACACTTCGAGTGATACCGTCCAAACCATGCTTCGGATTGAGGCAGGGTTGACTCGTACATGTCACTAATGACCCATGGATCATTGTACTAATGTATCAACATAATCTGAATGTGTTTGGCCAGTTTTCTGTATGCCAGTTGTAGTTTTGAAATAAAATTTTGTCCATTTCAAATAAAAGTGGAACACTTTGTGTGGTACCGGCCACACCATGGATGGGATGGAGGTAAGGTTGATTCGTAAACGTCACAAAGGACCCATGGATCCTTGTTCTAAAGAATCAACACAATCCGAATACATTTGGTTGGTTTTTTGTACACCAGTCATTTTTACTTAAAATGGTGTCCATTTAAAAAAAATAAACTACGAGTGATAACGGCCACATCATGCCTCAGATTGGGGAGGGTTTGACTCGTACACGTCACATATGACCCATGAATAGTTTTCCTAAAGTATCAACTAAATCTGAAAGCGTTTGGTCAATTTTCCAAATTCCAGTTGTTGTTTTCACTTAAAATGTTGTACATTTAAAATGAAAGTGAGACACTTTGAGTGGTACCGGCCACACCATGCTTCATATGGAGGCGGGGTTGACTCATACACGTCCCAAATAACCCATTTATTTTTTTTCTAAATTATCAACACAATCCGAATACATCTGGATAGTTTTCCATATGCTAGTTTTTTTACTTAAAAGAGTGTCCATTTTAAACAAAATACAGACACTTCGACTTATACCGGCCACACCGTACCTCGAATTGATGTGGGGTTGACTTGTACATATCACAAATGATCCATGGATCATTGTACTAAATTATGAACAGAATCGGAATGTATTTTTTTATTTTTCCATATGTCAGTTGTTGTTTTCACTTAAAAGGTTGTCCATTTCAAATAAAAGTGAGGCACTTTGAGTGGTACCGGCCACACTGTGCCTAGGATTTAGTCGGGGTTGACTTGTACATGTGAAAAATGACCCATGGATCCTTGTGATAAAGTATCAATAGAATCCGAATATTTTTGGTCAGTTTTCCATATGCCAGTTGTTTTTACTTAAAAGGGTGTCCATTTTAAACAAAAGAAAGAAACTATGAGTGATACTGGCTACAATGTGCCTCGTATTGGGGCGGGGTTAACTCGTACACATCAAATATAACCCATGGATAGTTTTCTTAAAGTATCAATAGAATCCAAATGCGTTTTGTTGGTTTTCAATATGCCAGTTGTTGTTTTCACTTAAAATGTTGTCTATTTAAAATAAAAGTGAGACTCTTTGAGTGGTATCAGCCACAATGTGCCTTAGATTGAAGTAGATTTTACTCGTACACGTCAAAAATAACCCATGGATCATTTTTCTAAAGTATCAACACAATCCGAATACGTTTGGTCGGTTTACCGTATGCCAGTTTTTTTTAACTTAATAGAATATCCATTTTAAACAAAATACCTAAATTTCAAGTGATTACTGCCACACCGAGCCTCATATTGAGGCAGGGTTGACTATTACATGTCAAAAATTACCAATGGATCATTTTCATAAAGTATCAATAGAATCTGAATTCTTTTGGTCAGTTTTCTGTATGCCAGTTGTGGTTTTCACTTAAAATGTTGTCTGTTTCAAATAAAAGTGAGACACTTTGAGTGGTACCGGCCACACCGTGCTAAGGATTGAGCCAGGGTTGAATCATACAAATAAAAAATGACCCATAGATCCTTGTGCTAAAGTATCAACACAATCCAAATATGTTTGGTCAGTTTTCTGTATACAATTTGTTTTTACTTAAAAGGGTGTCCATTTTAAACAAAATAAAGACACTGTGATTGATACCAGCCACACTGTGCCTCATATTGGGATGGGTTTCCTTTTACATGTCACATATGACCCATGTGTTGTTTTCCTAAAGTATCAACAGAATCCAAATGCATTTTTTCGGTTTTCCATTTTCCATTTGTTGTTTTCACTTAAAATGGTGTCCATTTCAAATAAAAGTGAGGCAATTTGAGTGGTGCCATCCATACCGTGACTTGGATTGAGGCGGGGTTAACTCATACATGTCCCAAATAAGCCATGGATCATTTTTGATAAAGTATAGACACAATCCAAATATGTTTGGTCAGTTTTCCATATGCTAGTTATTTTTATTTAAAAGAGTGTCCATTTTAAATAAAAGACAGACACTTTGAGTGACACCGACGACACCATGCCACAGATTGAGGCAGGGTTGAATCATACATTTCTAAAATGACCCATGGATTATTTTCTTAAAGTATCCACAGAATCTGAATGAGTTTGTTCAGTTTTCCATCTGACAGTTGTTTTTTTCATTTAAGATGTTGTCCATTTCAAATAAAATTGAGACACTTTGAGTGGTACCGGCCACACTGGGCTTGGTATTGAGGCTGTGTTTACTCGTACACGTCAAAAGTGACCCATGGATCCTTGTGATAAAGTATCAACACAATCTGAATACGTTTGGTTGGTTTTCTGTATGCGAGTTGTTTTTACTTAAAAGGGTGTTCATTTAAAATAAAAGAAAGACACTACGAGTGATACCAGACACACCATTCCTTTGATTGGGGAGGGGTTAACTCATACATGTCACATATGACCCATGGTTCTTTATCCTAAAGTATCACTAGAATCCAAATGCATTTGGTCGATTTTCTATATGCTAGTTGTTGTTTTCAATTAAAATGTTGTCCATTTCATATAAAAGTGAGACACGTTGAGGGGTACCGGCCACACCATGCCTCTGATTGAGGCGGTGTTGACTCGTACACATCACAAATATCCCATTGATCGTTTTTCTAAAGTACCAACACAATATGAATACATTTGGTCAGTTTTCCTTATTCCAATTGTTTTTACATAAAGTAGTGTCCATTTTAAACAAAAGATAGACACTTCAAGTGATACCGGACACATCGTGCCATATATTGAAGTGGTGTTGACTTTTACACGTCACAAATGACCCTTGGATTGTTTTCCAAAACTATCAATAGAATATGAATGTGTTTGTTCAGTTTTCCGTATGACTGTTGTTGTTTTCACTTAAAATTTTGTCCATTTAAACTAAAAGTGAGACACATTAAGTGGTACCGGCCACACCGTGCCTGGGATTGAGGTAAGGTTGACTCGTACACATCAAAAATGACCCATGGATCCTTGTTATAAAGTATCAATGCAATCTTTTTATGTTTTGTCGGTATTCTATATGCCGGTTGTTTTTACATAAAATAATGTCCATTTTAAACAAAATACATAAACTTTGATTGATACTGGCCACACCATGCCTCTTATTGGGGTGGGGTTGACTCGTACACATCACATATGACCCATAGTCCATTTTTATAATGTATCAACAGAATATGAATGCGTTTTATCAGTTTTCCGTATGCCATTTGTCGTTTTCACTTAAAATGCTGTCCATTTCAAATAAAAGTGGGACACTTTTAGTGGTAATGGCCACACCATGCCTCATATTGAGGATAGGTTGACTCTTACACATCACAAATAACCCATGTATCATTGTGCTAAAGTATCAACACAATACAAATACATTTGGTTGGTTTTCCATATGCAAGTTGTTTTTACTTAAAAGAGTGTCCATTTTAAACAAAAGACATACACTTCAAGTGATACCGGCCACATGATGCCTTGGATTAAGGCACAATTGAATCATACCCATCAAAAATTACCCATGGATCATTGTCATAATGTATCAACAGAACATGAATGCGTTTGGTCAGTTTTCCGTATGTCAGTTGTTGTTTTCACTTAAAATGTTGTCCATTTCAAATAAAAGTGAGACACTTTGACTGGTACCGACCACACCGTGTCTGGGATTGAGGCGAGGTTGACTCATAGATTTCAAAAATGATCCATGGATCCTTTTTCTAAAGTATCAACACAATCTAAATATGTTTGGTCGGTTTTCCATATGCCAGTTGTTTTTACTTAAATGGATGACCATTTTAAACGAAAGAAAGACACTACAAGTGATACCGGCCACACTGGGCCTCAGATTGGGGTAGGGTTGTCTCATACATGTCACATATGACCCATGGATTGTTTTCCTAAAGTATCAACAGAATTTGAATGTGTTCTGTTGGTTTTACTTATGCTAGTTGTTGTTTTTACTAAAAATGTTCGTCCATTTCCAATAAAATTGAGACACTTTGAGTGGTACCAGCCACACCGTTCCTCGGATTGAGGTGGGGTAGACTCGTACACATCAAAAATGAACCATGGATCCTTATTCTAAAGTATAAACACAATCCAAAGCTCCAAAAATCTCTTAATGGTGAATTTCCTTCGATCCTTGTGTTTTTTGAGTGCCGTCAAGTGTGGATTGAAGATTCGGGTGAGTCAAATCCTCTCTTTGCTTCCTATTTTCAATTAGGGTTTTCACTATACTCTTATATTTTTATAAATCTCTAATGCACTATTTTTCATCGGTATTTAGGTTGAATCTTGAAAAGAGCATAGATTGTGATCTGAGACACCCAATTAAGAGTGATATTGTCTTCGGAATCTAGGTAGGTGGTCCTTAGACTTTCGTGAATTGTCGTGATGTTTTATAATTACCAAATCGCCACTCACCCAATGTTGGGGTGTCGAGTCAGGGGCTATCCAGGGTCTAGGGAGGATGGTGGGGGGCTGTCCGGGGGGCTGTCCGGGAGGCTGTCTGGGGTCTTGGAAGGAGGGTGGGGAGGCTGTCCGAGGGGCTGCCCGGGGTCCAGGGAAGAGGGTGGGTGGGGGCGGGGGTGTCTAGGGGGCTATCCGAGGGATATCTGGGGTCCAAGAAGGAGGGTGAGAAGGCTGTATGTGTAAAGACCCGTAAAATTCAAGGGAAATTTTTTTCTTAATTTTCTTAGAATTTTACAAGAGCGCGGTTTCAGACGGCACCTGATTCCGAGGCCCGGAGTGCCCGGAATCAATTTCCGAAGTTTGGCTCGGGTACGTTCAGTGAACGAACGAGCGGGAATTCCTAACTTTTGATCCGGTGCTCGGAATTGAAATCTGAGGGCACCGATGAACTCGCAGCGCCGATATTCGCTTAAAGGGACCTTTTCGGAAGTTGCGTTTGTTGCGGGTTGAAAGTTAGTTTTTGGGTTTTTAGTTTAAGTTAAATAAAATTTGTGAGGAAC